>JAHLJT010000631.1:119389634-120129676 GCA_031308135.1 Acheta domesticus | reverse complement strand
GCTCCTTATTACGTTAACACACACCCTGCTTTCTATCCTTCCTTTTATCCCGCCCTTCCCTACCCCCTCATCATCATATCACCTCCCGTTTTGCTGTTGACCGTTCCCGTCACTCCTGCCGCGCCAACCTTAGTGACACTACCCGACGCCGACCAGGCTGGTTGTTGTGAGGAAGGTTAGAGTTTCCTGTTTTTCCTTCATCTCGTACTCGCATTCATAACTTTTAATTGTGTAGAATTATTCTTTACATGTAGGATAGTATTGTAATGTTTTTGATTTGCTTCTTTTGTTGTTATAGATAGTGTTTTTAGATAATAATTTTATATATTAACGACGTCCTTAACGTTCAGAATACAAATAAAAGTGGTTGTTGTAATACTTTATATTTGTATTTTAATATTTTCATTCTAAGATCAGAGTTTTTATTTTTATTTTTATTTGTTTTAATTTTGTAGACGGTATAACGACCGACTACTTTTAACAATAGTAGCTAGTCATCTTTCCATGTGAATGGTGCCATACCTGGTTATTAAATGTTATTAGTAATGTTTTAAATATGTAAGTGTATCAAGTTTTATAATGTATCTTGTATTGGTTGTGTTTTACGATATATTTGTTTTTCATTATACAATTTTAATTATACTATTTCAGTATCGGAAGAAGAAGAAAGGTATGTCTCCGAAATGTTACAATTTTACTACGATTAAAATAATAAGGCGATTGTCAATAAATACTCATTGGATCTTCTATTTTACTTTCCCGTATACGTACATACACGGAGTGATATACGTAGTATATGGAAAGTTTAGAAATGCTGCGCGAAAAAATGGCTAATTTCGGCGGAAAAAAATTAATTGTTGGGTCGTGAAAACGAATAAGTGGATAAAACCCGTTGCTAAATTAAGAAAAACAATCCCCTAACACGTGGTGTTGCCAGAAACCATGTTTTCAAGGTCATGATACCGAAAACCCAATTAAAAGGAAACGTCCGTCTGTCCGTCTGCTTGTCTGTCCGTCTGTGAACACTGCTAGCGCCTAAACCATACGTACGATTTCTTCCAAAATGGTTTTCCTTGGTCGATCTGATTCTAGTCGAAGCTTTGAGACTTTGAAAAAGATTCTTCAAATTTGGGGGTACTTTATATGAAGCCCCTCGGGGATTTTCAAAATTTCTCAAAACGGCTCCCAAATATTTTCTTTAAATTTCTTGTATTAATACAGTAAAATACACTTATCAACATGGCATAGGTTCGATTTTCACGGATAACTCAGAATTTTTGAAAATTTTGAAAGTTTGAATTTTTTCGCGTGTCTTTCTCCAGCTACAAAAATTGAAGACAGAGACTTTTCTTCAAATAAAATTTGTTCTGCATATTGAGTTCTTTCATAAAGTTCACGTAAATGTTTCTCAAAATTTTTAGTAGTTTTTGTGCAATATTGCGTGCAATATGTGCAACATTATAAAATTACAAAACAAGATGTTCTCAAAAACGGCTCCAAATTTTTTCTTTAAGCTTTTGGTAGGGATAGTGGTAAATTTACTCTATCAGATGACGTAAAAGCCATATTGCTCTACAGGTTGGTTTTTTCAAAATTTACAAAAATGTAATTTTTTTTTACTTGCTCTCTCGTCGTTAATATTTACACTATCGGCGATTTTTTCACATTAATTTATTTACGAGTATATATGCTTTAAATAATGTCAAGTAATGTCTCTCGAAAACACAACCATTTTCTGTGAAAAGTAGCTCAAATTTCGGCATTTTCAGAAATGCTCAACGCCATTTTCTCGTATATGCTGGAAATTGTTTCTTGAAACGTTTGTAACGGATAGTGATAATTACACTCTTTAATATGGCGTAAAGTTTATTTTGAGTTATTTTTTTCAAAAATTTATAAAATGTAAATTTTTTGAAAGATCTCTCATATCTGTATATGCACATTATCCACAATTTGTAAAGATTATTATATTGTGATATACCAAAATATATAATATTTTGTAATAATATTGGTTGTAAATGGGGTGGACAAAAGGGTATGCAAATGGCGATATACAGCCTTAGCAACGCCGGCGCAGTGGTTGGCAAGGTCAACAAACTGCATTCAGGTCCCTTGAAGAGATGGGGGCGCTGGCTAGATAGACAAATAAAATAATGTGTGATTGGTCTGAAAAGGAATGACTGTCGTGGGCGTGGCTACTTGTTTTGATAAGAGATGAATGGATTGACTAAGGGAGAATAGACTGTCCAATTTTGTAGTTTTTTTTTAAAAAAGAGGAACGAAGGACGGACACCGAAGCGTTGAGGGCGAAAGAACAGGGAGAACTGGAGATTCTGATAGTGGTCGTCGAGTAGTAAAGATCGCTCGCGAGATCAACGTTAGTGAAGTAGGACTTGTAAGTTTCGAGTGAGACTCAATAGTTTTTCGGAATCTGGAAGTTGATGTGCAACGGGAAGTTCGATTAGGACTTTGAAAGTTTTTTCTTATATTGCGATTTTGGACTTTAATATTTTACCACTAGTTGGGGAAGACTAAGAACTCTGAATACCATTAAGAACCGTAGATATTCTAGTCAGTGAGGGCTGGATGCGTCGCAAGATTAGAAGAGAGAAGCGGAACTTGGGGATCGCCTACATTCAAGTGAGAAGAGACTGCGGGGCGTCGGCGACCAAGACGGTAATAAGACTGCAGTACAAAAGATATATATTTTAAAACGAGGTCATGACCTAAGGACAAAACAATTGTAAATATTGTTAAATAAATTGTTGATTTTTTTTCTTTTGGAAATGAAAGATTTTCATTTAGTCAATCAAAATTGTTAAATAGTTAGAAATAGATAATTATTCCATTTTAGATTCCTCGCCATACTGTACAGTTGGCAGATCAGTAATCGGCTATCTAAGCGATAGCGATTATCCATAACGGGACCCATTGACCCAGCTAGCCGGACATTTATACATTTGTTGAAATTAGCTGTGGAAGCATTGGTCATTTTTAATTAACGTAACCTGTTCCTGGCGCCCAAAATTTTAATATAAATTCGGAACGGGTCACGATTATAACCATCTTAGACGAATGATGCCCACGATCTCGTAAGAGTCTATGACGAGACGTTGTTGGTACATTTCATATATTTGTGAGTGTAAGTGCCTTCAAATAATTTCAAATAAAGTATTTTGAAACTCAAAAAGTTTCTGTGAAAATGAGCTTGAAATTTCGAATCTTTAGTAGTGCTAAAACGCCATTTTCTCTTAAACGGCACATAATTTTTAAAAGAAAATTGCCATATACGGTAGGTTTTTGTGTTCTTTACTCTAAAATTAATATTCTCGATCTACTAATAGGAAACCGAAAAATCGAGAAAATGACAAAAAAATGTACTTTTGGCGGGGATAGATGGTAGCTGGCAAGAAAGAGTAGATGGCAATTCTGAATAGCTAGCGAAGACCCAAGGAAATAGAAAACTAATACCTGAAAGTCTGTGCATTCTATAGCACCACTAGTTTGTTATTGTATTCAATAGTTCACATTATTGTATTTCTGAGTACAGGTATTTTAAATAATGTTATATCAAATTTCTCGAAAACTCAAGAGTTGTCTGTGAAAACCATATCAAAATTCCGCATTTTCAGCTACGCTGAAACGCCATTTTCACAAAAACGCCTCCAATTTTTTTCTTCAAACTGTTTGAACGGATTGTGCTAATTAGACTCTTTAATATGATGTAAAGTTCATTTTGGAGTATTCTTTGTTTTAAAAAATTTCATAAATGTAATTTTTTGAAAGATCTCTCACACCGTTAATATGCACATTTCCAGGAATTTGTAAACACTGTTGTATTTGTGAGTTAATGTGCTTTAAATGACTTTTAGTGGAGTGTTTCGAAAACTCAAAAATTTCTGTGAAAATGAGCTTCAAATTTCGCATTTACTGTAACACTCAAACGCCATTTGTTTAGAAAAAGCTCTAATTTTTGAATGAAATTGCCATTTGGGAAAAGTTTTAACTGTTCTTTAAAATTTTTAAATAATTTTTCCACTCTACCATTAGGAAACTGAAAAATTAAGAAAATATTAAAAAAATATTTTAGGTGGCAATAGATGGCAGCTGGCAAGAGTATGTGGCAAGTTCGAATAGCTAGCCGAGACCGAAGGAAATAGAAAACTAGTACGGGAAAGTCTGTGCCATTCTGTAGCACCACTAGTTTTATTTCGTGAATGAGCAACATGTAGATCACATGGCGTTTGGTTTAATACATATATTAGCGCTGAGAGTGTAATCTTGTAATCCTCACTAGAATTCCTAGGGATGCAAATCGTGAAATCAAAGTCGTTTCATCGCCGATTTTTTTAATCTTTAATAAGAGTACTCGTTGGATGATACTGACAGAACTGGAATTGATGGACTGCTTTTAAAGCCACTGAAACGTTACGCGGAAGTTTTGAAGAAGAACAAGAACAAGAAAAAGAAAAGGAGGAGGAGAAGAAGAAGAAAGACGCGCGGATATTGTATGCTCCACAAAACATCCTCCAAAAATAACTGTTTTTTCTGTCCTTCAAAGAATGATTATAAAGTGACAGGACAAAATAGCAGAGACTTTCTCGTACTACGTAGGTCATTCAATAATTAAAAGACAAGTTGGTCTGGAGAGAAAACAATCAGTAGGACAAGTTTGGTAATTTTAGGACTTATAGTTGGCATCACTGGAATGAGCTCTGACCATCTGGAGGACCACATCTGGGGACCAGCATTGTTGTCTTCATAACCTCAAAATTAAGTTGAACGATGGGGAGTGCACTTGAAAATTCCACATTGATTGAACAACGTTCTGCGATTGGTTTAGAACTTGATGAAGGCGATAAACTAGCTAATATATATTCTATAATGATCAAAGTGTATGCTGAAAGTTGTAAGAACTACGAGAATTTTTGCAATTGGGTAGAACAGTTCAAAGTGGTCGAAGCTTAGAGACTAACACACATCGTTCTGGCCGCATCATAAGAAAGTCATGTTGACTGAAATTGGGGACGCTCTAGGTGCGTTTTTTTATGATTATCATTAAGAACATTGTTTAGTAAACAGGCAATCTTGTTTAGATATGTTTCTTGTAGAAGGTGAAGCCAGTCACGAGAGAGAAACGTCGTGGATCTCAGAGGAGAGGTGTGATTCTCCAGCAAAACAAGGCACGTCCTCACACTACTCAACAAAGCCGTGAAACCATTTACAAAATGGGTTGGGAGGTATTGCTTCATCCTCCTTTCAGCCTCGATTTAGCACCATGTGATTTCATTGGTTTGGTCCACCGAAGGAGGCATTACGTTGGAAGATGTCCCAGGATAACAAGGTGGTCAAAAAATTGTGGGAAATTGGTTCAAACACCAAGATAAAGTGTTCTATGCAGCCGTTATAAAAAGCTGGTAACATGTTATAAAAAGTGCATAAATGTTGGTGAGGAATATATTAAATATTTGAAGAAGTCCTGTTTTGTAAAAATTAACGTTTATTTCTTCAGACTAACTTTTCTCTTTAATTACTGAATGCCCCTCGTAATTGGTTTCCTAAGTTCTTCCTCAACTATTCCTCCACACCCATGGACTACATTTTTATTAAACATAGCCATTAAGAAGAAATACTTGTAGTAGAAACTACAACTCTGAACGTTGATCATTGTGCGTGATTTCAATGTCATTGGCAGAACACCTACATGTCGTGTTAACACAAGCTGTTTCGCAGCCACTGACAGAAACGTGCGACCGCTGAGGTCCTGATCCAAACATCATACTGCACATGTTGCGTGTTCCAGTCCATGTTAACCTTCATGCACATATTGCTTGTTATGGCCCCCATCTCAGTACAAATGCGCAAAAGTTTTTGCTTACATTATTCTAAATTACATCATTATAAATTGTGTGTGCAGAGAGGATAACATTGGAGTTTAAGTCAAAACGATTTCCATCTACCCAATTCATGAAATCCATATGCTTTAACAATATATTTGCCTATTTCTTTTTGTCCTAAAGGTACTAAGTAGTTTAGTGCAGTCCTAAAAATATATATTTTAGAGCAGCAGGACGCTACACAATACACTGCAACTAAAATTATTTTTGTTTGAGAAACTTATATATTTTCTATTCGTGTGTATTTTGCTACAATGTGAATACGATTTATTACTGGCAACGTGAGCAATAAAGATATTTCCATGTGATTATTAACGTTACATCATGCCTACGAGTATCAATACTGTCCAAGCACACATGAGTAGCAATTACAAGAACTGTCACAATATCTTCAGAAATAGAAAGATGAAGTATTTGTGATAAAATATCTCTTACTGAAATCAATGGGCTTTTCACAATAATTGTATAAAAAACGTACTTTGTACAACAATATCATTATTTACATTAATAATTTTGTAAATACCCATGAATTGATTAACACGAGAGAATATTTTAGCAGTATTCTGTGTTATCTTTCTCTCTTGTCCCTTCTCTCTCTCTCTCTTTCCTCTCTCTCTTCTCTCCCTCATCTTTTCTCTCTTCTTTCTCGTTTCTCTCAACTTTATCTTTTATCTCTCCTTTCTCTTTTATCTCTCCTTTCTCTTTTATCTCTCCTTTCTTTTTTATCTCTCCTTTCTTTTTTATCTCTCCTTTTTTCTTTTTCTCTCGCCTCTCAAGTCTTTTTCTTAATAAACATTACTGTTTTATGTTAAAAGTGAATGTTGTCATCTTTAAACGTTTCATGTAAAGAGCAATAATTCAAACATTTGCCTCATGGATCGCACATTTGGAGTTTACCGTTTCAAAGTTCACATACACATAATATCAAAGGAGCCCTCGTGGTTCTCAAAAGTATATTATTTGCGAAGTACTCTCAAAGAGAAATTGCAACTTTTCCAGAAAATACAAGATCCCCTTGATGAGAAAAGCTCCCTCGCTCGTAAATACTACCCCTCTCAAAACGTTACTTTTGCCTTGAATGTCCTGTTAACTTTCATCTCATTACTTCGCAAATAGAGCTAACGAATTCTCGTTTTAACTTTTAGTACGTTCTTCATTGCTCATTGTGCGAGGAGTACGCCTCTTTCAGCGAAAATTGAATGTTTTTTGCAAAGACTTACACAGCAGTAAACACCACAGTCATTGTAAAAGAAACACAATAAAAATTCGTTTTATTAGGATTACAAGCTATGCTTTTTATTATTTATCGATTACTGTTATAGTACACTCCGTGGAATAATAAAAATTATGTTATGTAACACTCAGTGTGAAAATATTCATGTTAAGAGTAAATAATATCGTAAGAAATGTCACAAGTGCATGGAAAATCTAAAGGCAATTTCGATCCACAATTATTACTTAGTATGACAATTTCGAAAATAAACACGTTAATAATATTTATAACAATAATCGCATGTAGCTAGTTGAACAGAAAGGATGCCGTAAAGATTCATATGGCTGTAAGGAAATCTTGCTACTGAATAGGTCATCTTGAATGATGTAATGAAACGAAAGCGTAATTTAAGCATGGATCGGAATGACTACCAAACGGCCTTTGACAGTTTACCACACGATTGGATTTCGAAGACCCTGGAGATCTATCGATTTCATCCTACACTTATTGAGTTTTACAAGGGTAGTACGAAGACGTGGAGTATCAGGTTACTAATATGCATCGGAAAGGAAGGAGCAGAAACAGGAAGTATTCAGATTAACAGGGGTATTTTCAAGGAGATTCGCTATTGCTGCTGACTTTGGTTACAAGTTCCATGGTGATGAAAGACCAGACTTGTTTTATATGGATGGTCTTAAATTGTTTGATAAGAATGAAGCAATTCTCTCCGAAATGCTGTCTGTCGTGAATGACTTCAGCAATGTAATCTGCATGATATTTGGTCTCGACAATTGTGCAAATATAAATTTAAAGAGAGACAAACTGATAACGTCAGAGAGCATTGAAGTTGATATGCACACTGTGATTCAAGATCTTCAGCCAGGTAAATCTTACAAATACAGGGGAACACGGTATGCAGATATCTCTACTGTCAGATCTGTACTGCCCTCGAAGTTCCAAACCCCATACCCCGAGTAGTACGAACACTCACCAAAGTCGGTGACATCCGTTGGATTGAGCACAATATTGTATGACCAACAAATTCAAGCTAATCGTACGATGGCGGCAAACAAACCGGATATTGTTATTGTGAATTTGGAGAAAAAACATGTCTACTTGTAGATGTTGCTGTGCCTTGCGATCAAAACATCGTAACCAAAAAGGCAGAGAAACGTCTTAATTACAAGAGTTTGGAAATCGAGATCACCCGAATGTGGGGTGTAAAAGCACAGGTCGTCCCGATAGTTATCGGAGTTCTGGGATTGTTCCGCAACATTTGTGTAAGAACTTGGCTAAGCTCCCAGGTCATTAAAAAGACTGGTAAGTGCAAGAAATTGCTTTATTTGAAACAGCCCACACTTTGCGCAAAGTATTGTAGAGGCACCGACAGTCCCTAGATCTGTTCCTTAGGTAGCTGGTTGCAATCTGGAGTAGATTTTATATTCAGCCGACACAACAACTTAAGTCGTGATGTAGAGAAATAATAATAAAGCAGTGGAACCCCATACAGGGCAAAGGCCTCTCCAAGATGGAGGATAGCTCATTAATTTGAAGGCTCTCAATTGATCTATATGATTGTGGGGTTATTAGATTAACACATTTTCATACAATTTTAGATTAAAATTAGTGTTCTCTTGTTCATTCGTAATTCTTCCATTCTTCTCGTTTTCGTGCAGTTTGCGTCCGTAGAGCGCCTATTTTCATTTCATCTGCCCACCTTCTTCTAGGTCTTCCTGCCTGCCGTTTGCCGATCCTCGGATCCCAAACCGTTGCAATGTGAGCCCAGCGGTCATGTCTTATCCATGCTACGTGCCCCGCCCATCTCCACTTCAGTGTTTGGGCACAGTGTACTGCATCTTTCATTTCCGTTTTTCTTCTGATTTCCGTGTTTCTTACGTGGTCTTTTAGCGATATTCTTAGTATTTTCCTTTCCATTTTTCTTCGAGTTACTTATAATGCTTTCTTTTGTTGTACGGTTATTGACCATGTCTGCATGCCATAAATTAGTACAGGGAGAACACAATTGTCGAGAATATATTTTTTAAATTTTTATCGTTGTGTTTTGTCCATTAATATAAAATTCAGTCTCCAAAACGTTGTCCAGGCTTGTGATATTAACTTCGTGTTTACTGTTTTGGAATGAAACAGTTTGTTTAGATATGCATACTCCTGAACATAATTATTACTATCTGGATCAAATTTGATTTGAATTTCACTACTATTTGTCTTTAGTTCTGTTTTGACATGTGTAATCCTGCTTCCACAGATTTAAATTGTAGCTACTTCAACACAGTTTCGAGTTCTGCTCTTGACAGTCAGAACTGTACTATATCATCTGCAAATTTTAAATTTGAAAATTTTTTACCATTTATATTTATAACTCGATTTTAGTTTTTGAGCATTTTTTTCGAAGCGAGTGTCAACTGTCAAGCCCTTAGTGAGTGAACTTCAGGTGCATTTTCCCGAATTGGAAATTTTCAGCACATTCATGCATGTCAATTATCATAAATTAATAACTATAAAAGATAATATAATTGTTTTTGTAGGATGTAATTGTAGGATGCGCTCTAATGAATGAACTAGAATAGTGAATGTGTCACTAAACGTTTCAGTTATATGAACTTAAAAGTCCAGAATAAATTTATAATTAAAATTATTTTTTCTCAAAGACTCAAATCCTGATTCTTAAGTTTTCACAGAACCTTTACCATTCTAGTTCATTCACTAAAACATAATTTTGATTAATTTCTTCTTCTTCTGCACTTCAAGGATTGGGTTCAAGAACCTCTTCCGGGATCCGCTTCATTCTCGGCCTTCCTACATCTCTTCTTCCTCTGCATCTGTAGTCCACTGAGAGTGCTAGTAGTCTGATATCGGGCATTCGCATAAGATTTTCATGCCATCTTTTCTGATTTCTTTCCAGTTTCTCAAGCAGGGGTTCGACACTCAGTTTATTTCTTATCTCCTTATTTTTCTTTTTATCTAAGATGTTATAACCTAGAGTGCTTCTCAAAAATTTCATTTTTGCTACCTGTGTTTTAGAGTTATCTTTTTGATGTCACTCTGGCTTTCATATCCATACATTAAGCTCCCGTCAAGAGAGTACACGACCTTGTCGTTGGTGGCGGAGCTTGAGTATCCCCATGACCGAGAGCTAAGCCGGCGGTAGCGTAGCTATTAGTAGGGCCTCCCTTGCCGAACAGGTCGATGGGTGGAAATCTCACTAAGAAATACTCCAGAAGAGGACCTCAACAGCGGCTTCAAGAAAGAAGAGGCAGAAGACTAGGCGAGAGACCTCGAAGCCGTGGAGACGGCAATCCCTGAAGGACAAGGGAAGTCCGAAATAACTTCCCCCCTCCTCGGGACAGAGGTTGTGCGGAGAGGACAGGTAACACACCCACGTAAAAAAATATTTACTTTCAGTGGTCCAGAATGATGGCCTCGGAATGAATTTTCATTAATTTAAAAAGAATAATTATCAAAATATATTAATTTTTTGTTGAGGATGTCTGAAGTAAAATCTGTATTTAGGCCAATTATTTGTAAATAAATAGAGAAAAAATTAATTATTTGATCTGTAAAATCAGAAATTACTCAAATGTACTTGGGAAAACTAAATAGACACAAAATTTTTAATTTTTATTTATTAGATAGACAGCTATCGTGGACCAAACAGATGGTAATTAGATGTGACAAAATTGAAACTGTATTCGGAATGCTCTGACATCTCGAAATACAGATTTTGAAGAGACTGGGCGGACGTACGTGGATGTGTCTTGGACCTAAGGAATACTTTTCGATAATTAAAGCATGGAAATGCTAAAGGAGCTAAATGCCATTGTCGTCAAATTTACTTTTGTCCAGCAAACGAACGTATGTCCCGATGCCCATGCATTGCACAGAGAGCTATGTGCCAAAATTGCTTCCTGATGGGATTTTTCGTCAACAGAATGCGTTAGTGGTAAGTCCCCTATACCGCGTCGAGAAAGGAGCTATGTACTATTGCTCAAAGAAGCTATGTGCTATTGCAACCAGCCGTTACTGTTGCGAAAATGGCATCGACATTCCTATATAGGTTTCCTACAGCAGTACCACTTCCCAAGGCCAAAGGGGATGATCTGAAGAAAATGTTACCTTATATTTCCGGAGGAAATAAAGCATTTTTCGAAGAGTTGATTGCTGATTAGCATTTTCATACGCTGTGATAATTTTATGAAACAGTTGTAATAAAATATATGCTATGCAACATTGCAGATTTCAATTTGACATAGCACCAATTCATGTTCCCTTCACATGTCACATAGCTCTGCCTGAAAATGGGCAATTCCAGAAAATGTTTGTGCCCTATAACATCCAAGGTAGAGATTGCAAGTATATGTGTCAAATCGAGAAATACCGACTGAAGGTAGGTTCCGTTTCTTAACTTGCCAGGTGCCATGATCTCAATGATAATTTTCTTTGAATCCTGAAAATAAGTAATTTTGGCACATAGCTCATTTAGCATTTCTATGATTCAATTCACCTCGACTTTTCCATGTGCAGAACCTCACTAATGTGCACAAGGTTTGTATCTTCATCAATAGTCACTCAGATGTTATTCAAAATCAGGGCACGAACTTGCTCAATATTGGGATCAGTAGTGGATGAGGCTGGACATCTTGCTCTTTTCTCGACCTGCATGCTTATTTGATATTAAATTGTTCAATCTACTGGTACACTCTTCGCCAAACAAACATTACACCTACATTGTAATAAAAGTCTTTTAAGGATTTCAGCGTTTAGTACACATTCAGCTCGCAAAAAAAGGACCACAAAAGTCGTTTTTGTTGTGCAAACTGAGAGGGGTGTTTTCATGTTAACGTCGCAACAACTCAAAGAGAAATTTAGGTTATAACACTTAAACTTATCCTAAGCGAAGTGAACCATTTGATAGTAAGTTCGTTAAGGTCCTAAAGCTTTACAGTCAACCTACAGAAGATTAAAAGGAAAGTGCAGGTACTTAATGACTTACTACCGTATTTGCCCATGATATTCTTTGGCCCCATCTTACTGCTTGTACAATTGTTCTGGATATCCAGTAGGACATCCAGTTCCTGAAATTACTCAGAATAAAAACACGGTTGAAGGCCAAGCCAAAAGATTATAGAAGGATTGGGGTTAGCTTTCTCTATAATCTGTGTGTACTTGCGTATATGAGAAAGTAAATATCACCCTCCCTAGGTTAAAAAAAACGACGCACGACGCTCCCTAGGGTTAAAAAAATAATTTTGATTCATTACCTACGAGTCAACAAAAAGAGCTGTACTGTGAGCCATATTGGTTGATTGATTAATCGATAAGTACAGTAATTACTTCCGTAAGTATAGTGTATGTCTTTTTCACGGTAGGAGGTTGTGTTTTACCCTCGCTAAATGGCGTGTTCCGGCACCGACACAAGTCGACTGCAGCCGACACAAGCTCCAGACTAATCTGCCGACATGCGGTATATGGTAATGGTGGACAAGGATGAGGAAGGAAAGATTACTCGTGGCTCACTTGTTATGGTACTGCTCCGACATTCGCCTGGTGTTGATAGGAGAAGCCACGGAAAACTACCGGTTACAACAGCCGGCCACTAGAATGGTACTTCAGACAGCATCTGAACTCAACATAACTATGTAACTAGTATCAAAAACCATGTCATCGTCGGGACTCGCACACAAGACCTCCAACTCAAAGGTACTGCAGTGACATCATGCAATACTCGGAGCCAGCTCAGCCGGTTCCGCGATATATTTTTAGTAACTTTATACAGCATGTGAAGGATACTATGACCAGGATATCAAGACGAATTTATGCATATCGCACATTAGGGCAACCTTATTTCTCAAATCATTTAAACAAAAATGACGAAAACGGTGTCTACGTTACCTTATAGAACACCTTACCATCTAGTACACTTTATAAAATTTTAGGAACTTTATATAGCTTGTGACATTCATGACGAATGTAAGCATACGTGACATAACAATATTAGTTGATTCAGTCACACGATAGGTGGTAACAACGTAACCTGGACATTCAATTATGAAAACGTAACCCTCCTTTTTGCTTTGCTCCGTCGATACTAACACGCAGCATTACAAGAAACATAACAAAATATTACTCGTTCATGAAAAACACTGCATTAGCGCACGTAATAAAAATGGTTTACATTACTTCATTTGATATTTCATACGAAAATATACAATTTTCTTTCACAGAATAACTGATGGAACTGTTTTCAAACACATTCTTTTTATATTTTGGTCATTGATTTGCTTCTTTTTTCTCGATTTCTGCATGTGAAGTTTCCCCAAAGCGTTTCATATTACTTTCATTCTTACAGTTTCATATTGATTTTATTCTTATATTTTCTCATAACAAAGAAATGAATACAATCAGTCATCTCTTTTACTAATGAAAGGAAAGCAGGCGAATGTAGCATTACGTAGATTACACTAACAGAAATATTTGATAATTTTTGCTGAGAGACAAATGAAATTTCTTGAAATTTTAATCAATTCTTTCTTACCATTGTGCACTCAGCACACGAGTTAATCATTTCTGACCCCAGAAACTTGCAGTACTTAAACGAACATTTGGTTCACAATCTGCAAAAAATTAAACACACATTCCGTGGATATGAGAATGCTTTTGGAAGTCGTGAAGGTAGGTTTGAAATAATTAGAGATCTACTGAAACGTGAGTTTATGCAAATGAATGCATATAATGCTAGGTATATTAGCAGTAATGACTTCTAAGAGGTAAAGAATTTATAACTAGTGAACTGTGACACAGAAATCTTGAAGTTAAATTGTTATTTATTTTGATGTTGGGAAATACCATTATTTCTCAAAGAAGAATCGATCGATGGGAAGTCCATGATAACGTAAGTGTGAGCTCTGACAAGATGAGTGAGTTTGAGATCTGGGAATGTTATAAGAGGGTAAGTCAATAAGTATATGCAATCAATTTTTATAATTTATTACGGAAAGAATACATAATTTTTATTGATATCGCTTTTTAACATGGTCACCCTGCTTTTCAATGCACTTGGTCTATCGTTGAACAAGCTTCCCGATTCCTTCTGAAAAAAAAATTTTTGAATGTGCAGCAAGGCATGTATGCGCCACTTCTTTGAACTGTTGATCGCAGCAGAATCGACGGTCCAAACAGATGGTAATTCGACGGGGTGAGATTGTGCATATGGTTTGCCATTTCATGAACAGTCACTAGTCTGTTATTCAGGATAAAGACACGTAAATGTTCAATATTGGTATCTGTTGCAGCTGTAGCTGGACGCCCCGTTCTTTCCTTTTTCTTGACGCTCGTTCGACCACTTTTAAACTGTTCTGGTAACTGGCAAACATTTCTCTGTGGCCAAACATTGTCCCCGCATTGTGCTGAAAATACGCTATGGATTTCCGCCCCTTGTACACCTTCAAACTATAGAAAACGGATTATGGAACGCTCTTCTTCTTTGGTGCAAACAGAGAGTGCTGTCACCATCTTTAAACCACAACAGTGCAAGACGGACTGATCAGAAAACGCTGAAACCTCCTACTGGCAAAGACAACGGTCCCATGTAATGGTTAGGGATCACACAAAGTCGTAGAACTAAACTTAAGACAATTAGAGCAAAATTGCAGATACTTATTGACTTACCTACGTAGTTCTGCGTCGATTTGGTGGCAGCGGTATTAAAGACAAACTCTGCTTGCCAGTGAAAACACGTTTTTTATTCCAATTATTTTTTTCAGTCGTTGGTGAGCGTCAAATGAAACAAAAGAATTTTTTGCACTTTAATTATAACCGACATTATACATTTATATACACTTACTATAAACGAACATTTAGAATTTGAAAACGATCAAATTACATTTGTACAAAGGAATATTACTATAGTAACTGGTGGTGCTAGAATAGTAATACTTTCTCGACCGTATTTTCACGCAAAACTACGCGAAAAGTACTCAAAGTTTCGAAAAATTGTAAATGACCTTATTTCAAAATCTATCTTTAAGAAACAGGTTTCATTGAGGGAAAATCTCTATCTTTAATATTTTAGTTGTAGGAAGACTCCGAAACAAATTGAATTTTGTAATTTTCGAAAAAATCAAAATGATTTTTCAACGAACTTGCACCATTCTCTTAAACATCCTTCGCACCTTCCTTCATCCTTCAACAACAAAATTTAATAAAAAACGATGGAGGCAGTTTTTTGAAAATTTGGAAAATTTTCCAAGGTCCCTGGGTAAAACACCCTCAAAAATTAAAATATCGGTGTCAAATTCAAGGGGCTGCGACATCAGCCAGGTCGATTGTGGGATATCAAATTTGAAGAAAACTGGCTGAACGGTTTAGCAGCTGATGTTCAAGGACGGACAGACAGTCAGACAGACGGACAGAGAGACGGACGTTTTGCCGTCATTCGATTTTTCGGCATCAAAGACCCATAAAACATGAATTCTGGCTACATCAAGTGTTAGAGAAGATTTTGTTTCTAAATTTAGCAACTGGATTTATCTCCTTTTTAGTTTAAAGGACCCTTTACTAAAGGGTTATCTGCCGAAAATTCACAGTTGTTTCGTGCACATTACATAACATTTTCTCTACTCCGCAGCGAGAAAGTAAAATCAGTAGACCATAAATAATAGTTTTGACTATCTCATTTTTCCCAATATATTATTTAAGTACTTGTTTCTGAGTCGACCACCCCATCGCGCAATGCATTGTGAGAAAGAATAGATACGAAACAGAATGTTTTGTTTTTCCTATACTCCATCTGGGTTCGTCACCAAAGAATTTCATTATTTTTCACTTCCATTTTTCCCCAAAACTTTTCTTGGTGCCAAGTGTATTGCAATCAAATTATTACGAAAGGTATCGATTTTTTAAATTCAGTTTGAATTACTCGCTCTCCTTTTTAGCTCTCCACCTCTGAGAATATATTGTTTTGCTACTTTTTGTAAAGCCAGTGCTTCATAGTTTTGTCTTTATTCGTATTACTTCTAATCGTGACATTCCTTTATCCATATCTCGGTTTTGTTCTTCATTTTAAGAAGAACTTAAAAACAAACTTCGTTTAACAAGCCTTCTCAAAAGGCCCGATCAGAAGAAATCTGTCGATCTAAACTCTCTCTTCAGACGCTTGCCTTTGGCGACGCGGACGAAAAGTTGGCAGACAGAGAAGCAGAACCCCAGGGAGGGGAAAACTCCCCCTTGTTTACTTACAAACTCCTGTACATTTAGTTTACGCCTTTACTTTTCGTAAAGTTGTGTTCCAAATTTTATTTCACAATATTTTGTTCAAAACTATTGCACCATTTCACTAATGTCATAATCAAGACATGAAACCGTTTCAAACAGCGTTCTAATTTCGGCCAATAAAATATGGAGGCCTTGTTTTAGACTTTTATGGTTAGAATGCGTCCGCTAGGTGACATTGGGAGAATCCTTTATGTCAATAGCCACGAAACGATTCAATGTCAAAGTTTCACGTATAAAAGTCGTAGAAAAAATACAGTATGAAACCCTACGTAATGGGTATTAATACACTCGTGTGAAGTTTACGATACGAGCGAGGAACGAGCTCGTATCAATATCGCACTCGTGTACTAATACGCATCATTACACCATCGTTTAATAATGTACTATTCTTTTTTTAAATGCATAGTTTTAAGTATTTCCTCCAGATATACCCTGTAACAAACCTCTTTTTCTGAATGTCTAAAATTTGATTGCCATAACCAGCTCAATAAATTAATAATTTATACAATGGGTTCGTAATTTGTCGATATCTACCATTTGCTTACCAGTTTAAGCATGAGCCACTCGATCCGCCCGCCATACGGAAGACGAGAAACCTCTGAAAGTTATTGTTTATGCAAAGATTGCTAGCTACAAATTATGCAGGATTGCATATTAATCATGTGATCTGATATTCATTAAAACATTAACAGATTGATTTATTCAACTGATTTTCTTCAATAAATTATTTTGGTCATGACCTTTTACTGAATGTCTAATCAAGTTTTACGGTACCAAGAGTTCACTTCTCAGATGTCGCCACGTTGATCTTCTGATGACGGTCCTCCGGGCGTCGCGTTGTCCGCTTTTCTTTCTTACTACTACTATCTTGTCTAATACCTATCGTCGATATTCACTAATAAAGTCCCCGTCGCGAATACTTCTGTCTCGTGCATCAGATGTGCACCTACCCACGAACTTACTCGCCTCGAGCTCCACTAAACTATCTACATGGTGCTGATTCTAATATATATCCACACTACTGCGTTCCCTTGATTTTTACCTAAAATCACACGACTTATTAAAGTTTGTGACTAAAGTCCTATCATTCCCTCGCTATGAAAGTTAGAGTTTCAATTTCTAAAGTTCCAAACTGTTCGTCACAAGCAATTACATCTAAGCCAACCTTTCGCGTCGCGATCCCGTAAGAGAGTGCTCGAGACGATGCCTTCTTCTTCGCAAGAGACAATCATTCCATTGTTTTTTCCAGAAACCCTCTCACATTCGGTCATTTAACTATTATCGCACCAGAATTACATGATATCCACCCCATGTTTACGGGTTCCTTAGCAACCACATGCGACTGTCTGATCTTTTCCCTTATAATGCACCTATGTTCGAGCATTTGCCGTAATGCCCAAGGTTTGGTATATTACAACCCCTTTAGAGTTTGGTTGTTTTTTCAGTGTACAGCATTTGCAATTTCATAAAAATGCTAGAACTAACCAAACTGTCCTAGAACTAACCAAAAAATTTTAATGTTGTTTCAATAGGATTTGTGATCATTAGGATTTTCTTAATTGTGCCTTATATGTAATATACTATTTGATGTGTATGCATGAATACCTACAACAGCAGCACATTTTGAACATTTGAAAACTGCTGATCTGTTTTATTACTGTGATACCAATTGCTATTTGTGTCTGCTCCTAATTTAGAGCTTTTTTATATTATACTTCAGGCCAATAAAAATACTTGATGTAGGAATATATACGAAGAAATGCATTATATGCTTCTATTAAGAACAAAACTAAATGTGCGCATTTTGATTTTTTTAAATTGTGTACTAAAATTAATTTAACTTACTATGTATAAAAATATTAAATATTTATTTTTTATTTTCCCGTATACATACGTATCAACGAATACGAACAACGTATGCATAGCATAGGGAATGTAATTTAATGCTGCGCGAAAAATCAACGAATTTTCAGAAGAAAACCCCTTAATAAGGGGTCCTTTAAATTAAAAAGGGATAAATCCAGTTGCTAAATTTAGAAACACTTGATATAGCCAGAATACATGTTTGGTGGGTCATTGATGTCGAAAAATCGAAGGACGGCAAAAAGACCGTCTGATTCCGTCCGTCCGTCCGTCTGTCCGTCCGTCCGTCAGTCCGTCAGTCCGTCAGTCCGTCAGTCCGGTCAGTCCGTCAGTCCGTCAGTCCGTCAGTCCGTCAGTCCGTCAGTCCGTCCGTCCGTCCCGTCAGTCCGTCAGTCCGTCAGTCCGTCAGTCCGTCAGTCCGTCCGTCCGTCAGTCCGTCAGTCCGTCAGTCAGTACGTCAGTCCGTCAGTCCGTGCGTCCGTGCGTTCGTCCGTCCGTTCGTGCATCGTCCGTCCGTCCGTCCGTCGGTCTGCCTGTCTATCCGTCTGTCTGTCTATTCGTCTGTCTGTCTTTGAACACCACTAACGCTTAAACTATGCGTTTGATTTTTACTTTCCCGTATACGTACGTATACACGGAGTGATATACGTAGTATAGGGAAAGTTATGTAATGCTGCGCGAAAAAATGGCCAATTTTCGGCGGAAAAAAATTGTTTGCCGGGCCGTGAAAACAAAAAAAGTGAATAAAACCAGTTGCTAAATTAAGAAAAAAAAATCCCCTAACACGTTGTGTAGCCAGAAACCCTGTTTTCTAGGTCCTTGATACCGAAAACCCAATTGAAAGGAAAAAGTCCGTCTGTCCGTCCGTCTGTCCGTCTGTGAACACTACTAGCGCCTAAACCATACGTACGATTTCTTCCAAAATGGATATTCCCCGGTCGATCTAATTCTAGTCGAAGCTTTGAGATTTTGAAAAAGATTCTTCAAAATTTGGGGGCACTTTATATGAAGACCCCCGGGGTTTTTCAAAATTATCTCAAAAACTGCTCCAAATTTTTTATTTAAATTTCTTGTATGAATAGAGTAAAATACACTTATTAACATGGCATAGGTCCGATTTTCACGGAGAACTCAGAATTTTCGAAAATTGTGAAAGTTTGAATTTTTTCGGAGTCTTTTTCCAGCTACAAAATTTCTTCAAATAAAATTTGTTTTGCATATTGAGTTCCTTCATAAAATTCATGTAAATGTTTCTCAAAATTTTAGTAGTTTTCGTGCAATATTGCGTGCAATATGTCCAATTTTAAAAAAAATTACAAAAACAAGATTTTCTCAAAAACGGCTCCAAATTTTTTCTTTGAATTTTTGGTAGGGATAGTGGTAAATTTACTCTATCAAATGACATAAAAGCCATATTGGTCTATCGGTTGGTTTTTTCAAAAATTACAAAAATTTATATTTATTTACTTGTCTCTCACGTCGTTAATATTTACACTATCGGCGATTTTTTCACAGTATTATATTTACGAGTATTTATGCTTTAAATAATGTCAAGTAAAGTTTCTCGAAAACACAACCGTTTTCTGTGAAAAGTAGATCAAAATTTCACATTTTCTGAAACGCTCAAACGCTATTTTCTCATATATGGCTGCAAATTTTTTCTTCAAACGTTTGTAACGGAGAGTGGTAATTACACTCTTTAGTATAGCGTAAAGTTTATTTTGAGTTATTTTTTTGTTTTTTCAAACTTTACATAATTGTAATTTTTTTAAGATCTCTCACATCTTTAATAAGCACATTATTATTAAGCGCAATTTGTAAACATTATTATATTTGTGAGTGTAAGTGCTTCAAATAACTTCAAATAAAGTATTTTGAAAACTCAAACATTTTCTGTGAAAATGAGCTTCAAATTTCGCATTTTTAGTAGCGCTAAAACGCCATTTTCTTTTAAACGGCATATAATTTTTAAATCAAAATTGCTATTTAAAACTAGTTGTTTATGTTCTTTAACATTCTAAAATTAATATTTTCGTTCTTTCAATAGGAAACCGAAAAATTAAGAAAATGAAAAAATGTACTTTTGGCCGTGATAGATGGTAGCTGGCAAGAAAGATTATGTGGCAATTCCGAATAGCTAGCAAAGATCCAAGGAAATAGAAAACTAATACGGGAAAGTCTGTGCCATTCTGTAGCACCACTAGTTTTTTCTAAATTGAAGAAAACCCTGTCCATCTGGCTCGAGTTGAAGCTTTGAGATTTTGAAAAACATTCTTCAAAATTTGGAGGTACTTTACATGGAGCCCCCAGAACATTTAAAAAATTTTCACAAAACGGCTCCAAATTTTGTCTTTAAATATCTTGTAAGAATAGAGTAAAATTTACTTATAAGAGGTGGTATAGATCCCATTTTCACGGTTAACTGAATTTTCGAATATTGCAGAAGTTTGCCACAACTACGAAATTGAAGATAGAGATTTTTCCTTCAAATAAAATGTGTACTCCATTGTAAGTTCTTTAATTATGGTCATGTACATTTTTTTGAAAATTTTAGTAGTTTTCGCCCAAAATTGGGTCTTTAAGAGATTTTATCAAAAGCGGCTCAAATCTTTCTTTGATCATTTGGTAGGGATAGTGCTAAATGTACTATATGAGATAACGTTAACGTCCAATTGCTCTATCCTTTTGTTTCTTAAAAAAATTCAAAAAATTAATTTTATGACACGTCCGTTACGTCGTTAATGTACGGGTAATATATTATCGGCAATTCGTTCACATAATTATATTCACGAATACATGTGCATTAAACTCAACCGGTTTTTGTGAAAACGAGCTCAAAATTCCGCACTTTTAGAAACGCTCAAACGCCATTTTCCCATAAATGGCTACAAATTTGTTTTCAAACTTTTCGAATGTATAGTGCTAATTACACTTTTTAAAATGACTTAAAGTAAATTTTGCGGTATTTTAAAATATTGGTGTGAAAAACATGTTCATTCCATATCGAAAAATGTTTTGATTGCTTACTTTCCTGGCAAGTCCTGGCAACCAAGTATTATCAGCGCATGTTTTCTTGAGCCTTCATTTCATTGGATGCGAGAGGAGGGGGTACTTATTTCAACGAAGGGCTTTTATATCAAGCCTTTCGCTTCTTTTACGGTATAAAATAATTTCTATTAGAAGGTAGCGAACATTTCTCATAACGATAATTTGACAAGAACGCTTTTCGCTAACATTTATTCTTAATTCAACTAATGTTTGAGAAGGAGTGGGGTAGATATTTCAGGGCTCAAGAAAATCTGCGAGTGTAATAGTCTTTGAAACCACTGTATGTTAAAGAGTACAATAAATGACAATATTGGTAACAGGAAGTTTTCTCAGTTATTAGCGTTTTTAAAGAGTAAAAGTGAAGGATACAAGGCAAATATGTCCAAAATATTGTCAAAAGAATAGGGACACAGTACGTCGTTACTTTACGTGCCTAGTGTCGTAAAGAAGTACATTAGCACACTAGGGCGGTAAAGTACTTCATTACAAAACTGATTATGATGGAATAATGTTTGAATTACCTAAACAAAGTGGATAAAAAATAATATGTCTTTTCTCTATATTGAACGTTGTACAAAGCCACACAAACTCTAAACCGATAAATTTTCAAAGTTTTCAATCAAACACGATATATAATCGATGTGGATGCTTAAGTAACTTTTTTAAAATTGAATTTCCTGTTTCAAATCCTTCTGAAATATCATGGGATACTTTTTACATGAAATTGAATTCGCTACAGTTACCGTGACCTGGATGTAAACATTTGAGCCAATATTGATTTTCTCATTCAGTAGTCATTTATTTCTTTTAGTGTATTCGAAAAGCAAACAATTCATTTGTCTAGATCTCCATTTTCCGGCACTAATCCGGTAACGAGTTGACTTCAATATTTGAATGAAGTTATGAATACATGCATTAATTTGAAATTCTATTACGAAATCATATGGGCTAATAGGTTTCTCAATTACTTAATCAATTAGCGAGCATTACAATACATATGACTTGATATGAATCGTGCGCTTGAGGGATTTTAGGTAATAACATTGATAAAAGGTTTTGCGACGAAATGGCAATTGAATATAAATATAACATGCTCACATTATTACTTTTAAACCAGATATTTTGTGAATTCAACGGAACGGTTCGTTTATATTTGTATGAAATTGTTATAAGCTTACCAGCTCTCATTTATTTCATTTCCCTGCCACCTCCATGTATTTACAGGAACCTCCAGTGACTTCAGCTGAGGTGAACGTCATTCGCTCATAGATGGCAGACCACGATGCGCGGGGGAATTGAAGTTCACGTTTGGGCGCTAGATGTCTCTGCTCTCCATCACTCCTTGGTATTGATATCCAATGAACGTGAGAGCAAGCTATATAGCAAACGCTTATCAATGGGCACACAAGGAAATACCCCCGTTCCTTCAAAGGCGGGCCAGACGCGCAGAATTCGCGGAATTGGTGAAGGCAGTGATAATTTCTTTTGGGTTCTCTGAGAGGGCATGTCTTTCTTGTTACTCGTCCGGCGTTTCCAAAGCCTTCTTATACCTAAAAGAAGAGTCGATGAATGATGATCATTAATATTACAGTGGGAACGTTGCTCATTACAACAGATCGAAGATGATTTTACAGAAATATCGATTTCTGTCTCTCATTCTCACAAGCTACTCAATTCTAAATCATAAAAGGCTTGACAACTTTAAACCCCACTTTAAACACGCAATTTTATTACGATCCATTTGCAGTGATATAAAATTGTTTATTTCGCCTGATAATGAAGTATATTTTATCAATTGTTTAAAATTCGTCATTTTGACAACATAACGTAAAAAATCGAAAAAGTGCTCGTGAAGAAATTTCTTAAATCATTAATCTTTAGATATTAATTTCTTTCTTTTCTTAAATCTTTAATCATTAGATATTATTAGTCAATAAATTATAAATAGAGTATATTTGCGGTTTAAAATAAATATCCCCTTTGGGGAAACATATTGAAGTGGATTAGCCTAAATCAGGTTGATCCAACATAACATTTTTTAAAAGTTTAATAGGCTTGATTTATCATACATATTAGCTTTAGTAACTTTTATGAATTTTCGCCGTTGATTGAAGTTTTCAATTTGTTATATAATTGAAGGAGAATCTCCTTCTCTCTTAATACCGTCTACAAAGTAAGTTTGGAATTAAATCCAAGAAAGCAATTCGACTATTTGAATGAGCTTTGCCTCAGTTTTTGAGCCCCTCTTTCAAAAGTTAACAGGCCTTTTCACGTACCTCGAAGTTTATTCTCTAATTTTCCATGCCTTTGATTTAAAAAATCCCATTAGGTGCTACTGCACACTTTGGATGGCTGCAAACTCGCAGACCTTAACGAAATTCCTATTTAAGCGAATTCCTGACCGCACAGTGCCGCGAGTCACAGGGAAGGGGGAGGGGGAAGGCCTGATACATTGCCTGGATGTTGTCCGAGCCGCGCCCGCGCCAACTTCTCGTTAATTAATAAGCTCTTAGGTTAGTTGCGGAATTTCCGTGACGGCGGGGGTCGCCGGTAAGGGCCGCCGTAGGGTCCCTGTCAACAATGTTCTCCACTTGAATGGCGAAATATTAGGTTGAGGATCCGCCATTGTTGCCGGGAATTCCTTACGGGAGAAGATCGACTTCCTCACACCGCAGCGTCTCGCCTCCCCCACCCCACTCCGCGAAACACTACACCAAACTAATTTGCAGCCCCCTTCCCGGCCTCCTCCCGACGCCGCTGACGTGTGTTCGGGCAAGCTGGCGTTGCTCATAACCACGTATGCGCCTAGGCATGAAGTTGACACCGACGCTCGCGGGTGCCGGGCGGGTTAGGAGGGTTGGGGAGAAAGGAAGACAATGGGAGAGAATGAAGAAGGAGCACTCTAAAGAAGAGAGAGGCTTGAAGACTGTAACCGCGAGTAAATAATGAAATGAAAGGACTGGGATGATGTAATTTGTTGTGGAAAAAATACTGTGGAGAATACAAAGAGGGGGGAAATGAGAATCAGTAGGAGCATCAGAGAATGTAAAGAAAATGAGTGTTACCATATTGTCAAGCTTCAAAAAATAAAACAACGTGTTTTTAATGTTGAAACACATGGAAAATAAACATTAATTCATATTACAAAAATAAAAATTATAATGCATTCGAATTTCTCGGACAAAACTGACAACAGTCAAATAAAACATACTGTAAAAAGAGTCTCGTGTTCCAATCCTTTTTATTCAATTACGTAAGTTGTTGTGCACAAGGAAACGAGTTTCAAACGATAGTAATAGAGAAGTAATAATAGCAAATAACTATTAAACTAAAAGAAATAATTTGGCAATGTTATTAATTTTTTGTATAAATTTCTATAAACACGAAAAAATTGGGAGAGATTTGCATTTGAATAAAGAAATACATATATTTTATTTGACAAAAAAGTAGAAACAAAATGATGTATAGCAACGAAAAGAGTTCTTAAGCGGGATAGCACCCTGCCTCCTTGTTTTAACAAAGACGGCATGGCTAAACCTCAAAAGAAAGCACATTTGTTGGAAATTGTAATGTAATATTACGTCTAATTCCATGTCTTTGTCAAGAAAGAAAAAGAGAAAAACTGAAGGAGGAAAGAATCAGACATCACGACGAGAAAAGAAACTAAAGAATCTCTTATTCATTTGGAACATGAAAACGGTGATTTAGGAGGTTGACAGTGCAAGAAACATCGAAAGTAACAAAACCGAAACTAAATTCTTTCTCTGATAATCCAACTTATGAGCTAGTTGTGGAAAAAGGACGCGATAAACCAAGAGCTGTCGGTTCGAAACCTTAAAGAACCGCGTAATGATTTCAAACGTGGGGGCAGATAATGGCAAACAACTAAATGGAATCACATTACTTCAAAATCAACTCATGATTGAGTTATTTTGTTGTTCCATCAAAACACTTCGACTACAAATAAAGCAATCCATCTTGAATAGTTCAAATTTCCTAAGTAGAAGGCTAACAAATAAGCAAATTAATAATAAAAACACAAAAAAATATTTTGCCCGGAACGAGGAAAGTGGTACGCCAAGGAACAGTGTGGGTGGAAGAGAACTCTGGAGTGTTGGGAGTCTTGAGGTGGAGTCTAACCGGAGTTGCGTCGGAACCGGAGCTGAAGCCGGAGACGATTCTCATGCGCATGAGTTACGAAGTTAATGTGATTAAAGCGGTTGCTTCTACCTCCCCTTCCCCACCCACGTTTCCTCGCTTAGCCCACGCCCCCACCTTCCCCGCCTACTCACTCCGCCACGGCCGTCTCATTCCCGCTCCATCAACGTTACGAATTTCACCGCATACCCGCTTTCTCTTGCTTCCAAGGTCTCTCCTGCCCCTGCCCTCTTTCCAGCACTACCAATACCATCCCCGATAGGAAACCGACCCTCGGTTTTGCTATATTCTGAGTCTCTCCTGGCTCGCCCACCTGTTTTCCCCACACCTTGCCTGATCCGATAACTCTCAGTCCCGTCTTCTCCGCGTAGGGGTGCCCAGAGAAAGCCCAGAGCCTGGGGCAGTTGATCCAAGGGGGCCCTTCATTTATAACTCAACATTTGCTCCTCCCCCAATTCATAAACAGAATTCACTTCTCCATACATCAGGAGGAACATACAGCGTTAAATTTCGATTAGAGGTAAATATATTTTTCATTCCTTTTGAATGAAAAAAGTCGGGGCCCCAGTTTAGTTGGGACCTGAGACAAGTTGCCCCAGCTGCCCCGTCCCCGTCCTGATGTCACTGTATCCCCACCACATCTCTTCCTTTCCTCATCTCGACCGAACCGGTTCTCTTCACCTCCCTGTCTTTCTCGTCCCCTTTTGTCTTCGCTCGATTTCTTTTACCTGTTCAAGGATCTTCTTCCCCTCGTCACTTCCCCCTCTGTGTCTTTCCAGCCTTGTCTTCTCCCCTCTCGTCATATTCCCGTCCCCTCTCTTTCCCGCTCTTGTCCGTCTCTTCTCCGCCTCCCGTCTCATCCCAACTCCCTCTCCTTCGCCCCCCCCTCGCGGCTCCTGACCCCGCGCAACGCATCCGCTCAGCCAAGAGGCAGCTTCCGCGGCCTTTCAGCACATTCCTTCTCATTACCGCGCCTTCATAAGCAGATCGTAAATTTAACTTTCCTCCGCGGCCCTCGTCCTCCGTCCGTCACCGCTTATTCGGACAAATTGGCTGCTTCCTGAATGCGTCGCCCGAGCGCCCGCGCCAGCCCACCGCACCTTTGTTAACGCCAGGCGCCACCCACGCACCGCCCGCCCACCGCGCCCCTGGAGAGGCAGGCGCTGCTAAAGGCATCCGGAAGAAGCACGCCCTCTTTCTCTTGCCTTCGGCTGAGATGATCCAGTGCAACAACTTTCGTCACTGCAGGGTCTCCGACAGATTGATTTATTGATGGATTATTAGTTATATCTGAAGCGTCAACTTTTAAAGTCATTAGCCCCGTAAGCTTAGTGCATGTTTTGATTAGGCGAGGAGACGGCGACGGTAATCTTGCCTCTCTGGATGGCGAGATCCGGCCAAAACCTACCGTCGGCTTACGAGGTTTTCCCAAAACAGGTATCTCCCATCAGCGGGGCACAGCCTTAGCGGGAGCAAGCTCCCAGTTTCCGAGTGTGTGTGTGTGTGTGTGTACGATAATGTAGTGCATGAAAGTGTGTGTAAGCAAGGGGTATGATAGGACAAGGAATGGGACGGAAAGGGAAGGAAAGGTCCCGCGCGATCCGTGGTCCTTTTTTATGGTACTTCTCCGGCATTCGTCTGATATTGGAGAAACCACGGAAAACTAGCGATCAGAGCAGCCGGCCGCTAGAATTCTCCTCCAGACAGCGATAGTTCTCCACCTAGCTATTCAGCTAAGTCGATAATACCGCCACCGTCGGGAATCGAACCCCAGGACCTCCTAGTCAAAGGCACTGCAATGTCATCAGTTGATGCCACGTTAATAGCTACGTTGAATTCAGCCGCTGTCAGGAGGACAATTTTAACAGTCAGATGCTCTGATCCTTGATTTCTTCGATCAATACCCATGTCAATGCCGGAAAAGTACTATAAAAAAATGGTCGCGCAATCTTCCCTTTCTCAAGCATCTCCTCCATCACCTTTCACACACGCATTTACATGTACTACACAACCACACATGACACGAGAGCAGTCGAGTCTTATAGCTTGTCCCGGCTCGACCGATACATCGCAAAGGGAGATACCCAGAGTTGGGAAAAGCTCGTAAACTGATGTGTAGGTCGACACCAGATTTCAGTGGGGGAGGAACTCCACCACCTCTCGGGATATACCTTTCACTAAACTTTCGGACCAATGACCATAGCAGCAACTGACGCACCAGGAAACACGAAACATGAACCAATGCTGAGGGCTAGCATTGGCACCGCTATTCTGACCGGAGGGACTTACTGTTCGAGGACGCATTTTCGACGTTAGCTACATTGCTAGATCGAATCCAGTAGTTGTCGGAAGAGTAATTCTAGTGGCCAGCTTCTTTGTACAGTAGTTTTCCTTGGACCCTCCGATCAACATCAGGGAAATTCTGTAGAGTACCCTAACAAACGCGCTACAAACCGCGCACAATATTTCCGTCCTCTTCCTTCTCCTATCCTCTCCCGTAAGAAAATATTTACATTTACATGCACTATACTGATACCCACGTTGGAGACTTAGAGCGTCCGCCCACTGGGGCGGTACTCTGCTGGTGGGAGATATCTGGAGAGGGAAATCCTCCGTAATCCGATCTGCAGTTCGCGCCCGTTCTCACCATCCAGTCGGAGAAGAACGTTACCGCCTCCTCCCGGGATAAAACATGCACCATACTTACGGGACCCCTATAGCTGTGGTTCAGGGCATCAACTGATGTCATTGCAGTGCCTCTGATCGGGAGACCCTTGGTTCGAGTCACGACCGTGGAAGGTTTCTCGACATTAGCCAGTTAGCTAGGTCGAGATTTGTCGCTACCTTGAGAGAATTTTGACGGCCATCGGTAGCTTTCCGTGTATTTTCCGATCAACACCAGGCGAATGTCGGAACAGTAACCTAACAAATAGGCCTCGGATCGCGTCCGACCTCTCCTTCCTCTTCCTTGTCCTATCCTCACCCCTTACTTTCACACACACTGACAAGCACTACACTATCACACATTCCGGGAGACCGGTTGGGAGTTTAGAACTAGTCCCGCGTGAGCGGTGTCCCGCTGATGGGAGATACCTTTCTGAAGAAAACCCTGCTAGCCGACGGAGGATACAGCAGAGAAAGATCACCGCCACCTCCCGAGACAAAAACTTGCACTACACTTACGTGGATAATGAATTTTACAGTTGACGTTCCAGGAAATATGAATCAACCAATTAATTGAACAAACAAGCAAGTGAAAGCAACCCCACCCTCCAGGGTAGTTAAAAGCACCTGGAAGGAGAGTGTACTCTTTCTCTTGGCGTGGGGCGCCTCGCCTCGTCTGCCCCACCGACAACGGGCGCGTGTGTTTTGAAACGACAACCCCCTCCGGGACAACGGCTCCAACCGACGGCCCCGCGGGTCGAGCGCTGCGCGGTTGAAAAGGTCCATTTGCGTCTGGAAATCTCTTGTCGGCATCTCGCGGAGCGCGCTATTACGTTCGCATCGGCCATTGTGCGCCCGCTCGCCTCCGCGGGCCGAGGGGCCTCCTGATTACATAATTACACAAATCTGCATGTAATAGGGTCTATAAGAGGGCTTCGGGTCAATAGTTCGAAAACTGGCTGTACATGGGCTCGATCTCCAGCCTGTCTCCCCGCCTGGCCAACCTCTCTCTCTCTCTCCCTCCATCCGTCTCTCTCTCTCTCTCGCATTGTGCGGATCACTGCAGGCGGAGGGTTACGAGTTCAAATCCCCGTGAACCTCGCTGCCCGCGCGCTCCGAGCTCTCGGGAGAGGAATCTGGACGCGCCGGTAAACCCATGAAACTCTTGTTACGTCGAGCGGAGAGAGGTTCATCCCTCAATGATGCAAGATCCGTCCTCGTTCGGGGCCCAGGCTGTACACTTAACACGGCTTTAAACCTAGATCCTTCTTAGCCCGAAGAATTTGATAAATTTCTGACGACGGCGGCCCGCGCGCGGATGCGGGGGGGGAGGAGTTGAGTGACGTGGGGCGAGGCGCAGCGGGGGGCATCCGCTTGGGGAGGAGCGGCGTGCGGCGGGGAGCGGCGGGGCGGAACCCGATCGACGAAGAGGAAGCAGAAAGAAACACATCGTCCACGGCATCCCGTTTAAATCCCGCTGACGTCTGGAAGCAACCTTCGCAGCTCGTAAAAAAGAATTACGCCGGGTTCCCGCGTGCTTCTAGGGAAACTTGCTAGCTTGCGTTTTTCGTCTTTTGCCTGTCTTCGTCGAGATTGCCAGACCTGGTCTTATATTTCTGTAGGTCGATTAGAAGCTCCTATCGGAAGTGGCTTGTATCAATTATTAAATTTTAAAATATTGAATGATTCCGGCTGTGTGAAGGGGATTTTGAATTCTAAGCTGTCGTGCTGTATTGAGATCAATCATGGACAAATATTTTTCATCATCTTTAAATTTCTCCCCTAACAAATTACGCATACCCGTTTTCCACAGTTGCGTTCTTTTGGGTTTAAAGCGACTTCTTAAACATTGGTCATCTATAATTTCTTTCTATTTTTTGTTTATTCGTTTTGTTCCAGGAGACTACCCTTTATGTTTTTGATAAATGCCCTATTAAAAAGTCATTAATTAAGAACATTTCACTAAGGTCAACATTCTATAGTTCATATCATGATATAAGGAAATATGTATTGGATGTTTCATAAATGTTCTTAAAACGAAGAAGGGAATTTCAGATGGTACGAAAATAGACTGCCTTGACCATCGTTTACTTAATTACCCAATGAGTAAGTGTTTTCATCAGTTAGTCACTGAAGGATATCACTAGAAAAAATAGAAAGATAATTATTAACAGGAGCAAATAATACGTTAAGATTCATTTCAAACAAGAAAGTATTTTATCTTTAAAATGCTGACTTACATGTGTTCATTGACGGCATACAATTCAGAGTATACAATCACGTACCTCATTAAGAGTATGAAATTTTTAAGTAAGAATTATAATTATAACCATATCAAAATTAATTAGACGTGAACGCAACGTTCAGAATAATCCCCATCAGGAACACTGAGTGGCCTCCTCTTTGATGGACCTCTTTGATGTTAAGTACAGTAAATCCTCATTAACACGAATTCCAAGTTACCGAAATAATAGGAATTCATGTTGTAAAAAAACGTGTTATCCGAGTATTATAAATGTCCGTATTACCGTAATCCAATGCCGGGACCCGAGTTTTGTTCATGTTACGGCGAAATTCGTGTTGAGCGAGTTCGTCCTAATGATAGTTTACTGTATTTCAATGTATTATTTACCAGTAATCGTAGTGATTGGTAGTGAGTAAAATTTTTGTATAAGTTAATTACTGCATATCCAACCAATTTATTTCACATGAAGCGCAGTTTAATAACATTTTTATTTACAATTTAATAGTTAACACATATTAGTTCCAACGCTATGTCAACATACACTTGAATACCTAAACATGAATATTACGTATAACTTACTACTACGGAAAACAAACGGTAAAAATAGGTATTGTTCGATCACTAGGTAAAGATTCAAATGTGAATATCTGACAGGTCAATAGAAAAACTCTACTGCCCAGATAATGATTTTTTCTGCATGCCGACTCGACAGATATCGATAACGTGCGGTGTATCGATGTGTGTTATCTGTTTACGCGTGGGTCGCGCGGGTAACTGTAGCAACGGCCAAGCACCCTGCGGGCGTCGATCGTGGCCCAGAGAGGGCGCTGGCAGCTGGGGGCCAGGCCGCGACGTTGGGTTCGTAACCGCCTGCTCACGGCCCCAAGCACATGCTCTGCATTAATCTCCGATTTAAACACAGTAGCACTGCAAGGTCACTGGCTGGAAGGAGACGGAGACATTGTCATCCAGACGGGAGCTTCATTACCAAGAATTTAAGACGTAACGAAGACCCCAATTGGATGACATTATTCCCCCCTCCCCGCTTCCATCCAGCTCGTGACCTTGAAGTGGCCACTGTGGCCTCTGCTACAGTCATAATCGCGGGCAGAGGGAGAAACCCTCGGTTCTAGCACTTAGTACAGTGTTGTCAAGATCGATGACATGAGCGGAAGTCCGTGGCACGAGTGCCACGACAAAATCGCCTCTCCACGCAGTTCATAACCCCGCTGTAAGAGACAACGCCATCACTATTGTAAAACAGCGGGATTACTAATAGTTTCCTCTCCCGACGCTAGTGGCGCAGAGAAGCTCGTGGCATGGCACGGTGACGCGAGGCCTGCCAGTGCCGCCAGTAGGAGACCGTGACTTCACTGACTGAGAAGGGCCCAACCTGTTTCCGTGTTTTTCGGTAAAATCCGGGTCGTTAGTGTCAAATGGGGGTGAAGAATGATGGAATGAGGACCGAAGTCCAGACTCGTGGTCAAGTTGACCTTACGGCAAGTGCCTTTGACCTGGCCAATGCCCTCGCCACTATCTACTGCCCTGCAACCACTTTCCACGTTCCCTGCTAAAAAGCCGCGGCGCCTAGGTATAGCTTTTTCCTTATTTAATAGACTATTAAAAAATTACACTACATTGCCTAACTTTTTTTGTTATTTTAGGTCGCATTTACATCAAGGTCATTAGCGACCACCATTGGGTTTAACGTGATGTAATGATATGGTGATGACATGATATGGTGACGACAGGGTGGTGAAAGAACGAACACAAGTACAACGATGCCCGAGGCGGGATTCGAACCCGCGATCTTTGGGTCCGAGATCGCTATGACACTACCGCCTTACCGATCTCGGTCACCGCGGATCAGCATTGCCTGAATTTAAGTGGCGAGTCCGAAATATTTAAGATATTACAAACCTACCTCCTATGATATTTAAATCTTTCAAATTCTGTACTCACCTCAGATGGTTTCTCCATCGCAGAATCCGCACAAGAGTGACATACGATACGACTGTCGAAAACATTCTGAAGTAAAATTGTCGTCAAAGAATCTACCCAGCTCTCTAATCTACCCATATCTACTCTACTCTTATCTACCCAGCTCTTTTTAAATTAATTATTGTCTAGCGGAGATGAAACATGTTTTTCAATGCTACATCTTCAGAATCTGAAATTAAAAAGTGCTATACAAACTCTTCTGCAACTCCGCTTCTCCTCATACTCAACGTGATCACATACCCATTTACTCTTTAAAACGCTCATTTACTTTCTGTCTACCAGTGCACAGGATCCACTCAATTTATCACGTCTTTATATTTTATTCTTGCCATGTGTGTGCAATGGACGCAAGAGGCTTGAGCTGGCACGAGTCTGTTCTTGTTGATGGGTATCGAAATAACGAGGAAAAAATGGGGAGAGAGAGAAATGTGGCTTTCTTGCAAATATTTAATTCCTGAACTAAATAATACATCCCTCTCGATCGATTATTCAGTATCACGGTACCAGAAAAAGATGGAACAAGGTGTTAGAGGAAGTAATTTACGACAGAAACAAGATTTACCCATTTGTTCATTACCAGGCCTGACAATTAGAGATTTTCTGTCGAAAAATTGCCGACTTCCTCCGCGTGATTGCAATAGTTTCTCTTTATTAAGTAAGACTCTTTACTTAGTATAATGCGACTTAATATGTACTACATTTAAAATTTATTTCTGACTTTAATTACTATACAATGTTTCAGGGTGTTAAAATTTAAATACAATAGTATTTTGACAAATTGCTAACAGAAGAATTTGAAGTAAAGAAAATTGTGCCTATTTACTAAATTTAACTTTTTAATTCACAGGCCATTTACGATTGTTTTGCAACATATGTGATTTTCACTTTCTCGCTACCACTACCGCAGTAGAGCGGAAGAAATGTAATGCTGCGCGAAAAAAAAACGAATTTTTGACAGAAAAACTCTTTTTTTAGAGCCCTGGCAACGAAAAGTGGAAAAATCTAGATGCTAAATTTAGGGGGAAATCCTCTAACACGTGGTGCAGCCAGAATCCACGTTTTCTGGGTCCTTGATACCGAAAAGTCGATTGGCGGCAAGGCGTCTGCCTGACAATCTGTGAGGAATGCAGGTGGCTTAACTATTCAGCCGATTCTCTCCAAAATTGATATTTCCCTGTCGATTTGATGGATGTCGTGGGGTCTTCAATTTGAATCCGATACTTAAATTTTTGGGGGCTACTTTACATGACATTTTCAAAATTTTCAAGAAAATGGCTCCATCGTTTTTGAAAAAAATTTATTTTTTGATAATGTAGATAATGTTCAAGAGAATGATGGAGCTCTCATTTTCTTTAAAAACACTGAGTTTCAAAAATTGCAAAATTCAAATTTTTTCGGCCTCTTCCTACAACTAAAGTATAAAGATTGAGATTTTTTCCCTTAATTGAATCTGTTCTTAAAGAGAGATTTTAAAATAAGGTCATGTACAATTTTTCGAAAATTTGAGTATTTTTATCCTAATTTTGTGTGAAATACAGGCAATTTTTAATTTTGTTTTAAAGTTTTTTTTTTTCAAAACGGCCCCATCGTTTTTGAAGAAATTTTGTTGTTGGGTAGTGTAAAGAATGTTTAAGAGAATGGTGCAGGTCTCATGTTCGTTGAAATGCCTGGTTTTGTGAAAATTTTAAAAAATGAAAAATTTCGGCGTCTTCCTATAACTATATAAACTAAATATATTTTACAACAACTATTATATTATATTATACTATATATGAGTATATATATAAATATACAAGATATATTTTTTTCTTAATGAAATGTGTTTATAAAAACAGATCTTCAAATAAGGTCATGTTGATTTTTTTGGTAATATGAGTATTCTTTGTGTAATTAGGCAACAAACATTATCACCCGCTCCGAATTGACTGCGCTTTGTCTTCAGCGTCTTCCTACAAATACAATTGTAAAAGTACTTTTTTTTAATGAAATGAGTTTATCAAAAATAAATCTTCAAATAAAGTCACGTTCACTTTTTGAGAGCATAATTCCTTTTTTAATTAGACGACAAAAATGTATATATTTAGCGCATCAAGTCCTAACTATTTTGTGTATTTATTTAAATATTTATTTATAATGTATTTTAGGGAAGTATTTAAATACTAAACTTAAAGTATTTTGCCCAACCTTGGTAAAGAGTTTTACAAAAAGTGATGACTGATGTGTTAATTCGGGGAGAAATTGTGGTAAAAATAGTATTACTCAACTATTACTATTAAGGCGAGGAAGTACGTACTGTTTTAGCACCACTAGTTGTTATAAGAGATGAATATGAACTGAATAAAATAAATTTAAATGATTAAGAAGGATGGAAAATATCTTTCGGTAAACTAGAACGAATAGAAGGGTTAGTTGTGTAATGAAATCCAAGTATACAATTTTTTAAGCAAAAGGAGCAAGTTACTTCTTAAAGATGTTTGTAGTTTGTTTTATTAAAAAGATCAACAATTTTAAATATTCTAAGATATTTTTATTAGATATTAATCAATGCGGCTTCCTTTGTAGATGCTGTAGAGAGGTTGCTGGGACTTTATGATAACGAATATGCTAAGACTCGTAGATCGAAAAGTTCTATATGGGAGATGCTGTAGATAGGTTTCAGCGTTGAAAGAGGTCCCGCTTTTTGAGACTAAAAGTGAGTGTCCCGCGCGGTACAGCCCAAATCACGATTTTGTAAAATCTTTCGATTTAAATTGCCCAATGCAAAAAAATACAACAAAAGCGGTGTCGACGTCATCGCACATCACAACGCGCTGTTCATTTTTACTTTCCCGTATACGTACGCATACACAGAGTGATATACGTAGTGTAGAGAAAGTTATGTAATGCTGCACGAAAAAATGGCCAATTTTCGGCGGAAACTAGTGGTGCTACAGAATGGCACAGACTATCACGTATTACTTTTCTATTTCTTTGGGTTTCCGTTAGCTATTTGGAATTGCCACATACTCATGCCAGCTGCCTTTTATCACCGCCAACAGTACATTTCTTTGTCATTTTCTTAATTTTTCGGTTTCTTATTGGTAGAACAGAAATGTTAATTTTAGAATATTAAAGAACACAAAAACCTAGTTCTAAATGACAATTTTCTTTTCAAAATTATGTTCCGTTTTCAAGAAAATTGCGTTTTAGTGCTACTAACAATGCGAAATTTGAAGCTCATTTTCACAGAACATTTTTGAGTTTTCAAAATACTTTATTTGAAGTTATTTGAAGCACTTACACTCACAAATATAATAATCTTTACAAATTGCTGGTAATGTGCATATTAAAGATGTTAGAGATCTTTCAAAAACATTACATTTATATAATTTTTGAAAAGACAAAAAAAACTCAAAATAAACTTTACATTATATTAAAGAGTGTAATTAGCACTATCCGTTACAAAAGTGTCAAGAAAAAATTTGCAGCCATATATGAGAAAATCTCGTTTACGCGTTTCTGAAAATGCGAAATTTTAAGCTACTTTTCACAAAAAATGGTTGTGTTTTCGAGAAACTGTAGCACCACTAGTTTAACGAAGTGTTTTATCATCGTTTCCCATATTGCATACGTCGAACACCCTACTTGGGGAATAAGTTCTACTTTACTTTTGTGCTGCTATCACGCTTTGTTTGAAGATGAGTAAAGATGATGATAGTTCTTCGGACAGTTTGGATTTGTCGGCGCAGGACACACCCTTTAAGAAAATTATACTACGAACGTCAGTTAACAGAATACAACATTAAGTGGGAACGTGATTATTACTAGCTGTGCGAGGTAAAGTCAAATGAGTATAAGGAATGTTTTCGGCTCTGTAAGAAAAAAAGTTTCTCATTGAAGACTAAATGATATTGTAAAGCTCTCGAAAATAAGCTCTCACATGAATATCGCGAGCGCTCACGCTGAAAAAAACGGTCAGGTACGTCTTCTTCTGGTTACGAAAATACCTATAAAATATCGGCTGCTGAAATTTGATAACCTATTGATTACGTTGTTTGTGATTGAAATCTCTATAAATGTATCTGTTTCGATACTTACAATTAAAATATTACTTGTTATTGGTTTTTTATTTTGTCCCGTTTTTTCCAAACATATCACGTTTTTTTATTAAAGTTTGTTAAAAATCACGACTTGGACGAAAAATAATTTGACAACGCTGATAGGTATCTACGTAGGTGGGGAATGATGGGTTTTTCAAGTCAGTTAAAGCACAAGGAACTATTTACGGCCATGATTGGAGGAGATTAATGAAGTTTGCTTCAGAGTTGCAAACTGTACTTCAAGAGGATACAGACCATAACATGTAATTCGCGCTTAAGTAGTACATAAGCCGTTATCAACAAAAAATACATTGTATATTGAAAACAAAAAATTGAATGTTTCTTATTTAAGTACAATATCAGATTTTGATATTGAAGGGAAAATTAATACAGAGAGTGGGAATGTTTCATGTACATGATTTACCCGCAAATTGACTAATAACTTTTACTTTCTCGTATACGTACGTATATACGGAATAATATACGTAGTATAAGGAAAGTTATGTAATGCTGTGGAAAATCGATTTCGAGATTTTAACAAAAATACACGTTTTGGGGTTCCCTCATACCGAAAATGCGTTTTTTCAAAACACCCGCCCGTCTGTCCGTCCGTCTGTCCGTCTGTCCGTCTGTCCGTCCGTCTGTCATTCCGTCTGTCCGTCCGTCTGTCCGTCCGTCCGTCTGTCCGTCCGTCCGTCTGTCCGTCCGTCTGTCCGTCCGTCCGTCTGTCCGTCAGTCTGTGAACAACATTACAGCCAAAACCATACGTACGATATCTTCCAAAATGGATATTCCCCGGTCGATCTGTGTCCACTCAATGCGCCACGATTTTGAAAAACTTTCTTCAAAATTTGGGGGTACTTTACATGAAGCCCCTCGGGGGCTTGAAAATTTTCTCAAAATCGGCTCCAAATTTTGTCTTTAAATTTCTTGTAAGAATGGAGTAAAATACATTTATAAAGGTGCCAGAGGTCACATTTTTACGGTTAACTCTGAATTTTCGAAAATTCCCAAAGTCAGAATTTTTTCGGCGTCTTCCTCGAACTACGAAATTGAAGATAGAGATTTTTCTTTCAAATAAAATTTGTTCTCCATACTGAGTTATTTCATTAGGGTACATACTTTTTTTTGAAAATTTTAGTAGCTTTTGCGCAGTATTGCACGCAAAATTTTAAATTTTAAAAATTACAAAAACAATATTTTCTCAAAAACGGCTACAATTTTTTTCTTTAAACTTTTAGTAGGGATAGTGGTAAATGTGCTCAATGAGATGACATTAACGCAATATTGCTCTTTTTTTTCAAAAATTACAAAAATGTATTTTTTACTTGTCTCTCACGGTGTTAATATTTACATTAGTGGCGATTTGTTCACATTATTATATCAATGTGTACATGTGCTTTAAATAATGTCAAATAAAGTTTCTCGAAAACTGAAGAGTTTTCTGTGAAAACTAACTCAAACTTCCGTATTTTCAGAAACGCTCAAACGCCAGTTTCTTAAAAAATGGCTTCAAATTTTTTGTTCAAACTTTTGGAACGGATAGTGCACTCTTTAATATGGCGTAAAGTTAATTTTGGGGTATATCTTTGTCTTTTCAAAAATTATACAAATGTAATTTTTTGAAAGTTCTTTCATACCGTTAATCTAATTGCCGTTTAGGACAAGGTTTAACTGTTTTTAATATTCTTAAAATAACATTTTTGTTCTACTATTAAGAAACCGAAAAACTAATAAAATGTAAAAAAAAAATGTAGTTTGGGCGGCGATAGACGGCAGCTCTCAAGAGTATTGACGAGTCCAAATAGCTAGCCGAGACCAAACAAAACAGGAAACTAATACGGGAAAGTCTGTGCCATTCTGTAGCACCACTAGTTTTAATTAATTTTAATTATTCCTGTTTTACAGGGCATTTGTATTTCAACATAAATTCATACGTTGTGAATTGAAATCGATATTAATAATTTTGTACTTCGTTGTGTTTCGATGTTATTGATTCAAATGTGCACTGGATGTGAAGTTGAGAAGTAGTTAATCAATGCAATACTGGTTCCAGTACAAATAACACAACAGAAAATAATCAATTGGGGATTTGACTTGATTTTTTAACATGCGTTGAAAAGTCATCATCAAAAGTCATTGTTCAAAAGTCATTGCTTAAAAGTCATCGGGTAAATCGTGGATGTCCTATTATTTTTTCATAATTCCGTGAAATTTTTTGTGTTTAATTTAATCCTATTAAAATAAATTTCCCATTGCATTTCATGTTAATTTCGTTTAGTTTTTTCCTTTACAAATATAAAATAAAATATTTTTAGTTCACGATTACGAAATTCTGGACATCCTCCATTCTTCCATGGCCTATATTTCAAGTATGCTTATATTGAAGAAGTTTTCCAAAGCATCATCACCAATGTTTACAAATCAATTAGTAGTTTAAGGACTTCATTTTAATGAGGATCTCCTTCTTTAGAATATCACTCGTTATGACAATTAGTTGCAGTTAAGACGACAAAATAACGCCCTCTTTTCATGAATACTTAAAGTTTATTAGAAGTAGGTAAAACAAAAGGAAAATTTCATTAACGAACAATAAAAATTCCAGAGAATATAATAATTTGAGCTATTATGGAGCCTTTATCGAATTCTTCATTATTAAATCACATTGTTTTGTTCTTTTGTGCCTCAAACAGGAGAAATGAACCACTATTCCGTCCTTGTTCTTTTATCTCTGCTCTTTTTGAATCGTCTTCTCACATTCCAACCCTGAAATTAGGATCTTATAAACAAAGTCGGCCTAACCGTGGGAGTGGAGTCACGTAAATGCATGAATCGTGTGTGCTCCGTGACCCATTGTTGTTATCACCCGTGAAAATCTGAAAATGGTTTACAGATATCCGTAATCTATCGATAAAATTCTCAGATTTTTCTATCGATTTATTTCCTTCGGAAATTCATGAGCGCGGCTTTCATCTAAATCCAACTTACGAGCATTCTGTCTCGTTATTTGTATTATTTTTGTATTATTTGTATTATTTTGTATTTGTTTTATCAACCAAGGGATGTTTCTCAGATCACTCTCTGGATACTAGCAGTTGATTAGTTTTGAAATCAGTACGTTGTGAGACGCAACACGCGAAAGACAAGTCTCATGTTTTTTTTACTGTATTCGAAGCTCAATTTTTCAGTCAGTCACATTCAGTTAGCGCCTCGAAGTACCTCAGTCAATTCAGTGTTTCTCTCGAATTACAAAGATTCAGTTCTTTTATTAGTGTTTCCGAGCACGTAATGTGCTACAGTTTTTAGTTCTATTAGCGTAGTGAATGTTTTGTCCCAAGAGGTCAAGGTGTTGCTCTGCCTTTGAATGGTGAGATCGGCGTTAATCATTAAGTCGGTTTGCAGAGGCTTTCCTTTTCCAGGTATCTGCGCAGAGAGGCACCGCCCCAAAAGGGGAAAGCTATAAACTCCCGACTGGTCTCCAAATATTTCTGGCAGAGTAGTGCAGTAGTGCATGTAAGAGTAAGTGTGTGTGTGTGTGTGTAAGGGAAAACGATAGATCAAGGAAAGAAGAATCGTGCGCGGATCGAGGTTCATTTATCCTTGACATTCGCCTGGTATTTAAAGGAGAAACCAGAGCAGCCGGTCGCTAGAATTTTTCTTTATCCAGCGTCTGAATTCCTTACGATATAGTTATGTAGCTTGTGTCAAAAATTCGCCACAGTCGAAACTCGAATTCTAGGACCTTCCGTCTAGGGTCATTCAGAGACAGCTGGCTCTGAGCTATCTCTACCTGTGCACAGATCCATTTACAAAAGATAACATATTTAGAACTGTTGATAGCTTTCTAGAACCAAGGTTTCTGAAAATAAATATCTGTCTCAGCGGTTAATAGCTTTCTCTTATCCAAATTCCTAAATAAATAGATAAATAGTTGTCTAGTAAAAAAAAGTATAATAATATTTTATTTTCAGGTGATAATGTTTTGCCTCCGAGATGGCGTTAGATCCGAGGGGCTAATTCTCGCAAATGAAATATCTACTATCAGAGTGTACACGAAAGTAAAAATGTTTAAATAAAATAAACAAAACTTTCTCGTAAGCTCCAAAGGATTACATATACCGTCGTATTAGATTGTTGTCAAGTTGTAAACAAATTTACTTATCGCGATGTATTACATAAATTGTATATTCTTAATACTGTTCTGTTACATCGATTTAAAGAAATCAAAGAGATGTATGAAAAGCCACTATTAACTGACGGCTTCTGTTACGGATGCTGCAGTCCGCAATCCATTACGAACAGTCGAGACTGATGAATTGTAGCTAAATATAATTAATGATTACTCCTACTCCAAGCAAAAGTGTTTCGTATTTCCTTTTTTCCTTATAAGAAAATATTGAAACGATTCACAGCCGATCTCACAAATAACTGTCTTTTGTTGCTTTTAAATAGCGTCAGTTTACATTTGAGCATAGCATTTGTTTTGATGAGCTGGAAATTTTGGTAAATTTTCGATTTAGGGCAAAATTATAACTTAAAACGTATTCGTTCCCGCTTCCCCAAAGATATATTTCACCCTCCGTAAATAAATTTCTAAATCTTTTCTGAATAATTTTTTCTTTTAAAACTCAACATTTATATTAATAAAAAATATTAAATTCGAATTAAAAATCAAGTTTTTATTTCAAGTTTTATTAAAACATAATCATAATTAGCAGTAATTATGATTGAAATTTATGGCATCTCCCAAAAATTTTATGATATTGTAATGTTTTCAACCATCCTGAAAAATTTGTATAAAAATTGAACAGGAAATAAATAATATTAAAAAAAACAAAAAGCAATTGTTTTACATTTTATTGACATTAATAACTATAACAATTAAATAAAATAATCGCTCATGGATTAAAAATTCGCCATTTAATAAAATCTTTATGTTTGCTCCCAAGAACAAAGTAATACTTGAAGATCGTTGATAGAGCAATGATGGAACAGTCGCTTACCAACAGTCGCATACCAAAGCCATTCCGGTACCAAATGAGAGAACACCAATGGGAGTAACAACGATCTCCAGAATAAATTACAATATAGCTGAAGGAACATTTTATATATTTAAGGTCTAATAGTGCATATATTTTGTAATTTATTATATTTTCTGTATGTTGGTGTTAAAATATTTCCAATTTCTCAGGTATATAAAAAGCAAGTAAATTTGGAACATTTTCTGGACTTGTCTACCTTTCGGTAGGGACACACATGGCCATTTACATTTTCCAATGTAAACTTCGAGTCTAAATTTCTTCATTTGAGGCAATGTCCAGGTCACTGGGCAATCCGTTTCACAAGTTTCAGAACTTATTACAAACGGAGAGAACAATTAATTAATTTTAAATATGACAATTGCTTTTTATTCCTGTAAGTTAGGTGTTCGTGCCTTTTAAATGGTTAAGTGGTTTTCGTCATTCTTGGTGTTATTTTCGTTGCTATTGCCCTGGCGTACGTATTTACCCTGTGGTGTTTTTGTACTTAGCGTGTACTTGTATGTACTTGGCGCGACATCCCGTGAACGGGCTCAGGCCTACCGGCAACGTCCCTGCCTCGCGACCAAGGGTTAAGCAGGTATGTGTGGATAGCACGTACTCATCCCCATACAGTACTCCGGTTTCTCAATCTGAGAAGTGAATTTTCTCATCGTCACACAGCAACATATATTGGGACATTGCAAGGAAAACGCACACTACAGTCTTCCCTCGACCAAGAATTGAACGCAGGGCCGCGTAGTGGAAAGTGAGCACGCTGACCAAGCGCTAGCTGCCAGGCTCTATGGTGTTTTTAGCACATTAAAAAGCACATTTATGTGCAAATAACACCGAAACGTTTTACAAGTTATTAGGTGATTCAAAAATTAATCTATTAAGCTTTGTGCGATTTTAATCACCCAGAACCTCTATGGATACTTATACATTTTTAGTACAATACGTTCCTTTTTAAGGGTTATAAAAATTGCTAAAAAAGGAAAAAATCTAGGAAAAATTAACAAGAATTAACTTTAAAAAATCCCTTTACAGCATCTCTTTCGACGTGTTTTGATTCACACGTCCCTCCGAAGAGTTTGCTAGTGTATCGCGTCACCAATGTTGGCCGCAAATGTTGCCTATCTTCTTTGATCTCGCTGCAAAGGCCATGTGGTCACGCGATCCTCGCGAATTAGTTCGCCGCAAGCAACACAAGGCGACCTCAAGTGGCACTGTGCTTTGATGTAAGCGCTCGCAGAGTATTTTAATCAATGGGTTTTACAATATTATTAATGCTTACATTATAAAATAATACATTTTATCTTCAATTTTCAGTAGATTTGCAAATATTCACATATTTATTTATAATATTGTACTTGTTCAAGTTTTTGATAACATTATAGTGTTACGAAAGTATAATAAAATGTACTCATTGTAGAAACTGCTTTGAATGATTGGCACCAATTATTAATTTATTTATAATTACAGGTTGTACAAATACAAATAATGTAAAATGACATTATTTCTCAGAGGACAAAGCCCTGCATGCGAACATGCAGTGACTGAACATAGATTGGTAGTCTAAAAATTATATTGTATTATTTGAAAAGAAAAGAAATAAAACATTTTTTATGAATATTAATATTTTGTGTTTTATTAAGTGAAATTGACCCACGCCATGATTGGTCACTGTACAGGTTGGTAATATGACCTCACAATTTCTTCACTTGTTAATTAAAATACACAATATTTATTATTATATTCATCATCATCATCATCATCCTAAAACCCCAAAACTGCCTTGTCGCTGCCGCCAAAACATTCCTCCGCTGTTCTTTTCTTTCCTCCGCTGTTCTTTTCATCTCTGCATAGTTTTTGAATTGTAATTCGGTTTGAAGTTGTTCCAAAATGTTCATTCTAAGTGTCCCTCTTCCTCTTTTTCCAACTATTTTACAGTCCGAAATTATGTTTAAGAATTGGTTATTTCTAAAAATGTGTCCAAATAATTTTTCTTTCCTGTTCCAAATGGTTTTAGTAGGGAACTCTTCTCTTTCACTTTTTCTAAAATTACATAATTTGAAATTTTTTCAGTCCAGGAAACCTTCTGTAGTTTTCGCCACAATTACATCTGAGAAGCTTCTAAACGACACCTGTCCGTTTGTAAAAGTGTCCATCCTTCACATCCGTATAACAGGACACTCCAGATATAACTTTTCAGAAATTTCTTTCTAATATCCAAAGGGTACCCCCGGATAAATTGGTAAAAAGTTCCCCCTCAACCAAATGAGATTTGAACAGTTACACTATAATTCTAACATAAAAATAATATGTTTATCAGTTTTCTTAGTTCCCATCCTCTCTCACACACACTTCTAGAACAAAAATGTGTTTTTTAATTTTTTATTTTTTGTCAACTTAACACAATTTTATCTGGCTGAAAAAATATACTGAATAAGAAAACAATTTACACTATCAGAAAAACATTTTTTATATTTTCTCAGGCCCACATTCAAACACAAAAATATTTCTGAAAAAAGTTACAAACAATATTTTTACTGTGCCTTAGAAGCTTGGGACAAGCTGGAAAAAAATCTCAAAAGTTCCTGTTAAAACACAAATTGTTGTGAATTTTTTCATATTTTTTCGATTTCTGGGCTGTAGTTAAGAAAATAAAAATCATTTTCGCGCCTTTAAATTACCTGCATTAAATATATTTTGAAAATGACTGGATCTGTGAATTTATTTCGTATTTTTATTATACACTTGTATACATATTTGTAGCACCCAGTAATATTTCGACTAAGGAATGTAGTTACAAATTATCATGTTTTTAAAAGCTTTCTAATCATTTTTATAAGTAATCATACGCTACGGAAAGACGATAGTTTTGGTAATTTATTAAAAACCATCGACACAAAACCTTGTATGTGTGATATTCGTGAATAGAAAATTACACCTCATCCTACATCAAACAGATTTTATAATAAAATATAGATGTTTGTAGATTATGACAACAAAATATTATTGCAACATACAATATAATGGAAAATAACTCGAAAGCGATGCTTTCTAAGCCTTCGTGGGTACACGATGTTTCGTGGGTACACGACATTTTTGAGGCCAAGTAAATTCTGTCAGATGACTTGTTTCGGGGCACAGGTAGATGACAAATGAATGGATTATTTCAGAAACAACATAAGTCACTAACAAGTAAATTTTCAGGACGGACAAATGACCTTCTATGCAGCTATATTTGTCAGAAAGATTGTGTCAACTGTTATAGAAGTTGTTTTCTGCATATTTATTCCGAATATTATAGAATTATAGTCTCATTTAGCAAAAAGTTAAATTCTACTTTTTACATTTTTTACTAACAAACGTAGTTCACTTATGTTGTTTTAAATAAAACATACTGCAACAAAAATAAGTATTGTAATTCATTAAATGCTTCTTTATCCGAAATATATTTGAATGAACACCTTAATTACAAGAAATTGCTACATTGAACTAATTATTTCTGTAATTACTTTTTAATTCCATTAACTTTTTGATTTCATCAAACGATTTTTACATTGTTGCACTTGTTAGAAGAGAAAGTTTTGTAATTGTGCGCCGGAAAACGGCGAATTTTCGGCAGAAAAATTGTTATTGACGGGCCCTGGTAACGCAAAAGCAGATAAATGCTGTTCCTATAAATATTAAATTACTTCCTCTAACATGTGGTGTAGCCAGGGTCCATGTTTTGAGAGGCCTTGAAACCGATTGAGAGCAAAATGTCTGTCCGTCTGACCATCTGTGGTCAATGCTAGCGCCTAAACCGTTCAACCAATTTTCTTCAAAATTTATATTCCTCGATTGATCTGAACAAACGCATGGTTTTGCGAGTTTCCATTGGATATTTTGATTTTTGAGGGTACTTTACATAAAGATTCAAAAACAGAAATACGGATCTCCTTACTGTGTGATTTTTATTTTGACTTCTATAGCCATATGAAGACATTTGGAAGTTTCATAAGTTGAACATTGAGGTACTTGGATATTCCATAGTAAATTTCGCCATCTCACTATGCTCTTTCCTTCATGATTTACGAATGATTCTTTCCTTCATCCACTAGGCCCCGTTCCTTCATGATTTACGAAGAATGTGGCAGTTATCCTTCAGTTAATGGACCCAAGTATTTACTGTCGGCGGAAGTTTTGGACTAATATTGTAGGAAGGCTCAAATTTACCGTCAATGCACACGGCAATTACACCATCCTGTATAAAATCTATCAGCTGTTTGAACTCCAAAGAGAAACCGCTTCTCGCGTTTTAATACAGAAAGAACACAAGTCGCTGACTTATATTTTAATTGATTCCCATGTACGTGCTCTTCAAAAACTACCTCTAGAATAGCTTGTCATTCGTTATAACTAGGGCCCGGATAATTATGTACTAAAAATTGGGAAAATATGTACATATATATGTATTATAATATACAGAAATATGTACTCAAAAGTATGAAATATGTAACATTAATTATCATTATATCAATTATTTTTTATTAAAATACTTTTATCTTAGTATATATTGTTCTGTGTACTTAATATAAATACCAGAATTAAACATTATAGTTCTCATAATCCTATTATTTACAACGATCTCGGTATCAATATGAAACATATATCGTCTCCGGTATTATTTCAGTAGTATACCTTCCCTTTGCGGCTCTACCACGCAACCAATCTTTATAAATGAGGTCTCTAAAGAAAGAGAATTTCAAGGAGACGTGACGAATTGCATTTTGAGTTAAAAATATGAAGGATTTGTTTAAAAACGCATCTAAATATTCATGTCAAATACACTTTCTTGTCTTCTCCGTGTTTTCTGGATCCAGTGTGAGGGAATTGTCCCCTCATTGCACTGCACTAATAGCACAAATTCTTTCGAATCCTGAGTTTTTCTTCAGAACGGAAGACCTCTTTTTCTTCACTCGATCCCCCTATTGACCCTCGAATGATAAATGAACAGTTTTTAAGGAAGCGTCTGCTGGATTTGGATAATTTCAAAGCTACCAGAAAGTTCCAGGGAAGATGTTAACAAAATTTAATTGTAGAGCTTATTGAAAAAGGGGGAAATATAGTTGTTCAGTTTTTGAATATCAAACAACTGCTTCGATGTGCCCATAGATGCTGCAGCTTCAGAATCAAATTGATGTATAACTTGTATTTCAAAATCAAAATTTTGAGTATTGTAGCTCATAGCGTCAATTCAGATGCCCCATGTCGTGAATCCTCTTTTGTATTGGAAATCAATGCGTCAACTTTATCAAACTGAGATCTAATCAGTTCTGCAAACGCAACGCATGCACAAGATAGGTTAGAAGTAGTAATTTTAGAAAAATACCTGCAGGGCTTCTGCTGCCTTGCACATGTACGGCACTGCACTAGTACCGGAAGGAAGACATTATGTTTAACTTCATTACGCCACAAAAATTCCGTTGTATCGTTAAAACGTTTTGTAATAGTTTGATGGTTACATTTGGGTAACACTTCTCAAGTTAACAAAATAAGACTTACACTTTTAAACGTTCATTAGACCTATCACAACCTTGCCAATATGATTTCCTTGTACATCAGTTCCACGGATTTTTCCATCAGATTTTACTTCAGATTTTCGGTCGAAAGACATTATTTACGAACAATGGTAGAGGGACGCATGTAAAAATCAGAGAAAAAAAATGTCAACGGCCATTCTTGAGCTGGTGCGTGTAGTTTCTGGTGAAGGGTATCAAGGTCAAAGGAGACCTCTAAAATATGCTTAGTGGGTGCGCGATATCACCTGCTAAAGATGTCATTTTCACAAATCAAACTTCCTTTCTGTTCTCCGCGATACTCGCGCTGAAAACTAACAGAACATAAGCTACGGATTGCATCGTCGCCTTCCTCTTTTACTTCCAATACCGTTGGCATTTATGGATACACTCATTTCAGCGCGTAATACTAGCTTCATTTTAGAGAGGAGGCTACAGAAAAAATGTTTGACAATGCTGAATTGTTTGTTTGGATGATTCTTTATCAAAAACAAATCGGAAAAATAAAGAATTAATTTTTTTAAATGTAGGATAATGGAAAAATTCAGTAATATGTAAAAATATGTTCATTTGTGTAAAATATGTAAATATATGTAATTTCGGGCAAAATATGTAAATATATGTACTAAAAACTCAACGTTTTTGGTCTCTAACCGATGTGAAACGTGAATATATCGTTGATTGGACTTGCTGGAGTTACCTTAGGAAAATATGTAATTACATAATTATCCGGGCCCTAGTTATAACTGTCTGAAACGATGCATATACATACAGAGAATATGATTAAACTTAACAGTCACAATGGCAAAGAACCTGACTTATGTTGTTTGTGAAATAAACCATTCAAATGGGAAAATGATAAGTGACAGTTTGGGTGCAAGTGAAGGATAGATGGGCAACAGTGAGGAAATGAAGGGGAACAGATTGGACCCGCATTATGTTGTTGGACAATATTCTTCAAAATACCACTTTTATGATCGTCCTTTTTTACAAATTTGTATAATAGTTCTTTGGGATGCCCTCTGTCAATAGCATGAGTAGACAGAAAAGAGAAGTCAAAATCAGTATAAAATTAAATTGAATGAAAATACCGAAATTATCTTTCGCCATAAAATTAAAGGGACTAATTTATTTTCTGTGAATTTTTATCTCAACGCTCAGCAGTATTGTATCGGATTCTCTCGCACGTTACGGGGTCTATAATGCTGCAAAAAAAATTTCAGGGGATGGGCATTTGCACATGGGATCTGCATTAAATCAATTACATTAATCTATTTTCTGTAATCTACATTAATCAATTTTCATACAATTATGATTTACAAATTGCGGAGTTTCCTCACGTGTACAGATTGTACGAGTGTATACTAGAACAAATACTTAGGTAAGGTAAAAGAAACCTTTTCCGCTAGTAGGAAGGTCACAGGTGCCTCGGACGCGGCGTCTACCAGACAGCCAAGTGCTTGACTACAAATGCCATAGTTTTCTTAAGTATGGGCAAGCTATTAAAAAAGTGTGAAAAAAATTCACCAATGTTCTGGGATAAAGTTTTAAGATTATTTTCGTGCCTATGTCGGTGTTCTAAGATACAATAAAGCATTTCTTCTAAATCCAGATCCAACCTATTCCCCTTCATTTCCTCACATGTCCCCCATTTATCCTTCAAATGTGACCGAATAATCATTTAATAAACTGCGAAAAACTATTGTCTTTCCTTTGCAAATGATATACTTATACAAAGGATTAGAAAGCTTTAAAAAATGATACTTTTGAACTATATTCCAAAGTCAAAATATTACTGAAATGTTTTTAATTATTAATTAAAATGTTTTAAATTATTAATTAAAATGTTTTTAATTATTAGTTAATTGTTAATTGTTTTATCTTATCAGTCGTATAAAATAGTGTGAACTTGACGAAAAAAATGAAAAAGAAAACACGTTTTTGGCTGTAGATAGGTGTGAGTGGTGGAACGGGGGCTAAGAAACCTTTCAAAAATTATACTTTTATGTTAGAATTATAGTGTAACTACTCATATGTTATTTGGTTGAGGGGAACCTTTTACCATCTTATCGAGAGGTACTCTTTAGGTTGGTATTTGTGAGCAAATTTATTTTATTATATTAAAAACATACTATTGGCATTTACTGGGATGATTTGGTCGGCTAATAATCTTCTTGCGGCAAATTGCAAAACATAACATAAGAATTAATAAAAAAATATACGTAAAGTATGCTGAGGTGTTATTTGAAACTGTGATACCACAATCTCGCCCTGTTTCTATAAAACCTTGTACTCTTTAGGCCGTATAAAAATAATTATTTGATGAATAAATTACATATAATTTATTTTCCCAAATTGTAGAGATGGCCTATCCCATCACAAGTTCGTTTTTTCACCACTTGTCCTAGTCTTGTGAATTTAATGTTCTAAAATATTGAAAATAATTGTTGTGGTTTATGAATTTTCATTATTTTAGAAAAAATAATTTGTTACTTCTTTAACATTCAAGAACTTTGATGTTAAAAAAGTTATTGCTTTTCGACCTTTTGACAATGACATGTTTCAATTTCTGATCATCCCAATAACAATGTTTGTATCAGTCTTATAATTCAATAAATAATTGACATCACTATTGTGTGGAGGTAAATGGAAAGGTTCAATTGTCCTTAGCTCGTGCACATTTTTTGTTAATGGTTTGACGAACTATAAGGGTTGAGGATGTCGAAGAGCAAACACAAGGTCCTTTAAATAAATCATTTTATTTTTCTAAATTGTAAAAGTAGTTCACAATTTGGGACGCAATTTGCTTCAATATTTAACACTTATTAATATTTTTCATTATTTATGTGTTCTAATAGCAAAAAATGTAAATGCTATCCTAAAAGAAATTTTAAAAAGCGCAATTGGAGCACGGAGAGACACAGTTTGGTCTTCACCAGTCCCTGGCACTCAGGTAATAAGGTCTGGGATATGCAGTGGCCGCCAAACCCTTCCAAAGTTTGCAGTACTAATTGAATAACAGGCTGAGTGGAACACACCCATCATCCATGAGAACAATACAAATCTTCCTGCCTCTAACGGGATTGAATTCCATGAAAATCTTCCGACGACTATTAGCAAACCTTTCATAATTATAACTTGTTTCAAAGAAGTGTAGGAAGACAACACAATGTACGAGTAAATCTTTAAAATGTTATCGCTCACTAGATTCCAACGAACTTTAATTTTAAACTGAAGGATTCTGTCATTATCATATTTTATGCGATCGTGAATGATTCACAAATAATATCTTACAATATGTTAAGTGACACTTAAAAGCTGAGAACTCAAAAACATTAAAATATTTGCTAAACAAAATTAACATTATTCTTTCTCATATTATTCCCGTGTCTCTAACAATAGAAATGGCATTTCACAAGTGTGTATTGATATTTCACAGCAGAGAAATACGCTTGTAATACATGACGACATTGTATGCTCTATTCATTGTTCTTCATGTTCACTTCACACGTCTCGATATTTTTTTGTCTTTCTTCAACACTAATCTTCAATATGAAATTGCAATCTACAACTGATACCGAGCGTGAAGTTATTTACGTATTTAGATGCATTTTCTGCTTATGTAAGCAAAATCTAATTATTTAAGGATTATACTCCGTTTTTTAAGAATTATACATCTCATATTATAATATTTGATATTTTTTACAACAATGTGTTTAAAAAAATTAGGAAATGAATAACACAAATTATCGACTTAGAAACTAGCCAGATAACATACATTGCATTGGAAGTGTTCCATCATGAAATATACAATTATCAGGCGCCGATTTGTCAATAGACAGTTTGTTCCTGAATTTGGTTCAAATACTATACTCTTTAATTAGATTATACGAATTATGTTCTTCTAGAAATGGAAAATTATTTATCATTTTGAAAAAATAAAAGGAGAGTGACTCATTTAAAGGAAAACTTTACCTTCATTGTACTGATATTAAAAAGCGTAAAAGTGTTGTTCCCAACTAGTAAGTATTGGAAATATTGGGAATATTTTTAAATACAGGTTGAATAAAAGCAGAATGAATAATTTAAAATGATTTAAATAACTCGTCCCAATACACTTACGTATGTTGAGAGCATTGGCACATCCTACATCATACCTACACGCGTATTATAACAAAAGTGGCATTTTCCCACCTCGACCTTTTCTAAGGTGCTAGGAGAAATAGACCTCGACCCTTTAAAAATATTGTGTATAATTATAATATATTTAAAATTAAAAATATACCAAACACCACACAAATGTAAAAAGTAATAAATTATTTAATATACTTTATGCTTACTTCGGCAGAAAAATGTAACACTCATCATCATAATTATTAAAAAGATAACCATTCTCCTGATCGCTGCATTCAGTAGCGCAATGAATACGTCGCCATACAGCTCGTGACCTCCGCGACCTATAGCGCACAGCGGCGGAACTCAGTGGGTCGTAAGGGCACTAACAGATCACATAACAAAATTTTTGTGATTTTAGAGCAATCCTTTTGATAGGCAAAAACCTGGATTCGTAAATATGAACTGAAATTGAAATGAAATTGACTCAAGTGAAGTTTACGCGCGGCTATCTTCAGTCTAATGCATGTACACACATGCAAAAGAATTAGCCGATAAATAATTAGTTTTTTATTATTATTATTGTTTATTCTCACACAAAAAGTAACTAAAACAAAAACAAAATGGGAATTCTCATATAAAACAATTTGAAGAAAAAAGTCCAAATGAATAATTAAATACTGGAAATTGTAGAACAATGTCGAAGGTTTGGTGATAAAAATGTAAAGAAAGGCAATAATTCACGTGTTATTATCCTTGTCACTGAAGGAAAAGAAGATGTCGGAAATGTATAAATACAAATAGAAAAGCAGAAAATGTTACGTTTTACATTGCGTTGTTTACTTCCTGCGTTTAGTTGCTTCCTGCGTTTAGTGAGAGATGAATGTCACTTCTGACAGCAGTCGTATTTCTCTGACAAAACTGTTTACCTTTTCTGTTCAGTTTCACTATTTTAATATACGGCTAGTGCAGTAAAGAATAGCAATTTTTATTTAATGCATGGTTCATTATATTACGCCATCAATCAACAGTTGGCAAAATAAATATGGAAATGGGACTCAATGAATTATGAAACTATTATGCGATGGGACAGTTCTCCATCGCATAACGGTTACCATTTAAATACTTATCCCCGAAATGTTATTCATTTGTTTACACGCGCGAGTCCGTAGGGCTGCGTTTTGCATGGACCTCGCGTTCTCCAGATCCGAGCATCCCACGAGGGTGTTAGTGTGTAGAGTATGTTCATTACACATCCCCCTGTAGGATGGAGGGTAATTGTCTTCGCCCGGAAAACGTCCCAGGGAGACAATGAAGTTGTTATTGTCCCCTCGTTCGCCCTCCCGCCGTTCGGGCCCAGTGTGCGGCGGTCGGATCGCGCTCTTATCAGGGCGGTCACCGGCGGCGGCGGCGGCTGCGTGTCGCGCCGCACACGCGTGTTTGCCTGCGGCCGCTGCCAACGCCGCCGCCGCTGCCGCCGTCGCCCGCGCACGGAAAGTCGAGAACGGTCACGCCATCGAATGCGGCCCGCGGCGGTCGATACCCCTCCCCTTCCTGCCCCGCCCCACCCCCTCGCTCCCTTTCCATCCCCCTGGGAACCGCCCGCCCGACAGTCCTTGGCAGCGCGCCTCGCCAACCTGATGATCCACGCCGCGACTTACGAATCGGCTGCGCAGCTTCCGCCGTTACCGGTCTCCACCGGTGACCCCTCGCGGATACCGACTTGTACCGGTGAACGATCGCGGTTACCGACTTCTCGCAGTGACCTGTCCGCGGTGCTGACGTATACCGGTGACTGATCGCGTTTACCGACTTTCACTGGTAACTTCTCGCGCCTTATCTCGGGTCAACTTCTATCGGTTACGTATCGCATTGACCCATCTCCTCCGTGATTTCTGTCAAATGCCGTAATAATGAATTCAAATCACCTTTTTATCGATTCGAGCCAGTGCGTCGCACGACGCAGAACTGGAACAGTTCGCAATTAACGTCTTCAGCTGGTGATACAGCGAAGTGTCGGCGAACTCGGACGCTGCCATCCTCCGCAACTGCAACTCGATTCCGTGCGCCGCTCGCCGATTCGCAGCTTTTCGCCCGCGCTTCTCCGTCGCTTCTACGTAGCCCAAGAGGTAGGTTGCGTTTTAATATTTCAGCATTTCAGGGTTTTTTTCCCCGGCGCTTTTCCTCGTCGCCTCTTGACAACTCGCGTTGCGCGCCTGCAGTCGTTAACTTAATTAACCGTCTAGAATATTTCATACGCAACAGGCGTTCCGAAGTGAGTAGACGGCAAGTGAGTGGTAGAAGCCTCTGAGGTGAGGTGGCACAAAGCACAAGATAGGGAGAAACAGCATTTGATAATATAGTTGAAAATGAAAGAAGAACATTTCAGGATAAGGTAGTTGAGAATGAAAAAATATATTGCAATGTATACGTCAAGAGTGAGAAAAGAAAGAAACAAAAATTGATTATTGACAATGTCAAATAAATGTAAATATGTAACAGATAAATAAAAAAGCTGGCTTATATAATAAAAAAAATTCATGGATGAAACAAAACCAAATAAAATATATTGGTAAAGTGAGCATTTATTTTAAAAAATGTAGAGAATAACTCATTCGTTTTTCATGAGAACTAATTATCAGTTTAGGTTAAATAATCACATAATTAATGTACTAAACTACCCTAAACGGGAGGTATCACGTTTTTTCATTTCTAAGATTGTGTAAGAAAAGACAAGGTAGTCTTGTGAAAATCAATTTCATTTACTAAAGCATTAATAATGAACTACAAACGAAAACATATTAACAGATCTTCCACAAAAAAGTAATAAATCTGTCAAAACGTAAAGATGAAAGAAGAAACAAATGAGCAGAGGAAGTAACGATGGGATTAAAGGCAAGGGCAAATAATACAGAGACGTATTTACCTAGCAAGAACGAGCCGGTGCCATACATTTCAGCAGCTCGTCGCGCTTCGGAATGTTCCTGAGAACGGAGTTTGCAGTCGATTGTGAGAGAACTCGACGGGGGAATTTGTCGAGCTTCAAAGGTAGTTCGAGTGAAGCGGCGAAGGCGGTGCACAGTGGCCGGATACGACATCTAGGGCGCGAAAATGGATTTCGAAGCAAATATATCAACAAACGAAAATTCAGTAAATTTGGTAATATACCTATCAATAAAAATACCTTTTCTATTAATGAACTTAATGGTTATATTTTCTTTATTACTTTTTTTATAGGTTTCAAATTACTTTTTGACGTATATTTTTGTGTACAACATTGTAATATCTCTAGAGGCAATACTACCCTTTTAAAAACGGTATGATGTACAAAGCGTTTCAACTCATTTAAAGTATCGCGATTTTGTATTCTAATTACGATTTATATTTTTACATCTACTTATCTATCATTGTATTTACATCACTATTTTACTAATCCCGAACGAGCATGGATAAAAATTGAAACATCTTAATATTTTAAAATATCAGTTCCCCATCTTAAACATGAATATTTGTTTAAAAACATTTCCACCCGATGCTAGTTTCCCTCTCCCACAATGGGAGAGGGTCAGACCATTTACGTTAAAAAATTGTGGGGCTCCTCAGATTTGGAATTGCAGAAAGCGAATTCCGCGGGGCCACAGTACTCACGAAATACAAGGAACAAAAATGCCCGAGGGAATACAAATCGAATTACGCGACGATCGAACCAGATTCTTTCACCCACAAAAGTTGAGTAGTTTCCATTGTAATCATCTCTGCTATCCACACTGACACTTGGGTATAATGAATATACCCCAAATAATTCCGTATTTTCAGGTGAAACTAATGTTTAAGCAAAGTATGAAGGCAATTTGTCACGAAAATGTGTGACGAGGTATTCGAGGTGGTTACGAAAAAAATAATGTTCGTGATGAAATGTGTTTGTACTTCACATCACATAACCTATATGTTACTAATCATTTCTAAATAATTCGTTGTTGTTTTTTTGTGAAATCGATTGCGTAAAGAATGTTGAAGTCGACTGAAACAAGATTTTGTGAATATCAAAAAGAAAAAAGGTATGAGCAGAAAAAAATAACTAATATTTTGCAGTCTACATTCATGAAGTATGAATGCTCAAAATGTAACAATAATTAAATTAAGTTACTAAATAATATTTTTTGAATCGACTTCCGATTCATTTTTATTCAATTAACATAATTAATAATTTTGCCCCACAAAATGCAGCTCGTAAAAATTAGAATCCAAGAAGTTTCAATTGAACACCCTTTTTTCCCCCCACGCGCACCTTCCGGCCTATTTGGAGCCAGTGTGCAGCGAGAGACGCTGACTGCGGAAGCCAGATAAAAGGCCTTTTGCAGTCGGCACAGCTGCCTCCGGGCCTCATTGTTGCAGGGGATTACACAAACACGGAGGCGGAGGGGAACGATTCCATTTTCGAGACTGCACCAACAAACGGAAGTCTTACTCTTTGCAGACGTTGGATGCTGCGCGGCCTGTACATTTCACATCCCGCGCGTGTGCACTGCGATTTGAGGCTTGAGGCGACTGGAGCCAATCACAGCTCATACGTGCCCTCTGTTGAACTGGTTAAAGTGCCTTGGTTGTAACAGTGGAGCTGTGTGGGTTGGTGGAAGAGAGGGAGAAGTCGAAACACAAGGCAAAAGATTGAGAACGTTTGGTAAAACCAAAAACATGTCCAAAACTCTTGATAACTGATCATTCCAAATGTTTTCATATTTACCAATTAATTATTTATTTCAATTTTATGCATATTATTTGTTATTTTATCTTCAGTTCTAATGCTACTGAACTGAAATGTAATCTTCTGAATGATAATAATTGAATTGTCTAAAGAATCTAATTGTTTTAATTTCTTCCGTGAATATAATGGATGATTTGTGATATTTTCAATTTTGACAGTATTTGAATTATAGAATTGTAATAAATAGTTCCTCTTTACTATGCAATTGAAGGCATGACAGGCATGACTATGCAATTGAAGGCGTGGCAGAAACATTAGTGTTACAGGCCATATAAGCCACAGCTCGTATAATTGAGATCAATCCTCCCTCTAATATCAGTTACGGTGTAAAGAATTGCATGTTAATTTTGATAAACTAACACAGTTGTGTCGAGGTCTTCTACTGGTGGCTGTGGCACGCGTCGTGGCACCGTAGCATGCCAAGATCTTTTCTGCGCAACTAGCGTCGGGAAAGGGAACTATTAGTAACCTCGCCGTTTGACAATAGGAACGGCGTTGTCTAGTGGCGGAGTAATGACAAGCGTGGAGGGGCGATTTCGTGGTGGCGATTGCGTGGTGTCGTCGGACTCCCGCTCGTGGCATCGACCTTGACAACACTTAACTAGCAGATTCCCAGGCGTTGTCCGAATATTTATTTAACACGATCTTCAATAAAGCAGCTCCGCACGCTCTGGCCTTCTCAGCCCGCACGCCCTGACTGCCTCGCTTGCTCTCCCCTTCCCCTACCTCCAGATCATCCCCCCCTGCTCGCCCTGCACGCTTCGCTAGGAAACAGTGATTCGAAGGTGCATTACCAGTCGCAAAATTTCTGTCAACAATATGCGGTAACATTTTGGAATTGTGAACTCTCCAATATTCTTTTAGGGCTTGTCAATGTTGTTTGCGAAATATTTGTGAGCAATCACTGCAGTGGTTCAGAAGTTTTGGGGGAACTAGAACACATTCCCACATACAAACGTCATATTTTATCTCATTACTACAAATACAGTTATACAATTGCCAGCCACATATAATCACATACTTGAACTCTTACATACCTAGAAGCCACATATAATCACATACTTAACTCTTTTGCCTTACAAACCTAGAAGTCTATATTCATTTCAACATCTACCTCAGAAACTACTGTGCCATTGACTGAGCGACGACCGAAACCAGGCATTGGCTATTGCCATTGGCTGACCTAGTGCATGTTGCCAGGGCCGCCCGCGATTTGACGCAGAATTTGCGCTATAGGCGCGCAGCCAATCGACGCGCTGCAAGCGCGATACCTAATTCGTTTGGTTTTTATTTGGCTGATGTTTGTATGAGAACCGTAGTTACAACAAAAATATGTATCGAAACGCGTGATAAGTAAAGGTATGATCTCATGAGTATGCGATAAGAATAATAATACGTGTGATAATTACTAATTTTAATGACTCATTATTTTGGTGGTTTGAGGTTTGTTTGATGTTTATTTGGTTTGAGGTTTGTTTGTTTAATGTTTGTTTGTTTGTTTGATGTTTGTGTGGTTGGTGTTTGCGTGGTTGCTGCTGGCTTGCCTGATGTTGGCTTGGCTGTCTGCGTTGCAGGGTCGCCGCCGAGCGCGGAGCATCGCGTGAGAGCCCTGTGTGCTGGAGTCTCATCTCGCCAACCGGCCCTCGCTCTCTCCCCCGCCGCGGCCCCTCTTTGGTGTGTGCACACGCGAAAGAGCCTCGCAAGCGAAGTCCTTGGTTCGACGCCGGCCCTCGTCGCGTCCCCCTCGCAAGAGGCTCGCGAGTGGAGCCCTCCCTTCGACGCCAGCCATGTGCACCCCGGGCTGTCGCGAGAGGGCGGCGGAGGCTCAGCGACTGAGTGAGTGGGTTCTCTCTGTTCTTTCAAGCGCTTTGTATGAGCAATGGCAGGGTGACTGTGATGAAAACGTGTGTGTTCTGTTGGATATTTTCCTGGGCGGTACTTCAATGGCTTTCCCTATTTCGTGACACGCTTTGCTTTTCCCCACATTTAGCAACATTTGACACACTTTTATCATAAAGAGTTATTTCTATTTTGTTTTGCATGGTATGAGAGACGTAATGTTTATCGTCTTCTAAATAATCCACAACATACTTTAAATTCTGAATGTTGCTTCTCTTGACAAGAAAACAGTATACTACTAACATATTGTGAAACATTTGTGATTTTCTCATTTCATTTTACGTGAGAGTAGAACCTAAATAACAAATGCAAAACAAAATAATGTAACTTCATGGAAAGCACTAGTTACGTTTCATCGTTCATTTCAACATTAATAATACACTTTGTTGTTGTTCTATTGTTTGTATTTTGCTTCGTCCTCATTTTAAAATTTAACCACATTCATTAACTGTTTTTACTGGAAAAGCAAAGTATTTAGCAAACTGTACCGTAGAGTATCATTGCGGCGAGGGATTATTTCGCAGACAATATCTTTTGTTCTCTGCCACTGCCTGGTTTCGTGGAAGCGTCGTCCGAGCGCACTGCGATCGACATCGCTCGCCGGCCATCGGCTTTCACGTGGAGAGCGTCGTGAAATATTGTTATATAAATTCTTTTGTGAGCGCGCTGTCGCGACGATAAAAGTCTGCGACCTCAATTGTTTGCTGCGTGTGACAGGTGAATTATTGGAGTTCCGGGCTCACGCGTGCTGCCTCTCGGCCCGTGGCACTGTGGTGCACTTCCGCGTGCAAATTAAGCCTGGAAAGTTTATGTTTTCGAAATCAATACTTCCCACGTGATCTTATGAAACATTCTGTGTCGAAACGCGCAGCTGGTGTGGGACGGGACAGTAGCCTGAGTGGCGCTTTCACGCGATAGGAGTCACGGTTCTTTCACAATCAGTTTAAACGCCTTTTTGTTTTAAGAGATATGGTGAATTATATGTAATTGGTTCAAGGAGAACGGGAAAATATTAGAATTTTGCAAACTTCCATTAAATCTGCAAATGCAGTTTTTGACAATATGTTAATTTATGTGAGAGAATGTATTATTAATAGCATTATACGCAGAAACGGGTCACGTTTTCTTGTTTTCTCTCTTTCCCCTTCCCTAAGTACTTAAATTTTTCTCCAAGTTAAATTGCCAGCTTTCTACAGTCTTCCTCGGAACTTCAAACTCTTCCCCCAGATGTTGCAAGTACGGAATTAGTTCAATTACAGCTTGAAACGTTCAGAACATTTTAGAACATTTTATATCAGCTCTTAATATAGCAGACAAATTATTTTAGCACAACTTTTGAAAAATGCAATTTAATATGTTTTTAACGTAGACGTAAATGTGAATCTAATTGGAATGCAGTTTTAGACTCCAATGCCAAATTAACTTCAATTTTATCCTTGCAACTAATACACATGTATTGCTAATTACCGCCAAAGTAAAGACTACAGTAATTATGGTTTAGTTAATAATTATTTAAGATACTTTTTCACGATTTTCTTGTAGCAACTGGAAACGGATAGTCTATTAAACGTCTAATTTCAAAAAAGCATCTCTTTCCTTTGTATTGCCATTTACATGAATTGTAATATTTATTGTCTTCTATTCTTATCCTGAATTCCTCCATTACTCTATCCACCAATTAACGTTCATTTGTGCAAGTGAAAATGTTGAATGAATTATTTTATTCACATAATAGTTTTAGATAAATACGTATTAAATTGAGCACTGTGAATTTAGAAGATTTTCTGTACCTGTCCATGCATCATAATATATCTCTAACTTAAGGTGTTATCTCACGTTTTGTTGTTCCACCAACCCGTAGAATTATGTTACTATGCAATTTTCATTCCTAAAAAGAGTGTCTATCAAGAAAAAATGTTCAATTTCATGAATCTGTGTCTGATAAAAAGGCAATTTTTTATACATTTCTCTTTTTGCTTTTTTTATTTGTGTTTAGGCTCTGTAAAGGCTCTGTATCCCTGTGTGGATGATAGTTGTTTGGATTGTCTGTGAATTATAAGATAATATAACATTATTTTTAATATTATTTTGCGACTTTTACTAACGCGTTTATTTCCTTTCAACTACAAATATAATAATAGTAATAGTTCCTTAACATTTAGACAAATATGGTCAAATTATTCTGTAAGCCATACATTTAATATTTTCTATTCATTTCATCCCTGTGTTCTCTCTTTCTTCCTCCCCCCTCTCTCTCTCTCTCTCTCTCTCTGAATAAATATATTTTTAACAAAGCATTTGTTTATAAATTCACACATTTCTCAACAGAAATAGAATTGAAAGGAGATATTCTTGACATATTTTAGCCTGTGTTTTACATAATATTTAAGTGATGTTAATATAGTCATTACCATGGTCATGTACACATTTTTAATCCCCACAATCCCAATCAATAGAAATACACCTCGTAAGCTTACTGATGCTACGGAACATCAAAATGCATTTCGTTACTCCATGTCACACTTATATTCAGAAAGTCAGTAACATCATTTCGTGATGTCACAATGATTTAGAAAATGTATATTGAAGAGTTTTATTTCCTTCTGATTTATCAAAGCCGAAAGTTGTTTTCCATTTTGTTTTTGACATTTTCCTATTATATTTTCTCAAGTGTCGTGAAAGCTCTAAGATTCTGTATTCCTTGATGTGCCACGTTCCTCCTTCCTTCTTGAAACTTGTTACCTTGTATTTCTCGCGTCGTTAGTGTTTCTCGATGCGTAGGCTTTCATCAACTCTTCCTTTCCTTTTAATATTTCACGGCCTCCTGAAAAAAACACTGCTTTTTAAAAAACATCACAGCACTATGACGAACTGTAAATTTGAAGAAAACGTTGTTTGTGTTGGCAACTGATAATATGCAACAATCATGAATTATTGTCACCTCCTGTAAGCCGCACATTTAGTGTTTTTTTATTCATTTCATCCCTGTTTATTTCTTTCCCTCTCTCTCTAATAGGCACGTTCTGTATCGAGATATACTAGATACATCTGTAATGTACAGAGCCCAGTGGCGTAGCCTGAGTTTTGGCTTAGGATATGTAACTCGAGAAATGAGAAAATAATTTAAAACTTTAATTATAATTTAAATATTTTTCATTCACCAATACCATTTCTGTCACTTTGATCAATTAGAGCACAGAAAACTGATGGAGTAAAAGTAATAATAGCACACGTACTTCATGTAGTTTACTGGCTGAAAGTTAGAAAAAGTTAACTTAAGTTCACGACCTAGCAAAATATAAATGTGTGTCCTCATACTTTAATAATAAGAGCAATATCAAACCCAATGCTTTTTAAAATTGTCCAATTCATATCATTTATAACCCAGTAGAATTGGCATAATTTATAAAATGGAAAGCAATGATCTATAAAGAAAATATAATATGGAAAAGAAAATCAATCAATTTACAGGCACATAATGAAAAACAGTTTTCCTTTGCTGCTTACATAAAGGGTTTCATCCAGAATGTCGAAGACAAAAGAGGCTTTAGAATATTTCATTTTCAATTCCATGGGGCATTACCGTGCTCACATTTGAAATCCAATGAATCTGAATTTCTGGCGAGATTGCACGAAACACTGGAATTTTCATATCATTCTTGTCAGTTTTATCATATTTCTTTATTTCACTTATGTATTCCATGAAATTTTCTCTATTTGATGATCCCCTATTTTCATTATGGCTAGAAAATACAAGCCCTTGTCTCCCAAAAAAGCATACAACTCGAATGAAGTGTGACAGAATTTCCCTATTTTCCCTTATATCACCGTTTTGTTTATTTCCAATGTATTTGGTTGTATTGCTCAACATAGCCTGTGTTGGCTGTTGAAATATAATTCTATCCTCTCATATTTTTTTCAAATATTTTTTACTGTTTCTCAAGTGCTATAATTTATCCACGGCACAAAAATAGGACTCCATAATTATGCAGGCACATTGGATCGCGTGGTACTCGCCATTCCAGAGCACAGATGTGGATTGCACAGTCACATACCCTTGTGCATTCAATCAGCACAATCCCTAACCTAACTTGGCTACAAATATATAGTTGCTAAAAGCATTAAAATAAGGTAATAAAACTTAAATAAAACGACAATGTTCATTAATTAACCTCGTTCTCTTACAAACTCCGAAGAGAACAATGAAGTTTCGTAAAACGACAGTTTTTTCGTAGGAACCACGGTAGGCACCCTGGATGTAATGGGTCAGTGTGAATTTGATTCTCAACGCAGGCTAGGCGGTATTTCAGACAGATTCGTTCATCCTTGTGAAGAATCGAATTCTCAACGGCGCAATGTTTGAAATATAATGAAATATTTTGTAGTAGAAAAAGAAAATAACAAATTGACAATTTACAATCATTTCAAAATAAAATAGCTGATATTGTCAGTTGACACATCATCCACATCCATGGACGCTACGCCCCTCATAGAGCACTACCACAGCCTAGGCAGTCTAAGCATCTGGTCGTTTATGATGCCTCTTTGTGTTTAGCGCTCGAATGATTATTCTCGATCGGGTTTTGGAAATAGCTTGGGGAATGTACTTCTTCTAATTAATTTTTTATCTTCTTCTTACTAGACGAAAGGGATTTTTCCTGTCTTACATCTTCACAAAATGTGAACGTTACCCCGAATCACTTGGAGAGAAAGAATACGCCATGATTGTTGCACATTATCAGTAGCCAACACGTACAACGTTTTCTTCAAATTTACAGTTCGTCATAGTGCTGTGATGTTTTTCAAAAAGCAGTGTTTTTTTCAGGAGACCGTGAAATATTAAAAGGAAATGAAGAGTATATCAAAGCCTAGGCATCGAGAAACACTAACGACGCGAGAAATACAAGGTGACAAGTTTCAAGAAGGAAGAAGGAATGGGGAACGTGGCCTGTTGATTATAGTACTACTCCGCCATTAACTTGAAACTAAGAGGAGAAAATTACAGGCCGTTCCATCAAAGCAGAAAGCCTACAGAAGAAGACTGACCTGGAAACTTTGTACCTTTGACCTCCTAATTTTTTAAACTCATTTGCGAACTCCCAACTACTTTCGAACATTTACCCAACATACATTTAAACGTCACCTAAACAACTTCATTAGACAGCAGATGTTTGTCAAGGAGAGTAAAAAATTCTAATAATCCCTTGGACGTAAACATTAGTCATATCACATTAAAAAGAACATTTTCCCAAACACACAAAGATAAGTTCTCAACGAGAATGGAATCTGCTCTCGCACAACAAAATCGAACCAATCCGAAGACGAGTTTCCCATTAATAACAATTCAACAAAACGCGCGCACTTTTTCTCAGGATGAGAACAGCCTGTTACATCACTACTTGTTGGCGAGGCTTCGAGCAAAAACCGTCGCGACAGACGACCTCCTGAATTATGTCCTCCGACGCCGGCGTCGCTCGGAAGATACGGCGCAACGAGACGACAAAATGGCGCGGCGCGGCGCCCCCGCCCCCATTGTCCGAGCCAGGGGCATGTCCACACAATATCCGACTTCCGCCTCCGCTCGCCGCTCCCCCTGCCCTGCCGCGTTCCCTCGGGCGACGCGACGTCACAGTGGCTCGAAATGACACCGAACGCGCGCAGAGCAAATTCCAGGCGATTTGCTAGAACAACACATTTCATATCAAAAGACATTAAAAGAAAGTGTAATATACGTATGTGTATGAGTGTGTACATTAAGAACAATTTATCCATATTGTTTTCACTTTGACTTCAAACGTTGATCTTTATTGAGAGAGATTTTCACATGTTATGACCGGAAGAGGGCATCAACTGATACAGTGCCTCTGGCAGGGAGGTCATAGGTTCCAGTCCTGACGGTGGCAGAGACACGATAGTTAGGCCGAGCTCAGTGGCACTATGGAGGAGAATTCTATCTGCCGGCTGCTCTTACCCGTAGTATTTCGTTGTTTCTCCGATCAATAGGAGGTGAATGCAGGAGCATACCCTATAAATGGGTCACGGACCACTCGCGAGTTTTGCTTCTTCTTTCGTGTCTTATCCTCACGCTTCCTTTGACGCACGTGCAATACACTATCACACATACCGGGAGATCGGTCGGGAGCTTAGAGCTTGACCTGGCTGGGGCGGTGCCCAACTGATGGGAAAGGAAAGCGGTTGCGGAAAGCCCCGCTAGCCGACGGGCATATCGACGACAGATCTCACCATCCAGTGAAGGAAGATAATCGCTGAGGAAAAAGCATGCACTACACTTACGGTACTAATGATCTTAGCAGTAGACGCGCTCAGAATCATCAATCACATGTTTAAGTAAAACTGAATTCCATTAACTCTAATAATATTAAATATTTATGAAAGTTGCAAGATTCTCGTTTACATTGCAAGCAAAATGTTATGTAGAGATACACGGTCAAGGAAAAGTAGACCTCAGTAATTACTGTAAAAAGTAATTTAAACTTATAAGTTCCAAACTACAAGATTCAAATCATCATGTGGTAAAGTTTTGCAAAAATATTGGTACTATGTCGAAAATTTGAGCTCAAACTAACATGTTAATTATTGTGAACAGTGTTGTATAGTATTATTGTAGAATTGTGGTACTGTGACATTATAGTATTGTACTGGAGATCTAAATTTAAACTTGTGTATTGGATATTGTAATTGATGCTGTCGCTAATGACCTTGTAGTTGAAGCGACTTAAATAAATTTTTTAAAAATATTCAAACACATTTTGAAATTTTCTCTTTTACCTATTTTCGTGCAGATATCCAGTATTGGGATTGTAGAGTTCGTTTTATATCATCAATACATAAGTTGCCTTTTTGAACGCCAATGAAATAGCCAATTTTTACCGCTTGTAATTATTTCTGGATTTCATTTCTGGATTAATTATTTTTCACTGAATCGTTTTTATTTCTCGCCATTTTTCTTTACTCATAAAATGTATACGAAACACATTGATACAGTTGGTACTTGGGAAAATGAAATTCTACAATTAAAAATGAGTTAAATAAAAAATAAATGGTGGAATATACAGATTGGAAAAATTAAAAAGCGGAACCATCGTATCTACCATGAGGGCCAGGAACTTTAATGGTAAAAATAAGTTTGTAGTACTTGTCGAAAAGGCCCAGTAATAGTGCGTTGAATAATTCGTTCGCCCCCTGAAAGCATTCTGCAATTTTTCATTGTTTTAAAAATGAAAATAAAGGCCAACTTCGAACGGTGAAGTACTGAGCTGTGCTTTTATCATACAGATCACATGCGTGAGAATGATTCTGATACTGATAAGTGTTTATTAGCAAAAAGAAAGACTATTATTGACAGATCCGTATGGAACTTGCACGAAATTTAAAATATTTGTTTAAATTTTACATTAATTTCAAGATTGTAAGTTATGCTCACCACACTGGTATGGAGTAGAGAAACCCAGAAAATATTAACATGTACAAATGTGATAGACCGTCTAAAATGTCTTATTTTGTACGTTACATTTGCTCGATGGCAAACATTATTAAAATTAAAAGTTGGTAAGTCAGTTATAATTAATTTCTAATTATCTTTAAATACCATTTCATTCTTATTTTCCTTGGACTTATACCTTATCTAACGTATCATTCCACTTCATTCCAATCCAATCCACTTCACTACATACGGGGCATAATAATAATAGTAGCAATAATAATAATAATAATAATAATAATAATAATAATAATAATAATAATAGCTTTAAAAATAACAAAAAATGACCTGGCTTAAGCGGTCACCTCAATTAACGTTTATTTTCTCGTGAAACCGATCGATGGTCACATAATATATGTATAAATATTCCCTCTTGTAAGCTTGACCCTGCGGGCAGCTGGGAGGTTAATTTTCTGCATTAACCTGTTCAGTCGCAATTTCACGACGAGTTCGCGATTTTGATGTGTGAAGCTATATAAACCGTCAATGGATAATACAGTGAATATTGCAATATATTCTGTATCTTCATGTGCTTGGGCGTAATATCAGAAGACAGAGGAGCTTGCGTTGCTCATTTTACTGGGTGATTTATTTGTGTTTCAGACACCAATAAATGATTTTCATTTACGCCCCGAAATTTCCTTAGCGTAAGAACTGCAGTTTCAAGTCTCATTGGCAATCGTTTAATTAAAACTGTGTTGACAAATAATGCGCATTTACTTCATTAAAGTTAGCAAAATTAGTTCAGCTGTCCACTTTCCATATTCTCGTAACCTCATTGAAGAGGTTACCTGCACAAACAGCCATTTTTCTCCGCCACCAAAAGCAACGACTTGAGACAGGTTTCACTAGAGATAATGTTATTTATTTCAGATGGCTTGGTGGTTTTTCGTTTGTTTGTTTTTTTCAAACACTGTACATATAGTAGATACATCAATACAATTCATTTAGCACATTACTCAATGTTAGGTGTATCATAACAAACGTTCTAATAAATATTACCTGTAAAACGTATCTTGTCAGTCTTTTTTTAATTTAAAATTTTTAAAACTTCTCCCCCTTAGGCTCGTTTGTGGGCAGTGTCCAACGCGCTGGCTCCTGCAGCGGGCGGCGAGGGCACTGCGTGAAAAACAAATGAAACTCTGCGGGCTGCAAGGGAAGTGCGCGACAGTGCTTAATGTAGTCTGCCTTAATGTTCCCAACTGCAGAATCCAATTCGCGAATATATCGCGTGAGATCTCGTAATTTGCATCCTGCCGGGAGATTAATAAATGTGCAGCAACCGCCACCTCTCGCTTCGTTGCGTCGTCGCCGTGGTTCTAGCGCTTTCCTCTCCTCCTTTATCTCCGGCTCCATTATTTCTCAACTATTCTCGTCGTTGGGGTGATGTAGATTCTTTTGTTTGCGGGTTTACCGTTCAATTTTTTACTTTTTGATGTGTATTTGCGTGTTTTTTTATCTTCTTGAGCAGTTCTTTCAGTTTTTGTTTTGTTAGTTTTTCTTTGCTTTCCTTTCGGATGATTTTATGAAAGTCTTCCTTTCTGTTTTAACTTGTAATCCTTGATTTCCCACTAATATTTTCGTCCTCTCACTCAGCACTAGTATATTACATCTCTACTAGTAAATTTCATTCCCTACGTTCTTTTTTTCTCCTGTTATTAAGTAAGATATTTTTTATAAAAAATACTTTTAAATGTTTTTTTTCCTTTCCACTCTTTCTATTTCTATGTATATATGTTCTTAATCATTTTATTTAATCATCGTTACACATTCTCTTATCAATTCGCATCATCCACCCTTCTCATCCAATAGAAAACCAATATTCCTTCTTCCTCAGACTAGTCTCATTACTTTCACTTGTTTTTCTCTTCTATCCCATCTACGTCACAAATAACATCCGACTGCGCTCTCACGAAATCCGGCCGCGTTAATTACATTCGACGTCGCTTTTCTGTCTCTTCAACATTCGCTCTCCTTCTGTCCCCACCCCCCTACATTAGCACCTTCATCCTTCCTTCAGATTCGTCGCGTCATTCTCCCTACCCCTTAACCGACTCTCCGCAACTTCTTTGCCTCGCGTCTTCGCCGCTGTGACCGGCCGAGTTAAAACCGTAACGACTTCCTCCTTCCCAGCGATCGGCCTTATCTGCTCCCAGCGCCCCCAACTAAAAATGGCCGCGCGCGACTTTAAAACGCAGCGGCGGCGGCGGCAGCGGCGTCGCGCGCAGAAAGGCGCGGCGCGGCGCAGGCACGAATCCGCCGTCTGGAGGCGCGCGCCACCGGAAGCGAAGATGTTCGCGCTAATGCAGAGTAATTCGCTCCAATTTGCGACGCCCGCCTTCAGTAATTCGGCCATTTTTACCGGGCCGCGCCGCGCGCCTTCTCGTCGCCTGTACACAATTATATCCTCCCTATTCCTTGGGACTCTTCATTAGTACCGGTGAATGCAACCCTTAACGAGAAGCGTATTTTCTGAGGAAACTGAAAAGAAAAAGGGTTGAAAGATACAAAAAAAAACGGCGCTTTCTCGCGAACGTTATAATTGTGGTTTCGCGGAACCGAGGAAATATTACAATTATTAAGAAGCCTCGCGCTTTTATTTGTTATGTATTCGACGCCTCCGATTAACGAACGGAGGAGGATTCGTGAGGGCCTGCTTTATCAGACGCCGTTAAATTTCCTTAATCATCCTATGCATAAAACATTTGCCGCCTCTCCACGCCCGCGGCGGCGGCGGCGGCGGTGGCTGGGTTGCCCGACCCCCTGCTCGGTTTTACCGCGGAGGAAACGGCGGGTTTAAAAACCCTTGATCATCGGGGTAGATATGCCCACGGAAGGGAAAATTACGATTTTACCCAGGACGTTTTTCCACTTAACGCGGAGAGGGAGGCGAACCCGGGGCGAGGGCGAGGCGGAAGGTTGGCGTGAAAATTTTCGCTTGCGCTCTGAAGCGGTCCGGGAGGGGGTGGGCGTTGGCAGAGGGGCGGGCGGGCGAAAGTGGCGCCCCAGGCTGCGGCGCGGCGCGGCGCGGCGGGAGCGAAGACGCCGGCGGCGGGCGTTCCGGGGGCATTCTCTGCTTATTCGGAGCGTCTTCGGAGGTCCATTAAGAAGTGCTGACGGAGCGGGTGAAATATGGGCGGCGACTGAAAGGGGCGGAGTAATTAATGTCGACGACATGGTCACGTCTGCCCCACCTCGCGCCGCGCGCCGCCCGAGATAAAGCGCGCCAGGGATGAAGCAGAAGGAGGAGGAGAACGAACAAGAACTGGAGGGGTGGGAGGAGGGGAACTCAAGGCGTGGATGACAGGATGGGATGAGGAACGGGGCAAGACATCGCGGATTGGGACGCGACTCGTCGCCGCCGCCGGAATGGAATGCGACAGGGTGGTCGAGGGAGGGGAGGGGCGGGGCGCGTCGGGGCAGGTCAGTTGTGGACTGATCGGAACGGACGGCGCGGGAGGGTACGTCACGTGACAGGTCGGTTCGCAGCAGGGCGGGGATGGCGTGCGCAGTTCGGAACGCGGCACGGGGGAGCGGAGTGTGACGAGGGAGACTGTGACGAAGTGAATCGTGGCGGAAAGAATCGTGTCAGGATGTCTCCCGGAGCAAGATGTGGCGCATAAGAGGCAGCGAGGCGCGTCGCGGCGGGACCGAGAGGGAATCAGGGATATGGCGGATTCAGCCGGGAGGCAGCGTGTCACGTCGGGACCTGGCGCAGCCGAGGAGAATACGACGAGAAGTGCGGGATGAGTCAGAACAGGGCTCATCTTGGCCCAGTATGTCGTGCAGTGACAGGGCATAACAAGGCGACATGGAATGGGACGTGGTGAGGTAAGATAGGGACAGGTAGTGAGTGGAGTGCGAAAAAGTGGTTCGTGACGAGGTGAGAGGTGGAGAGATGGAACGTAAGGAGGTGGGAAGTGATGAGGTGGACGAAATAAGGTGGGCTTGATTAGACGGGACGTGACGAGGTGGGAAGTGACAAGGTGGGACGGGATTAGATGAGACATGATGAGGTGGGTCATCGTTAGATGGGATGTGATGAGATGAGACTTGGCGAGGTGGGACCGTCTTATACAATGAGAGACGAGCCGAGAGTCGAGAGGAACGCGTCGTCGCCGAAGAGACGGGGACTTGCTGAGGCGAGGCCGAAGGGCAAGGCCAGGCGAGGCGGGCGCGGTGTCGTTGCTTGCGGCCCCGGGCGCAGCATCCAATTACCGAGGGGCTTGCGGGAGCTGACAGCCCCGTGGCGGCGCGGCGAGCCAGCCGACGCCGGGAGGGCAGCAAAGGTTGTTGGCCACAGGCGGACGAGAAAGTGGAGGAGACAGTAAAGGATGGTGATCTTGGCACTCTGACTAGTGACGGGATGCTGTGTTGGTGGCAGTGTTAAAATAATTTGTCAAACGTTGAATATTTGGTGAAAAACAGATGTGCAAACAGTTTTGAAAAAGAATATGGTTGGTGGCTAAAGTTGTGATATTCAGTTTGGGAGAGCAATTAGAATATTGAGAGCCACAGGGTGAAATAGTTTTGGTGGCGTCAGTAAAGGAAGCTGAAGGATCGACTGTTTAGAATAATTGTAGTAATATAATAGAGAGCTACACAGTCATACTATTGAATACTGTGCAAGAGAAAGAAAAGGCCTTGGAAGATTGACAAATGTGGGATGTGTTTACCTAAGTTGCATCAGCAGTACGGACGTCGAAATAGATGTTCATTGTAAAATGTGTTAGTTTATTAATTATAATTGTGGTTAACATAGATGAATGCCAGTGGTTGCAGAGACCATACTCTGCTTTTGAGCGGATCGCTGGTTTGTAATGGGAGGAATCGTAGCATAGGCAATAGCCACTGAGCCGGAGAAGGATACGTAGGGGAGCGATGAGTCAGCAATAAGGGTGACAGTATTGCTGTACGTTGCGAAATTGGTAAGTGCATTAATGAAGTAGATTAGATTGAGCATTACGATATAATCTTACTATTAATTGCTAAGAAGATGCCCTTTCGTCTGGGTTGCGAACATCTTTGGCGCCTGAATAATTAGATAAATAATTACCATAGGTAAACTGTGAAGTGGTCTGACTTCACCGACGCCCTGCTCCTTTGCGGCGAGGCACTTTGCGCTCCTTTCCTTCGCTTATTTGGGAATTTTAGAACTTGAGTAGTATTTATGAAGACTGTTTCACGAACTAAGTGAGTTCTGAATAAGCGAAGATTTTGCGGAAATAAAAGTTATTCTGTGAGTTGCCCTAAATGTATGACCCACGTTTTAAACTCATTGCAAGTTAAAAATAGAATTGTTCCGTTGACATGCCTTATAGTTAATGGTGTTTTATAAAGAATTAAGACGTCAACTATTTAATAAAGAGTCGCCATATCAACATAACTTTGCTTAAAATTCAATTTGGACTGTATAAAATGGACATTATACCTCTTTTTCGCTACAAATAGGTGACAAAAACTCTATAAAAAGCTATAGTTTTGAAGAACTTCAAGTGGTATTTCTTTATATCTTTCAAGTTCTTGAGTGGCATAGAAGGGCTTATGCCACTGAATGACATAAGATAGTGTGAAAATATCTCCTAAATTTTATCATCGTCCTGCACGACAGATGAGAGCAGCTGCAATATTAAAATTTCAAAATTTAATTATAGTTATTTCTTTTTTAACACATAGACATGGTACATTTAAAACGTACCTCAGTATCTTGCAAACAAATGTTGCAGCCTTCCTCACAATTAAAATATAATTACTTTGGGTTGGCGGGTCACATAAAATACTGCCGAAAGCCGGATGAGGCCCGCCGGCCGTAGTTTGGAGACTCATACTCTAGAATATAATTTAGTCACCTAAGATTCTTCACTAGTGATGCATCGAACGAAGTTATTAAAATTATACAAACACACAATAAACATCATATGTGATCAATGGGAAGGTTTGATGTTGCAGTAATCGCTCATTTGTCGTCATGTAGCATTACATTTATCCTTTCATTTTGTTGATGATGCTTCAGCCACAGCAAGAAGTGCTATATTTCCGGGACGTGAAAGGCCAGATAACAAAAGTTTTGTTTTATAGAAGTGTTGTCAAGGTCGATGCCACGAGCGGGAGTCCTTGGCACGAGTGCCATCACGAAATCGCCCCTCCTCGCAGTTCATCACCCCGCTAAGACACAATGCCATCACTATTGTAAAAAGGCGGGGTTACTAATAGTTTCCTTTCCCGCCGCTAGTTGCGCAGACAAGCTCGTGGCATGCTACAGTGCCACAGGGCGTGCCACTGTCACCAGAAGAAGACCTTGACACCACTGGTTTATAGCAAGAGACTACTCACTTATCTTTTGGTAAATACACCACATAAGTAATGTACTACTCACTAGTTAATTTAATAAAACGTACAATTCCATGGAATATTGAGTAATAATTATGTTGCGGTGGAAGGAATAGACCCAGAATTAAGTGGATCAGGAAATGGAGGGGGTGATTGAGCTGTCGATGGTGCTGGCTGCAGTTGGAGCAATCAGTGCGCACGCGATAGCGTCGGATCCGAGGGGGGAGGGGAGAGGGGGAGAAGGATGGCGGTGGCAGGCGGCCAAGGAAGGTCGCCGAGTTCAGCGGAGATGCGTGGCCGCGAACAGCCTGCGGGAGATTGCGCCAGCGCCAGCGGAAGTAGATCGACGCAATTGCACGTGGAGAGATATTGGTGATGTTCCTTCAAAAGACACATGGATGAACAATTCAAGCTGGAGTGTACGGCACGAAGGCGCTAACCTCTATAGTAAAACGTGCCTGCCGTGGTTTTCCCCTTTCAAATTCTTACCTTTTGACAGGGAAACGAAAACCAAAATGTGAAATTTATTTCAGAGTTAGCTATAATAAAAATTATCGTGAACGAGAATGCCTGGAATCCCCGATATTCTTTATTCCGCAGTTTTCAAACTATATTTCTAATAATTTTGGCTTGTAAGAACGACGAAGTACATCCTGGTTCCATTACGTTAAAAAATAATTTAATGTATAACTGTGTTCCAGGCATGAAAACCATACTAACCGTCATTGTTTAGTGGCTGGAAAGTGTCATTGCGGTAAATGTACAGCAAAATAGACATTTCCCTACGCATACCGCAAAGATTTCATGGCCATGTAAAAACACTGAGTTCTGCAAAATAAACAAAACACTGGGGCGACATGCGTAAACACAGCTGTAGCCTTACACATTGAAAATGATTCCAAGAAGACATACTTGCACGTTTCCGTGAATTGGTTCAAAAACATTTCGCAACATTTATGAAAGTCTTTCGCGAACTCGTTTCGAAATGCCGAACTCGGCTTCCATTGAGGCCTCGGTCGTCAATATTTCATTTGGACGCCAAAAACTCACTTTCTGGGAACGTAAAGAACTATAAGGTAAATATATTTATTCGAAAGTACCCTAAGGCTTTCGTAGGCCTACTTTACACTTGTGCACGTTATTTATTAAGATTTCCTGTACCTCTAAATCAATATTAAGATTTCACTAGATATGATTAATGAATATAACGTAATTTATTATAGGAAAGGCGTGAAAAACTAACAGTGATAAAATTAGAGATGTGGTAAACGCAAAAGCTCTGAGGAGAATTGAATGGGAGAGTAAACAAAAATATGAGTTCAATATACTTTAGAGGAGACGGCCATTCGATCGTGGCTTCTCGAATAATACGTCCTTTGAAGCTCAATCCCGTCGCAGTTCTATGGAATCTTTTGCACAGGGGACAACTGTAACCGTTCGCAAAACTGGTCCTTTAAACATTTTAAAGCTTATTATGTAAATCAAGGACATTGAACCTCCACACTTTCTCTCGAAAAGAGACAAACCACAACTGACTCAGATTGAGAGACGTTCTAAGCTAGAAGACAGCGACACATTCTGGGGTGCCAATATGTTGATCCTGACGGTATTAAGCGACAGGCGTCGACGATGAAATCACCAACGACAAGAACGTTCGACGCGTGAGGAGGCCTTGCAGCCGACGTCAGCATCTCCGGGGAGATACCTCTACTCCTCCCAATCCCCTCCTCAGATTCAAAACATAAACTACATGCCGTCCGATGCCGCCCCCTTCTAGATCCGAACCACCCCACCTCAACCCTAAAAATCAGCCCAGCCCGCCCCACCCTGCGCCGTCAACTCCACAACACTTCTCTCCCTCACCCCTCTCTTCTCCACTTTCACCCTCTCTTCTTCAGTCTCAATCCTCTCCGGCACTCTTAAATCCGCCCTGCCCTGACCCGGTCCTCATTATTCTGTCCCTCATCGTTTTGTCCCGCCCCGGCACGTCCAACCTGACCTCACGTCATCCTACCTCTCTCCACAACGCTAAGCGCCGCCCCCCTCCTCGTCTCCCGTCTTTCCACCCCACCCCTACATCCTAATCCTACTCCCATTCTCTCACATCCCATCCCCCAATCTTCCAACCTAATCCCATATTTCCATCCCGTCCACCAAATTCCATTCCCACCTAAATATTTCCATCCCGATCTCCACATTCCAAACCCAACCACACATTCCCCACCCGTTCCCCACTTTTCGATCCCGCTCCTCGCCTTCCCACCTCACTCTTCAGCGACTCACACACTCTCACTGCTCGTCTCCCTTGCGTTCCGTCCTTGTCGCAAGTTCTGACGTCGCCGCCCTACCCGTTCCCCAGCTCGACGCCTGCCCGACCTCTCCCCACAGCAACCTCCGCTCGGAATCCGTCGGCCGAACAGCGCGACCCTCGGGAACCGCCGGGAGCAGCGGCGGGCGAGCGGGCGGCGCCCGCCGTCTGGAAAGCCGTAAGACGCGGATCTCCCACGGCCGCTCCCGAGGCGCCCGGGGCCGTCACAGCGTCGCGACGCTGGCTGGCGACGCCGCGACGCCGGCGCCGCGTGCGCCTCACGGGGCGGCCTCCCGGGGCCGCCGTCGCCCGTCACGCCGCTCGGCCGGCCGATTGCGTGCGCCCCTGCGCGGTGACGGCGGATAACAATCATCCGCAGCAACAGCCTTCGCGGGGGGCGGGGCCTCCCGGCGCACCAGGATTTGCGGCGCGAAATGGCGTCCGGGCCGAGGTCGGCCTGCGGGCGACGGGAGGTGTGGGGAGGGAGGTTGGGGAACGGGTTGCTCGAGTGCGACTGGAGTGACGTGCTTTATAAAACCTAGAAAAGTATTCTAAATGTCATAGTTATGGCAGATCTCAATCAATTTGTTATCATGATGAGCAAATTTGGTTATTTTGACGAGAAAAATGTTTACACTGCTTATAAAAGTCTTGATAATTTCTCTTCGTCTATAATGTCAAAAAGTTTGAATCAAAGGTTCAGAGAAAATATATGACAAAATCTTGCAGAAGGAAAAATCTACTTTTCCGAATACAAACATGAAAGCAAGCATGCAAAGAAAAAAATTAAATTTGTAAGTCGTTGTAATTGGAATGTAAATATTGACTAATATATCGCGCTCCGCCTTCCGATCGCACTGGACCTTCGGCCATCAGAACCTTAGTCCGATAGCCTGCCGTCAGAATTGCAGGGCACTTGCCGTATGCAAATTATGTTAATGACCTCCCGAGTCTCCAATAGGGTTCGAGTCTTGTAAATGCGCATAAAGGTCCCGGGCAGAAATTGACATATATAAAAACACTGTAAACGAATTATTTATTGGCAACGTTATATGAATCTAAAAAGTACGGTGGTGTAATTTATCCACTTATAATAGCTCACCCTATTATATATATATATTGTAATGGGACGGTCGCACACGTACTAATTTCGGCGTGTGCGAGATGAATATTTTATATAACAGGGAGTCCGGGAAAACTTAGCTGGCTGAAAATGTGCGTTTCTCCGCTACCTGAGTGCGCGAAGGGTCGCCGCCGGCCGCCGATGGGAGCGTCTCCCTTTGTTCAAGACCGTTTGCCACACCTCTGGTATTTCCGAGCGCTGCGTCAGAACACACCCCGCGTCTTCTCGGAAATCGTGGTGACGTGAACGCCCACTCGAAATCGGGTTCCAACCGTCGAGGGACCCATGGCAATTGGACGGCGCGCATCACGCGATTTGGCTACGCCAATAGTCGAAGACTAGGCGGGGGTGAGACATCTGATCTCGCGAGCAAGGGAGGTTGCTGCGAACGCGAGACTCGGCCATTCCGATTCGAACGACGACCGCGAGTATTACCTTCCGATGTAAGCGACGACCGAGGTGTTGGGTCCGATGGTAACGACCGCCGCGAGACGCTAGATCGCCGCCGGCAACGCATCGTCGCCACCTCACCGCCCGCTCAGGTGCCGCCGAAGGGAGAGGCGGAACACCGTGTGAGTGCCGATACTCGAATGAACGAAGAAGCGTTCGGACGCGGCCTGAGGGCCGGCCGCCGCTAAAAGACGCTTTGGTGTGGCGATTCCTGGCCGCCGCCGCCGCGTTAGCCCGCGTGCCGCGCGCGCCTGCCCGCGCACAGCCCCAAGCCGCCGCCGCAGTCAATGCCTGCCGCGCGCGCCCGCCCGCGCGCTGCCCTGCGCCGCGCCGCAGCCAGCGCTGCCGCGCGCCGGGCCGCTGCCACGCCGACGTCGCCGCCGCGTTAGCCCGCGTGCCGCGCGCGCCTGCCCGCGCACAGCCCCAAGCCGCCGCCGCAGTCAATGCCTGCCGCGCGCGCCCGCCCGCGCGCAGCCCTGCGCCGCGCCGCAGCCAGCGCTACCGCGCGCCGGGCCGCTGCCACGCCGACGTCGCCGCCGCGTTAGCCCGCGTGCCGCGCGCGCCTGCCCGCGCACAGCCCCAAGCCGCCGCCGCAGTCAACGCCTGCCGCGCGCGCCCGCCCGCGCGCAGCCCTACGCCGCGCCGCAGCCAACGCAGCCGCGCGCCGGGCCGCTGCCACGCCGACGTCGCCGCCGCGCCAGCCCACGCGCCGCGCCGCCGTCGCTGCGCTGCTGCGCACGCCGCCCGCGCGCAGCCCTACGCCGCCGCAGCCAACGCGTGCCGCTACACCGCCGCCGCGGCCACCAGCTGCCCGACCGGTCCAGGAAACGGGGGGAAGCGCCGCTGCCCTGCCGCCCGACACCCGGGCCGATGCCGACGCCCGGAGGGGCGGAGCGCCCGTGCGATGACTCGGAAGGGTTGGACTGTTAAGTTAAGCTAGTTATTAGTTAGGTTAAGATAGTATTAAGAACTGTAGGGGGCTTCACCCGATTATTTTTTTTGCTTTGAATTAAACTCAGAAATCATGAAAGAGCGTTTTACTGTGTAGTGCATGAATATGCCCAGTCACGCATGCGTCCTAAATAGATTCCAGCCGGGCACATGAGGCAACCTGCAGCAGACGGGAATCCACAGGTGAGTCGGGTCACGCCCTGAGAGAGGTTAACACCGCCGACACCGATGAGTGGTCGTGTGTACGGGGGGGTGTTACAATATATATATATATATATATATATATATATATATATATATATATATATATATATTGCGTGTGTGTGTATGCATATAGATACTGTAAAAGTAAGTGTCACTCCTTTATATCTCGCAAGGTTTCAACCTTTACGCTTTCATGACACCGATATATTTCCAATTCCAAACTCTGCTCAGGATATTTTTTGTATTTCTTCGCCTACAATATAACACTTAATACTTGAATGGGAGAAAAAATGTCATAGTTTAAAAACCTTGAGAATTGATCTTTCTTACTCGGAGTTGGTAAGAAGGCCCAGTTTCAGTAATTTTCCTTTCATCTCCCGCATATCCATTTGCTTTGACATATTCTTTCACATCTCTCTTCAGCTCAACTTCCACTTATTTAGTACTATCCGCCCCTTTGCGTTACCTAATATTGAAACTTTTTCACGTTTACTCACTCACTCTTCCCCTCCCCCACAAGCGTTCTTCGCAGACGGACGGACAAACATACGTTTTGCCATCATTCAATTTTTAGGTTTCAAAGACCCAAACAACTTGGATGCCAGTTCTCCTAATCCCAACTGTCTTCCCTGATGTCTTTCAGTTCTCCATGTTCTAATAACAATTTTACTTTATATTTCCAGGAGCGCTGATCGCCTTCCAGTTATTACACTCTAAAGCACCTGCGTAAAGCATATCCGAAAATTCCTCTGCTACGAATCCACAGCTTAATGGATTTCATTTTAAATGATTCGCAAATTCCTTTACTACTGTTCTCTATTTACATGCTCGATCACAAAGAATTAATTTCCAATAATATGTTTCGATACTTTTCAATCGATTCAGTCTATTCAATCTTCAAATTTCCGTCCCGCATTTCATTGCCGAAAGAACTAACGATTTAAAATTGTATCGCAAACCTTTAGAGACAAATCAGACTCTGTACTAGCTTTGCCTTCGTGAGCAATTCGTTCTTTATTTTGGAACCTCATTATACGACTATTCTATTCCCCGTTCGTGGATGTGGTTGTCCAACCAACCTCTTAACTGGTTCGTCTGAAAAGTGACTTTTGTTTGCCTCATATCCTCGAATTGAAGGAAATTCCAAATGAAAATTATATTGAAACCCTCATGAAAGACGTGAAAATATTTGGTTTTTAGGGCATCTAATGCTACAAAGCTTAAAAAGTATTAAATTGTGCATCATAAATCATATTTTTGCATTATAGAGGAGTAAATAACAATTCTCTGAAACAAAACGCTCAATAATTTGTTATTGATAACAATGTTATGTTAAATGTTGTGTTAAATTTCTCAAGTCTTTTTCAAATAAAAGTACTTGATTTATGGACAAATATTCTAGAAATCTCTGTGCCAATGGGCGAAATGATATTTCGCAATCTTTAGCGAACCTCATTTTCTCCAAAGCCTTCAAAGCTGGTCATCTCGGCTATCTCATGTGCACGCGCGGACAGTCGAGTGGGCAGACCGTGTGCCGGGGCTCCACATCGTCGAAGTTCACTCGATAAATGTCATTTACGTACATGCATTAAAGGAAATTCGAATTTATGTAAAATAATAAACAATTACGTTGGTGTGACATGGAAAATGCGACGTTCTGCGATATGTCTAAATCATCAGTCACAAAACACGCAAAGGTAGTAAGAAATAGCGTTTTGAAATTGTTTTATAACAGCTATCATTTCTGAACTTCTTGGTCAATTACTCTCATCTCGAGCAGTCTTTTCGTCCAGTTTCCATAATCGTTTGAGTTAATGTTGAAAATCCTCTAGTTTTGCTTCTGAGCGTAAATGTAGTTTCAATATCCGTTCGCGTTTTCTTCAGCTCTGTAAGAAATGTAGTATTCAAATAATCGTTCGCATTTGGTCGCTGTAGTAGGCAGATTCTTTTACGTGGAACACTAGGAACAATAGCCAAAATCTATGGGTGATTTTCCTTTGCAAATAGTCTTTATTGGACTGGAGCGAATATTTCCATACCAATTCTCAGGAAAAACGCTCCTTGCTATCTTCATCCCTAATTCGCTTGAATATGAATGAATTAGGAGAGAGATATTCCCGAACTCATGGAATCGTACACGTGTTGTACTTTTCCCCAAAGTTCGTCAGAGTTTTTATCTGCTTTTGTTGTTAAATAAGTAGATTGTTGCATTGCAGTGGTTATAATAATGGTATCTTCTGTACAAAACCACAAAACTATTTTGTTGGTAACGACAGTAAGTTAAATTCCACAAGTTTCGTTCGCATTCCTGGACTGGACTGATGGAGGAATTTTGTTGTAAAAGTCTGCATGAATACGGTCCTTTCGTACTCTTGTTCGAAACTGAACTTCTTCGAAACCTGCCGCCGTCCGCCCCCACGCGCCATCTCGTATGCGTCCGGCCGGTGCGGCCGTGGGGGCTCCGCGCCGTGAAAGTGCTCTCGATAAATGTCACTTGCGCGAGTGGAACTCCAGACGCGCGGCGTGGGCGGCGTTGCGAAGATGTCACGAGTCGTGAGCGCAGGGGGGGGAGGCCCCCTTTCTCGCAAAGAGCGTGGAAGAGATACGTTGCGCCGCCGACTCCGCTCGACACAAGTTCAAAGAAAAACTTCCGCGACGTAATATCAGAGGTTTCGTCGCGACGCCGCTTCGAGACTCGCTTGTCCAATAAGGTCGACTTGCCTCTGTCGGTTGCTTCGTGCCTGCTCGGCTCCGCTTTGATAGACTATTTGGATGACGTTCGTAGAAGTACTCGTGTGTGTTAATATCGTTCTGCTGGAACGTTCTGGGTAAGTCTGGTCGTATGAGTCATACATGAGTAGTGCTTATTTTGTTATAAATTGAGAGATAACACGTGCGTTCGAACATGTATGACTTTTAGATATATATATAAGTTGGTTTATATTTATTGATTTGAAGCGTTTCGTTTAAAGTTGACTGAAATAATAATTTTGTAGAACGAGTATCTGTCAATCACGTATCACATCCTGTGAAATTAAAGTAATGAGAGTCAGTGTGAAAAATTGTAGTTAAAACTATTAGGATTACTATATATAACAACTGAAACGTTAATGATAATAACGGCAGATCCCAACTGACCTCACACTTTCATTTCGAAGTATGACTGTAAACCTATCATATTCTGAAATATCAAATGAATTTGTATGTGGCAAAACCTTCAAATTTTGTCCAGAGTGAAAATAAAGGTGAAAGAAAACAGAAAACGTTATTTTCGAAGTCAGGTCGAACTTCGGTTGGAATCTTTGGTTATTATTCTGAGCGCGTTAATTAAGTCGAAAAAAAGATAGAGATCATGTAAGGCGCAAATGTCTTTAGAAAACATTGCGTGAAGACACTTTCCGGCACTCCAGATGTTGATTCAAGACGAGTTAGTTGCGCTAACTAATATTGTGTTGGTATAACGTTTTGTTGTAGGTGTATACCTGGACGTAAGTCACTCGTGATTGGCGTTTATTTAATTATGAATTGAGAGAAAGAGCTAGAAAACACAGTGCATCAAATAATGTCACTGCAATGTCTCCAACCGGGAGGGTCTAGGGTTCAACTCAAAACGATAGCAGGATAGATAGATCGAATTGCGCAGAAGAATGCTGTGAAAGACTAAAATGGAAACTGGGGAACGAGAGACGCTTAATCGTGTAAAATTCTTGCAGTACTAGTATAGTACCTTTTTCAAAATATATGTAAATGACGTGATTAAAAATTCGTATCAAATCAAAAAAATAATGTTAGTTATACATACGAGTAATAATGCTAACTAAGCAGAAAATAAGAAAAGTGTCAGTAAAAAAAGAAAAAAATGGAAGTATGTGTATACATTGACGCAGCTGAGAGAAACTAGACTGAAATTCAATGGATGTAAAATACTCGTACAACTTGTAGGTTAATTTTGTAATTCATCAGTTATAGTTTTATCCGCTATGAAACGAACTTACAGAAATCACAGAACAAGAATCACTGCTGATGACAGTTATTTAATTGCTTTGGGGTCTATTAATATGCCAGTTATAAGATACAAATCCATTGTATCTTATAAGACAAGGTGTGCAATATTTCACACTTCGTAAATTAATATTTCAAACGTGAAAATAATATCTAAATGGAATCTATATTTTTGAGTGGCTAGCTCAGGAGCTGTTTAGTAATACGCTCCGTAATATGCGTGTGTAACATGCTAATTTTTCTAATTTTGTATTGCAAAGCAGGAAAACATAGATCCATTTGACAATATTGCACAAAATAGCAGAGTGTCGATTAATTTTCACATAGGTTTCTCTTGTATCAGTCTCTGATGTATTTTGCAGTGTATAGGTTATTAAATATATATCTTATCATACAAATGTCTAGTATTGTTAATTTGAATACAGAAATCAACATATTTACAAATTCTTATGACAATGTTATAGCATCCTATGTAATGCCCAGTTTTAGCATCCTATGTAATTCTCTGCACTTATTGCCTTTTGTTTTTTATTCACTACGTGCCTCTCTTTTCTCTACTTTCTTTTTTCTTTCCTTTTTTTCTTTCTCTTTTCTTTGCTTTCTTTTTAATCCTTTCACTTCCCGTTACTCCTCTTCTCTTGTCCTCTTTCCCTCTCCTTCCATTTTTTCTAGATCGTTTCCTCAGTCACCGTTGTACCTAGCTTCTTCATTCATCCATTTTCAGTTGAAGAATATGTCCAAATCGGAAGGCGTCTTACAAGAATAATTTACTTCATGACCATTTATCGCACATTATCTTGATCAAATGTATTCTTAAAACAAGAAATGGGTGAATGGTCTCTTGAACTTCTGCGTTTATTATTTTTGTTTGTCTTCATGTTAAAACCTGTCTAATGTTTTTTTATATTATTGTTAATATTTTAATGTTAATTTTTTCTACAGAAAATTTTATCTGATTTAAAATTGTTGATCATATTTTAATTATTACGATGTATTTTTTAGTATTTTGTATTATTCTCTCGCTTTTATAATTTTGTTTCACAATACCGATACTTGTGAACTGAGTTTGTTTTTTTATAGCGCCTAATCATGCAAACAACCTGTTTGGGAAACTTTGTGTTCTCGACAGGTTTAATAAATAAATAAATAAATATTTCAGGTTTTATTGTTGTAAAATAATAAAAGATATATTCCCATTACAAATTTAATAGTTAACTAATATACCATTTCTCTTTAGTTGGAGAACGTACACTGTATGGAAAATGGTTCACTACTCAAAGAAAGTGTCTAAGAAGGTATCTTATCTAACAAATTTCCTACGACTGTTTTAAAGATAATTTACCTACATTACGCATAAAGAGGATTTCATCTGTAAGGAATCTGCCCCACTCTCCCAACTCCTAAGCATCGCTGAAGATCAAAATCAGAGCATCAGTTTAGCAACCGCGCCGCGAGGGGGGCCGCGTGCCCCGTAAAAGCACCGTAAGCCGCCGACCAAGGTCCATCTGGGTTCGTAAAAGCTAAGCTAGATCCCGCTGGGTGCGGTTCCCTCTGAATTGTGAGTAGTGCGCCCTTCCATTCATCCTCTCTGCCCGCCGCGCCGCGCCGCGCCGTGCCACGCTCGCCCATAGGCAGAGCCCCTGAGCACATATGCAACCCGCCGCACCATCCCGCCCCGCCGGTCGCCGCTCCGCCCCCGCGCCGGCGTGCGCCGCTGGCTGCGGAGCCCTCGCGTAATGCGGCCAGCCGGCCCGGCCCCTTTGAAGCCCCGCCGCAAGGCTTTTGTGGCGGAGAGCCTCGTCGTTCTAAATCGCGCGACCTAATTTTAGTCGGAAGCGCTTACTTGAGAGCTTCGTATCGTATTGCCTGCCTGCGGCCGAGCGACCGAGTGAGTGGGCGGGCGGGCGGGTGAGCGAGCGAGCGAGCGAACGAGTGGGTGAGGAGAGGGGCGAGCCAGCGAACTGGGGTGCGAGCGCAGTAGCGGCAGAAGAATGTAAGTCATCAATCGATTCATTCGCCATTCCTGTCATAATAATCGTGATAACAATGAATTGGTAGATAACTGAGTAGTTAGCAATAGCCTTGTGTATAAAAGAAATTAAAACTGCTAAGAAAAGTTCCTTTCTCCGCAGCGATGTTTGACACAAGCGAACAGCAAAGTACAGCAAAGATTGAAACAAGAAAACAACTCCCGCCGTATCTACCAGACCCTAATACAAGAAAAATAACCTCAATAACCCTAATAATAATAATAATAATAATAATAATAATAATAATAACAACAATAAGAAGAAGAAGAAGAAGAAGAAGAAGAAGAAGAAGAAGAAGACAATAACAAAATTCGAGTACATTTAATAAAATCTCCCCTAGTGTTTCACACTCCACTCTCTAAATAATGCAGATCAAGTATGTGTAACTACTACCCTAATCTTCATTAACGGGACTGAAAATTTCTCGAGTATCCAGTTTATTGCCAGACAACACTAGAAGAATCCTGTGAGTCGATACAAATTTCAGATTTGTGACTTCATTTTTTCCTGATAATACAACATTATCCGCTTCAGGTTGCACAAATAGTATTCCTCTTCACAACACCTGATTTAGGCACAACGAAACGTTGCAGCTAAATGCTATTCCAATAGACTCATATCCAGTCAATCGACTAGTTAATAAAATGATAAACTGTTTTCATAAGACATAATTTATTTGACAATTTTTGTTAGTTAAAAATGTGTCAATTACGGACATATTACTTTATTGAATTTGGCAATTATTATCTAAATATGTAATGGATAAAATTATTTTCACAACTATTTACTTAAAATCGTAATTAGACATATCATTATTTTTTCATGTACTATATTTATAAACTTTAAAAGTATTATATCTTGAATTTTCCCATTATTGCCAGACACAGAGAGCGAAGAGTTGAATAAAACGACCAACAAGAAATTACTTTACATCATTCCCTCATCCCTTCAGTGTAAATATTCTTTACGATATTTGTTAGCAAAGTTGAAATAAATAAGTGTTTCAATGAAGGAATTGTATTCGTATATTGAACTATACATGTCTACGATACAGTTAGTAAAACAAGTTATACATATCAACAAGGTAGGTCGCAAAGCAACGTGCATTGCTGGGCAACCATAGGTTCATGGAGATTATATCGCCATACCCCGATTGGGATTCAACAATATTAATACTCACGGTGTCATTATCTGAAATAGACCGTTTTATGTCTGATGAAGGTCGGTTGCAGTTTCCAGCTCAAGTAAAGTAAATCAAAAGTGTGTTATTTTCTCTCAGAGTTTAATATTAAAATCTCAATAACATGAGATTTACAATGCTGTTAGTAAGTGAAAAAGAACAGAAAATCAAACACTAAAAAATCAGCAATTGTAAATATAATTAAGGGAAAGCAATATTAAATGTATTTCGCATTTACCTGAATGGAAAATATCATGAGCAACCCAACCACGACGAGTTTCTAAATAAACAGAAGTAGTAGACAATATCACGAATATTGCCGTCTCCCTGTCTCTTTCATCTCAGGTAATAAAATATGGATGCGCGCTTAAATATTTCACAAACGTTTTACAGGTTTAGCGAGAAGCGCGCCTCTAAGTGCGAAGACGTCACATTCGATAAAAGTCTAGGAGAAGAGGAGATTGCGATTAAACGAGTATTGATTGATCGAGGCGCGACGGAGAGGCCTAAAATCGCGTCTTAAAAGGGATCCAAAAAATCCTCGCTTCCGATGTCGGACCGCTCCCCTCCCTTCCCGTTTGGCTCCGTGGTCGTGCGGCAAGGGGGGGGGGCGCACTTCGCAACGGCGCGAGTCTCCTTGGCTCTGGCCGTCGTGCCTTATCTCCAGGACAGCCACTAGGCGACGGCGGTGATGGCGGCACGAGATGGCGGCGGTGATCATGCCTCGGCGACGACGACGAAGAAGAAAAAGAGGAATAAGAAGAAGAAGAAAAAGAGGAAGAAAAAGAAGAAAAAGAGGAAGAAGAAAGAGGAGGAAGAAGAACAAGAGAGCGATCATAAGGGCAATAAACGCGGTAAAGTAAGACGACGAAAACTAAGAGGATAGTATTAAGGTACACGATGCTGCAGAGAGAAACCGATGATGAAACGAGAAAATACTGAAACAAGGGAAAAATATGATGAAATAAAAGAAGACAATGGTGGAGGAGAAGATGAAGTTAAAGATGGCTAAATGATAAAAACTACTGATGGTAAAATGATAAGTGGAGAAGATTGATGAAATGAAAATGTGATGGTGAAATGAAAAGATGATGATAATTGCTTGTTTCCGCAGACGTTTATCTGCTAAAGTCATTCGTCCCATAAGTGTGGTGTAGTTTGTATCACAGTAGGTAGCAGGGATCCACCCTCGTTGGATGGTGAGATCCGACACCGACCTACATGTCGTGGGTTTTCATATCTAGATATCTCCAACCAGTGGGACAATGCCCCAGCCGGAACAAGCTCAAAGGTCCCGATTAGTCTCCCGACATGTACGGAAGTGTAATGCATCTAAATGTAGGTGTAAGTGTGCGTAAGTAACGGGTGAAAATAGAACAAGGAAAAGGAAGGAAAGATCGCTTGCGATCAATGGCCCGTTTGTTAGGGTACAACTCCGGCATTCGCCTGGTGATGATGGGAGAAACCGCGGAAGGGCAGGGCAGCCGACCGTCAGAATTCACCTCCAGACAGTGCGCGTTTGAATTTGGCCTAGCTATATAGAAAGTATCAAATATTCGTCCCAAGCGGGACTGCCTGTATAGTCGCTGTGGTACGCTGATAATGATAAATGAAAATGACTTGAGATGAAATCCTAGTATATGATAAATATGATGAAGGAAGGTGACGAGGATGGAAAATGGAAGATGAAATTAGGTGATGATGAAATGAGATGATATCAAAGAAGATGATAATGAAATGAGAAGACCATTATAATAAAATTAAAGGAACATGCTGAAATGAAAAGAAGATAATGAAAATGAAATTATACACATTATGAAGGGAAGAAGAAGATGATGATGGTGAAGATGAAGAGGAAGATGATGATGACGATGATGGAGGAAACAAAGATTGCGTTCTTGGTGGCGACGACACAGCTGTGATAACTCTGCATTTAAGAGTGAAAGAAAGACACGCACAATAGAGACAATACAAAATCATCGATTCATTTCATGCAGATGCATTTCGCTTATCGATAGAAAAACATAAATAAAATTTGTAAATGACTATTCAGAAAGTATGAATAAGAGTTTAAAAGCATATTTTTCTAAACGCGAACACATGCGAAAAACAAAAAAGGGAGATTAAAACAATAAGCAAAAGTGTTGTTTTTTCAACAAAGCACAGACACTATTATAGAAAAGGCAACGACAGCGACAAAGAACAAGACGTCGGGAAAGACGACAGCGTCAACAGCAGCGTCGTCGGTCGCGGAGATGGCCGCAGGCGACTTTCACCCTCTTCACATTATCGTTCTCTTCTTCGTCCGCGGCTCGTAGGTACCTCCTTCATTCGACGTTTCCTCTCCCCTTTCCTCCCGCTCTTAATTAGAATGCCATCGCCGCGCGGCCGCCCCCGCCGCCGCCCCCGACGCAGCGCGGCGCGGTGCGGCCTCCGGAAAACAAAACAGCGTCGACGATGCGTTCCCCCAGGCGAATAATGACTGAAATCGTAGCAACGCACCGCTCGCGATTTTAAGGGCTGCTGAAGTCAGGGGAATGGAAAATTGCCCCGAAGGTTTTGTGGCATTGTTACCGATAGTTCAAGGTGATGTGAACGTGTGAGTTCCCTCGAAGGTTTCGTTGCAAAGATATTCCTTGGATTCACCTCGACCACTGATGCAGCTTACCAAAATTTAACATGATGTTGATGTTCATACAATTTGCGATAATTCAAGAGAAAAGCTTGGGTTTCTGCAACAGCAATTCGTAGCTCAATATTACTTCCCAAGGGTGCTTTTAGAATGACTGGATTTTTGGAACCCTTATTGAGTAGTATTATATCTATAAACATAATAAAGCACAGTAACAAATATTTTGGAAACTCTCTGTTCAGCAAAATTGTTTTAATCGATAATCTGATATTCTTTACTATAAATGATTCATTCAAAGGAGTTTCCGGGTGCGGCAACGTCTAAGGTTAAGAGTCCCGTAAGTTTAGTGCACTTTCATCACGAGAGGTGGTAGAGATCTTCCCTCTCTGGATGGTGAGATCCAGAGCCTATCTATTGCGTCCTCTCGACCTCTGCTGCGGGAATTGATCAGAATCACCTGAGCTGTGCTGAAAGGCTGCACATGCTCAGGTACATGCTATATTTATAGAGTATATCTTACTCTGTAATTTAACACATTTGGATAAGTGTGATTTTATAATGTATTGCACCGCAGATAGGACGATGGGGATCTGGAAAACTGAGTGATTATAACTGATTGAAAACCACGAATAAAAACACAAAATTATAGCATGCACATCCACCTATACTTGTGGCCTTTCAACACAACAAATTATAACAATAGCAAACACAGTAACATAGCATAACACAGCAAATAAATACCCATGAAAATTAATCAAATATCATTTATCACTACAAAACGAAGTGTTAAAATAAGTAATTATTGAATGGTCATTCAGAGAACGAGGCAAACAACAGAGCTCTGTCTAATAACACAACCATTTCCTTACTCTACTTCCTTCATTAAAAATGCTTCATCCCCAAATGATCCATTGGCATAGTCTATACGTTACTGCGCTAATTGCACAAACGCTGTAAAAATCCTATGCAAATTCAGGATACAATTTATCTCCTACAATATCACAAAAACACTACATTCGAATTTAATATACAAAAGTAATCTGGACAAACTGTAATGAGTTATTTATGGTTATGTCTTTTTTTCATCCGTTAACATTTAGTTTATCACTCACGTTTCGAGCAGCCACGTTGTTTTAATTGTCGAATTTGTATAGATATTAGCTTTAAAAGAATTAGTTTTCGTACCTAACAATCTCAGATTTAATGAGTAGAAACAGGTTTTCCATGCAAATTCATGTTTACATTTGAGTTTGTTGAGCTTCCAAATTTTGTAATTATATTTTTCTTGTTTATTAATGTTACAGTCTGATGATGAGAGTAAAAATCAAACTCCCGAAACACATAATGTGTTTCTCAAGAATTTAAAAAAATGTTCAAGAAATATCAATGAGTTTTTTTTATATTAAGTTAATAGTTATTGACTGCCTGTCGTTAATAAGAAAGACCACATTTCTCTTTATAATAATACAAATGAAGGACAAACAAACTGATCTACTTTAATCTTGTAACACAACTATTTTGACACGATCTTCACCCCACGACTCCATTTACAATCGTTGCTAAAACAACAATGATTACGTTTAATATTATTTAATCATTAAATATATTTTAAATTGTGTCGTTTAATTTAGTTAAGTGTGGAAACGAATGGATCATTTTGCTTTGCATGGTAAGATCCGAGAATGACGAATAATTTATGTAAAACAAGCAGTTTTGCTGAATATAACAATATTTTATTTATTTTTATGTTTTTATCCATTTGCATTTTGTTGCCAAAGGTATCAAGAATGCTGATTTGTAAAATGTGTATGCCATACGAATCTAGCGACCATTGTTACTTTGTCAACGCCACACTAACAACAGAAAGAGGTAGTGACGGCTGCCGCTGATTCTCGTTATTAAAAACTAATCATTTTATTTACGGCTAAAATATGCATTAGGCAACCCTGGTACATTTGTGTAGAAAGTGAATACAGGTAATTAAATGACAGAAAGATGTTTTATTTTAAACTGTTGAAATTAAAAAATTATCTATTTTTCGCTGTTTCATTATTGCTAGACTTTGCCGAGTGATGCGTGATGGGGCCGAGCAGGACTGAACGGAGCTAGCAGAGCTGGTGGAACGGGAGATGCGGAAGGAGCAGATGGAGCGGAAGGGCGGCAAGGAACGGACCAAGCAATAAACGAAAAGCACGATAGGAGCAGAAGAAGCAGAAGAATCGAAAGGAGTGGGAGGAGCGGCGCAGCGGTCGAAGGTGGAGGGAAAGAACAGGCTGAGAAGAAGGAATGGTCGTGCCGGAAAGACGGAAGAAGCAGGAGGCACGAGAAGAGCAGGAGAAACAGATAGAGCGGAAGAGGCTGTGAGACGGTCTTGGCATTCCAGATAGCACGTGCAGGAGAGACAGACGAAGCCTGATGACCTAGAAGAAGTGATCCAGCAGAATAGGCTGGGTGGGCAGGGCAGGTGTAGGCAAGGTGTCCATGATAGCCCGATAGGACGTGCAAGGAGGACGGACGTAGCGTTATAAGTAAGAGCAACGTTCACAGCGGCGGAGCGTATAAGCTGGATGGGAGGGGCAGGACTTGTAAAGAGGATGGCCATGGCAGGCCAAATGCGGAGGGAATGGACGTAGCCTGATGAGTAGGAGGAACAGGGTGTAAGAAGCTGGATGAGAGGGACGGGAGTTCAGGCCAGCCATGGCAGGCCGGATAGGGTGCGCAGGGGAGACGGACGAAGCATGCGGGGCGAGCAAGGACACTTCATAGACGATTGTGAGACATAAATATCCGGGAACGCTGGGTAATCGGATGGCTATAACATGCTATGCCATAATACTTAAGTTTTGAGAAAACGGAGAGTGAAGGTTTAGACATTGCATTCTACGCTTAGGGATAAAGAACATTAATTTACGAATATCACTGCCATCTTGCAGCAAATCTTTAAAATAAAACTCCAACATCTAGATACATCTATGGGGAGTCGAAATAAATTAATATTTCAATTTTCTCCAGAAATGGGGCATAGCGTGTCATTGACCCAAGGTCTTCAATTAATAAATATTTATGCTTTGGTAATTCTTCTTTTATTTTATTCTCTTCTATTCTATTTTCTGAATCTAAAATTTCATACAATAAATATGATTCAAATCCACTCCCAAAATAGATAATAGTGATACATATTTCAATTCCATTCAGCTTTATTTATCCACAATGATCAAGTTATCCACAGGTTAAGATTTGAATCCTATTTCAGATATAAACTCATAAATTCATATAATTAACCATTTTCAGCAAACAGTACAAACAGTACCAATAGCAACTTCATTTATTTCCCCCTCAGAAATCTCCAAAAATATCACTCAGATTAAAACAAAAAAATCAACCGGTTATAACAATATCTCCAACAAAGCACTTAAAGAATTAAGCAAAAAATCAGTAGCCGCAATAACTGAACTATTTAGTGTGGCTCTAAAACTGCAATATTTTCCTCAAAGTTGGAAAACAGCTATAATTTTACCCTTCTGTAAAACAGGAAAAGATGCAAGAAACCCGTCAAATTACAGACCAATTAGCCTTCTTCCATCCATCGCTAAAGTTTTCGAAAAATTACTACTAAGTAGACTAATTAATTTTTTTTAAATAGCAACAAATTACCTGATATTCAATTTGGCTTCCGATCCAAACAATTACTGCGCCTAACCGAATATAACCGAAGTATAACATGCTATGCCATAATACTTAAGCTTTGAGAAAACGGAGAGTAAAGGTTTAGACATTGCATTCTACGCGAATACTAACCACCAATTACTGCGCCTAACCGAATCTATAGCCACAGCATTCCATCAACGAAAACACACACTAGCCATTTTCTTGGATATAGAAAAGGCCTTCGACACTGTTTGGTATACTGGTCTCCTGAACAAGTTACAACAACTAGGAACTCCAGAATATCTATTCAATATCATACTTAGCTTTCTGACCAACAGAAATTTTAAAGTTAAAATAAACTACATACTTTCAACACAACATACAATAGATGCAGACGTCCCAAAAGGATCTTGTTTTTCTCCCGTCCTCTTCAACATCAATTTATCAGATATTCCGCAACCAGACACCTCAGAAATAGCTTTGTTTGCTGATGACACGACACTATTTACATCACACGACGATATTTTATGCGCACATGATCAATTACAAAATGACTTACTTAAATTTTTGAAATGGACTGAAAAATGGGGAATCAAAATTAATGCTTCAAATCACAAGCAAAAAGTTTCACCTTTCGTAAACCTAAATTACCTTCTCCTTTACTCACCCGAAACACACCCATACCATTGCTACCAAATAAAACACCAGTTAAATATCTTGGACTCACAATGGACACAAAATTAACCTGGAAAGCACATATCACAAACACAATTAACAAAACATACTCAAAAATTATAAAACTCTATCCATTATTAAATCATAAATCTTCACTTAACATAGAATGCGGTAAAATAATCTACAAAGAAGTAATTAGACCCTCGCTAACCTATGCGAGGCCCGTTTGGATAAAAGCAGCCAACAGCCACATTAACAAACTCCAAACTTTACAAAATAGTGTCTCAGAAAAATAACCAAAGCTCCGTGGTTTATAAGTAACGAACAACTGCGTAGAGAATTAAAAATAGAATCTATTCAAGACTACATAATCAAAATTTCAAATAACTTTTATGAATTACTACTAGAATCCCCAGCCACAGCAACTTACCATTTAGGTAAAAATTACAGCCAATCACTGAGAGTTCATTCACGCTAGCCTAAAGACATTTTCAAGCCTCCCTAATTAATTGAAAATATAAACTGTTGCGCGCTCTCTCTCTCTTTATTACACTCTCGCACACACAACAATACCAACTCATTTTTTTCTAACAAACTTCTACAGAAAGAGTATTGACAGACCTGAGGATGGTTCATCCTAAAACGTTATGTAATCGTATGTAAACGCCCTTCAAAGGCAGAAAAGCCGAACAAGAAGAAATAAAATTTTTAAAGAAATTGAAAGTAATAATAATTTTGAATCTTGTACGTGAAATCATATCCAAATGTGTATCACAGTTGCTCGAGGGAAATCCAGAAGTCTGATTTCATGTTCCTATTGTTTAGTGTTTTGGCATGATTCTTGAACTTGCGTGAGAGCTAACAAGTTTTCGTTCCTCAAAAATTTGTGGACATCAATCGGTTTTGAACCCGCTTTCAGGTTAAATGACATCATTAGCATAATCATACACAAACAAAATATATTACAAAACCATTTAGCAACAATTATTTGCATTTTATCTTCAATCCACTATTTTAAAATATCATTCAAATTGAATTCGGAAATAAATTGAAAAAAGTTAGAAATGTATGTAGTTTTTTTTTCAGATCAATATAATAACAACAACAATAATAATAATAATAATAATAATAATAATAATAATAATAATAAAGAAGAGGCAAAATTAATAAAGCTTATTTAAAATTGTGAAAACTTAACGAATAAATGTTCAGTGTTTCTCAAAGTAGTGCTGCGTTTGAAATTAACAACTATTACTGGCAAGTTATTCGATATTTACGCAGGTGAAAATGCCATGACGGGACCACTTTTAACTTCTTTAAACTGTTGAACGGCGCTCGTTCCAGATTACGCCCCTGTCAAAGGGAGCGCAGGGTCACATGACCCGGTCGATACACAAGGGCGCTCGTTCGCGGTGGCGATTGTGTAAAAGAGCGCTGCGGTAATGGCCAGGAGCCGTTTATTAACCCAGCCCCAGCACCCCGCCCGCGCAAGACAAACGTCGGCACTCCGTCCCCCGCATGTTCCTCATCCTCGAAAAATAATTGCATTTCTTGTCTGAAAATGGAAGTAGAATTTATCGTGCTCCCTATAGTATGTCTACCACCTGTCTAGCAAGGCAACAAGCGACGTATCTATCAATACTTCTAATTTCATTAAAGACTGGAGAAATGTTTATGAAATTCCAAGCGGTTGCTACGGACGTCACTCAAATGACGTCACTGGCTGCATTAAGAAATAACTCGGCGTTATTGCCGCGGTTGCTGCCTCGGCGGTCGGCATACGAAGGACTACTTTGGCAGCGGGCGTTGCCTCATCCCGCAGCCCGAGTACACTTCTCGTCTCGCGACGGAAAAATATCTTCGCCGGAGATCCTGGTACCACCGCGCTGCTCTGAGCGAGCCTGCATTTCGCTTCAAATGGATTCGTAGAACCGCCACCAAAATGCAACACAGTAAGTAGCTCGAAACATACGACTCTGACATTTACGAAAATCACAAAGAACGGGCAAGCCGTTTATCAGATAGGTACTATCGAAGACGCCGAGAAAACATGAACGCATCGCGTGCAAACTCCGCCTCTCGTACATCGATCTCGAGTGTACTCTAGGTCGAGTAACATTAGGGTATAAAAGTTTATGGAGAAAGTCGCCGGTCTCTTTTTCTAGTTTCATCCGATTTTGAGTCGAGTCATAAAATGTACAAAAGTTGTGAAACCTGTTGCTTTCTTGCGTGCGCCAAGGTCATTAGAAGAGCGTTTCGCTAGTGGGGGAGGAAATTACCTGTCGGATACACGACCGGACGGACAAACATCCGCTCCGCGAGCAGACGGAGGCCGCCGCCGCTGCCGCGCCACCGTCGGCGAGAACGCCCGGAGACGCGAGGGCTGCGCCGGGTTCAATCGATTCCTAATGAACCGGTCACAATTAGCTCCGAGAGATAGTTCTGCTTCTTGCGAGAACGGATGATGATTGAATAGATTTTTATTTTGTGAAACATTAATTGTGCTTCATTAAAATTTATGTTTTTGCTCAAACTTTTTTGTGGGTAGACAGTTTCAGAAACTAAACAATTAAAGTAACGTCTTCAAATTATTGTCTCCAGAACAATCAATGAGCAATGTAAAAGTGTAAAAATCACGTAAAATCTAAATTACTGTTGTCAGTACCTAAAAAAAATAAATGTAAATATATATGTACCGATATGATGTTTTTACATATTTCATACTCTCTGAAAATCTGTTATTATTTACATGAGAAATATATTCAACAATAATTCAAGAAAAAGTTAATGTATTCTAAGAATTAGTACATGCAAAGAAATGAACATACCCATCCGAAGCAATGGGATCGTAATGGACAGAGGGAAAGTAAGAAAGGTAAGATGAAAGAGGGTGGGAGAGAAATAATGATCAAACCCGAGCAAAAAGAGCAAACTTGATGAGAATACAAAAAGTTAGTGGAGATCCAGAGTAGAAATTGACTTTGCGAAGGACGAGAAAAAAGTCACAGAACGATAGAAAATGGTTTTAACAAACTAATTTGAGTAACAGAACGATGAAAGTAAAGAAAGTTTAATAAAAAGTGGAAGCGTAAAATAATGAGTAAATGATGTAAAGACTAAAAAGTATTTCAAAAACCATCATAAACGAAACAAAACAACGACATAAAAAAATTCCACCAATTGGAAGAAGTGGTAAATGTAAAAGGGAATCTAGCACATAAATCGAGTAAATGAAAAAGGGGGAGTCTAAAAAATAAACATAGCACATTTTCAGATAATTCAAAGCGTATAGTAAAGATGTACAGAAAGAAAAACTAAAGAGAATAAATCGAAAATAAAGGGAGAAAGGATTGAAGAGAGAAAATGTTAGTGAGAACCATCTCTTTAATGCTGAAGAAAAGAAGTGAAACTGAGGACTTACTGAACACAAATTATGTCAAGAATTAACTGATTAAAAAATATGCATTAAAGCGAGTACAAACTATGAACAAAAGGGCAGGGTGGAAACAAAGAGACCAGAAATCGGAGAGGTATATTGTTCTAGTGGTCAGTTTCAATGTAAAACAAAAGCAGCCAAGAATATATATTGTTAAAATTCAATGAAGCTAAGAAATAAAGCAGTATGTCACAGAACAGAAAGAATTGGCACAATATTAGAAAAGTAGAAAACGAGTAGAAAGGGAAATGATGAAAGACAATGAACTAGAAAAATCTGCAAAACAATCGTTTAAGAGCGAGTAAGTTAAGTACAAGTACATGAGGTGATTCAGGGTGCCAGCGAGAAGAAAATAACAGAACGAGAAAATGGATACTTGTACTTCCATACCATTTCAGAGAAATGTCAAAGAGAGCAAGCACAGAAAGAGTAAATAGTTATCAAAAGGGCGTTCAGAGCTCTTAGAGAGCAGGCTGGAATTTGTCAGAGAGCAATCAAGTTACATCTATTAAGTAGAGAGTGCAGAGAGCGATAGCAAAGGGAACAGTCAGAGCAGAGAGCGAGAACAGAGGGAGCAGAGAGAGCAGGCAGCGAGGACTGAGAGAGAAGAGAGTAGAGAAAGGACAGATAATAAAGAGCGAACACAGACCCGACAAAGATAAAATGGTAAGCACCGAGCAAAGATAATATAGTAAACAGCGAGGCAGGTAAGCATGTCGACAGTCAAAGATAGCAAAGCATAGCTAAGTCCGTCCAGGAGCGGAGGGCGGTTGCGAGAGCGGCGAGCGGCGGGCCGAGTGCGGGCGCGGGCGCGGCGCAGGGGCGGAGCAGTCACCTGCCAGGGCACGAACACTTGCCCTAATGAACATCTAAACGATTATTTGTCTCCCTCGTTTGAGTAATTTCGGGAGTGGCGCGCGCGGCGCTGCCGGCGGCGGGGGCGGGGGCGGCGGTGACGGCCGTGGAGACGGGAGGCGCGAGCGATGGAGCGGGCCGTGCGGTTGAGCCGGCGCGGGTTAGCGCCATCTGTATTGCTGCTGCTGGTGGTAGACGTAGGATAGGATGATTAGAGGGAGTGTGTTGAGGATGTTGACATTTCTGATTGCGACGAACGTAATGAAAACGTTTGCATCAGAGCAACGAGAGCATGTGCGTAGTGACGGTGGTTTACCTGGAGTAAGGTGACGTGGGTTCGAGAAAATGGAATAGGGTGTGAATATGACGTCGGAGAGGGAACATGACTGTAGCAGTAAGAGTAACAACTGTAATGTATACTGTTTAATTGCCATTAGGTAGATGATAGTTCATTCTCAAAAATGTAGATGGATAAAAGGATAAACAATAGAAACTTACACTGCTTTGGAATCTTTAAAATGTCTTCTTAAAGTGAATTGAAATAATTTGACACTGCTTGTGCTACACGAGAAATTACCCTGTACAAGTTATTGTTTAATTAATATTGCTGTACTGTGAGTGAAATAAATATTACAAAAGTGTTTATCCAAAATAATATCAGTATCAATAAAGTGTTTCAGTTATTGTCAAGAGGGCAATGAGATCTAGAGTACGTACAAGAAAAAATAAAGACCTAACTGACAAAGAGTTCTTCACTTAAAATTAGAGTAAAATGTGTGAGAGTGAAGAGATGAAATTGTGGTTAGTCCTAGAGCAATGTCATATAATTAGAACCAGTTCTCGCTTGAACATCTTCCATTATGGCATGTTTACATTTTGTAATATCCAGACATTCAAGAAACGAACACTTCTGAGAAATTGCGGTTTTTTCAGGTTTAAGGCCGAGTTCATAATCTATACTTAAAGTAAAGATTTCTTTAAGAGGCAATTTCTAATGCATCAATGGAACTGAAATATTTGCACGAATAAGTGAGTATTCATTCCTTTATTGAAGTTGCTCGTAGCTTATGTGACCATAATTTCTAGGCCTCTTAAACAATTCACGGTCTATACTTAGCGCTATCACTATTTAAAAAAAACTATTTTTACCTTCTCGCTTACTACTTAAGTTGAGTAGAGAAAGTATTGTAATGCTGCGGCAAAAACGGCAATCGTTTGAGAGTAAAACCCTTTTTTGGGAGCCCCAATTGTGAAAAGAGGATAAACATTGTCCCAGTATGTATTACATTACTTCCTCTAACACGTTTTGTAGTCAGAATTGAGTTTTTTTTAGGCCTTGACACCGAAAAAAAATATTTTCGTCAAAACCTCTGTCCATCCACCTGCGGCTAAACCATAGGTAGGATTTTCAAAAAAATATATATTATCCAATGGAGCAGACTGAACTAGCGGCTCTTGGAAATGGATATTTTTATTTTGAGAGTACTTTAAATAAAGCCTCAACAACATTTTGAAATTTTTCTCAAAAATGGCTCCAACTTTTGTTTCAATTTTTTCTTGAATAGAACAAAAAACACGCTAAATACAAGTGTTCAATTTGTTTGACACCTTCCTACAAGTAGGCTACTATAATTTTTGAAGAAAGATACTTTTTATTCAAATGAAATTTGTTCGTCAAATGAAATTAGTACTTTAATTAATGTAATTTATATTATTTTGAAAATATTAGTAGCTGTATATTTTGCGCAATTTTTCGTACAATATGGGCAATATATATACTTTTCTCAAAAAACTGTTCACTTTTTACTTTCCCGTATACATACGTATTTACGGAGTAATATATGTAGTATAAGAAAAGTTATCTAATGCTGCACGAAAAAAGTGAAAGGCAGTTTTTGGCAGAAAAATATTCATTGCCGAGTCCTGATAACGAAAAAGTGGATAAAACCAGCAAAGCGTCCGTCTGTCCCTCCGTGCGCTTAAACTTCTCGTAGGATTTTTTACAAATTGAAGAAACCCTTTGTTCATCTGGCTCTGGTTGAAGCTTTGAGATTTTGAAAAAAATTCTTCAAAATTTGGGGTTACTTTACATAAAGCCTCCGCACATTTTCAAAATTTTCTCAAAAACGGATCCAAGTTTTTCCTTTAAATTTTTGTAAGAATAGAGGAAAATTTACTTAAGGTGGCTTAGGCCCGATTTTCACGGTTATCTCTGAATTTTTGAAAATTGCAAAAGGTTGAATTTTTTCGGCATCTTCCTCCATCTACAAAATTGAAGATAGAAATTTTTCCTCCAAATAAAATTTGTTCTCCATACTGAGTTCTTTCATTAAGATCCTATATTTTTTTTTGAAATTTTTCTTAGTTTTGGATCAATATTACACGCAATATGTTTAATTTTAAAACATTAAGAAAACAAGATTTTCTAAAAAAACGGCTCCAAATTTTTTCTTTAAACTTTTGGAAGGGATAGTGCTAAATGTACTATATGAGATGACATAAACATCATTTTGCTCTATTCTTTTGTTTTTTTCAAAAATTACGAAAATATAATTTTTGCCTTGTATCTCACATCGTTAATATTTTCATTAACAGCGATTTGTTCAAAATATTATATTTACGAGTACATAAATAATGTCAAGCGAGCTTTAATTAATGTCTAAGTTTTTTGAGAACTCAGCCGTTTTTTGCGAAAACTAGCTCAAATTTCCGCATTTTCAGAAACCCTCAAATTTTCTCTAAAATGGTTTCAAATGTTTTCTTCAAACTTCTCGAATGGGTAGTGCTAATTGCACTCTATAATGTAACGTTAAGTTTAATTTGGGGTGTTTTTTTTTGTTTTTTGTAAAATTACACAAATATATTTTTTGAAATATCTGTCATGCTGTTAATATGCACATTTCCAGTCATTTGTAAACACAATTGTATTTGTGAGATCATGTACTTAAAATGGCTGTGAATGGTGTTTTTCGAAAACTCAAAAATTTTCTGTGAAAACGAGCTTTATATTTCGCATTTACAGACATACTTAAACGGCATTCTCTTAAAAACAGCTCCAAATTTTTCAAATAAAATTGCCATTTAGGACGAGGGCTCACTTTTTTAAAATATTCTTAAAATAATATTTCCATTCCAATATTCCATTCCACCCCTCCGTTATCTTCTACGTTATCAAAGGTGTCTTCAGTCTCGTACATTCTATTAGTTTGGGAACGTATTGCATGCTCTATTTTTACGTTAGGATTCCCCTGCAAAATTAATACTGAAATACTACGAACATTGTAGGTCACTTTATATGTTAAGAAAGGAGTGGAAGGATACGCCAACTTTTGCTGAAAGCGGAAACAGAATATCGTTACTCACCGCCCTGGAAAAAGCAGTCTGCACGCAATTCCAAAATACCAGGATAATGTTTTCCTTGTTTATTGATTTGAATACGATTGAGAGAATTACAGAATCCACCAACATCAAAAATGAAATGGATTTAGAGAGAAATAAAAATGATCGCAGCTCCAATAAGACTGACAAAGGGGAAATGAAGGCAGTAATTGTGCTACGTATTTTGGCTGGGTCTGTAAAATCAGGGCACCCAAATCTTGCTGAATTGTGGAAAGTGGATAGTATGGGTAATGAAATTTTCTATTCTACTTTGATTTTGACAAGATTTCAATTTCTGCTTCGAAACATGGGCTTGGATGTGACAACACGCGCAGACCAGTAGAAAAATTAACTCCAAATATTAGATGCTTTCCTGATGAATTCTCAGAGTTGTTTAGCAACGAAATTCTTAGTAAATTGTTCAGTTACATGCAAAACATTGTTAATAAAAGAAGAAGAATATTATATTAATTTATTTTTTAATAATTTAGCATTTATCATGGAAAAAATTGTGAGGGTCTGGAGACACCCCACGTTACCACTTTTGTTTCAAAAAGTCACGTTATCACTGCCGGGTTAAGAGAATGGTGTGGGTCTCATGTTGGTTGAAAACTCTGATTTTTCGAAAATTGGAAATTTCAAAATTTTTTTGGCGTCTTCCTACAACTACAATTATGAAGAAATAATTTTTTTCTTAATGTGTCCATGAAAAACAGATCTCCAAATAAGGTGATGTTCACGTTTTTACAAACATGAGTATTTTTTGCAAAATTTTGTGTCAAGCATAGGCAATTTTTTATTTTCTTTAAAACATTTTTTCTTAAAATCCGCACAATGTTTTTCATTAAATTGGGATTTTAGATAGCGTGAAAAATGCTTAAGAGAATGGTGCATGTTTCATGTTCGTTGAAATGCCTGATTTTTCAAATATTTAAAAAATTGTTCGGCCTCTTCCTACAACTATAATTGTGAAGATACAATTGTTTTCCTTAATGAAATATGCTCATCAAAAACAGATCTTCAAATAAGGTCATGTTGAGTTTTTCCAAAATATGCATATTTGTATAGTTATTGGACGTCAAAATTAGTCACCCGCTCTCCTAAGGAAACTTTCACCCAAGAGAAGTTTACAATAGTGCTAAAAAATTGTCTGGTATCCTATTTTAGAGTCCTGAAATATAGAGAATAAATAACTGAAATGCGTAAAAATGTATAGAAAACTAATACGGGAGAGTCTGTACTATTCTATTGCATCACTAGTTTAAGTTGATTTTCTGTAAATAAACTGTAAGGATATGACTTGAGGAGCAACAGAAAGACAACTCTAGACGTGCTAAAACAACAGAAACTTTCTCACATTATTGGAAGTAGTTACTTAATGTTAATATATATTTATTTCCAGTATGGTAGAAATTGTAATTACTTGAAAACGTCTCATTCAACCAATTTAAATGAAGTACGTGTGGTCCATATCTGCGTTTATTTCGATAGCCAGAAGTAGTCATTTCTAACGTATATAAATAAAACAAGCATTAATAAATTTAACTGTTACAGTATGTACAGCACATTATACAGAAAAGAATAATATTTCACTCAAGCTTGTCTGGATTACATTGAAGTGATCTAACAATTTCTGAATACCATAAGTAGTTATCAAAACTTTTTAAATAAAGGAAATGCATTTTGTAGTTATAGATTATATATTACCTTCTTTAAATCTGTTTGCTTTTGTAAGAATTTTAACTGTATCATACGTTCATCACGACAATGATAAGCATTCGAATATAATTTGAAACCGCCGTCTTCCCATTTTCCGAACTGCCAGCGCGTCAAAGGAAGTGCGAGAAATTCGAATTTATCATTTCGATTTTTTTTTCAATTTCCGAAACTTCAGAGAGTGCGCCGAAAAAGGAATTAGGACCACTTTTTCCGTTCTTTGCTACATACGTGAATAAATTTAAAGAACAAATTGGGAGCCATTTCTGAGAAAAAAATTGCTTAAAATTTAACAATCGCCTTTACAAATTTACGCAAAAATAGTAACAATTTTTTAACATGGATTTATTTGAAGATCTTTTTCTGATCAACACATTCCACTAAGAAAAAATTAACTTCCTAACTCTAGTTGTAGGAAGACGCGGGAAAAATTTTGAATTTTTGCAGTTTTCAAAAAATCAGGGATTTCAACGAAAATCAGACCTGCACCTTTCTCTTAAGTGTCCTTTACACTTTCCGACAACACAATTTAATCAAAAAATGTTGATCCTTTTTTGAAAATTTTTAAAATGACCCAGTTCATGTAAAGTACCACCTCGCCAACAAATTAAAATAATGGATCCAAATCAAGAGGCCACGACATCAGCCAGAGCGATTCGGATTTATTAATTTTGATGACAATCATGCTTACGGCTTAGCCGCTAGCGTTGTTTATAGACAGTCGAACAGACGTTTTGCCGTCAATCGATTTTTAGAATCAAGGACCTACAACACATGAATGCTGATTACACAACGTATTAGAGAAAGTAATTTACTACAAAGGGATAATCCTTATCCACCTTTTCGTTACCAAGGCCCGGCAATAAAAGTTTTTCTGTCGAAAATTCGCCGTTTTTCCGCACTATTATCTTCTCTATACCGAGGAAGCAATAGCGAGAGAGTAAAGGAAAGGGTGTACACAAAAACATTAATTTAGGGAAGTTTGAGCATATCTTTGGGTAATTTTGTTTTAAAGCAATTTAGAATAAATAGCACACATCCTAAGTGGAATTTGTACGTGGAAGGAAATTAGGTGAAGGAAGAATAGAAATTCGTACCTACTTTTTAATTGTGTTTTGAAACGGTATCGATTTGAAGACCTTTTTGTATTTTTTGAATCGATAGGAACTAGAAAGCTTTTATCTTTCTTAGAACTTTGAATTTGGACAATCTGACACTTGTATGGTGCAAAGTTTTCCCATCTGATGACGTGACCAGACGACAATTTACATTTAATATTATCAACAATACAATTCCAAGTTGACATTCTGTATTCAGTACTGTGACGTAAGAATAGATAATTGGTGGTTGCACTGTTCCAATACTTGAGTTAATAATGGAAATTTGCATTCACTAGTCGCAAGCGGTTTTATACCCTTCCTCTTTACTCTGCAATCAGTTGTTGTTGGCTCTTGTCCAAGCCTTGCTGCTTGGAGGCAGGTATTCTGCATTCGACGAAATTCACTGGCCATTACCATTGTCCTCGAATGTCAAATGAAGCAGTTAGCACTTACACTCAAACGTAATTGCCTTCATCCTACCTCTTAAATTTAGACATAGTACATTCAATTCGAGAGACCGCCACTGTTCAATATCAAAAACGCGGGATAATTGACGCGATGAATACGGAGATAATTCAAGTGAATTCACTCAAATAACTGGTTTATAATTTGTATTTAAAATAATGATTAGCGTGTCAGATAACATTCAGTAAAAGTATTGCCCTAAACTTTCCAAAATTTGCATATAACATTTTTGAACATATGAGTAGGATTAAAAGGTTCGGGAACATATAGTCCTATATCACCTCCCTCTGAAATTTACCAATAAGGTTAAGTATTTTACATCACTCAACTATAACAAATAATCATCGATAACAAACGTTGTATACTTGTCGGCTACTTGTAGTCAAACTTTAATACTTACAAACCAAATCTGGAAAGCCGAGTACCGAATACAAGGTAACATATCAGGTTTTGACAAATGTGGATATCTGATCCCAAGCCCTTTAGTTGTATGTAATGTATCTGGGAATTGAAAGAAAACTTTTCGAAAATATTTTACTTTCAATATTTTACTTATTTTCAAAATACGCAATTATCAAAATTTTCACCAATGCATATTGATTATAATCAGTATATAATAATTATTTTATAAATGTTTAATACATTTATTAAATAATTTTATAAATGTTTAATACATTTATTAAATAATTTTATAAATGTTTAATAAATTTAAATTAAGCTTTTATCAAGTATAAACAAGAGTTTGATTTTCAAGATATTTTTCTTTTGCCTCTAATGTTTCAAAATTGAAAGTTACACAAAATATGTTTTCTGAAAATTTTGTTCTACATACTTAATCATCAGTGACTATATTTTCACAATTATTTGCTTTATTGTAAGATTAATAAGAAACCATTCATCGCTTAAAAATTAGTCAAGATGAAAATGAAAATATGGGAGTCATTTAATACTGTTCGGTAACATATATTCACAAAGAAATCTCGTAATTGCATTGCACTTTCTTTTTCATTCCTGTATTTCACCGAAAACATACTTCATTGATTGAAAACGTTATTAAAAACATTTTCCTGGTAAGCCTACACATTTTGAAATTTAAGATATTATTTTCATCAAAATTACATAAATCTGTTAACGAATTATCCTGAAATAACAAGTAAACACGAATATTTTAACACTGATGTAAAAAGCAATATCAAGAGTACAAATATTTCTTTGAATTTTAAAAACATTCTGAAACGGAATGAGCCACGCTATACTCTATACATATATTTTAAGCGATAATGTACGTTAATACGATTCAATACACCTGAGGAGGAGGAGGAAGACAACACCATGTATCGTCTTCCCTTGGATTCCCCACTGGTCGGGGACGTGTTGGGTGCACGCCACCTCCTGTGCGGAAGCCTCAACCGCTTCAGATTCGATATTGGGCGCGGCGGCGGGGGGAGCTGGAGCGTTCTCAACAGAGAGCACGCGTGGGATGCGGGAAGATCAGATGGCCGCCGCCGTCGAACTCCCGAAAGTCGAGTAGATCTGTAGAAAGCGAAATGGAAAGGAAGTAGAAAATTGGAATAGTTGAGAATAAAACGAGAGCTGATAAAAACAGGTGCAAGTTTAGGAAGTGCGGAAAGCAATGTAAGTAAAAAGGAAAATAAAGGCGCAGCCAGAAACGTTAACTGATGAGAATTAACACTCAAAACCCGAGAATCTCGTAAAAAATCTCTTGAGAGAAACTGAGTACTGTGAATGTTTATGTATAAAAATATAGAGACAAAGTGATAAAAATTAAATATACGCGTCTGTGGTATTGGAAAAACAAAGTAGGGATACGAAAAGATAAAAGTAAAATAAATTAAACATCAAAGAAAAATGTTGCGTTGTTCCACAATGAAGAATATGTTTGGAAAGGAAAGCAAGTGAGCGAAGGCGTGATTTGCAGTCCAAAAATTGGAGAGAGCAGAAAATTACCGAACCAAACACCAGGCGAGCAGCGTGGGAGTTCGGAGTAACGAGTTTCGGTGTGGTATGTGGGAAATACTGCAAAGTTTAATTGATGTAAAGGGAGAGAGGAAATGGGACAAGTAGCGAAAGCAGAATTGAACAAGAGATTAATAAAGGGGAACTGACATACCAAGCGAGACAACCCTAAATGATCAGAAAGCGCGTTTCAAAGAAATATAACTGTTTTAAAGCTAAAAGTATGACTAGGTTGAGAAATTTTTTTTAAGAAAATTAGGAAAGTGTTTGGTAATAAGGGAAATTATCTAACGCTTTAAGGATCAAGACTTAACATTCAAGTTACTTAAGGTATGAGGCTTCTCGCACGCAAACCGTCTAGCGTGCAATCCGTCGAACGTGCATTTCAGGGAACATGCACAAAAATAGATCGATCGCACTGGATGTTTCAAACAGGAAGGAAAATTATTCGTCAATTCTCTGTTGCCTCAATCTTCGAGCAATTCGCATGCTCACCACTGCTCCTCCAGCCGGCGACACGGGAGGCAGCGGCAGCGGCGCGACAACGAGGGAAGATGAAGCAATACACGGGCGGAGAGCGCAGGGCGCAGAGCTAACACGGAGGCAGCAGGGAACGGGGCCAAGGGAGCGTCGGGCTGCGGGGCGTGGCGGGGTGGGCCGGGCCGGGCCGGAACGGGAGGGTGGGAGGGGGGCGGGGTGTGGCGGGGCGCGGCGCGGGGAGCGGCCGGCGCGCGCGAGAGAGGCCGCGAGCGGCGGCGAGGGAGAGCGCGGGACGCGGCGGGGCGCGGCGGGGCATGGCGGGGAGGGGAGCGCGCGGGGGCGGCGGCTGGGGGTGTGGCAGCCACCGCTCGCTAGCGCCCGCGCGGCACTCGGCGGCGGCGGCGGCGAGTGGGTCTGCAGCCTCCGCGCTGGCGCGACGCCTCCGCCGCTGCACCCCCTCCCGCCCGCGCCATCCGCCCTCCGCCCGCGCGCCCGCCCGCCCGCCGCCGCGTTCATTGGAGAGCTGGATCCCGGCGCGACCGGCCGCTGCCGCCCAGTCGCTCCCCGCCCGCCCGCCCGTTCGCTCGCTCGTTCGCTCGTCCGACGCACCGCCCCGGCGCAGCCCAGCAGCCAGCGCCGGCCACCCCGCCGGAACAGCAGCGGCCTGTCTTGCCGACCCGGCCCGAGAGCGGACGCCGAGCCAGCCGGCCCGCCCCCGCGCGCGCCTTCCTTTTCTTTTCTTCTCTCGCCCGTTTCGCGGGGAAAAATGAGAACGATGGCGGCGGCGGCGGTGACTGCGTGGAACGCGCTTTTCTGGCACTCCGACCAGCATTGACGCTCGCCGCGATCTTTCTGTAAAATTTTTTGTAATTTCGCGGGCGCGCGTGCGTGTCTCTAATTTTTTTTCATTGTAAATTAGCGCTGCTTTTTTCTTGAAATAATTCTCGCGTGGGAGCTCGGCTGAGCGATCCGCCACCATAGGGCCGATCCCGGGTGTATGCATGAGGCTGTTCGGACGGGACGCGGAGGAAGGTGGAACAGTGCAGCCAGCGTCCAGAGCAGGTAGTACGTACCCCGTCCTCAACCCCACGCGCGCCCTCCGCCTGGCACATAGCTGTAGCCCCCGCTCCATGCCCCGCGCCCCACGCCCCGCACCTCCCGTGGCTGTCTATCTGCCTATCTGTGTGTCTGTGTTCCCGCGCCCCTCTGTGTGTTGCTGTGCTCCACGCATGATTGTGTTTAGACTGCCCAATCATCTAGTTCGGTGTAATAGTGTCCGCTGGCCCGTGCCGGCCGCCACCGCCGGCGCACGGCACGCGGGCGCGATGCCGGCAGAGGCTGGGCGGGCGGCGGAGGCGGAGCGGCGGCGGGGGCGGGGCGCGGGCGGGCGGTGATGAATCGGCCGGCGGCAGCGAAAGCCCCCCGGCGCCCCACCCCCGCCTCCGCCCCGCCCCCACCCCTGCCGCCCCCGAGGCCTCGTTGGCCCGGGCGGGCACTGCAGCGCTGCCTCCCGGACACCGGGGGCGGCGGCGGCGGCGGGCCGGTCCTCGCCGTTAGTCTCCGTTGCCGCCCCGCAAACTGCCCGCCGCTCGGCCGGGGCCGCGCCGCCGCCGCCGCCGCCGGCCAGCGGCCCGACCGCAGGCGTGCCGGCCGGTCCGTTTCGCGGCTCCATATCGATAACACTCCCGCTGTGACCGCATCGCCGGCCCCGGTGGCCCTCGATCAAGCTCATTCGGGCGACTCGCGGACGATGTCGCTTGTCACAGCGGGGGACATTGTGTCACGAACGCGGAGACCCCGACCCCAAATATTACACATGAGCGTGGAGAGGCCTTTCTGGTCGAAGATTTCGTAAATCGGTTGAAAGAAATTGCCGGTCGAATGAAGAAATAGCATTTATTTTACGAAACATGGTTTTCTTCTGCAATAAAGAAACAAAATATATTATTACGTCAGTAGAATAATTTACTGTTGACAAACAGACCAATCCTGTTTTTGATATTTATCGAGGAAGTGAACTGAACGAAAACATGTTAAGTATGTTTTATAAGAAAGGAAACATCGAAGCTAATTGATGAATAATCTTTATCATTCAGGTAATCTCGCTCATTCCGGAATATTGTCCGTTTTACAATTATATGTTAAATAATCGAATAATGTCATTATTAAGTTCTAAAATCCCTTAAATCAACGTTTTACAACAGAGAATTATTAATTTATGTGTATATTATATGTAGGGGGAATAGGCAAATATTTTATATTTCCAGGCATTGACTTACACTATGCCCAATTTCTTCTAAAGTCATTTGGCATAAATTTCGAGGTTAAGATTGTTGTGGAAATGAAATTTGGAATTTAAAAAAAATTAATTTACATGCTGCAAACATTAATATTTGCTACTTTTATATCCTGTTCACCTTGAATTCTTAAAAACATTATTAAAATAAGGATTGGATATTCAAAACAATATAATACTTTTGGGAATGTAATTCTTTAGGTTTCTTGGTGTCAGAAAAAAAGAAAAAGGCTATGGCATTTTCATACGTGTTTCTGTTCATTTGCAGGTTCAAAGTAGGTTTCGAGTAGATATTATTAAGCGATTATATTATCGAGTAGATATTATTATATGGTTACTAACCCTTAAGATAAACTACTTCTTATGTGAGTGAAACTGTTATTTCTATCCGAAACCTTTGTTTGTGTGTCTGGTTCTGTTATGGGGAGGAATGAAAATCAAACATATTTATTTCATTATTCTTGTTCTCATTTTATTATTTTTTATGGTTATTATTGTTATTACGTCACAACAACACATTTTGTTTTAGGCAATTCATTTATCACTGTAATCATTATTTCATGGCTTTCTAGAAACTCTCACCATGGACATTGTAAGAACTGTTGAACAGTAAAAGATGTTATTTAGTTATTATATTCCCATCAAATGCACAGATTCTAATTAAATCAACCTTTTCCAATAAAACAATATATACAAGACCCTTTTGACAATATTCTCCAATGACCAATAATAGTAACCATTAGTACTGGATAATGTTTTTCACTGTTAAACTTAAGGCTTCCTTATGGATCTATATTTCAAAACCACACATCATTAGGCACCAATGATTTTCTACCTTCAGATCGTCTGAAATCAATATAAAAGTGGCCCTTTATAATTTAAAAACGGTGCTTTTTGTATTCATTTATCGTACGTGTAGTTAAGTGCTTTAAACGTTGGAATATCCGATAAATAAACGAACCTCAAATCATTTTGAACTTATTTTAAAATATTGAAGTGAATACATGTCGATTTTTCTGAAACCTATTAAAATTCTAACGAACTGTAACCCATAGCAAAGACTATCTTTATCTTTCCTCGAGAAAAGTGTGAATCTATCTGCACCTTTATTATCACTTTATAAAAGGTATTTTTCCTAAATCTCTTGATTAGAAAGCCAAGGGCAGGAGAAATTTTCTACTCAAAATGAACCCTGATTGAAGAATTATATTCCAAAAGCCCTTAAAATGTCATTCACTATTCCAATTTTTCTTTGAAGTATCCTAAAAAGCTTACGAGTACTTACCAAAATGCGATGAATTGTTTTTACATAACACTCCTTCCCTATTCTTGGAAAACCGAGAAACCAGCTATACATGTAAGTTAAAATTCATGTTTGCCCTCATTTGAATATACACACTATTTAGATTTTTCCCGATTTAGTATACCATTCTCTCCCTCGCATAGCACAAAGAATGGTTTACATATATTTCGTTAATGTAAAATATGACCCTCAAATTTTTCCAATTTAATTACTTCCCAGGTCCAATGTGTTTGCTTTTCTCAATAATATTTTCAATAAAATAAAATATCAAGGCTGAAAAAATAGTATAATGAAAAAAGTAAATAAATTGTCAGAAAATGAATTTAATCAGTTCATGAACACAGAACAGCATTTTTACTTTCTCGTTTGCTTGTGTGCGATTGTATACAGAGAAATTTATGTAGTTTAGAGGAAGATATGTAATGCTTCAGAAAATCGATTTCCGAAAATAAAAGTTAGAGGGTCCATTGGCACTGAAAACGTGTAGCGATTTTATTAAAACGACTGTCTAATTGTCTATCTGTCTGCCCGTCTGCCTGTTTCTCTGCGTAGTAAAGTGTGTCTCTCACCATCTATCTGTCCATCAGTCCGATCTTCCGTCCATCCGTCTGTCCGACCGTCTGTACGTCCTTCCATCCGTCCACGCTTATATTATTTCTAGGATTTTTCCAAAATTAATATTCCCTGACCGTGCTAACACTACTCGAAAGTCTGCGAGTTTGAAAAAACATCTTTGAATTTTAGAGGTACTTAACACGAATCCCCAGATATATTTTCAAAGTTTTCTCAAACAATGCTTCTAATTTCATGCAAGAATAAAGTGAAATATACAGGTAAAGATGGCATAGGTACGATTTTCACTATTAATTCTAAATTTTCGAAAATTGCCAAACTTTGAAATTGTTTGAACCCCCTTTGTTCAACTATTTTAATAGAGGTACAAATTTTTCTTTAAAAAAGATACAATATAAAAAATATATATTAAGTTTGTAAATTCAAATCACTAACATTTTTTGAAAATATGAATAGTTTTCGCGTAATGTTTTAATGGAATATGAACAATTTTTTAAAAAATATTTTCTCAGAATGGCTCCAATTTGTTTCTTTGAACTTTTGTTATGAATAACGGTAAATTTGCTTAAAAACAGGTCATAAATGTCATTTTGATGATTTTTTTAAAATTTAAATATTACACATATATATATTTTTTAAATCTCTCTCTCACTTTGGTAATATTTACGTTTAGGTTTTTTCATTATTGCATTTAAGTGTACAAGTGCTTCATGTTATTTCCAATCAATTTTCTCGAAATTTCAAAAGTTTTCTGCCAAATTGATCTCAAAATTGGGCATTTTCTGAAACACTTAAATGACATTTTCTCCAAGTCAACTTAAAATGTTTCAATGTCAATCTTAATATAAGACCAGGTTAACGAAATGTGATTATTATTCATTATATCACATAATTTTAAAATGAACTTAAAATTTGATATTATGATAATTAAATGATTAAAATGTGTCTTTTAGTGAATTGTATTTTATATTCAATAAGTCATTTTTATGACATTTAAAAACGGCGTTTCTCATTTCTTTTGCCATGTAAACACTCATTGTAAGTTCATATATTTTATAATGTTATCGATGTTGAAATCATAGAAGATAAGTAACTACACTAACGTCGGGAAATTTGCGCCATCCGTGATTCCAGCTATTCTCCTTCCTCAGTTTGTGAGGAAGGAGAATACATAAAGTGAACGAGTCTCTGGAATTCGTTCTTCTCTAATTTAAACTTGTTAATTGGCTAGTTTCGAGGATCTACTCAACTGTGCATGTATTGGAGTCATTCGATCCGGAGCGAGAGAATAAACCATACACCGTACACCGACTCACAACGGTTGGTCGCAATCGCAAGACCAACCGTAGTGATAACTCCAGAACTCAAAAGAATGCATTATTTTCAGTGAAAAACATTTTTTTGAGATAATCTAATACTCATTTATTAGAAAAAACATTAAAAAAATTATCATTCCTTTGATTTTAATGGTTTTTACAGATAGAAGCATTTGTTTTACTTTTTGGCACTTACTTCGTAAGAAGAAGAAATTGTGTAATCGAGCGCCGGAAAACGGCGGCAGGAAAATTCTTGTTGTCGGGCCCTGGTATTGGAAAAGTAGATAAATCCTGTTATTACATATAGTAAATTACTCCGTCTATGTTTTGTTTGCCCTTGATACCGAAAAATCGATTGACGGCAAAACATCTTTCTGTCTGTTCGTCAGTAGTCAAAGCTAGCGCTTGATCCGTTCAGCGGATTTTCTCCAAAATTGATATTCCTCTATCAATGTGAAGTATCTCGAGGCTTTGGGAGTTTCAAGCGACATTTTTAGTTTTAGGGGTACTTTGCTTGAAGCCTCAAAAGCATTTTCTCAAAAATGGCTTCAAATATTTCGATATAACTTTATCCTCGAATAACATAAGAGACGCTTAAAAGAATAGTACAGACATGTTCATTGATATCCCGTATTTTTTGAAAATGACAAAAGAGCAAATTTTTGGGGCGTCTTTCTACATCTACAATATTGATGATAGTGATTTTTTGCTTATAATTTGCTCTTTTTAATGACAGTTCCTAAAATAAAATTCATGTACAATTTTTCGAAAATATGAGTAATTTTCGTGTAATTCGGGGAGAAATATGAGCAAGTTTACACATTTGTTTTCGAAAAACCGCTCCAAATTGCCTCTTAAAAGAATGGTATAAGTCTCAGTTTCGTTCAACGGTCTGAAGTTTTGAAAATTTCAAATTTAGAAATAATGCTAGAAAGTATGTTTTGTTGTAACACCACTGGTTGTGTTTAGGTGATGTAAAGGGGGTTTGTAATTCCCCCTACTGCTTTCTTAACATTAGTACTTGCCTAAATTTAAATCTTGTGTTCCAATCAATGCCAGTGTCAGTGCAATCGGCCACGCCCGATTTACTAACAGATTTTATGTTTTGAAAAAGTGTTGGGACATTCTGTGGAATTTAGTAAGCTTACTCTCACGTCTGTGAATTTCAACTTACGAGAAGTAGTCTCATCTTTTGAAATTCGTTCTTCTGTATTTTCTAAACTGTTTTTATTTTTTTTACTAATGAATGGTGAGTGAATGAAGAGTGATAAATGAATGAACGAATTAATGGCGAATGAATTAATGGCAAATGAATGAAAGGTGATGAATGAGGCGTGACAAGTGAATGAATGAAGAATGGTAAATGACTGATTGATAAATAAATTAAGATTGATAAATGAATGAATCAGGCATGATCAGTGAATGAACAATGATGAATGAATGAAAATACATAAAGATATGAAAGCAGGACTGAAGAGTCAGCAGCCTAGAGACGGAAGGCCCACGTCGCCCCAAACGAGTCCCTTTCCGCGAGACGGGCGCGGCGCGCATGCCGCGCTCGAGCGCCACCTGGCGGCTCGCCGGACGGCCCTCATTCGCTCAGCCGCTCATTCCCGCGGCGCGGCGTGGAGTGCAGCGGCGGCGGCGGGCGCAGGCCGGAGTGTGGCGGAGCGGGGTGGGGCGGGGCCCGCGAGCGAAGGGGATAAATGAGAAACGGCTGAGCGCGAGTCGCCGCACCGGCCGCGCGGAGAGCTGTGATTTCCCGGAAAGACCCCAGCGGACGGGGCGGAGCGGAGCGGAGCGGTTCGGTGCGATGCGATGCGATGCGGTGCGGCTAACGAGAAATCCTGAGCAGGGAGAAAAACAGGCGGATCCCCCCTTTGGGACGCGAGCGCACGCATCCGTGCGCGGGCGGGCGGGCGGGCGGGCGGGCGGGCGGGCGGGCGGGCGGGCGGGCGGGCGGGCGGGCGGGCGGGCGGGCGGGCGAGGAAGGCTTAGCGGAAAGCAAACGCGGACGAACTGGACAAAAGAAGGGACGCCGCTTATCGCGGCTCTGTTTACATCGATAACTCCCAGCTGCGTTCCTTTAATTGGCGACTGTTTGCGCGAGATGGGCACCGGGAGGCGCGCTCTCGGCGGGCGGGCGGGCGGGGCGTAAAAAGCGGAATACGAAACGCGAAATTAAAAACTGTGTTCCGAGGAACTCGTTCGACTTCCCTTTGGTCGACCATGTTTTGTTAATTGTTCTATCGTGGGGAATTAAGTTATAATGGTCGTGTTCGCGGGTGTAAAACTGTTATTGTGATATGCCTAATACGAAAGAGACGACGTCGTAACATTTAATGCACGAAGTTTCTCATAACGCCCATTTCATCTGAAGGTTGTTGTTTAAAATTTGCATAAAATGAGTGCACTTGTTAGAAGCAGGAGATGAGTTATTGTGCTAATGTAATGTATTCTGATGCGCTTGTGCCTACATACAAAGTACCGCATTAAATGACTTAATCGATAGTTCCGCTTTTTGCTATCGGAAAAGTACGAATTCTTCACGAAGGCGTTTCCATCCCAATAAATCTTATGAAAACAGACAACTGAGAATCTTATTTAAAGCGAGACTAAAAACATGAAATAATGCGTAAAAAATACTTTTTGCTTAGACAATGAATAACTGGATGAATATTTGTATGAATATCTTAAAGAATGACTGAATGAATGGATAAATGAACGAATGATTAAATGAAACATTGAATGAATGGTATATTGAATGAACAAATGAATAAGATTCACAAACTGCCTAAAATAACGGAACTTAATGAATGACATATGAGTGAATAACCTGAACTTCGATGTTTACAAATATTTATTTTGTCATGTCGTCACAAAATGTATATCGAGATATTTCCGCTTCATTTTTCTGTTCTTTAAACATAATTTTCCAAAAATATTAACTGGCGAATTGGGGTTTAAAAATATTTTTTTTGTTAAATTTTTTTTATATTGTATTAAAATATACATTAGGAAAATTAAAGGAAAAATTATTACAAATTTGCAGTACAATCCTCAGTGCGGGTTTTCATAAAAATCACATGTTATTATTATTGAATATAGGGAAAAGGACAGTTGGTTACAACTGCTATTAATTTTCAACCAATTCATTTATATAATAGAAATATTAGTCATATCATACATGTATGTTATGTATCTCTGAGTGATTTGAAACTACGCAAAATGAAGAGTAAATTACATTCCTTTACAATTAATTTACTGAGTTTTCCCATGTTATACACATTTCTACCACAAAATTAATGCGTTCTGCAATAATATGAGTATGTCAGTGCGTTGTCTCGTTTTCATCAGCATTTACATGATAAAAAATTTAAATTTTATATTTAGAAACTTGTAATTTTTGCAATTATTTTGAAACTGGCGAAACACGTTATTTCGTAAACCTAATTACTATTTCTGCGTCAATTATATCACTACAATTTAACAATAATTGTAAATAATTTAAGATGCATTCTTAATTATGCAATTTCAGGGTTTATAGAATATTTCCTCTATATATAATAACCAAAAGATGACTGATTTTGACAATTTTTGAGAAACCGTCGACGAAAAACCTTGTAAATGTGCTATTGCTGAAGAGGAAATTATTCACCAACCCTGCATCAAAATTATTTAAAAAACTAGTGGTGATACAGAATGGCACAGACTTTCCCGTATTAGTTTTCTATTTCCTTTGGCCTCGGCTATTTGGACTTGGCACATACCCTTGCCAGCTGCCATCTTTCGCCGCCCCAACTACATTGTTTGGTATTTTCTTAATTTTTCGCTTTCTTGAAAGTAGAATGGAAATATTATTTTAAGAATATTAAACAACAGTAAAACCTTCTCCTGAATCGCAATTTTCTTCGGAAACTTTGGAGCCGTCTTTAAGAAAATGGCGTATCCGCGCAACTGTAAATGCGAAAATTGAAGCTCTATTTCACAGGAATATTTTGTGATTTCGAAAAACTTCATCAAAAGTAATTTGAAGCACATTAATTCACATGTACAATAGTGTTTACAAATTGGTGAAAATGTGCGTATTAAAGATGAAAGAGATCTTTAAAAAAATATATTTGTGTATTTTTTGAAAAAAATAAAAAATTCTCCAAACTGAACTTTACGTCATATTCAAGAATGCAATTAGCACTATCCGTTCAATACGTTTAAAGAAAAATTTGGAGCCATTTTTGAGAAAATGGCGTTTGAGCGTTTCTAAAATTGCGGAATTTGCAGCGAGTTTACACAGAAAATGGTTACGTTTTCGAGAAACTTTACTTGACATTATTTCAAGCACATGTACTATTAAATACAATAATATGAGCAAATCGCCCCTAATGTAAATATTAACGACGAGAGAGAAGTCAACAAATTACATTTTTGAAATGTTAGAAAAAACAAGAGTATAGTTATATGGCATTTACGTCACCTCATAGAGTACATTAGACACTATCCTTATCTAAATTTTAAAGAAAAAATTTGGAGCCATTTTTGAGAAAATCTTGTTTTGTAATTTTTTTTAAAAAAATGAGCATATTGCACGCATTTTGCGCGAAAACTACTAACACTTTCAAAAAATTGTACATGACCTTAATGAAAGAATTCAGTATGGAGAACAAATTTTATTTGAAGGAAAATTCTCTATCTTAAATTTTGTAGTTGTAGAAAGAGGCCGAAAATAATTCAAACTTTTGCAATTTTCTAAAATTCAGAGCTAACCATGAAAATCGAACCTACGACACATTTATATTTTCCTCTATTCTTACATATAGTATATTTTCCTCTATACTTACAAGAAATTTAAAGAAAAAAATTGAAGCCGTTTTTGAGAAAATTTTGAAAATGTCCGTGAGGCTTCATGTAAAGTACCCCAGATTGTGAAGAAAGTTTTTCAAAATCTCAAAGCTTCGACTGGAGCCAGATCGACAGGGGTTTCTTGGAAAAAATCGTACGTATGGTTTAGGCGCTAGTGGTGATCACAGATGGACGGACGGACGGACGGACGGACGGACGGACGGACGGACGGACGGACGGACTGACAGACAGACGGACAGACACACGGACGGACATTTTGCTTTCAATGGGTTTTTCGGTATCAAGGACACACAAAATAGGGATTCAGGCTACATCACGTGTTAGGGGATATTTTTCTTAATTTAGCAACTGGATTTATCTACTTTTTCGTTATCACTGCACTGAATTTGTTTCTGTCAAAAATTCATCGTTTTTTCGCGCAACATTATATAACTTTCCCTGTACTACGTATATTACGGGAGAGTAAAAAGTAGAAGTTTGTTTTTTACATCATAATCTGCAAACTACTGCAACACACATTAACATTGCGCATAACTCGAAAATTATGCAGTCTAGGCCCTTAAAACCATGTTTTCGTATCCCAAAGGGGCAGCAGTTTTGAGGAGACAATTGAGTTTTATAGGGACACAAATTGTGGGAAGAAAGATAGGGGACATTTGAGAGACAAGTGAGGGACAGGGGACCTAGCTATGTATTATTAAGAAGTATTCTACAAAGTATGACCATTTTGAACTTTATTTTAATTTTTTTTAGATTTAGCTCTTCTATGAACAAATACTTTATAGCATCCGTCACTGCCTCATTCTAAGATAAAGGTTATTTTAAGATTGAGAAAATTATAATCAGCATCTAAAGAAGAAGGGATGTACTTGAACAAGCATTGAATGAACGCTAAGAATCATTTGTTCCAAACTAAACATTTAATGTTGGCTATTGCATCCGTTTATAATGGTAATCAACTAGCTCTTAGCCACCATTAACGACTCATGTTTGTCACGTACATTGATGGTTGTCATTGAAGCTTCCTGCTGTTTGGAGTTCATTCTGCAATGTCACGAAAAGCGTAAACACATTCGTATTTCTGCTAATCGCAATGAATCTGCTGAAACGTTGACTCACTCCGTAACATTTCTTTTAGCCCTATGTAAATACTCCGTATATACGTAAAATACTTCATTAAAATAAAAATTACTATATGGTAGGTATGATCGTTGGTTTAAAAAAACGTTTCTCTGTAATAATAATCTTCCCCTCATCTTTGAAATATTTTTGATAAGCGGAAAACCACCCAATTTTATGTACGTATATCTCGATTCGTATCTTATTAAAATTATTAATAAAATGTTTACTTCTTCAATTTGCTCTCAACCAATTGCATTGACAGAATAGACAATAGTAAGTAAATATTACGGTTCATGTTGACCAAATATTGCGGTCATGAACATAATTCATGGATTGCTATTAAAATATGATGAAATTGAATGAAAATATTATACATCTTTAACAAATTTACGGGCGGTGAAAGCGTGGTTTAACAGGCAAATATTTCCAAATTTCCTTGTGTAAACGATAATAATTAGTATTCCTCGGTCAGGAATGCCCACATGCATCGCACACAGAGACATTTTGATTTTTCTTAGACATTCATATTGCATACGTATAAATCCATATAAGTACTAACAAATAATTATAAATTGAAAATAAAATTCTGTTAAAAGAATTTAAATGTGCATAAGAGTGAAACTTGTTTAACAACAAGACGTTTTTGTTTCACAGAAATTGTTCGCATTTAACCTCTTACTGAAAAGAGTTGAATAATTTAAGTTTTAAATGGCATATTCCCACACAAACTAAAAGTTAAAAAATGTTTGACTCGCATATTACAAATTCTTACTGGATTATATATTGATTGTAAAGAAACAAGAGAAATAATTTATGATTCAAATATGACGTGAATCTGTTTTATTAGGCTTGATGAAAACAACATGTACTCAGTTTTCAGGTGTAACTACATATGCATAAAATCAATAATTTGTCCGAAGTGTAAGTGAACGTGAACGAAAACAGGAAAAGTAATCTTTCTCAGATAGAACTTCGATTGGGATCTGCCGTTATTCTGAGCGCCTCAATTATTAATAAAGGAAATATATATGCTTCAGTTAACAAAATTGGAATTTTATTTGTAGGTAGTTCAAAATTTCTGTTGAAGAGTACAACCGTGGAAACGCAATGGAAAATTTTGTTATCAGATAAGTTTTTGTTTGTTCTTGGCGCGTCGACCCTTGTACGGGCCATGATTTACCAATAGCATTCCGACCTCGCGGCCTTGGATGAAGGAGGTACGTGTGGTTTGCACGAAAACATGCTCAGGCTGTATTTTGGTCTTCTCAACCTGAGAAGTGAACTTTCTCATCGTTACGCAGCAACATATACTGGGACATTGCAAGGAAAACACACTATACTTTTGCCCCGAGAATCAAACCTGGGGTCGCGTTATCGAAAGCGAAAACGCTGACCAATGAGCTAAACCGATAGAGCTAGATAACAATTACTAAATAAATATAAAACTTGCTTTTTATTTCTGAGCAATGAAACATTTCGCTTCTGTACTGGATTAGATTTAGGATTTCTTACTGAATTTAATTTTATTTATTTATCAAAAATAGTAAAGACTGTTACATATGAGAAAGAATAATAATGTGCGCATATTACTCTTCTCCCTAATATATTTATTGATCTCCACAATTTTATTGAGATACACCGCTCTTTAACTATACTTTTTTAAATTATGCATAAAGTTACCAACAAATGTGATTGGTAACATACGGAAAATGAGTATGTTTGCTCCCGAGTAATATACTCGTAAAACGTGTTTGCGATGCCAAACGAGATGTAGATTTTATTTCATAGTTTTGCAGGCAATTTAAAAACGTTTGCTGGCCCTCCTCTCCCAATAAGCGAAAAGACAACTTAAAAAACGTGAGACTATTGAGTTCGTTTTCTAGACGTGAGGCAAAACATTGGGTCATCTCAGCATTTTCTCAATGAATCCAGAGAAACTGAGCAAAAAATGTTATTGAAAAGGGAGAATTTAGAAAGTATTTTAAATTTTGCTTTTGTGAATCAATTTAATTGTTTCAAAACAGGTAACTCATATAATTTTATTATGTCAATAATATCATCATTAATAAGAGCACAGAGAAATCTAGTTAATTGGCATATTTGCAGTCTCCCTCACGAGGTTTCATTCATCGGGAGGCTGATGTATTCTTACTTGTAGGTATTAGATGTTGCTGCTTAGATGTCAAATTTCTGGTGAGTCGCAGGTAGTAAGTTGTGTTCATTACCCAGGCACTGATTCACTTCTCCTCGTCTGGCCGATCGTTCGATCTCCCCCGCTGCCACGCGCTGTGCTTCGTTGTCCCCTTAGTCTCCATTCCTTCCAGTCTCAAATCAACCTACGCCTGACCTCCATCCCCCCTCCTTTCGTTCCTATCCTCACCCCTGCCGCCGGCTCCCTAGCCGCCTTCCACTGCCCACGCGGCCCACGCCGCCCAAGCCGCCTCTACAGCCCTCGCCGCCCTCGGCAACACTGCAGCTCACGCACCGTTTTGTTTATTGTCCTGCCGACAACCCAAATTGGTTCAATGTGAGTGCGCTCAAACCTCGCACCCGAGTTAATTATGAAGTTAATAATCAAGTACCCGCACCGTCAGGAATCGATTTCCTCTTTGCGATGCAGTTTGTTAGAGGGGAAAGTAACTGTTTTCGGGGCTTCCCATTTTGTGTCGATGTGCCAACGGTTGCGATGGCCTTTCTTTTTTTTTATTTGTCGTTTGCATGTCGCGGTAGGGAGATGTTCCACAGAAAGGCGAAATTTTCTTCTCTGCCCCGTCCTTTCATTATTTCGTTTTTAATATGGCTTTCGTTTAACGAGAGGAAGAGAGTAAAGAACATCTAATATCCATACTTCGCCAGACGGAAAGAAACATTTCTCTAGAGGTAGAAAGACGGAACGGAAATAATAAATGTTTACCGGTAATTTTTGTCGAAATTAAATATTCTCGGTCTCGACGACCGAGGGAAGCCGCAATCAGACCCGTTCCTGCAGAGCTCTGCGACGTTGCGTTGTTGTCAGTCGTAATAATCAAGAAGCCACTCCCCACGCGCTGCTCGCCGCGGCTGCGCGGCATGCAATAAAAGCTGCTATAGGTTGCGGAAGCCATGTTCATGCTTCTGACGGGATGTCTGTAAAGGAACGGGCCACGAGACGTACTTATCTTACTACGATCAGATTACCTAAACATTTGGTCGTTCCGAAATGAACGGTTGATATGACGGATATGTGATATTGACACTGATATGAAATACGAACGAGTAATGATGGAAGGAGAGACAGAAGAAAAGAAGAACCCTGATAAAACCTGTCGCGAACGCACTTTGTCTTTCATAAATTCCACGTGAGTGTAATGGAATTTGAGCATCGGTACTGATAGGTAGAAAGGTAGTTCGCTGCGCAACGTGTCGATTCACGAGAAGTACTCAACTTGTATATTTGGTTCTCACGAAAAGTGTGTGTACAAGAAGTACAAATTCCTTCCGATGGATCTCGCATATTCATACATGCAACATATAAGAAGTGAACAAAAAAGAACTAGTGGTGCTATAACAGCACATTCCTTCTCAGCCTATTTTCACGCAAAATTATGCGAAAAGTACTTAAATTTTTGAAAATTTACACATTACCTTAATTCAATGTCTACCTTTATGAAACATTTCATTAAGCGAAAATAATCTCTATCTACATAATTGTAGTTATAGGAAGACGTTGAAAACATTTTGAATTTTTGCAATTTTCGAAAAATCAGTGTTTGCAACGAACATGAGACCTGCACCATTCTCTTAAACATCCATCGCACAATCCAAAAATAAAATTTAATAAAAAACGATGGAGCCATATTTTGAAAATTTTGAAAACGTCCCTGGTGCTTCATGTACAGTACACACAAAATTAAAAAACGATTTCAAATTCAAGTGGCCGCGACATCGGCCAGATCGATTGGGGAATAGCAATTTTGGAGAAAATCGCCTCAACAGTTTAGCCGCTAGCGTTGTTCATGGATGAACGGAAGGACGGACGGAAGGATGGACGCAAGGACAGACAGAAGGACAGACGGAAGGACAGACAGATGTTTTCCTGTCATTCGATTTTTCGGTATCAAGAACCCACAAAACATTCTGGCTACATCGCGTGGCAGAGGATTTTTTTCCAAATGTAGTAATTAGATTTATCCACTTTTTTTCTGTCTACTGCCTAAGTGGTAGCGAGAAACTAAAAAGTACTACCAATTTATTAATTATTGTATGTGTCTTGTAGTCTCTCATTTATAATTGTTTTTGCCTCCTTGATATGTGCACTTTGAAGAGATCCTTTTGGATTGTGCCGCTGTCCTCGTAATATTGCTGTTAATGCGATTAAAAGAATATTCCACTCATTCGATTACTTGGTTACTAGACTAATATTTTTATATGCTATTGCATTTTCAATGACTTTTCTACACCATTATATTTTGTGTATATTTCAAAGTATTTCGTGTAGATTTCAAAAAACTAAGTTAGCGTTTTAGTATAACGTTATTAATTATTTAAGTAAATAATACATTCATCCAATCCTTCAAGGAATAAAAAGATACCAAGCTTAATTGCATGCCTACTTAATGACTAAAAGGGCTAGTCTGCATCCTAAAGAGAAAGTGAATAACTAATAATACTTCTTTTCATTTAAGGGAGCAACATATTTCAAGTCAATTAGTATTAAGTGAGACCACTTTAATGTCCAAATTTGTGAAGTTTGTGGCATGTTTAGCAGATTAACGATCATTACGCATTACTTCTTATCTCCAGGGGTACAGACCTTTTTTTCACTTTTGTGCGGCGTGCACGCTTCACTCACTTTTGGCACGTCTTCCAAATATCAGATGTGACAACCGTCGGCCTTCTCAGCACTTTCTGCTCAAGCTGTAGAATAAACGACTGTAGCAGGGCACAGAGCCAATTCATAGTCATTTTTTAAAATATAATCCACTTCATGTAATTCCTTCGTGGTGGTTTCTTTTTTAATGTTTTTGGCAAATGAACTTCACCCACAACTCACTTGAGAGCTGTTCAAACTTTATGCTAGAATGTTTATTTGAATGAATGTTTTAACTGATTTTAGTTAAATATGCCTACGTAATTATCATATTCTGCTGTAATGCAATTTTTCATGCGGTGTGTATTTTTTTTCATTTTGATTTGAAGCATTTTTCTTGAATGAAGTTTCATTTTTAAACCCGAACCATATTATTATTTTCAAAACGTAATTATTGTATGGGTGAAATACATTTTTGTATTAAACTTATTTTCAATAATTAAATACAAGTAAACCAATGCATGCCAGTAAAATGTTATCACACTGTACGCAAAACTATGCAATAACTGTTCCCGAATGTTTCACCTCTAAGCTACTAATTACAAGGAAGTCTCACACAAAATATCGGATAACACCAAGCACAGCGGTTGTTTACATTCGTGCTTTTAATCGGATTTAATAGGTTCTAAATGACGTAAAACAAAAAGTAACTCAGGTGTTAATTTGATTCCGTAGAATTCTTCTACAAAACTGAGAATGCAAAGAAGAGAATAGTTAATTATTATTAAATAAACAGAAATTAAAATTTTAAATATCCGTACAGTTTCGTAAAATAGCTGAAAGTGCGTTCTTTTTCCAAAGTAACTAGTAAATAATTCACATGAAAGGTATGAACAGAACGTTTTATAAATTGTTTCTTAATTCCAAATCAAAGGCATATATATGAGAAAATATTTTAATTAATTTACTCTTCTTGAACACAACTATTTCTTTAATATATTCATCATGTAATTGAAGGTATTTTCATTAAAATAGTATAAAATAGAAAATAAGAATTATCCCATTTTTTTCAAGAAACTCTTAATTTTATTGTGTCAATACCCATTAACGACCCAATTATTTTTTCGTATATACTTTGTGTTTTTTTATTTACTGATTGGAATATACTATTTTGAATATATTATTAATTAATTAATTTACCCTTTGCACTTTAGTGCTGCAGGATTGTCCTGCTTAGGGTTAGAGGAGGTTAGGACTCCTCTTTCAGCCATTTTTTCCGGTTTATCCCCACTTCCAAGGCCCTCTGTACAGAAGAATGTAACGGGTATTCGTAGATGTTCGTTCTAGTGGTTGGAAGTGGGGTGAAGATGGCGTGGCAAGCGTCATGCTTCAACCGGACACCTTTTTACCCAATATTTAATGTTAATAAAGCCAGTAAATATTGGTACTCATTTGGAAAGAAGGCTGAGTGAACCTGAGGATCGCCCTGAATAGGACATCATCGGATAAAAATCCCCAGCCATGCTGGGATTTGAACCCGGGTCCCTCAGGTTAGCAAGCGTGTGTAATTCCTTCGTGTCAGTGCGAGATGACTCAGCTCGGAGAAATTGCAAAATTTTAATAGTACGTCACTGTTTCCAATAATGCGAGAAACTGTTTTATCATCGCTAATTTCGTTCTGTTCCGTTCTGTTCTGTTTTGAGGGTTGTAGCTAACTTAGTGTTATGTTTAGAAATATATTTTATATAAAAGTAGAATATTTCATTCCTTTCAAAATTGCTGTAATTATCATAATCATGTATTAAAGTACCGTCGCTCCTCGCCCACTCTACGCATTAAACACGGTATGTGTATCGCGGGTTGCATAATTTCTTGTCACTTTCTTCCCACCGCCACATCGAGGGTGTCTTTCCCCACATTGTATGATGTTCCTTAGCAATTATGAATACCAATCATTCCAGTGCTCGACTCCGAGCCGTGCGGACCTAGTAAGCGGAGCTCCCGCAGTTCGTCTGTTAACTAGTATCCCGTAGTGAGTGAACTTCGAAGGACTGTTATACTTAAATGATATCGTGTGATAAGTGAATGTCATTCGGTATCGACTCATCAACAGGGCAAGCAATAAGCAATGCTCTCTTAACCCTAAACAACGGTGGATTCGATACTTCCTTCACAGGTGAAGTGCATCAAAACTCGGAATTGCCACTATCCAGTGAAGACATGGAGTACATCACAGACGCAGCCCAGAACCAGCCTAACCCCGAAGGAAATCTCGAGGTTGGCGACTTATCAGCAAATGCGACCAACGTCCAAACCTTCTCTTCAATGGCAACATCTCTTACCAGAAAAAGGTCAGTCAGTGAACTTCCTATCTCTCACGAAAACAAGAAATTGAGTGTAGATCCCAACAAACTTAGTGCCACACCTGAATCGTCAAGTGAACTACAATATAATGTGCCTACGGGAAACAAATTTAGTCTATTAGGAAATGTCAATGCCGAGATCGATGATACGCGATTTGCGTACTTAAACAATACTCCAAATGAAGATCTGTCTCATACAGTCAAAATCCCCCCAATATATGTGTCTAATATAACAAACATTAGTAACTTCACCAAGGAACTCAAGTATAAAGTTTCAAACAATTTCGTATCAGACGTTAAATACGATAAAGTCAAGATCAATGCCAAAACACCAACAGACTTCCGGAATATTGTTAAATATCTAATAGAAACACAAAGAAGCTTTCATTCATACAAAGACCCCTCAAACAAGAAATTCTCTGTGGTATTTAAAAACCTACATCAATCAATAACAGAATCTGAAATAATATTAGACTTAAAACACCGGTACCCTTCGATTCTGAAAGTGACTAGACTCCAAAAGGACGGTAACCCCATTCCTGTAGTAGCCGCAGAATTCAACGGATCAGAACCAATAGATACCATACTATCAATAGATCAAATATGTAACCATCGGGTGAGTGTAGAAAGACGAAAAAAACCAAAAGGCCCTCTGCAATGCCAAAGATGTCTGGACTTCGGTCACACCAAAAACAACTGCAATCACGTTATCAGCTGCGCGTTCTGTGCGGGCAACCATTATTCAGTAAAGTGTCCCAAGAAAAATGAAACTCCGACGTGTGCTCTCTGCAAAGGTGACCACCGGGCGGACATTAGGAATCAAAACTGTGCGTACTTCAAAGAGTTAAGTGAAAGAAAAACCAAAAATTCGGCGAATGGTAATAGAATTAAAAACCAATCCAATACCAGCCAATCCTCGCAATTTAACCTAAATGGTAATGAATCATTCCCAAATTTGCCTCAAACCAACACAATCCCGAACTTCAACCATATTTCAAACTTACAAAACCAACCCACACCCGCCCAGTACTCCCGTAACACCTCTCCACCAAATTCTCATTCACAAGATCCCCATTCCACTAACCCGATAATCAACTCAATAATAAATGCCATTACATCATGCATCTTCAATTTCATCAACTCCTTAATACCATCTATAATCAGTACCATACAAAACTCCGTAACCGAGTACTTGACTAATAACAATGGCAGATAAATCCAACAAAAATTTAACCTGCTTAAATTGGAACTCCAATGGCATTAGTAATAAAAAAGTAGAATTAGTTCATTTTCTATACCACTATGACGTAGATATCGCATGCATAGTTGAAACCCACCTAAATCATAAGAATAAATTATTCATCCCAAATTACACTATTTACAGAGCTGATAGATCTGAAACTAAAGGCGGAGGCGTACTAATAGCGGTAAAATCAAGCTATAATCACTACCAAATAAATCTGCCCGACTCCCCAGGCATTGAAACCGTCGCTATCAATGTAAACATAAACAATCAACCATGGAAAATAATATCAGCGTATAAACCACCAAGGGCTAAAATTCAAAATGCGAACTTAAACAATTTCTTCCAACCCACGGAAAATGTATTATTATTAGGTGACCTCAACGCCAAACATACAAGCTGGGGTTGCCAAAACAATAATCACGACGGCAAAATCTTAGCTAGTTTAATTAATCAAGCTAACTTCAAAGTTTTATCCCCATCCGAACCAACATATTACCCATTCGACCGTTTGCGCAAACCTGATATACTTGATATAGCCATAACCAATACAAACGCAAAATTTCACGTGTCAACAATTTTCGAACTCGACTCAGATCACATACCGGTATTACTGACCACCCAACAGTTAACTCCTCAACACGTCCCTATCCCTAAAATAAATACTTTGAAAATAAACTGGGTAAAGTACCAAACATTAATTAGAAATGCAATCCCTAAAATAAAAATCCTGAAAACTCCATTGGAAATAGACCAATCTATCAACTACTTGAGCGATCTAATTATCTCCACTATTAAAAAGTCTCAACCCACCACATTACCTAACACTAACATAAACACTTACAGCAAATTACCTCAATCTATCCTGAACGCAATAATTATAAAAAACAAAACCAGAAGGCTATGGATACAACTTAGAACTAGAGAACTCAAGAGGGAACTGAATCTAATCACTAACATTGTCAAAAAACTCATAAAAAATCACAAAAATCAACAATTTCACAATCTATTAAATTCACTAAACACCAACAACTCGCTCTGGCAGTTTACGAAGAAAGTACTAAAAAAGAAAAACTTAATCCCTCCCTTAAAAACCACGACAGGTAAAGCATTTTCGTCGTTTCATAAAGCCGAAGAACTGGCGGACTATTTTGCATCGACATTCACCCAAAATAACACAAAATTTCATCCCGAACACAACACCATAGTAAAAGCAGACAGAGAATGTATTCATGGGCCTCACCACAAAATTCAATACGTATCTCCGTCCGAAATCAATAAAATCATAAGAAACCTTCCAACCAAAAAATCCCCAGGTCATGATCGCATTAACAACACAGCGCTAAAGAATTTGCCACCGCCAGCAATTTCATTCTTAAATAACATTCTAAACTCATGCTTCAGAATTGGATATTTCCCACTGACTTGGAAGCATGCAATAATCATCCCCATCGCCAAACCAAACAAAAATGCAGCCTTCACTGATAGTTATCGCCCTATAAGCTTGTTACCAAACCTTTCAAAAATTTTCGAAAAAATTATCTTAAAAAGACTAAACAAACATCTCCATATAACAAAAGCTATACCAATGGAACAATTTGGATTCACAGAAAAAATATCCACCCAACATCAATTACTCCGTATCACAGAACATATATACACAGCCTTCCAAAAAAAACACCATACTATAGCAATCTTCATAGACATCACGAAGGCATTTGACCGAACGTGGCATCAGGCCCTGAAGTACAAACTAACCAAAATTGGAACTCCATACTACATACTCTCTATAATAAATAGTTTTCTTGACAAAAGAACATTCTCGGTAAATGTCAACAACCACATGACAAACCCAAGAACAATAAACGCTGGACTCCCTCAAGGTTCCCCACTTTCTCCAACATTATTTAACCTATATGTCGCTGATCTTCCAAAACTAAATAATATTCAAATAGCACAATTTGCAGATGACACGGCCATATTCTCTTCAGACTCATCTATTAATCTTATTAGAAACAGAATACAATTGTACCTGCACATGTTAGATAGTTGGGCTACCAAACTCAAGATCCAGTTAAACCCAAGTAAAACTTCCGCCAAGATTTTTACACTAAGACCTTACACTCCACCCACTCCCATGACACTGAACAACAACACAATAGAATGGCTACACCCCAACAAACCGGTCAAATATCTTGGACTCCAACTAGACACCAAACTAAACTGGAAGCAACACATAGACAACAAAATAATTCAAGCTAAAACAAAATTACTGCAGTTAAAACCATTAATACACAGGAACAGTTCCATACCGTTCAATTCCGCCATATTAATATACAAAACAATCATAAGACCTCTATTACTGTACGCCTGTCCGGTATGGATTAACGCCTCCAAAACCAACATTAAAAAAATTCAAATAATTCAGAATCAGTTCCTTAGAACAATAGCCAACGCCCCATGGTTCGTTTCCAACCTCCAACTCCATAAGGAATTTAACCTCGAACCGTTATCACAGCACATTACTTATCTTTCCACAAACTTTTACTCCAGCTTAACCCAAATACCCTCCCTGGTGCCTTTCAGACTCGGCAAAAATCCTATCCATCAGACCAGAATTAAAAACAAATACCCCTTTCACTTATTTCTCATCAAATTCGCTGAACTGGAGCCTGATTAGAGGACCCATTTGGGAACCCTCTCCCATTTGTAATAGTTGTAAGTTAATTATAAGTTAATTATAAGTTAGAAAATAAGACATCAATACATATGTAAAGTTTTTTTAAATAACTATTCTATGTATATATCATCAAAGATCAATAAAAAAAAAAAAAAATGAATACCAATTTTTTTATTACAAATTTATCTCGCGTTGAAGCGTTAAGCTGAAAAGTAACCACCCTTTTTCAATATCTGCCGACTGGACGATTAATTTTCGTGCTAATAAGGAATGCTTCAGTGTTTCCCACTGCAGGTCTGAATGTCCGTTTCTGTTTTTTGAAGAGGCGCCACTTCCCAGCGTCCAAAAGCATCCAAACACACTTCTCGCTAGGCAAGTATTCCACTGGCCGTTGGCTGCATGGAAAGCAATCCATTGAAAAGGATTGATTGCGATGCAAATGAAAGGCCGGTATGGAGATGAAGGCACCTCTCGGATCTACACAGAGATCAATTTCTATTATACGTTTACCGATCACTTTACGGGCGCTAGATAATGTTGTTACGATGTAAATGAGATGGGCGACGCGCTGAAAAGGAGACAGAAGTGGCCCTGACAGCCCGGGCCGGGCAGAGCCTGGCGGGAGCGGGCGGGAGCGGGCGGGAGCGGGCGGGAGCGGGCGGGAGCGGGCGGGAGCGGGCGGGAGCGGGCGGGCGGGGTTGGGCGCGCGCGCAGCCGCGGGGTCGACAGCCGGGCACCTGCCGCGCAGACGTCGCTTTCCTGTGCTCTTTTCCATCTCTAGCGGACTCCTTTGTTTTTCCTCTTTTTTTTACTTCCTATTTCTCTATTTTCTTTTTTCTCTCACTTTCTATTTCTCTCTTTTTATCTTTTCTTTATAGTCTTTCTTCTCTGAAACATTTTCATTTACATTTTCATTCTCTTAATTTCTTCTATTTTATTTGTGTATTGTTTGACGTTCCTCATATTTTATTTTTACTTTTTCATTTGTTACCTCCGATCTACATTAAATAAAGAGTTTACACTAGCTCCGCCACTAGGATTTATGTAGGCGGTCAGGTGTACATTACAGGTGCAGGGTTGAGGCGACATTTATTAGAAACTTGAATTATGCAAAATTTAAAACTAATTTTTATTTTTTATTTATGGTTATTGAAGATGTTTTTAATTTAGATATCGTTCGATACTGTAACAATTAGCAAACATGACGTGTGTGAGTATTTGTCATCAATTTCTGAGAGACTGTTGCTCCACGAGCCCTCCCCTTTCTGTTGCTACTGGTTTTAAAAGATTTGATAGCAAGTGTGTGTGACGAAATCTCATAATGCTGCATTGAACAAACATTTTCTCAAATAGTCAAAAACTGCACTGCCCTACCTTCTACTCATTTGAATATTAATATTGAGGCTTTCATCGATTTCTATGAAACATATTCATTTTCAGAGGTTTTGAAGACCTTGAGGTTACTAGCAATATTTAAAAAAAAGTTTTTGTGTGGTTTATAACAAAAAAATCATGGTAGTATATGTTTTTTAGAAAGATTTTGCTACTTTTCGATTACGTTGTCAAAATTCCTATCTAACATTTTTTTTAAATTTTCTCTCTTTGAAAAATACTCTTAAAGTTAACCTTAAATTATCAATCATAAGTTAAAATAAATAATGCAGCTATAATTTGAATTTTTCTTTCCTCCACATTGACGCAAAGTTTATCAATTGTCATTTGTACAAATTTTATTATAAGGTTTACCTATCAGTGAGCCGCAGTTCTGCGGTATTCCTTCGTTTGTTTGCTTTCTTACAAAATGAGCAAATTTGTTACAAATAATTAACATTTTTTACTAATTACCTTTAAAACAAAGCTAAAATTACAGGATTTGCTAAAAACGTATGTATTTTCTAAAGACGCCACAGGCGGACGGACAGGCGGGCAGGCGGGCAGATGGACGTACTAACGGCGAGCGAGAAGTTGAAAATCATATAATTGCCCAACATTTTTGTTATGTATTTTAAAACTAGAAATATTCAAATTCCAGTCACTGAAATTAAATTATGAGATATACAAACGTCTCTTTCAGCGAAGGCTTTTAACAAAGAAAAATTAATTAAAACATTTTGGCCAGTCCTCTAATATAGTGCGGTTGTATGTATGAAATAACGCGCGAAACCTTTAATCTCAATTCATTTGTTTCATTTTTATTCTAACAGTTGCTCTCATCCGGATATCAAAGTGAACAAAACGAATGGTAAAGTGATTCATTGTGACCCAAGGTTATAAGAAGATGAAACGAGTAATATCCTTGAAAAGTCGTTAGTTACAATTATAAAATCTCGAGAGAACTTTCTCATCACCTTGTTATGTCTCCCAGAATGCGGATCCGGAAACCAATAGTCGAAAAGAGAAAGACAAAATCAGAGAGAAAGAGACAGAGACGGAGGAATGATTGAGGTTTGCCTTCAGGGAGTCTGCCAGCGGTCAAGATGGCAATTGCTGAGTAGGTAGCCTAACAGGCAGACAGTAGCCAGGTGATCGAAGTTCGAGGCAGATGGCGAGCGAAAGGGCGATAGAGCTTAATAGTCATTTCTCTCCCCCTCCAGCAAAACGTCCCAAGTGGCTGACAGGTTTGCACGTTGGTTTTTGCAACTGCGGAGTTCGGTTTCAACTCCTACTTCCCCTTGTTACTGAGTTGCCTCTCACACAATGTTGGCAGGTGAAGGTAACTCTTAGTAATTGTCTCCCGGTCACTAATGAACCAAAGAAACACGCAGCGGTTTGCGATTGCTTTTAAGGTCATTCCATGCAAAAAAAAGTAGATTTTATGACATGACTTCTTCAAACTTGAACAAAGTTTTGTATTTGTTGTCCATGATGAGTTGTCCATCGTCGAAGTACAATATTAAAATTAAAGTTCAGCAATAATGCACTCTTAAACCTTAAGACTTCTTGTGAATAACCTTACATTATTTTTCCCCTCCTATGAACGTTTCTAAAAATTCTAAAATACTGTGAATATATACAAGATACGTAGTTAAAAGATGAAATGTATATCGTGCTATTCTTGGTATACAACAATAAAAAACTTTTTTAAAACACAATTACTCGAAAGTCAACCTTTTTAAAATTATGAAAATCTGCAATAATATTGCATTTAGACTGCTCTAGAATCTATTAAATTTTCTCGGTGATATCTTAAAAGGAACAAAACTTACCATTGAAAACACTCACCTCAGCCGAAGGGACAGTACGCAGCTCGCCAAATATTAATTTATGTTGACAGAAAATTCACATTCCAAGCTCCCTTTTTTCTGGAAGATAACAATAATAAATCATAATAAGCCGGCCTTGATCGCCGACGTCGCTAAGGCTATAGGGCCTTAGTTGCCTTGGCTGGAAGGGTCGAATCCCGCCTCGGGCATGGATGTTTCATTGTGTTGTCCTTACGTGTCGTCTTCCCCCTACAGTTAAATGAATGTAAAACAATCAAAGTGGTCGCTACATGGCCCATTTTAATGCCATCTATTTATCTAGATCGAATTCAGCCACAGTCTGGAGGAGAATTCCAGCGGTCGGCTTCTCTGATCCGTGGTTTTCCGTGGTTTCTCCCATTAATACCGTCAATACGAGGCAAATTTCGTTGTAGTACCCTAACAAACGGACCCCGAGTACTACGCTATCTTTCCTTCGTCGTCCTTGACTCCTCGTCTTCCCTGACACACGCTTACATGCACTACGCTGCCACACTCGTCGAGAGACTCGTCGGGAGCCTACACCCTCTCCCGGCTGGGGCGGTGCCCCGCTGGTGGGTTCCAGCGAGGAACAGACACCTCCCGGATATAACATGCCCTACAACTACGGAACAAACAATCACAGTTTTTAACGCGTCTGGAAACAATAAATTCTCTCTTACTCAAACGTTCTTACGAAGGTTAACGTTCCAGAGATGAATATTTTTGTGATTGTTTTAATGGCACAGCAGCATTACATACATTGCTGAAACGTTTTCACTATATTCTAAACTAGGAAGTATTTTTCATTCTTCATCTTTATTGTAAAATAGGAATTACTCAGATTCGTATTCATGGTGATAAGTGTTTGATACAAATCAAATAGCCGCGACGAATCTTATTTCCATTATATTCCATATCTTAATTCCATTATCGAAATGGAATTACAGGTACTAGCATTTCTGATCGATGTGCAATAATTTCCTTCGATTATCTCCAATCGGATTTCGCGACCGGTGCCCTAACAATGGGATTAGAACCATGCACCATCAGGTTCCCATTCTCATCTGTAGAATCGAAACACCAATAACTCGGTCAACACAATGTCTCCGACAAGTCTGTGGTATGAGGAGGATACATGAAAATAGTGTACACAAAACATTATTTACTTATGTGATTGATTTGAAGGTAGTCAAATTTCAGTGTAATTTTTTTCACAAATTCCTCTGTGTTTCAATTAATTGAGTTATTAACACAGTAAATGACAGATACTTGCCGCACAATGGTGTTCCGTCTGGCTCTGGTGTTCTAACGAGCAGAAAGTTGCCGCAATCTCACGTGATTTTCTTCAAAGATTAAATTAAAAAAGTTCTGTAAGTTGCAAGAATACATTCGTTCCGATGGAAAACACGTCCAACGCCTCAGAAAGGGACATTGGTTTTCTCGAAAGCAGGAATTCTGTCCCTACTAATATATATATATATATATATATATATATATATATATATATATAAAGTTTAGATTACGGTATCGCCTGTAACAAAATGACGGCCACCCAAATGATATTTTAGGGGTCCAAACAGATGAAAATCACAGGGGGATAAGTCAGGGATGTACGGTGGATGTTCCCAATGAAATGTCCGTAACAGCTCCTGCGTTGGTCTTCCTGCGTGAGAGCAGGCATTGTCATCCATAAGAATCACAATCTTTGACAGGAGTCAAGCTCGCTTGCGGCGAATGGCCTGTCGGAGTTCCCGCAGAGTGGTGCAGTACGACGCGGCATTCACAGTTTCACCGTAATCAATGAGGTTATACTTTGGTTGCTGTCGCAACCAAAGGACTTCTTTGCTGCCGGCTTTCAAGAACTTGTAATGAGATGGGATAAGTGCCTAAATGTACATGGTTATGTGGAAAAGTGAAATAAATACCAGAAAGTTACTTTGATTATTTTTGCATCAATTCCGTTTTGCGACTTATTTACTTTCGTGCCCTCGTATTATATTCTTAATATCCCTCAGTTATTTTTTCGGTAGTATATATTTCATGTGCGTGACGCAGCGAGAGACCGCGGGCGCGGCAGGGGTCGGGCTGGCGGGTGAATGCGGAAGCGGAAGAAGTAGCCAGCGCCGAGGCACGGCGGCCTCCGCCCTGCGGTCACCAGAGCTGCCCGCCCACCCACCCTCCCCGCCCCGCCCCGCCCCGCCCCGCCCGCGCCAGCATTATCCTGCCTGGAGCCTCCCGGCCGCCTACGCGCTCTCCCCCGCCAGATCCCCAGCGCAGCGCCGGAGCCCCAGTTTCATCTTCCGCGTCTCTCATGCCTCCACCCGTTCCTTAAGTCTCCTTTCCTTGTACGACTTTTCTAAAACCGGAAGTGCCTATCTTTTTTTCATTTAAAAAGATGGGCCTATTTAATTGCTTTTTTATCATGCTCGATGTTCTGAATTCATTGATTCATTCTTGGTTCATCCATCTATTCCATCATTCTTGGTTCAACCATTCTTGATTCGACAACGAAGTTCACAAAATGTTGACAATATAATTTTTAAATACGTGTGTATACCTTTCGTGGATATTGTATATCTTGGGTAATTGTTATCAATGCAAATCATTTAAAATATGAAAAAAATTTACAACAAAAAAATGTCGTTCATTGAAAGAACAAAACTTGAATGAAACTTTAAAAGACTTTAAATTTCCTGCTAACCGTGATTAAAAGTTTTAACTTTTCAAAATTTAATTTATTTTACGAAAATGTTTAGATTCGGTTTTAGATGCATCAATAGAATTTCACCCGATTCAAGTTTGACTCCAATATCCTAGTTTATTTCCCTGTTCTCCCTCGTACTGTCTTTCATGATTCCATTCCGTGTCCGTCTTCCCAGAAGATACTCGATGAAACTCTAATTGTAATATTTAAATACACATTATGGAACATTATTTTATAAAAGTAACTTCTGTTCTTAAACGGACAATAATGTTCCAGTCCTAAATTGTTTCATTCGTCGAATTGTTGTTCGCCGTTCGAGTCCCGCTCGCATGAATCCACCATGTTCGAGAAGCCTGACCCTCTAATCCAGTGCTCACGCATCAAGAGTCCCTTGTCCCAGCCAGCGCCGGGTCCTATTCTCCCGCCGCGGCCGTCCTGCCGCGATGCGCGACCGGCTAGGCACGGGGCCGAGGATTAGGGCGGGGCGGACGGGCGGGCAGCGCGGATCGCCCGTGGGGGGCGGGGGGAGGGCGGGGGCGAGGGCGGGGGCGAGGGCGGGGGCGAGGGCGGGGGCGAGGGCGGGGGCGAGGGCGGGGGCGAGGGGTCGGGAGAAGGTTGCGGCGCGGCGCGGAGCGCGAAGCGGGGGTCCAGTGTGCCGCGAGGGAGAATGCTGCAAAGAAGCGGACGTAAGCGCCGGCCCGGCGGAGGACTCGGCGCAATACGAGAGTGCGTTTCATGCTCTCCTGAAGACCGTTCGATTGGCTATTGTGAGGAACGAGGCAATATGGTCGAAAATGAATTTTCAGTCTTTTTCATGGCGGAATGAAAGATATAATATATGTCGATGCTCTCTTCAAAATGTCATTCGCCGGAAATTCAATGTTCCTCCTCCCCGCGATGAAATATTTTTCATTATCAAAATAACGTGGAATGGAACTTGATCCATTTTCCTTTTTCTAAATTCGACTTTTCATCGTAACCATTAATAATGAAAGTTGAAGACATTATACGAGTTAAGAATAAAGAATTTCGATTGCATTTAAACATACTGCAGAATATTCTTTAAGCGACATGTTCTAAATAAAACAGGTTATGTACTGGTTGACTTTGATTTTGTTCAATATTTATTTTCTATTTGTTCAACAAAACACTTACTAAAATCACTACAAAACAGTTAGTAGTTAATAACTGCACATTATTTATCACATTAGTTATCAGAAAAAACATTTTGAAGGCGAATTCTCGTCAAAGCCCAGAAACACAGGTGGTGAGCTCGTGGCAAGGGCGACACGCGCCAACGTTTCGCAAGCTGACGGGGGTGGGGGGATGCGGTGGCGCCTCAAAACTGGGGATGCGACGTGGACGTCTATGTTTTCAAAACATCGATGTATTTGTAGAAACAACGGTGTTTTTTAACGTCGATGTTTTGTGATCGATGTTTCTGCTTTTCCAATGTTTTCTTTCTGAATGAAAAATTCCCATGATCACAATTCCATAAAAGTTAAAATATGAAATAATAACTTATGATTGCACTGTTATTTATGTGTTGGAACCAAAGGAACGTGTTTTGTACTACCTTCATCTCACCCGAAATGACCTCCATTCCGTTGTATTTCCTTTTTCTTCGTATTCATTTCGCACATTGAGATGTGGTCAACAAATACGTTGCGGGCGAAGGGTCTGCCCCTTTTCCTCGTACCTTTATTCGGCAAGTTGATAAACAGCACTCTCAAATTAAATTTTAATGCACACGAATTTAATGTTACTAATCCAGTCTAAAAACATCGATGTTGAAAAACATCGAAGTCGAAAAACGTCGACGTCGAAAAACGTCGACGTCGAAAAACGTCGATGTCGAAAAACATCGATATCGAAAACCATCGATGTCGAGAACATCGACGTTGAAAAACCTATGGTTTTAGCCGATGTATTTTTAACATCGATGTTTTAATTCTGACCATCGATGTTTTCTAAAATTGACGTTTTGGTATCGATGTCGCACCACTAGTGGAAACGTGAGGCGCTCCTGGAAAAGGTCATCTCGCGGCAGGGCGCGTGGTTGCTGGCGCTCGGCGGATGGCGTTTCCGCTGAGCGCGCGGCGCCGCTGAGCGAGGCGCGTGACGGGCACAACGGCGCGTGGCGGCCACGTGACGGAAGGCGTTGAGCGGGTGGGGGCGGTAGCTGTGTTCAGGTGGCCATGTCAGCGGTGGCGTAGCCAGGGGAATCAATGTCAGAGGAATGTGTTGCAGTGAAGTCGCACGAATAATGAATCATCTTGTGTGATTTAATACTGTGCGATTTGGGAAGTATAGAAAAATCCTAACATCCTGTTAGAGAACTTACTTCATATCTGCAATGCAACTTCACCTGCGGGTCACTGTCGTCTAAGAATGACTTCTCTAACGGCAAATTATTTTTCTTCACAATCAGTCTAAATATCTTCCTCCTAAACTAACTCTCAAAATGTCAGATTAAAAAGGTCGTGTTGAATGACTTTCAATATTTTCTGACTCGGAGAGGCATGTAACCACTTTGATAAATTTTAAAATTCAAAATAACCATAATTCTGACGTATTTCTACAAATGTTTATTCACAGCATTACAAACATGTTGATTTCAAATATGTATACAGATAATGGGTTTTTTATGTAATGAATTTGTTTATCGATGCCATTAAACATCGGAACTTGTGCACAAAATTTTAAAAAAGTTTTATCAAATCATTACCTTAATTTTTCATTTCACATGTAACAAGAATTTATTATTTAATAACATTTTACTTCAATTTCTACATTTTTATTCATTGTAAATAATTTGTAATGGAGTTTTAATTTACAATTTAATTAAGATACAAAAATAATGATGTGTTTTGGTTTGGAATATGGCGTTATATTTGTTTAAAACCCACGAGACTCAACCAACAGATCAATGAATTATGTATGTTGTTTGCCGTTCTCCACGATTAAAATGTACTAATTTGGCTTATCGTTAAAATAAAATGATATCATTGTAAAGCAAATGTTAGGTCAAAACATTGAAGAGTGGTCGCGCCACTGTAGTATTTAGTACATTATAGTGAGTTTCCGGGTGAATTTGATGATCAATTAGCTTGAAATGACGTAAAATCTGCTGTTTAAAATTCATCAATTGTTGTCTGCCGACGTATTACTACCTCAAACATTATTTAAAATACTTTTATTTCTACTTTATTTTATGGTTGTCGGTGTCATTTTCTAAACAGGTAATACAAATGTTTTCATTTGCCCAGCGATTCAGAGAGGCAAAGAGGAGGACAATTACGGGACTACAAAAGAGAGGGCTGTTGCCTTGTTGCGTGCGCCTGTGGGGTTGTAGTTTGCTTCCCTGGTGTAGCGATGAAGTCGATTAGGGTTGTAGTGCAAGACGTAATGTATTGTTGTTATACTCTTTGCATTAATATCTTAATTAAAAATGGCTGCCTTACAAAATGGTAAACTGAATTATCATTAACACTCCCCATGCTCTTCCACCTCGGTCACTTTTTTACACGTTAAAAATCAATGAAGTTTCTAAAATCTGAAAACCGAATTTCCATTGTTGGATTAAAATGAAAATAACAAAGTTCTCGCGTTATTTCAACTTAACTCACACTTAATGACAGACGTACACTGAAGAGCATCTTTTTTAAAAATGTCTTATACGTAATAACTATTCTAATGATAATTCGTCTATACTATATTTGTTATTGCAATATTTGTGAAGATCGTTTTTGTTAAAATATTTAATTTATTATTGTTACATGACGATATTTTATTTATTGTTCTTTTTGGAAAATCATTTTGTGTGGACATGTTCAGGAGCATTTTTGCTGCTGCGGCCGCCTAGAAATTGCTGATTTTATTCTTTAAATCCGGAATGTGTTCCGGGGGCGTGTAGGCGTGGAGCAGATGCGCCCAAGTACTCCGACACCAGCGCTGTGAGTTCTAATCTCGCTTTAGGAATTGATGTTTTCATGGGGGCATTCCAAACCTCTCACGTGTCACCTCTAGAACTTAATGTTTTCCACATTCTTGGCCACACCTTTAACTACTGTGCAAGGAGAAACTATTCCTAAGCCCGTAAAATGGTAGAAGCTTCGAGATGGGATTTGGAGTAATGGAATTTGTGGTAGACAAAGCGGGTTCGGGGCAGGTTTTCTCGGGGTACTCCCGTTTTCCCTGCCAACAAGCATTCGACTGGCATGCTCCATCAATCATTCCCTACCCTATTCTACAAGGTCTGTATGATAAGTAATGAGACCGGTTCTGGAAACAATGTTTTATTGATCTCATCTTTACAGGGACTTAAAAGCTTTCGAAGTACTCTCCTCTTGCGTCGATGCACTTCTGCAATCGATGTTTCCACGCTGCAAACGCCCCCTGGAAGTCAGCATCCGGCATGTCCTTTAGAAATTTGGTCACGGCTGCTTGGATGGCTGTGACGTCTTCAAAACGGGTTCCTTTCAAGCGTGACTTCAGCTTCGGGAAGAGGAAGAAGTCGGCCGGGCTCACATCTGGGCTGTAGGGTGGTTGTGGAAGGACTTCCACCCCGATCCGGGTCAAAAAGGAGGTCACTACGAAGGCGGTGTGGGCAGGGGCATTGTCGTGATGCAACTTCCACCGGCTAGCGATCTCTGGTCTCTTCCGCTTGACGCTCCTGTGCAGTCTCTCGAGGACTTTTTTGTAGAAGGCGGCGTTGACTGATTGTCCTGGGGGTACAAACTCCTTGTGGACCACCCCCAGATTGTCAAAAAAAACAATCAACATTGTTTTCACCTTTGACTTCGACATTCTGGCCTTCTTGGGGCGCGGGGACGCAGGAGTGTGCCACTCCGCGCTTTGTCGTTTCGTTTCAGGGTCGTACTGGAACACCCACGACTCGTCACCTGTTATGACGTCATCTTCGAAGTCAGGTTCACTGTTCATGAGGTTCAACATTTCCTGACAACACTCAACACGTCGTTGCTTTTGTTCGTCACTCAACACTCGCGGCACCAGTTTCGCACAAATTTTTCTCATTCCCAATTGTTCCGTCACAATCTTGTGCACTGTTGTGTGGTTCATATCGAGTTCAGCAGCCATCAATCTCAACGATAATCGACGGTCTGAGTTCAGTAGATTCCTCACTTTTGTCACAGTTTCGTCCGAAGTCACTGTTGTCGGGCGTCCAGCCCTCTCCAGATCCTCAACGCTTTCCCAGCCGTTCCGGAACTCACTGTGCCAACGAACACCTGGGCTTTTGATAGGGCTTCATCTTTGTAGGCCTCCTTGATGAGAGAAAGCGTCTGAGTAGCCGTTTTCCCCAGGCGAAAGCAAAATTTGATCGCATAACGCTGTTCGATGGAACCCTCCATGTTTGTTGATTTTCCGCCGTGACCAGAATTTTCACAAGGGCTTTGCCCAAGGCTTGTCAGCGCTCCGCTAAGGCCCGGAGCCAACTGACGCGCGGTGTGTTGCTTTGCTCCGACCCCCCACTACATCCCCCACCACTAAAACCCCGCTCCAGCGACACGCGCGCCGCGGCGCGGCGAGTCTCATTACTTATCATACAGACCTTGTATTATTAATCGTCATTTCACTGAGTATCCAAAGATCACAGCGTCGTGTATGCGATAACCGAGGAGCTAGTTGAGAAGGGTCGTGGCTCAGTGTGGGTTATTGATAGGTAGTGTTCCGGCCTGCCAAACTAGAGAGAGAGAGAGAGAGAGAGAGAGAGAGAGAGAGAGAGAGAGAATGGTGAGGGAGTGGGGGTCTACCCCTCCCAAGACCCTATTTACGGATGATAGCGATTGGACATGCCAGAAAGGGCGAGGGGTACAGCTTCCTTCAAGCTGTTCCCTGAGGGTATTACAGAGTGTAGTTTTTGTCTACGACCAATCATGTGCGCGCGAGTGTACATGTGAACCCGAGTGACAGCACTACTCGGCTGAGCTGGCAAACAGCGTGCAAATGCAAAGCGCAACAGCCAGGCGTCGCCGGAGTGCTGCGAGCGCACGACGGCGCGCCGCCACCGCCGCCTGCGAACAACGCGCGGATGATGGCGATGAGGCACGTGACGGGATTCGCCATCGCCGAGTGACGAGGCACGTGACGCGCCTGGCCAAAGAATGTCGCCATGGAACGGACGCGGACGGGAACGAGGACGCGACGGGATGCGCGGAGAAGTAGACGTAGCGCAAGGAGGAGGAAGAGGAAAGAGACGGGGGGAGGGAGGAAGAGTGGGAGGGATGAGCGGAGAGACGTGGGGAATGCTAAGAGCCTTCGCGACCCTCTTGGCGGCTGCGCCGGAGTGGGACGTGCCGGCGCGTGGGCGTCGCGGCGGCGGCGGCGGCGGCGGGTGGCGACACGGTGGCCAAGGTGGCGAGAGGCTATGGAGCCGGCGCGTCGCGGCGGTTGCGCTGCAGAAGATGGCGGGAGGCAACGGTAGTTAACAGGCAGCGGGGGCGCCAATTAATGGCGATTGTGATTATTTAGTGTTTCCATGCGAGGTATTCCTGAGTCCCTTAAGTGTATTGCATGTTATATTTTGTTAATGACATTATTTCCGTATGTGACTGCTGTGTACGGAGTGACAATGCCAACTCAAGAAAGTCTAAGATGGCCAGAATTTAGTACACATTGACAGTACATATATTATTGTATAAACATGGATATAGTACGTGTACGTAGGAGCACTCCTACGTATATTGTTGTTACCACTACAAAAAGTGTTTAATTACAGGTGTGATTGCTCAGCATCCATCCTTTTTATCGGCCGAATAGAATCACACCGGGGAGGAGATTGCGATTCAAAATGTTATCCCACAATTTACATTCAAAAGCAATCCGCAATGCAGCGAAACGTTGTAGTTGGGCGTTTCCGAGCGGCGCGAGGTGGAGCCGGGGCGAGTGGGCGGGGCGGAAAGAGAGAGGATGAAGCGAGCGGGAGGGGCGGGTGAGGCGGAGGAAGCGGCACAGTGAGCGGGGCGGACGGAGCACGTGAAGCGGGTGCGATGTGAGGGAGGGGGAGCACGCGTAATGAGGGGAAGCGAGCGCAGCAGGTGGAAAGGGCGCGGTGAGCACGGTAGGCGGGATGCTTATTAAGGCGGATCCACACGTTCGTCATTCGCCGAGCAGCGAGCTACTGCTCGCCCAATCCCAAATAGCTGATGTGTTCGGCGAATGTTCGCTTCCTTTGATGTGTCCAAAAGACCGACACGCGGTGAGTAGAGGGAACACCGAATGTTCGTCTCTCAGCAAAAAGCAAGTAACGGTCCACACTACATGTGATTTGGCGAGCGGTTGCTCGCCACTCGCTAAATAACGAATGTGTAGAGTCAACTTTAGATGAACGTGGAATGTAAATACCTAGGTAATCAGCTACAAGCAAATATTGCCAACATCACATTTACCTTTCCTATTCCCTTGAACTTCCTGGAACTGGCGGTGTGAGTCAACTTAAAATACTGTGAAAATCTTGAAAAAAGAAATTTTATGTATCACACTTTTCATCATAGATAAAATAGTATCTTCTCAACATAGTAGATACAATTATTTTATTTGAGTAATTTACTTATTGTTAATCATTGGAAGGGCATTTGGTGTTTCAAGCTTCCTTAACAGTCCTTTAATGCAATGAATTTTTAAAGTAAACGTTTCAGTCATTGGACATAACTTATGATGTAAGGCTTCTCTTCCCAGAAATGTCACAATTTTATTCCTTCTTTTGAGTATTTAATCCATATTTTCGTACAAGCTGCTCCGTATTTCACTTCACATCAATAATTATATATAGTTTTGATGATTTGTTACATTAATACCAAATAGATATTTTAGATGATAATATAAATATAAAATAATACACTTTTATAAGACAATCGTGTTTTGTAAAAAAGCTAAAGAAAATAAACGAGTATCCTACGTGGCCTTTGATGTATAAAATACAACGGTAATGAGTACATCTGTAACTAAAAACTATCAATGTGTTCCAAAGTAGGTGCACGACAATTTGTATTTGCTGAAATAAATTAATACCTATGTTTATTTAAATCTAAGTAGATAGTACTTTATCTTTTACTTTCTGCTTTGGCATTCACGTTGGTGAGAAATTGAATAATCTACGAGAAATAAATTTTCAGTGTTGAATTTTGACGAGATCTTCCACTTCTGACGATTCTTTCCCGAGGTAGACCATTGGCTGCCAAATAGCATTTTTAGTTCGTCCGACCAGCTCTTCATCTGTCTGCTGACGTTTCCCTTTCCAAGTCTTGGATTCCAAGCGGTAATTCGGTGAGTCCAGCGGGTATGGAGAAGTCACATGATGTGACCTGCCCAACGCCATTTCAGATGTCTAACGGTGGTTTCCACGTCATTAATTTGTGTTGCCTTTCTTATGTCTTTCATCTCGTATTGTACTAGCCAGGATATTCATGTTTAATTTTTTTCTTTCCATTTTTTGGCGGCAAACATGAATAGCATTTGTTTCTATAATGTGAGTGCTTGTGTTTGCGAACTGTATGTGAGCGCCGGAAGTACAGAAGTATTTACGATTTCTCTCTTTATTCGCAAACTCTAGAAGCTTTGTTTAAAACAGTGTTGTCAAGGTCGATATCGGGAGTCCGTGGCACCAGTGCCACGACCAAATCGCCCCTTCACGCAGTTCATTACCCCGCCACCTGAGACAACGCTATCCCTATTGTAAAACGGCGGAGTTACTACTAATAGTTTCCTTTCCCGACGCTAGTCGCAGAGAAGCTCGTGGCATGCTACGATGACAAGACGCATGACACTGCCACCAGTAGAAGACCTTGACACCACTGGTTTAAAAGAATGAATTTGAATCCCCAGAATGTTGACCTTGCTGCGAAAATTCGTCTGCTCAATTATTTTTTGTGCTATTCTTAAGACAATAATTGACCCAGATATACGTATTCTTTCACATATTCATTTTTTTTCGGTACCATCAGCAATTTTATCTTTTGTGCTATTTGTAATGACCTTTGATTTTCTGAGATTTATTCGTAGACCTTTCTACATCTTTGCTAAGAATCAGAAGTTCAGAAAGCATTGCTTGCAGCTCTCTGGATGAATTGGCAATTAAAATAATCTCCCAGCACTTTGTTGCACAAACAGTTTTTTTAATAATAATCTTCCAGCACTTTGTTGAAAATAATTGTTAGTGGCAGTGTTACTTCTTTAATTCCAAATTCCAGATATTCATTTAGTATGTCAACTTCTCCGGGACATTTTTCGGGCATATCTGTTTCAAAATGGCTGACTTTGCTTGGCAGAATTTCTGGAACATGAGAATTGTGTTTTAAACTTTCTAGGAAGTCTTCGATTAGTGCACGACATTTTATCTTGTCGCTTGTGTATAACTTTTCGTAGAATTGTGTGGCTGTTACGATTTTACAATCACGATTTTACGTCTTGATGTGGCAACAATGCCGTTCTCTCAGTGAAGTCCAAGTGAATAGTGTTAAATTTGACAGTGACAGAGTGAACAATGATACTTATTTTGTGTGTAAATAGCAGCTGTGTAAGGAAGTTCCCGAATTAGGTGCTCAGGAATTCTACCACTGTGTACCCCACCCGACAATCGAAGGCCCTTGCCCTCTACCGGATTGAAATGGGCTATAATAATAGTAAAAATATTTATTTAAATGACTCGAAGCATATCTCAGAGAATAGAACCAAAGAATGAGAACACTAACGCTGGTTTATGTTCTTATGGTTTATAGTCGTTGGTCATGGTCTCGGTAACAGCGACGTTTTTCTTTCTGCTCCAACATACGTATAGTTGTTTCTTTTGGTAGGCACTGATTTAAGTATTGCAGAGAACCTTGTGTTGTCATATTTTCTTAACGCTGAGAAAAAGGATTGCCTTGCTAGTATTCATTTAACATCTAATCGTTAACTCCGTTGTCATAAATTAGTCTTCATCTAGTCGTAAATTAAAACTTGAAAGATAATTTATGAAAGCTACACCATGAAATTTTGGCATAAACATTCTAATTAATCTCGACAAGTCCTTCTTTTTGGAATGCTGTTTCTGTCTTACTTCATATCGTATTACCAAGATGAAACACACTGAAGAAGGCATAAATTCCGTAATACACATTTATTAATAAATTCGTTGCATATCGTTTTTCTCGTAAAAATTACACCGCTTTTGACGCCTACTTACCTCGAATAATAATTGAGATAAATACACGAAACATTAATGGACTAACGACAGCATTAATGGACGTTATGAATTTGTACGTATTTTCGATAAGTGGCATGCAACCCAAAATCAAACATGACTAACGGACCTCTCAAGAATACAATAAATCGTGTTAACAGGTTTATTTGAAACACCGAATTCAACTCGTCTGGCAGGTAATAGAACCCCTCATTAATGTTACAATAAGTAAGAAACGCATGCGATGCACTTTATTTTCCAACTGCCGGAACCACGCCAATTCTAAGTGACGTGACGATGCCCATCAGCAGGGCATAACAAGAGAGATCTCATTCAGAACTCTCCAGCGAGTACACGACCCCTTCAAAGGCCGTACAGCTATTATCCTCGCACCGTACCGCACGACCTCCACCACACACGGCAGGCGCCGGGCAGCTCTCTGCGCTTGACACGGCGCCGGCCGCCCCCGCCCCCGCCCCCGCCACCGCCACCGGCCGCGGCCCCGGCCCCGCCCCCCGCCGCAGCCCCTGCCCGCGTCCTCGGGGCCAGCGCGGCGGTGGCGGCGGCGGCGGCGGCGTCGGGGCGCGCGTCCGGCGGCGCAAATGGACTGGAGCGTCTCTTGTGCACGCCCCGATCCGCATCGACCCGGCAACTTCCCGCGCACCACAGCGGCCGCGCGGCCCGCTGCCCCTGTTTCAGCGCCCCCGTCCCCCCCACCTCGTCACCACTTCACACCGCGCCCCCTCCTCCCGCTCAACAAACGCCAGGCCCGCCCCCCTGCGCAGGCCCTGTTACCTCTCTCTTGTCGCTCTCGTGGCTCCGTTCACGTCCCTCTCATTTCTCTCTCAACCTCTCTCGAACTTTTGTGGACCATCTCTCGTCCCACTCTCGCCCCTCTCTTGTCCTCTCTCTTTCCACCCTCGTCTGTTTCTTGTCCCTCTCTAATCCCACCCTCGTCCCTCTCTTGTTCCTCTCTCATCCCACCCTTGCTCCTCTCTAGTCCCTCTCTCATCCCATTCTCATCCCTCTCTCGTCCCTACCGATGGCCTCTATCTTTGTTGATCTCTCATGTCTTTTCCCTCGCGCATCTCTTGCTTATCTCCAGTCACCTCATTCCCGATCCTCGCTCGCCTGTCACTCGCCTCTCATTGGCCCATCTTTGGCCACCCTCTGGCCTCTTCCTTGCCTCTCTCTGGTCTCTGTCTGGTCACGCGAGTTTGTAATAGATATTTCGGTTGGGGGAACATTACAGGACACCTCAACATTTTCAAACTTTTCTCATAACTGACTCCACATTTTTTTGTATAAGTTTTTCTCCGGTTACTTAAAGGTCGCTTAAATATTACGCAGGTCTCATTTTGTTGAAATCTTTAAATTTTTGAAATATGCAAAAGTTCAAAAATGTTCGGCGTCTTCTTTAAACTACAATATTGAAGATAGAAATGTTTTGTTTCATAAAATCGGTTCTCTAAAGACAGTTCTTTAACTAAGGTCATGTACAATTTTTTCCAAAATAAGAGTAGTTTTCGCGAAATTGTTTGTGAAGTGTAGGGGATTTTTTTAGCAATTATTTTCTCAAAACTGCTCCGAATTGGGTTTTTTTCCTCAGACAATTATACGCTTAAACAAAAATACGCTTAAAAATGACGCTGTTCGTATTTTCGGCGAACACTTTGAAGTATTTTTAAAATTGCAAAACAATTGCAAAAGTGCAAAAATGAATACATATATTTTTCCTTAAAAAAATCTGTTATGGATAATTAGGCCTTCTAGGACCGAAACAACGTTTTGAAAAAAGAGAAGGTTGTTTTTTGCGTAATTTTTTCTTGAAGTAAAAGAAATTTTTATTTTTTTCTCAAAAACTACTCCAATTCCTTCCTGAATTGTTTCTTCGGGTAAAGTAAAGGAAGCTTTAAAAATGGAGCACGTCTCATTTTCGTTGATCTCTTGTTGAACTTCACTGAAATTGAGAAATAATGCGAAATAATAAGTATGTGCTGTTTTAAGATTACTGGTTCCCTACCACTCTGTTGTCCTCTATTGAGCCTTTACCCACGTCTCTCTTTTATATTACTGACTCTCCAAGTCTAACCGATTTTCTATAAAATAACCTTATACTATATCTCCAAATTTCTCTTAATCCGACACCTTTTCATGTCCTTCATATCCTAGTATCTCCATCAGTAATCATATCATCCTTTCAGTTACACTTAAATTGTACATAATACGTCTCCTTCCCAATTCTCAAATTAATACCATTAGTTGGACGTCTCTAATTATTGTGAATGTGTTCTTCCTTCATTTCGTTGGTGTAGTGACGTCGGTCTGTCCACGATCGTTGAAATCCTTCATTATTCACTGGGTCATTTTTTATATCTGCACTCCGTCAATTCTTTCTTCAGCTTGTACGTTTCAACTATCATGTCCTACTACACTACCCTTTCCATTCCATTGAAAACACAACTCGCATAAATTCTAACGTACATTTTTCTTGTAGCCTCCGCTCTCCATGAAGTCCTTCACTACAGTTGAGGTAACCCGGCCCGGTGCTCTGCGTTCGCAATCAGCTATTTATCTCATGAAGCTCCCCTCCTGTTTCCTCTCACACGTCCTCGTGCACCTCCGCCCCTAACGCCGGCCACCCCTACCCCCCGCTGCTAGGGCCGAAGCTTCCGCAGGTGTCGTTGCCTGCGCTTCCGCCACCCCTGGCGCCGCGCGTAATTTCCGCTTCGCCCACTGTGCGCTTCGAATCTCTCTCCTTTGACAGTCAGCCGTCCGTTGGGCTTTCCGTTTCCACTTGATTTATCACCTTGCAACGTGCCCTCCAAATCGCCTTTACCCTCTAATTTGGTTTTATTTCAGATTCGAGCGTTGTCGTTCTTTACATCTCGTGTGACGTCTTTGTACTCGGGTTCTTTACACACGAGGCCTTCGTTTTCTGAACAGTTTTCTGAATTTTTTCTTATGATTTTTCTCCTCTCTCGTTTCTTCTTGTTTTGTTTCCGGTAGTTTACAGTATCAATAAATTATTTTCCCGGGGTAGTCACTAAGTCAGATTATTTATTTAATTAACGTTGTTGTCCTTTTTATTAGACTACTGTGGCCAACATATTTTCCCCTAATTGCAAAAAACAATGCCTTGCCACTTCACAATATGCGAAATAAAAATCGGGGGTTCAACTGATCAGCACGTAGTTAAAAACCTCCATAATTCATGGCGGTTTCTGATCCGGTGACGGTTGTACAACTACCACATTTATTCATTTTATTGGTTTACTAATTCATATACTTTTTTAAAAAAATATTAAGTAGTGAATTATTATTTCTCTAACAACATTTTTGTTCCTTAAGCAGTGATTCGGAGATTTCGATCTTTCGTTCTCGTCGCAGGTTTGCAGTTGTCTGCGAACGAGCTATCGGATGCCTTTCCATTGATTCTTCGTGGGCACTCATCTCAGTTTTCTCAGCGACTCCACACGCGTCCTAATTCAGAGCTAAAACTGTTTGCAGTGCACTTCCGGCCAGTGTGTGAAAAGTATAGGCGTACTGTGTTGTTTTTGTTGTTTCTGCTGCTGATTTCTGACTTCTGGTTTCTTGAACTAAAAGTAAAATAATATGCCACAATGAATCACAAGACAATTAATTAACAAATAACAGTGAGCGTATGGGAATAATTCTTACGCTTGTTCAACTCACAGTTCAAAACTTTATGATCAGATACCTTCTTTGTTTTTTGTAAAATATAGTTTTCCTGGTGTGGTTTAATTTATTTAAGTGGACGTTCAATTTAAAAATGATTTCAGATTTTATTTCATTACCACAATTTTATGGGTCATTACTAAAAGCAACTACCAACAAGCCATCCACAAATTGTACCACACAAATTGTCACTGAAAAAAATATTCGTATTTGTTGAATATATTGCACATAATTTAAAAAAGGCAACAGCATTATTATCAAAGAAATTAATGACACGTTATCTTGGAAACACATTTAAACTTCGGTGCACAAGCCGAAACAAAGAAAGCAAATTGCAGAATCCCCGTGAGTGCAAAGCCAAGAGAAATGTAATGAGCCCCAGAGACATGCGAGTGGTGTGCCAGGTGACATGTGGGCCGTTCGTGAAGCAGAGCTGCCGCCCCTCCCTCGCTGCAGCGTCCTACTCCCCTCTCTCGCCCCCACGCCCGCCCTCGCCCCGCGGCGCGGAGGCCCGCTCTCCGCAAACTCGTCCGCGTCCGTCGCCCCTCCCCCCCCCTCATCATCCATCGGCCCCGCCCTCGCGTCTGCTCGCGCGCGGCCTACTTCCCGGCGCGCTCCACCCTTCCGTTCGCTCGCCCGCCCGCCAGTTCGCCCGCGCGCGAGTGCCGGTCCATCCGCCCCGCCCTCCCACTCCCCCCATCTCCCCCGGCCGCACCCTCGCCGCCCCCGCCACCGCGCCGGCGTGTTTATCTCGAGTGACGCTCTCCCGGCCCCCGCTGCCGCCGTCGAGCGACCGCCGCTGCGCCGCACGCCTTTCAGCTGTCACTGACTGCCGGCAGCGGCGCGCTGTCATTCAACCATCCCCTCCCTATCCTCTGCCCCCGACGCCCGGCCTCTCCAGCCCCCGCGGTCGCGCCGCCGCCGCCGCCGCCGGCCCGTCGCTCCGTCCCTGACCTCCCGCCGGCGCCGCCGCCGCACGCGCCGCTTCCATTCCCTCTGCGCAAACCCCCTGCTGCCGCCCGCCTCCGCCAATCCATGGCATTGACTGACCATGTACCTGCCTCTCCACGGCCCTGACGCGGCGCGTCACCGCTCTTCCACGTCCGCGCCTCTTCATGTCCTCATGCGCCCCTCCTCCCTTTCCCGGCATTTAGCTTTTTTCCGTCCGTGATTGTATCTTTGTGAACCTGTGGTTGTTTTTTTTTCATTCCGTCGGGTCGTGTTTTGTAAAATTTCATGTGTCTGATTTCCTCCGACTTCCCTGATCGTCCTCTTTTCTTGGTCCACATTTGTTGTCACGATTCTCCCGTATTCCCGCCATTTATGCTCATACTGGATTCTCTCGTCCCTCAGTGATGATACAATGAACGAAATTTTCGTCAATTCCTCACCGTCTGGGCCGTAATGTCCCCTATCCTTCATACTCCTGTCTCATCCACCTATGTCCTTCTGAATCATCACTGCAGCCCCAACGTAATTCTGTTTCCGTCAGGAGGACGCCTTTCATCACGTCACCCTCGAGCTGCCAAATTCTAATCTGCGCTGACACATCTGCACCCGGCCTCCCGCACCTCGTCAATCGCGCCGCTCCACTGTTCGCTTTCATTGCTACTTCCGAGCGATCCATCGCCTCGCTGCCGCATTGCTCCTCTTGCTACTGCCTTTGTTGTGCTCGTCGACTTCGCTGTTCTTTCCATCCTTTCTAGTCATGTCCCTGTCACCTCTCGTCGCATATTTCCCTCACCCTCTGTATCATGCCTACACGTAGAGTATTAATGAGAAATATTAATTTTGAGGCACAAAAATTGTTAGCAGAACGTCATTTTACGAGAGTGAGTGTTTTTCAAAGTGAAAACACGTCTAGTACAAGAGGAATCGCAATGAAAACTTATGGAAACAAAAAATACCGTGTAATGGAGATCACATCTAGTTTTCACGCGTAATACCAATTAAAATACTTGTAAATAAAGCAACTTTTAAATCTGTTAATCTATAAATGAATAAATTAGTAAATTGAGACAAATAGAAGCAAATTAATGTAATATTTAAGAAATTTTGAGAATTTTTAATTTTAAGAAGTGTTGGAAAAGAAATAATAAAAAACCAAAAAATATTTACGCACAATATCCCGCTCTCTTTGAGAGATGCGGCGGTTCCCACGAGACCCACGCGCTCTGAACGTGACGTCCCGCAGTTCCAAAAGCGCCTTTTCTGCCGACTTCTCGTATTCTTCCCCATGTTACTCAACCGCGCCTCGCAGACGCTAAACGGGGGCGAGTGGCCGTCGCCTCCAGCCCCGGCGAAAGAGACGGCGAAATCGAATAACAAATACGCATCTGGGAACTAAAGCCTTCTATTCATCGTGAAAAGATTCTGTTTCTGAGACGTCGCACAATGTGTCCGTCTAGCAGCAAACAACCTAATTTCGCAAACGCCCAAAGTTTGCCCGAAGCGGGCTCCTATATCCCGCGGAGGCGTAGGCGCGGCTCCGGCTTTGTTGAGATGGAGTCTGGAGGCGCGTGCATCATGCTGTTCTCCAGCTTTTTCTCTAGTTGTTTTCCGGGCGAAACTTGGAAATTAGGTCAAACATTTGCATTTCCTTTGGTCGACTTACGAAAGCAGAGCATTTTCAGATGGAGCCGGTAATTTGAATGGAGGCGACCCTTAGCGGTGGAATAGTAAATAGAAGGTTGGATTTTAGAGAATTGGTATACACGAAAGCATATCTGTTAATTTTTAAACGTGAGGTTTCCACAGTTACAAAGAAAAAAATTTACTTTGATAAAGCAAAATTTTATCAAAATTCTATTGCTTAATATATTTTAATTCATTGTGTTGCTTTCTCTATTCACAATCTAAAAGAATCGCAAAATGTAGCTACCATTTATTATTAATATTAAGAGTAATTCGGTTAATGAAAATGCAATGAATGGAAAATTTAACATGAATCATTGGTTCCGGGATTGAATGAATGAATGAATTGACAGTTTCAAATGCAATGATCCTTGTTTTATTCTCATGATATGTTCTCGATAATCTGATAATTGTGAATACTGTAACTACATGAATGAGCAGGTTTGCTGCGTTCGCAATTATTAATGGAATATGAAATTAATATAGACATTCTCTTGATATTTTATAATGAGTTCTGATAAAAAGCCCCTATCTTTTCCTTTTGCGAATACTTAAATGTAGAGAAAAGTTTTTCAAAATGCGATAAAAATATGAGATCTTGAATATGATTTACTTATTCTATTAGGCTAAAATATGACTGTTATTATGATTTTTATACAAGAAGATGGTGAATGGTCAGGCTTCTCCAATCACAAATTTCAAACAAAATGAAAGATTCTAACCTTATCAATAGCAAGGTATAAAAGACCACATGCATTATCGAAGAGCATTGCCAAGGTGGAGATGTCTCCGGGCCCACAGTATAAGTGTTGATTCCATTGAAGTATTAAGCAATTTTACTAAATTGCTTAATCATCAATTAATACTCATGTTTACTCATTTAACAAAAACAAGTTTCATTTTCAAGTTCTACTGTTGAAAACAATGTTCCCAACAAACTTTTCATTTAATGTTAATGACAAAGTCTATTACACCCATCGTCATAAAAAAAGCTGCACCACGAAGGACCTTACTGATTCCCTGCAAACTTGGTGGGTATTTTGCACACCATTCACTAAGCCAATGATTTCGTTTTCACGATCGGCCGCACACTGGGGGGTCGTGGGTAAGCCGTGACGTCGCGCCCACCGGCCGAGAAAAGAGGGTTTCAAACAGCCGCGCCAGCCATTGCGACATCAGTAACGTCGCCAGAGCGTCATCTGCACGTACACTGTGCCTAGGCGACGCGTTCGACAGCCAGTTGTCCAGATAGAAGCTTTCGAGAGGGCCCGCACCGTGGATGTGCGGGAGGCTGATTGGTCCTGTCGCCTTATTGCGCGCCACACCGGTTGTACAAACGCCACCATCGCCCGCTGTTGGCGACAACGGATTGAGGAAGGCACGCACACACGACATGCAGGATTTGGACGTCCGCCACGCACCACGAGGAGGGAGGACCGATGGATGGTCCGCCACGGGCAACCAGATCCCAACGGAAACGATAGGTGCTTCAGCGCTGCTTCAGCAGGCTGTGCAGCCTGCACTGTCACATCCTGTAAATGCCAGTAGCACTGGCAGGCGGTTGCACTACGCAGGGCTCGCCGTACGCTGACCGTTGCGACGCCTGCCCCTCATATCCCAGCAACGTCGCTACAGACTCGCCTGGCGTCGGGAACGACGGACCTGAGGCCATGCAGACTTGCAATGGGTCATCATCAGCGACGAGTTCCGCTTCTGTCTGAATGGCGTCGACCACTGGGTCCGTGTCTGAAGGCGGAGTGGGGAGCGCCATGACGAGCGGTTTGTGGTATCCCATCACACGTCCCGTCAACCTCGTGAACGCCCACGCCCATGCCCTATTTCAACAGGAAAACGCACGTCCTCATACTACAGCCATCTCCCGAGGATACCTTGCAGCCGTGGATACTATGCAATGGCCAGCCGCATTGCCAGGCCTTTCCCCGTTCGAGAATGTTTGGGGTGCTATGGAGCGTGCGAAGAGGACCCTAACCCTACCCACCAAACTGCAAGAACCGCGCGCTCAGATGTAGGCTGCATGACATGGACTAGCACAGGACTCCATTAGAGACCTGTACAACTCCATACCACGCCGTCTGGACGTGTGTGTTTGCCAACATGGCGACCTCAGGTCAAACTAACATGTACAGTCTGTGGACGTGTAGCGCAGTAAATATTGGTCCTACAAACGTGAAAATGTAATCATTTCGTATGCGTAGTACCCTCTACCTGCCTGCCAACAATGATCGCAATCCGCCTCGTCCTTCTGAGTGCAGCATTTTTTATGACGATGAGTGTATATTTCATTTTTAATAAAGGCCGTTTTATCTTCATAACACAGTAACCATTTCTACCATAGTATACTAAGACTTAAAATACTACGAATATTTTCAAACTTTATTCTGAATTTTCAGTTTTCGAGTGAAAAGTCCCGATTTTCTTCCTAATCCAATAATGCTGGAAACCCTCGTATTCTAACAAACATTTATGAAAATTTGCATCATATTTGTACACAAACATTATTAATGATTTTCAGATTCATACAAATTTGAAACCAACAAAACAAACATAGGTAGCCATCTTAGCTTCCACACCACTTGGTAATGCTAAGGTTAATCAAATAATGTACTTCAAGTTTAGTATAATTCTTTAATCATTATCTTAACCTAACCGTAAGTACACAGTTTCCTACTACATTTAAATAAAATTTAGGAAATAACAAATTTTTGTGAAAAGTGAGATCTCATATTTTCCGAAGTAAGGAGGTTAAAAAAGTAAAATATAAATATAAAACAATGTATTGTGCAAACGCTATGTGTAATAGTGTATGTATAAACTTTTCATTTGTTTTGTTATTTTCTAGCTTCCTTTCTACAATCTAAAGAAAAAGATAGAATATTGTATTTTCTTGTCCGTAATGTAGATTAATTTCGTATAAGGCTTCACCTGGTCTGTTGCATATGTTTTACCGGCCATAGAAATGTCTCCTCTCTTTTCGACTCTTAAGAATTTTCATTTCTTGACAACCTTATGATTGTTTTTATTTGTATTATTCTCATTCTTTCCGAATTTGGCACTTACAATAATTTTTGCCTCAGCAGTCCTCCATGGAATCTACTGAAAACTATTTTTCAACCCATTACAAAATTGAATGTTGTAAAGTTACTGTTTTTTCTTTTTCATTTGTTATAAAGAACATTGCTCTATCAACATCTCTGGTTAGTTTCAACCCGAGTATAATGTACACGAACCAAATAATTCGCATTAACTCAATAGCAATTGTAGAACTGTAATTCCTTCTAACATCGAAATGTTTGAAGCACAGAAGTTGGAGACACTCCTTTGAATCATAGCTTTTAATTGCATTAATATAACCACGATTCACATTTGAACCAAAATCAATTCCATTCAACTTCCAACGACCTGGATATCTTGCTATTTAATTTTCGTGGATATGAAGATGGAAAACCTGATGATGATCCTCTCCCAATTGCATTGTTTTGTAACCTCTTTACTTCAAACATGCATTGCATATTCCATTGTTCATAAAATTAAATATCTTGCCGACACTGTTATAATATTATCACGATTGTATTCAGAACCATTCAATATTCATTTACACTCACATTTGAAAATTTAAATTGCACAAAAAATTGAAAATTTATAACTTTTTGAGTAGTAAATTTTCTCGAATTTTATTTTCCAGACCATCTAGCACTTTTGCCGTTATAAACAGCACAAGAGCTGAGGTAATTGTCCCAAACTCTTTTGTGGTGTAATCAGCTGATGAGATATTTACATGATCGATGATAAGGCACATGGCAGGCAGATATAGGAATTACATTGGGTTACCACTTTGTCCAGGTTTCCCTGCCACGACAGTAAAACACTTCGTTTCTGTCTACAAAATTGCAAATGGAATCATAAATGGTAATTTCATTGGTGATTTTCAAAGAATGAAATTGATTTACTTTGAAAACTATATACCTCCGTGCAAAAATCAAAAATGTATTTAAGTATTAAAGTGCCTCTCAAAATATCGTGCATGTTTTTGTTTACAGATTATTTTTTTAAATGATATTTCCTTTCAACACAGAAACAATGATTATTCTATCATTTTCATAGCATTTACTTTTACACCTTAGGCATTTATTCAATCTAGTCCACATGCATTTGGGCTCTTAAAGGTATCTTTTCGTGTCGCATATTAGGCACTAACATAAACCCTGGCTCTTCGAAATAAAGATAGGGACTGCAGCGCCCTCGGTTATACAACACATAAAGGCAGTCAAACAAACATGAGCACGGTATTAAACCGATCCCCAACTGTTCACAAGGATGCGCTGAAATTGTATACACTCTTATCACCACGCTAATCTGGCAGTGTTTATAATAAAACATTTTTTTGTAAAATATTATATTTACAAGTAGGTAACAATGAAGCAATAGTATTAATGAATTTTTCATTTTAGGGTCGGATTAACCCAAGGCCAGACAACCGTGTTCTCAGGCCTGGGTCTTATTTTTATTCATTATCAACGCCGCGCTAAAAGGGCGACATGCGGCGAGCATTACGTATTACCATGGCCTTAATTAGCCTGCCTGATTTTTCTTTCGTCGCATAGCTATAGAAAGAGAGACGATTTGTATTACAAAGCTACAGCTTCATTTCCTCCGCCGGGAATCGAATCCAGGACCTCCTCGCAGTTAACTAACACGCGGTCCATGAGGCACCCGGCCCACGGCACACGATCCTTCAGCCACCCGAAGGACACAATGTAGAAATTAATTTAATAAGAAATTTTAGTTATCGTAAAATGCAAAACATTACAACAAATTTTGTAAAGATTTCATACGTTTAATAAAAAACATTTCTCCGACACGTAGGTGTATTTTCCGCCGCAACTCGAAGAACTAATTTCCGTTCGAGTAATATTTTCTCGCCTCATTCCGCTTCGCAGCCTAATTTCAACGTGGGCGCTGGACGTTACCAAAACTTACAGCGCTCCATTCCGCGCACCTGTGTTTGCAGAGCAAGATCGCGAGCTATCTGTTTAAACCTGTATAAACACCACTTGGAATTCATATTTCAAATCGCTTGTCCGCGCTAATAAGATACGGCGTGCCGACCATCAGGCATCGGCCGGGGCAGATCCGCGCGCCGCCGCTGGGACAAAGCGCGCACTAATTGAATTTCCCATCATCCCCCGGCGCCGGCTGACAATCAAAAATTAAATCGGTTACGCCGACATTAACAAGTGCGTCTGCGCGCGTGTGCGAGGGCTGGGCAGCGGCTGCGCCCCCACTCACGTGCCGCGGCGTCCTCACCTTCCCATCGCCCCTGCCATCGCCCCTGCCGTCGCCCCTGCCGTCGCCCATGCCGTCGCCCCTGCCGTCGCCCCTGTCGTCGCCCCTGCTGTCGCCCCTGCCATCGCCCCTGCCATCGCCCCAGCCATCGCCCCAGCCATCGCCCCAACCATCGCCCCAGCCATCGCCCCAACCATCGCCCCAGCCATCGCCCTAGCCATCGCCCCAGCCCTCGCCCCAGCCATCGCCCCAGCCATCGCCCCAGCCATCGCCCCAGCCATCGCCCCAGCCATCGCCCCAGCCATCGCCCCAGCCATCGCCCCAGCCATCGCCCCAGCCATCGCCCCAGCCATCGCCCCAGCCATCGCCCCAGCCATCATCACCGCCATTGCCCAAGCCATTAGCTCTGCCACTACCCGCCTTTGCCACAGCAGTCGTCCATGCCATTTTACCCATGTCTTCTCCACGCTCACTCTCGTTGTCACCCCTGTATTCCTCCATCGCTCATAGCATCCGCCCCGTCGCCTCCCATGCGGTCACCCCCGTCGCCACCGCTGTCGACCGCCGCCGTCCTCGGCATCGCGCCCGCTGTCGATCCCGCTTCCGTCCTCGCTATCGACCCCGCCATTTATTCCGTCAACGACCTGCATTGTTCCTAACATTGCCCTGTCATAGTCCCTGCCATTGCCTCCTCCGTCACAGCGTCACCCCCTCACCTGTCCGTCGCGTAGCCCCCGCTCCGCTGCGACTCCCTCATGCGTCGCCTCTTCTTGCGTTACCCCCGCCACTTGCAACACCCACTCCGCTACCAATTTCCCCCACCTCGTAAAGCCCCTTCGCCCCTTCCCACGTCATCCCATCCCAACTAACTATTCTCCCCACTCTTCACTCCCAAAATCCCTCCTTCGCCTTCCCGCCTCACGTCGCAACTCCCACCCATTTCACATTTCACACTTTACTAATCTCGTATCCTTCCTTCTGACTCCATTTCCCTACTCCACATCTCCCACTCTTCGCAGCTCTCTCCGTGCAACACTCTCATTTGTCTGTGTACTCCCGCGCACGACCTGATGACGCCGTGTTACGAACTCTGTGATCCAATGTAGTCAACTGAGTTTACCATCATTAACGAGATCGAACAATAAATTCCAATAAAATAAGATGAGAGCTGTTCGAAGTCTAGAACAGCAAAATAACTTCTGGACATAGAATGAGTTCCAGGGATTTTTATTCTGATTGCGACACTGTGCCTGTTAGCTCCCGTGTTACGTTGACTCTCTTCCCCGGTGGCCTTGCCATTACCTCAACCCAACTCTTTACATACGATTTTCAATCAGTTTTACTGAGTACATTTTGCCTTCATAAATTTTATAAATTCTTGCCAATTAAATTATTTTTATGCTTTTTTTGTTCATTGAAAACAGAAGCAATATTAATGTTAGAATTCCAATGTGGAAAGAAAAGTCAAGTAATTGTGTTTTGTTAAAAGTTTTACCTTTTTTGGGCTCGCGTATTAGCCGATTCGGACCACGCGTACATGCCTACAGCCTTTACCGGCACTCAGAAACTATTTCTCGGTGGCAGGGCATGAAACATCATTAGGGGGGATCAGCTTTTCGCTGAATCCCATTTTTACCCACCCGGGTTGTTAGCCCTAGAGGATGTGGAAGATGAAATGATAACGATAATTATGAGTGAAAAGATGACACACACATACAGACATACACAAATACACCCATGTCCGAGGCGGGACTCGAGCCCGCGATCCTTTGGTCCGAGATCGCAACAGCACCATTGCTTTAGCCATCGGGCCGACTTTAACACTTATTATTATTATTATGTTGTTATTAGTATAAATAAGGCATATTTAATATAAGCTTAACTTACACTTAAAAATCTCTGAAATTTCTAAAATTGTAAATTCCAATCTCCAGTTTTTCGCTTGCTAAAGCGAATTTTTTAATTGACTAGGGAAATAAAATAATACAAGTTTCAATATTGTGTAAGTACTTGACTAAAAATAATATGAGAAAGTACATGATGTTTCAGCACCAGTAGTCTTCCTGAATTTTGAAACCGGCTCTACATATGTTTACTAGGAAGCATACACCTTTGTCTCTGCTCTTCATTTACCCGTCATTCCATTGTCCCCGTTTCCGCTTTCATCCAATTCGTCATAAATATAAATGTATCACTAGAGGCTATTTCTTTTTCATTTCCAATACACAATTATTTTCGTCAATTTACTCGCAGACATTTATACAATTACATCATGTCAGGGTATTGCTGAACAGACCACAATCCAGAACTGTAAGACCCACCATGTCCTAAGCTTCCGATTTCTCGTTTTGTATCCCGTTGCCCTCCGAATTCCATAATACCACACACATCCTCAACCGCTGCAGTAGTTGGGCTGTGAAGGTCTGGAAAGCGTCGTTACAAGCCAAGCGGTCGCCACCGCAGCGCCACCCCCTCTCCCCCCCCACCCGCCGTCGCCCGCGGAGACCGCACGACCCCCCCCCGCCCCGCGCGCAGTTATCCTGATACACGGTTGGCATCCGCAAACATCGGCCACCTTCCGCACACTTCGAATGCCTGCCGCGCCCGCTCGCCCGCTCGCTCGGGCCCGCCCCCGCATTCACGCCGCGCGCTGGCCCGGAACGGGGCGAGAGGCACGCGCGCCGACAAAAAAGCCAAAATATTTTGTGTGCGCCATTGTTATAGGCGGCTCTTTTAGGTGCATTAAACCGTCCCTAAAATGGCATTTTATGACATAATCATCCTGTCATCGCTTTTACTTACTCGTATATGCTGCGAAAAAATGTAATGCTGTAAAAAAATTTAATGTTGCAAAACATCGATGTCGAGATTTTGTCGGAATACACGTTTGACGGTCACTGATACCGAAAAAGTTTTTTTTTAACATTTCGGTTTTGCGCTGACATGTGCAAAATTCACACAAATAATGTTTGGAATTTAATACGATTAAATCATTTTTCTGTTTTCATAATAGATCTGAATTTTTTTTGGTATGCATCCACAAATTTTCTGTAGACCCGACCGTGGTTCTAATAGGTGATGTGTAGATGACATGAAGCATGAATTAACACGTCACTTTTTAACGAATTTCTCAAACTTTTATTTTCAATAATAAAGTTTTTTTAACGATTCAGGTGATCTACTGCAACTGTGATTATTTGTTGTTTTCGGACTTGAACCATTGCAAAAAAATCAAGCATTTTCAATATATGCAAAGGAGTTAAATTTAATCGCGTCTTAAGAAAAACGAGTCGTACAATTACGTGTAAGTGTAACATAGTCACGGGTCACTTACCAAAAAGTTTTACCAGTTTTATATCCAAAAAGTAAAGGCAAAAAATTAAGCTTATTTAAAATATATAAAAATATGTGGAGCTACTACAACAGACATTTTCTCGCATTATTTCTAAATTTGCACTTTCCAAAATTGTAGAAAGTTCAACTAAATGATATCCGATCCATTCTTTTAAGCGTCTCTTCTTCTATCCTTGGAAAAAATTGAAACACTTTTTGAGAAACTATTTTTTTTATAAATTGCATTAATTTTATGGCCAAGGTACGCAAAAACTGACTCTTATTTTCAAAAAAACTGTACAAGATCTTTTTAAAGAACTGGTTTTTACTTTCTCGTATACATATGTAGATACGAAGTAATAAACGTAGTGTAGGTCTAGAGAAGGTACATTAAGCTGCGGAAAATCGATTTCAAGATTTCTACGGAAATACACGTTTTGGGGTCACCCGATGCCGAAAAGGCGTTGTTCTTCTTCAAAACGTGTTACGCATGGTGTTCACGGACACGTACTAGTGGTGTTTACGGACTGACGGGTGGACGGACAGACGGACGGACGTTTTGCCGTCTATTGTTTTTTCGGTATCAAGGATCCACAAAACAGGGATTCTATTCTGGCTACACCGCGTGTTATGGGATTTGTTTTCTTAATTTATCAATTGGATAATCCACTTTTTCGTTATCAGAGCCCGGCAATGATTGCAATTTTCGAAAAATCAGGAATTTCAACAAACATAAGAACTGTACCATTCTCTTAGGCGTCCTTTACGCTATCCGAGAACAAAGTTTAATCCAAAAATTTGGTGCTAATTTTGAGAAAATTTTGAAACTGCTTTGAAGGCTTCATGTAAAGTACCCTCAAAATTCAAAATATTCCGTTGAAACTTTTTCAATGTCTCGAGTTCATTCAGATCGGTTGAAAAATATCAATTTTGGAGAAAATCAGCTGAACGATTTAGGCGCTAGCGTTGACTAGAGATGGACGGAGGGACGGACAGACTGACGTTTTGCCGTCAATCAATTTTTCGGTATCAAGGACCAACAAACGTTGATTCTGGTTCCACCTCGTGTTAGAGGAAGTAATTTACTATGTTTGGGAACAGCATTTATCCACTTTTTTGTGACCAGAGCCCAGTAATCAGAGTTTTTCTACCGAAAATTCGCCTTTTTTCCCGAGCACGATTACATAACTTTCTCTTCTTCCGATGTAAGGGCGAGTATCATTACAGTTTTTCCTTTTCGCTTGCATGTAATATTCGATTCTCTGATGATCATGAAATTTCGAGGTCCCGAATCTGACGAATATCTTGTGCATACCAGGAATGTTGAAGAGTATAACAACTAATATCCTTGTTTAGTTTCTTAATTTGTTTCAACAGAAAATGTTCTTTATTTTTCTAGTCGCATTTTTATTTAAAACCAAGAATTTTGTATTACTTCCTTAATATCACACCGTCTGGTCCAATGTGAGCTCCAATACAACGATTTTCCTGCATCTGAAAATTGTACCCCATTCACATTATTGAATTTTAATCACAGAATATATTATCGAACAGTTCCCAATACTCTCTTTTCATTTTTTCTTGTGATTCCTTTTTGATTCCTTTGAATTCCTTAAACCATGCAATAAAATAATTTAAGATAAAACTTTTTTATTTTAACATTTATTACATTGTGTGTAAGAGCTGAACCATGAGTTTTCCTTAACAGAAATCAATTATTTGTGAAATTTCCTTGTTAAAATGTAGTTAAAACATGTAAAACTCTTTGGTATTTAGCATGGAATTTGTGGTTGTTGTTCTCGGTTATAAGGGTTAGAAATGTGTAAACTTGACTTCCACAGTAATTTATAGTTTACTTAAAATAACATGTGATTTTATTCCATAATAATATGCTCACTCGTCTTAAAGTTGAGGGTGGAGACTGATGGATTCAGTAGTTCGTGCATTACTAGCTTCTCATTAATGAATTGCCATTCATTCTGTTTTATTGTTGATTTACCTATGTTGCTCCTTTCTAAGAGCTGTCCTCACTAACCATGAATAATTATTGTACTTCTCTCTAAATATCAATGTCTCCTTTTCAATATTTTTTTAGACTTTACATATCTGTGGTCATAAATTCATTTGTATTCAAAGTACTTACTTATTCCTTCCATAATATTTATTTTGTTTTTCTCCATGATCCCTCCCCGACTCAAATGCTTTGTAATGGCAGAGGTGTAGAAATGACAGAAGCGTAATACATTTCATTGAGAACGCAATTGAGTAAATTTTTTGCTTTCTGAATGAAATGATTTCAACAAAATTACGTCTGCATTCTCACAATTTTTGCTTTCTCATAAAATTGAAACTAAATAAGCAAAATGATGAAGCCAAATAAAATTGTTGATGTTTGAAGAGTGATAATGAATTTTTATTCCCACGGAGTTCAATAACATATTTTACACATTGTCTAGTGTATGGAAAATTGTCTCTTTCTTGATACAAAACCAGTATATACTACATACATATTTTGTAACAAATTCGGTAGCCTTCTACCTGTTAAAGGAAACTTAGAAGCAATGTACAGTTTACATTCAAATTTCGTTAAACAAACACAAAATAATGATTACAAGAAGCCACTGCTTCTTGTAATCCTTGCTTAATGGAGAATAATGTAATGGAACTGCCAACTTTTCTGATACTTCTCTGAGAGCAAAAAGAACACGAAGAAAATTGATGTGCTTGGATGGAATTTTTAAGAGCTCGTGGAGGTTTAATATTGAGTAGAGATACGAGAATGCAAGAAGACTTCGAACATGTACAGGGATGACAGAGGCAATACCAATTGTAGATTCTACTCCCCCAGCTTTGTATGTGATGAGCACAATTCTAATAAGGCAATACTGAACATTTATCAGAGATATAATTGCCACTTGCTTTTATTCTTAGTTAAACCCTTTCCAAAATAGAAAATGTGCTACAAGTCGATGAAAATTAAAATTTCTGGTACAAAACTATTTGAATATTGCACATAATCATAATTAATTAATAATATTGTCTCATTTTCATTAGGAGGAAAATAGCAAGCGGCAAATCAACAGGGGGAATCGTTTTCTCGTAAACTAAACATTTAATATGAATTGGCAACTATATTATACACTATATATGTGTAAATAACTGTACACATACCAAATACTTATTAGTACGAATAAAATCTCACAAGAGGATCATCCAATAATTGTTTAAAATTTGTTGTTGTGAACCCGGAATTCGGAGACAGAATTCGTGCACCATTCGGCATATTTCGGCACACACGCCCATTTCGGGATCTATGGATATCTTTCTATTTTCTATTCTTCTACAACTTCCAATATGTAAGAGACTTAAACCATGAATTTTAAATACTTGATAGTCTTCATATCAGTAAAATTTCGTGAGGGATCATTATACATTCATTCAAACTTTAACAATTATCGGAAATTACCCTTACAAAAATCGTAAAAGGAAATCCAGAAAAATTCAGAACTTAATTGCATTGACTTTTTTTTCTCTGCTCAACACAACTTTTTTTCGTTTGCCATTCATTGTTGTTATCTTCATCATTTTATTCAAAGCTTCAGGTAAACCGGCAACGGAGTGACATTGGAAAATATTTACATACGAGCTATATCTCTCCATAGATTTGTTTAGCATTCACGATGTGCTCGTGATATTGACCAATTACACAAATGTTTTTTTAACCGCGCCGGTCTCGTGCTGACGCGACGAGGCTGAAAAAAAGCGAGAGTTTCCGGTCGGTCACCCAATTTCCCCACTTCCACACGCGCCCCCCCCCAGCACATCCATAACGCGCGCCGCTCTGCAGCTGCCGTCACCGGCGCCAACAGCGAGCCTCGCCGCTCCACACGTTCACCCGGCGAAAGCCCTCCGGCGCCACCTGCCTCCTCAGCAACCGCTCTCACCACCGGCCCCGTCAACCATCCTCGTCATTCGTCCGCGTCATTCCTCATCTTTCTTCCTTCTTGAAAACCGTCCTTGTCATTCACCCTTACCGGACATAACCATGCGTCTTCCACAACCGTCCTCACCAACCGTCCTCGCCAACCGTCCTCGCCAACCGTCCTCGACAACCGTCCTCGACAACCGTCCTCGACAACCGTCCTCGCCAACCGTCCTCGCCAACCGTCCTCCCCAACCGTCCTCCCCATCCGTCCTCGGCCAAACTTATTGAGTTGTCTCTCATCAATTCTCCTCACCGAACTCATCTCCTTTTTTTATGTTACCTTCCCTCATTAGCTATCATTTCTCTACCCTTTTCCACCACAATCTTCATTCTGACTGTCCTCGCCTCCCTCGCTGGCATCATCTTCTTTGCGCTCCTTCCCTTTAACATCACCATCCTCGGACTCTTCGCCTTCCGCGTAATCGCATTCGGCCTGATGCTTCAATCTCATTTCATGCGCCTCCGTATCTTTTCTTTTCCCGCCATTTCCGCTCATTGGAAACCCTCTCTCTCCACCCTCGCCGCTGCGAACTCCAAGAGCAATGGCAGGGCACAGCTGATAAAAATGGGGTCGGCACATATCTATGAAAATTTTATGGGCCATACCGCGCGTATAATATTTCTTAAAACGCAAAGTAAATCACCATCTTTCTTTTAAACTCCTCTTCGTTACCGAGTGACTGCCTACGTATGTGCGCACTCGGGCGAAGGCGAAGCGCGAGGCAACGGCGGGGCTGGGAGGCGGTGGGGAGGGGGAGAAGAAGCGGGGGATGGCGGAGTGAAAGAGGAAGGGGGTGATGGGTGGCAGGAGAGGAGGCGCGGGGGGGCGGAGAGGAGGCGGAGCTGTGCGCGGGAGAGGGAGGGTCGAAGCTGCGAGCGGGCGCGCGCGGAACATGAAATATAGCGAGGCTGAAAGAAGAGAAGAGGAAGTGCAGCCGCCGCCTGCGCCTGCTGCCGCCGCGCCCTCCCTGGCTCCGTCCCCCTCCCTCCCTGCCAAGACGTTGGCGCTCGCTCCACGAGGCGCCGTCGTCTCAAGACCTCGTTGCCCCAGCTGACCGGCTGGTTCTGGGCTTCGAGTCCCGGTAGCGGATTTGATACTAGCTAATAGCTAGGTCGATTTCAGCCACTGTCTGGAGAATTCCTGCGGCCAATCAGATGATTAGATGTTTTGAGTGATATCTCCTAACAATGGGTGAAGGCCGTTGAATGCCGAAGTAATACCTTAACAAACGAACCACGGACCGCGAGGGACCTTCCCTTCCTCATCCTTGTTCCCTCCTTTCCCCTACACGTACATTCCTTGCAATAAACTAGCAAACATTACTGAGAGCCAGCAGGGGCCGTAGAGTTTATCCCGGCTAGAGTGGATCCCCTCCAGGGGAGATATCTGGAAAGAGAAAACCCGCAAACCGGCCTGTAGGTTGGCACCGTGTATTATGTTCCAGGAGGAAACAATCAGTGTTACCTCCTGGCTATAACAAGCATTACAATCAAGGAACTATTGACCAAAGTAGTTGACCAAAATAATTGACCCCCTTCAAAAATTTCATCAACACCCAGGGGCTCAGTACTGGCCCCATTGGAAACCCCTAGTCCAATATGTTGCCTCTCGTTCAACAAAGCATCGTCTTCACCATAATACCTACTACTATTACCGTCTCCTCAGCCACCAGCGCGCTGCAGCTTTTGTTGTGCGGGTCCCCGCCACTCACTCGCAACCTGCGTCGACTTCTCTTCCCATTCCACAATCCTACTAATTCATTCATTCTCGCCGCTACCAACTCTTGCCTCCTCCATTCGTCCATCATCCTTTCCTATCCGCGACCTTACCAAGAATCCCTAGACCTCATCCAAGCCTCTACAACTCTTCCTTCATCCTACTGCGCTACCTCTCCGGCTGACGACCTCCACCATTGTCACGGACTTTTCTGCCACCTACCATTCGCATTGTTTTGTTGAAACACACGTTTTTACTGTCGTTCTGCTAACATTTCTCCCTTCTGTTCAAGCTCACATTCTGAAGTCATTTCCTAACTCTGTGTATTATACGCCGCCCCATGCTATATCGTCCTATATTTTACTTCGCCCCATGCGTCCAAAGGAGCATTTCAATCTACCTCATCTTCTACTATTCTTTCTATCAATATGACTCATCCACTACATTAAATTCATGTACCTAAATACCTTACGTATTTCATGGCCAGGTTTCCTTTACTTACTACAAATCATCTTTCGACTTTCTGACATGACTGATACAACAATGTTTGATGGGTCCAAGGCCTATTAGCGGCCATGGATCCCAGTCTTGCGGCCATAGATCAAGGAGTACGTGGGGTTAGCCCATAGACATCCCTACGCCATATTCTGGTCTTCTCAACCTGTAGAGTAAGCTTTCCCATCGCTACACAGCAACAGACATTGGAACATTGCACGGAAAGCCTACGCTAAAATCTGCCCCGACCGGGAATCGAACCCGGGGTCGTGTCATGGCCTTTCAACTTCCAACACCATTAAAATATTTTGCATATGTCACCTTTGATTCGCCACCAAAATCATCCTAATTTTTTACATTCTCCCTAAATCATCATCTTTTTTTCATATTCTCCCTTTACATGTTTCCGTCACACTTCCGTGCCCTCGCCAACTTTGCTCTGTTCTCTTCGGATCCGCCACCGCTACCGCAGTGCCGTTATCCCCCCTCCCCTCCACAAACAACTCCGTAACCCAGACAACAGGGCCGCGCTCTGGCGCCGCGCCGGAGCGAAGCAACGCGAGCTCCAGGCGAATCTCGGTGCCCACTGGACAGGCCCTCCCACAGAGCCACAGACCGCAGACCTGCGCTGGTCCCTAGAACTCTGGTTCATTCATTTCGATTCCTGTTGAGGTTCTCACGGCGTTCGATACTGCTCTCTACTTTGGTTCACTAACCAATATTGAACATCGCGTCGTGCCGATATTCGCTCGGCCCAGCAGAAGCGATTTATTGAAACGGTTCCAGTTAGCATTTAATAAAGAACATTAAGATTCAACAGTTTCAAAAAATGATGAAAAATTGTAGCAATTTTTTTCTAAATTCTGCTCTATAAAACCACTTCATAATACGAGGGTTGTAGTTGAAAGTTGTATTTAAGTTTTATCTTTCGCATGCTATATTTCAATTGTTTTATCTTTCTCATTAAAGTTATGATAATGTCGTTGATCAAAACAAATGTGTGGGTCAGAGATTAACATCTATTCTTCCCACTTTATGGCTTAGTGTGTAAAATGGGCATATTTATGTTTATTTTAATTACATCAAATCATTCTAGTAGAGTAATATTCGTGCAAAATCATTCTACAACGATAAGACCTGCCATTCTCCACCACCAGCAATAAGTATCAAAATTTCAGCTATCACATTATCGGTTTTGTGGCTTTTAAAGGAAGTCGGCATACACGTTTCAGTTTTCATAATCCCTCTTTTTGACATAATCTCTCTTTGATGACATTTTGCATCATCCGTAATGCGGTAAATCTTTCTTATTTTTCATTACTCTTAATTGATGCAAAGGAATTGTGTGTTGGCGTTTGTTTCTAACAGATCAAAAATTGCTGCTTCCTTTAACGATGATATTAGAACTCGGACTTTTTCATAATTCATTTGAAGCGAGTGAAATGAGGGTGATAAATTCTTGCGTTATTACGGGAAATTGGAAACTCATAAACGCGCCAACGCGTTACTCTTCCGCGGATAGTAACAACAGATTGAGGCCGCTGACCTGTCACATCGTTTCGTTGAGCCATCTGCTCAGCAGCACTAATTATTTCACAGTCTCTCTATTCTCAATACCTTCAGCTATTAATCTAAAAGGACATAGCTGATCGGTTTTTTCTTTCTTGGTGCATGGGGATGTGTCATCAAAATGGAATATCTGACGGTATTTCGCGTTGTTCTCGGTTGTGCCGCTAGGAGTCGCATGATCGCGGCTGTATCGAGCAGTGCGGGCGATCATGCGACTCCTACCTGCACAACCGAGAGCAATGCGAAATACCGTGAGATATTTCATTTTATTGACACCCCCCCACGCGCCAAGAAAGAAACACCCGTAAGTGATTAGCATGAAGCATTTCAGAAGAACTCTTTTTTACCTTTCCGATTCATGCAAAGTGAATCATGTTCGTCTTTTCATGATTACATAGTTCGCAATTTGTTAATATTAACAGCGCTGCAGTGTCTATTTTGTGATAAGTCTTCTCTGCTTGCAAACACATTTTATATGTACATGGGGAACTCAGAATAAATGTTGCATACTTCTAAGGCTGGTATGAAATCGGGGATACCTTTTTTCCAACGTACACAAAATTGCATAGCAAAATTTCATGCAATTTCCAAACGTAAAATAGCATTGGTGTTTGGGAGGAACACTAAACCTCTTTGTCTGCGTCATAAAACCTAACATCATTGCGTTATGAACTTTCTGCCAATCAGGGTCGATTGTTACAAGTGTAACTTCTTGAAATGAAATTCCCCACATCATGTTCATTTGCAAAAGTAATCACTAGGGCCCGGATATTTATGTACTAAAAATTGGGAAAATATGTACATATATATGTATTATAATATACAGAAATATGTACTCAAAAGTATGAAATATGTAACATTAATTATCATTATATCAATTATTTTTATTAAAATTCCTTTATCTTAGTATATATTGTTCTGTGTACTTAATATAAAGACCAGAATTAAACATTATAGTTCTCATAATCCTATTATTTACAACGATGTCCGTATCAATATGAAACATATATCGTCTCCGATATTATTTCAGTAGTATACCTTCCCTTTGCGGCTCTACCACGCAACCAATCTTTATAAATGACGTCTCTAAAGAAAGAGAATTTCAAGGAGACGTGACGAACTGCATTTTGAGTTAAAAAATATGAAGAATTTGTTTAAAAACGCATCTAAATATTCATGTCAAATACACTTTCTTGTCTTCTCCGTGTTTTCTGAATCCAGTGTGAGGGAATTGTCCCCTCATAGCACTGCACTAATAGCACATTGTTTCGAATCCTGGGTTTTTCTCCAGAACGGAAGACCTCTTTTTCTTCACTCGATCCCCCTATTAACCCTCGAATGATAAATGAACAGTTTTTAAAGAAGCATCTGCTGATTGGATAATTTCAAAGCTCGAATGGGATTTACTTAATTGTAGTGCATAAGAGCCATTTCATCTTCTGATCATTCTGATATTAGATACAGAGACTCCACATGCCAGTCAGAAGACAATGCATACACTAGTTGTTCGCAGCCTCTTCAGCTCAGGAATTCCATGTGCTTTAATACAATTGATCAGTCATAGCTGATGTAGACTCATTAGTTTATCCAGATGCCCTCTCTGAATCCTCTTTCAGATTGTAAACTGATGCTCAGCTTCTATGACTGGGCTTCAGTGCAAAGCAAGCACTCAGCAATGACTGCATTGACATGTTATAACTTGTATTTCAAAATCAAAATTTTGAGTATTGTAGCTCGTAGTGTCAATTCAGATGCCCCATCTCGTGAATCCTCTTTTGTATTGGAAATCAATGCGTCAACTTTATCAAACTGAGATCTAATCAGTTTTGCAAACGCAACGCATGCACAACCTGCATACCTGCAGGGCTTTTGCTGCCTTGCACATGTACGGCGCTGCACTAGTACCGGAAGGAAGACATTATGTTTAACTTCATTACGCCACAAAAATTCCATTGTATCATTAAAACGTTTTGTAGTAGTTTGATGGTTACATTTGGGTAACACTTCTCAAGTTAACAAAATAAGACTTACACTTTTATACGTTCATTAGACCTATCACAACCTTGCCAATATGATTTTCTTGTACATCAGTTCCTCGCGAGATTTTACTTCAGATTTTCGGTCGAAAGACATAATTTACGAACAATGGTAGAGGGACGCATGTAAAAATCAGAGAAAGAAAAAATGTCAACGGCCTTTCTTGAGCTGGTGCGTGTAGTTTCTGGTGAAGGGTATCAAGGTCAAAGGAGACCTCTAGAATATGCTTAGTGGGTGCGCGATGTCATCTGCTAAAGATATCATTTTCACAAATCAAACTTCCTTTCTGTTCTCCGCGATACTCGCGCTGAAAACTAACAGAACAGAAGCTACGGATTGCATCGTCGCCTTCCTCTTTTACTTCCAATACCGTTGGCATTTATGGATACACTCATTTCAGCGCGTAATACTAGCTTCATTTTAGAGACGAGGCTACAGAAAAAATGTTTGACAATGCTGAATTGTTTGTTTGGATGATTCTTTATCAAAAACAGATCGGAAAAATAAAGAATTAAATTTTTTAATGTAAGATAATGGAAAAATTCAGTAATATGTAAAAATATGTTCATTTGTGTAAAATATGTAAATATATATAATTTCGGGCAAAATATGTAAATATATGTAATAAAAACTCAACGTTTTTGGTCACTAACCGATGTGAAACGTGAATATATCGTTGATTGGACTTGCTGGAGTTACCTTAGGAAAATATGTAATTACATAATTATCCGGGCCCTAGTAATCACCTACATTCCCATTTATCGAACCCCGTACAATCTCTAGAATTTTTCTGCTGTTATTATGAGACATCTGTAGATCGTTGTGTGACAACTCTAGATGGTTTGTTAACAATAACAATATTTTACACCATTTGACATTCGTAGTTCTAGTGGAAACGTACGAAGAATTTTTATAATATCACACCTGATCGTTGATACAACAGTTTGTGAATATTTTCAACAATTTTTACCAGTGTGTTTACATTGAATAGAATATCCTTTCTTGTATTCTGTAATACAATTTGTATACGTTAGAGTTCTTACTATACGTTTTATTATTCTCTTCGAAAAACAAGATGCCGTGCGAAGATCTCGAGGGGTGCTTTCATGAAGTTTCCCAGCGGAGCGCCGTTGCACCTCAAGCCGTCTCTGCCTTGACGTCGCACCTCGTCGCTTTATCTTCCCCCACCCACTACCCACCACCCCCATCCCCCCTCGCGTCTCGTCTCGTCCCAGACCGCTTCGCTTCAGATGAGGAAGGTTTCCATATTCCCTCTCCTCCTTTTTTTATTTATATCAGGTTCTTGGAAGTCTGTAGCTAATGCTTCGTGCTTCATGCCAAGGCCATTACACTAGAGTTAGAGCGAACTTTACGTAAACCCTGCGTTCCCACGCAAAGGGGTACGAGGAAAAAGAAGATACGAAATAACCAGTCAAAAATCAAGGACGGTGAAGGAAGCTTCAAAACACCGATCAGGCAGCAGAACGACAGAGTGAATTGTTCTCCAGTCGACGTTGTAACTGATAACTATGTAGACATACAATTTCACCTTCGATAATTTCCTCAACATCTTATCCTACATTAACATCATTACCAGTTTCGCGTATCGGCTGGCACAAAACAAATGCATTGGTGCAAGTAGTATTTGATAAGCTCACAAGGATGTAAACAGATCATCGACTCAGAACACAAAAACAAGGAAAGTAAAAAGAAGGAGAAATGATGAGTGAGTTTCTTTAGAATTTGTGTCATGTTCTTTTGTATTCTCATTTTTCTAAATTGACTATTACACAAAATTTACGTATAGAAGTAGAATAACTTACTAGGTAAAATTGACATGAAATGAGAGTATGTTTCCCTACTTACTAATGCACCATGGAATTTGACAAATGGACGTCAATGCTGCAACATCGTGTCGTCGTACACTCTTCACTCCCCCTTAGGATAACTTTTATTTTTATGCCGTTCTATCAGAATGGAAAGGGGAATAATATCCAAACCATTATTTTCCACCATGAAAAATGATTAGTCTTAACTGTAGTAGATTTCACATTTAAAATCATTCTCTGTTTTGAATTCTAGTACAAAGCAATACATTTTTCAGTTTCATGCTGTTGATAGATTTTTAAGATAAAGTTTTTGCTAAGGATTCAAACACGTTTAATTCGTTTTACTTCACTTCACACAAATAAAACTTAATTTATTTCGCACGGATATTCGAGAGACAAAAACAAAACTATTCAACGTCTTGAAAGCATATTTCTTCCAGGAATATTTCTCGATTCAACTAGAACATCCTTTCATCCCCCGCCTCGGGGCGCTGGCAGAGCTCATTTCCGGTCGCTCGCAAGTCAAAGAAGGATGTGGAGTACACATCCTGCGTAGAAAGCAAATTACCGGAAATGCAAGGGGAATCTCTTTCAGGAAGGAAGATCGCTCTTTCGCCGTCAATTCCTTATTGTTACTAAAGAACACACACAGCTTCAGCTTTGCTCTGATGAAAGACATGATAGCTTTTTTGTGGTGCGTGGTTTCAGAAGAAAGAATATGCCAGTTTTGGTTAAGTGAAAATATTTACATTTATTTACGGTCCAAAATAGAACTTCACACTGATGTATGTATTTGCGTGTTTGTAGATTATGTGGACGCATTTAGAGTACGTTCATATATTTTTGAGAGACAACCCCTAAAAATTAATTTCTCTTTAGTATATTGTGATATTCCTATTTTCTTTATTTTCACATTTGATGTTTGCAGACACCCATACTGCTTGAGATGTATCTTTCTAGCTGCAACCACCTTCGAATCCACTAGACTCCCCATCAGTCACACCGATGTAGCTCCTATAATGTACCTACTATAAATTCTCGAACTAGACCGCGGTTTAAAAGAATGGTGTGATAGCCTACCCCTTTTCTTACATTTTTTGAAACCAACTTGAAGCTCCTTACTTCTAGTTCCCAGCTTTTCTGTAAGGTGAACTAGAGTCAACTGGAGTATCTATGGTGGCATCGAGCATACACAGTATTTTCGTAACGGGCAATCGTGAAGATGCTAATGTATTACAATCGTGAAGATGTTAATGTATTAAAGTATTTTTAGACTCTTTCAACATGGGTCAGGAGTGATACAATTTTTTGAAATGTACTCAAGCATTAGTTAGATGTATTCGCAATTATTTATTGATGTATTGTAAAGGAACTAGGGTCCATATTTATAGACAAATAAATTCTTTAACCTAAATTTATTTCACATTCTTCAAGCTTAATGTGTAACGGATTTGGAGATTGTTGTCCCCATCATCAGGCTGCAAAACTCAATGATTAAAATATATAGTAAAAAGTTTAAAATGATTTACAATACAAGAGAGAAATCGAGAAATTTTGACTGAACTTACTAGAACATGTGATATATCGGCATGATATTTATGCAGGAAATAATTATTCTTTACGTTAAAATATGGTAGCTGAAGATGTATCAGAGAAACAATTATACTAAGATTACATTTATGAAAAACCCTTCAATATATATTTAATATTAATCATTCAACAGACATCCTGTTCAGCAATCAACAAATAAATTTGTTCTTCATTACAGTAGATATATTATTTTCTCTTAGTGAAAAAATATCAATGTGATTAATATTTTGAGTAAAATTTGTAATTTGCATTCATAATTTTGCGCATTATTACCAGATAACTATATAGTAGTAAACTGTAATCATTTACTAATGCTTGTATACAAATCTTCGAACTTTGCAAATCTTGTAAATTTTGAATTATAAAAATTTAGAAACGTACATTACACTCGATCAATAAGAAGTGCATCATTTCTCGTAATGTCAACAAGAAATTCAAAATAAACTATTTTTTGCCTTTTTATTACTATGCTTACTTATTTTAATGTTCTCACTAATTAAGTATCTAGTTAGTTGCCGCATCCTCCTCGTCCTGGAGTAGTGCAAGCATAATGTAAGAATTCATGTGCTCAGCACATGAAAAAAGAAACGGTTTAACACAAACCTAAAATACTCCCATTTTTGTACACATTACGTGGTCTGCTTTATGTTCATCATCTTCAAATAATTTAAAATATTAAAACTAGCATGCGTAGAATATTCTCTTGTTTTAGCATTAGTAAATAATTTAGCCTCTGAAATGCACATATTGACAAATTTTTCAATAAGTACTTTCGATTAATTTTCGAACAATAAATCCTGTAATATAATCAATAACACAGCCTGTAATTTGATAAGAGCAATTTTCGTGGACAATGATATCGTCAAATTCGCTTCCTGTCTGTCTCAGTACATCTACTCAAGATTTATATTTATGAAAATGAACTGATTCTTGAGAATCATCTGACAACTACAAATATTTTTGTAGTCTTCAAAAGTAAAATATAGAATGTTTTATGCATCTTTCAACATTGTACACATTCCCTACTTTGGTGGTTTAATACGTAACGACATCAGCTGCTCACCGCGCTTTCAAATGCATACCGCCATTATGCTAAAAAGACCCAAGTCATTCGCAGCGATATAAGTGGGAACTGTGAAAACTAGTCGCACAAATGTTCGATTTTAGACTGGGAGTTGATACACCCATTCTCTTAAGCGTGAGTAGGCAAAAAAACGTAATCCCATCGGTGATTGGTCCAGATTTGAGGAAGGATGTCGAGATATCGTTGCTCCGGGCCCTGTTCGTCATAATCCTTTTGTGTTCCTCACACTCGCATAATTACCGTATAGGGGAAAGAAATTGATAGGATAAAAGTTGGATATTGTATTAGACGAATGTACCGTTCCATAACACACGTGTAACAACCATGCCTTGCATGGTATTTGAACCCACAACCTGGATATTGCTCGTTTTTCGGCGAAACTGCCTTAAGACTCTGCACCATCCAAGCCTGAACTCTTTTTTAGTATTAACCTATATTAATTTTAACTACATTATCCACTCTCCTTTTGCGTCCACTCATTTACCGTTTTCGTACTTAAACCCCATGCCCTCCCCTTGTTTTCCATGCTCGCTTGCACGACGCTTATTTCAGGAATGAATATTGAGTGTGCTCTGATTGCAAATGGATCGGACGCCGATATGCATAACTAAATCGAGTTGGTGAAGGCAGAATACACGAAACGTGATTAGCCTCAAATGTACGGTATTAAATAGTGTAAATATGTATTGCGTTCATGAATCTACATTTTTTCTTCCGCTGCATTGCATTTCCTCTGCTTAATTATGTAACACTATATACGAATTATTGACATTATAATCCTTATTACTGATTCACTCGAAAATAATATAAGAGCCTGTATACGTAATTTTCTCACCTCAGTTCAAAAGCATACAATGCGTAGTGAATACCAAGACAAATTGTCATGTCTGTCCAACATAACAGAAACTGAATATATGGCAATCGAATTACGTAAATTTTAATATCAACTTACATAAATGTTGTAAATAAAATAAACTGCAATTATAATATGCAAGAACGTAGCTCTGTATTCCAATTTTTATTAGCAATATATAAAATTGAATCAAAAGCTTGAAAGCGAACTTAACTTACATATTTAATTTATCCCATTTATGAGATTCAAATTAATATACAGTATTCCGTGTATCGTTGTTTATATTATCCACAAAGTCAGTTGCTCACCTTGAACGAAAAGAACCGTAAGCCAGGCAGTGCAAATGGCAGCGTCAAAGCAGTACATCTACTATTCCCGGCTCTGGGCTGCCTGGACCAAAGTGCGGCGGAGCTGAATGCAGCGGGGTCGCAAGGGCGCGGAGCGGGGGCGGGGGCGGGGGCACGGGCGGTCCTCGCGGCTTACGAGCGAGGAATCTAAAAATACATCGCCATGAGCTTAAAGAGGGATATGACGCGACGCGACGCGTCGAGCGCAGCCCAGGCGCCCGCTTTGAGTGCCCGCTAGGCAATTTAGCCAATTACAGGCGGCCCACCGCGCTACCCGCGCCCCCGACGCGCCGCGACCCGTTCCACCTTGCCACACCCCCTTCGCATCCCACCCAGCCCCGGAACTACCCCGCCATCGCCTCACCCCCTTCGCATCCCACCTCGCCCCCGGAACTCCCCCGCTGTCGCCGAACGCCCCCTTTGCATCCCACCCCGGCCCCGGAACTTCCCCGCCGTCGCCTCACGCCCCCTTCGCATCCCTCCCCGCCCCCGGAACTCCCCCGCTGTCGCCTCACGCCCCCTTCGCATCCCACCCCGCCCCCGGAACCTCCCCGCCGTCGCCTCACGCCCCCTTCGCATCCCTCCCCGCCCCCGGAACTACCCCGCCATCGCCTCACCCTCTTCGCATCCCACCCCGCCCCGGAACGTCCCCGCCGTCGCCTCATGCCCCCTTTGTATCCCACCCTGCCCCCGGAACTTCCCCGCCGTCGCCTCACACCCCATTCGCATCCCTCCCCGCCCGCGGAACTCCCCCGCCGTCGCCTCACGCCCCCTTCGCATCCCTCCCCGCCCCCGGAACTCCCCCGCCGTCCCCTCACGCCCCCTTCGCATCCCTCCCCGCCCCCGGAACTCCCCCGCTGTCGCCTCACGCCCCCTTCGCATCCCACCCCGCCCCCGGAACCTCCCCGCCGTCGCCTCACGCCCCCTTCTCATCCCTCCCCGCCCCCGGAACTACCCCGTCATCGCCTCACCCTCTTCGCATCCCACCCCGGCCCCGGAACTTCCCCGCCGTCGCCTCACGCCCCCTTCGCATCCCACCCCGCCCCCGGAACGTCCCAGCCGTCGCCTCATGCCCCCTTTGTATCCCACCCTGCCCCCGGAACTTCCCCGCCGTCGCCTCACGCCCCCTTCGCATCCCTCCCAGCCCCCGGAACTCCCCCGCTGTCGCCTCACGCCCCCTTCGCATCCCACCCCGCCCCCGGAACCTCCCCGCCGTCGCCTCACGCCCCCTTCGCATCCCTCCCCGCCCCCGGAACTACCCCGCCATCGCCTCACCCTCTTCGCATCCCACCCCGCCCCGGAACGTCCCCGCCGTCGCCTCATGCCCCCTTTGTATCCCACCCTGCCCCCGGAACTTCCCCGCCGTCGCCTCACACCCCATTCGCATCCCTCCCCGCCCGCGGAACTCCCCCGCCGTCGCCTCACGCCCCCTTCGCATCCCTCCCCGCCCCCGGAACTCCCCCGCCGTCCCCTCACGCCCCCTTCGCATCCCTCCCCGCCCCCGGAACTCCCCCGCTGTCGCCTCACGCCCCCTTCGCATCCCACCCCGCCCCCGGAACCTCCCCGCCGTCGCCTCACGCCCCCTTCGCATCCCTCCCCGCCCCCGGAACTACCCCGCCATCGCCTCACCCTCTTCGCATCCCACCCCGCCCCGGAACGTCCCCGCCGTCGCCTCATGCCCCCTTTGTATCCCACCCTGCCCCCGGAACTTCCCCGCCGTCGCCTCACACCCCATTCGCATCCCTCCCCGCCCGCGGAACTCCCCCGCCGTCGCCTCACGCCCCCTTCGCATCCCTCCCCGCCCCCGGAACTCCCCCGCCGTCCCCTCACGCCCCCTTCGCATCCCTCCCCGCCCCCGGAACTCCCCCGCTGTCGCCTCACGCCCCCTTCGCATCCCACCCCGCCCCCGGAACCTCCCCGCCGTCGCCTCACGCCCCCTTCGCATCCCTCCCCGCCCCCGGAACTACCCCGCCATCGCCTCACCCTCTTCGCATCCCACCCCGCCCCGGAACGTCCCCGCCGTCGCCTCATGCCCCCTTTGTATCCCACCCTGCCCCCGGAACTTCCCCGCCGTCGCCTCACACCCCATTCGCATCCCTCCCCGCCCGCGGAACTCCCCCGCCGTCGCCTCACGCCCCCTTCGCATCCCTCCCCGCCCCCGGAACTCCCCCGCCGTCCCCTCACGCCCCCTTCGCATCCCTCCCCGCCCCCGGAACTCCCCCGCTGTCGCCTCACGCCCCCTTCGCATCCCACCCCGCCCCCGGAACCTCCCCGCCGTCGCCTCACGCCCCCTTCTCATCCCTCCCCGCCCCCGGAACTACCCCGTCATCGCCTCACCCTCTTCGCATCCCACCCCGGCCCCGGAACTTCCCCGCCGTCGCCTCACGCCCCCTTCGCATCCCACCCCGCCCCCGGAACGTCCCCGCCGTCGCCTCATGCCCCCTTTGTATCCCACCCTGCCCCCGGAACTTCCCCGCCGTCGCCTCACGCCCCCTTCGCATCCCTCCCCGCCCCCGGAACTCCCCCGCCGTCCCCTCACGCCCCCTTCGCATCCCTCCCCGCCCCCGGAACTCCCCCGCTGTCGCCTCACGCCCCCTTCGCATCCCACCCCGCCCCCGGAACCTCCCAGCCGTCGCCTCACGCCCCCTTCTCATCCCTCCCCGCCCCCGGAACTACCCCGTCATCGCCTCACCCTCTTCGCATCCCACCCCGGCCCCGGAACTTCCCCGCCGTCGCCTCACGCCCCCTTCGCATCCCACCCCGCCCCCGGAACGTCCCCGCCGTCGCCTCATGCCCCCTTTGTATCCCACCCTGCCCCCGGAACTTCCCCGCCGTCGCAACACACCCCATTTGCATCCCTCCCCGCCCCTGGAACTCCCCTGCCGTCACATCACTTCCCCTTCATATCCCACCACGCGCCCGGAACGGCCCCGTCGACGTTACATCACGCCCCTCTTCGCTCTTCCCTACCCTTCTCCTCTCATTTCAGTTAGCCCCCGCCGCGCCCAGCCCAGCCTCATTTGCGTAGGTCGTCGCCCACTTCCCGGACTTCCACATTCTGCATTCTCCACATCCCCACATCCTCATACCGCTGTCACCTAAGCACAACCCGCTGCATTTTACACAAGACCCCCGCATCCACAGCCGTAATCACCACTTTCGCCAGCACTGCCACTACCACCGCTCGAGCGATGTGAGTGCTTCCGTAGCTGGCGGCGTTTTTCTACGTCATTGTCGCTACTTCTTCCGAAGACATATTCTCTCCATTGTGCACCCGCATTAACTGTCATCTCCAGCTCTTCGATGCTCCTTACGTCTTTTCGCAGAATTCCCTGATTGTACGGGATCAATCGTTTCCAGCACTGCCATCAACTGACTTCTCCCCAGTTTCTTCCTCAAGCTTCCCTGCGCCACAACCGACATCATTATTCATCACGATTACCTTCACCATCACTTCGACAACTTTACAATCATTCTGATATCTTCCGTTCAACTGCAACATCCAGTAACAAAAAAACAATCACCCCAACTACTTCAACATTTCATCAGTCACAACCACTCAAATAACCACGAACGCTCCAAACAACTACGCCCACTCCAAGAACCATGACTACCGTCATCAACCAAGACTACCTAATAATCAAGACCATCCCAAGAACCTAGACAACCCAAAAGACCCCCAACCACCACGACCACCGCAATATCCACGACCACTCCGACAACCACTTGCACCTCAGCACCTACGTCTCTACTACCACACCAATCATCTCAACGTGTCCAATCCTATTAACATACCCACAGACCACGCCAAAAAACCCCAACCACACGCAACAATCACAATCGCCATATTCCCGTCATCTCCGTCAACAATTGCTCTTCTTTGCTACCGTGTCCATTTTCACATCCTTCAGAACCAGCAACAGTCAGACTTCTCCCCCTTTTCTTTCGAAGGCTTTTGTGTGCGACTGTCGTAATGCTTGCGCGAAACTACGGCAATTTCATTTTACTTGTAAATTTATCGCGATGTCGCGCGAGGGTGCGGCCTCCGGGGCGGGGCGTGGCAGGGCGGGGCGGGGAGGGGAGGGGCTGGGGGCGGCAGCCGACGGTGCATCTCTGAGTTCAACAGGCCTGCGTTTTAACTTACGAGGGTTGGAAGTAATTTCGCGCTGTCACTCGGAAGACGTCGCGGCGGCGCGGCGGGGGCAGGAATGGAGGCGGAGGCGGGGGCGGGGGCGAGTGGGCGGGGCCCCACCGCAGTGCACCTGTTCCGTGGACGCATTTGCACTGTGCGGGCGCGCCCGGGGAAAAAATCTGCCATGTAAACGAGGAAATGTGTTAAGTCTGCGAAAAGCGAAGGCCTGGTGAACATTACAATCATTTATTTTAGTTGAGGAAATTTACTATATGTTCTGGATAAAAAGTGTACGTGTTCATGTTAGCTGAGAAACAAGACTTGATAGAAGAATTCAGCCTGTGGAAGTTAGAATGAAGATATCGAAGGGATGACTGATACTACAAGAACCGGTTATCTCACGGACACATTTAGTGATTTCGAAAACTCGCTGATAGAGTGTTCCGTTTATAATCTCTGAGGTATGTAAGAGATATTTTCGGTGAATGAAGGGTGTGCTACATGGCGATGAGGGATCGCCCCGTCTCTCGTCCTCGGATGTGAATGGAGGCTGTGTGTGAAAGATCGCGCGCAATAAATGGCCCGTTGCTTAGGTTACTGCACCGGCATACGCCTACAATTGATCAAAGGACATCCCTAAAAACAACGGAAATACATCATTATACTCGTCAGAAATGTATTTCAAATGATAAGTTTGAGCTTCAAACTAAATATTCGTATTAAATATTTGATTGTACTATAGGGCGTAGTTAACTTAACATTTATTACGTTTCCTTCAAACACATTTACTTACTTTAAATCTGACTCATTAGTTTTAATGATACGGGAGTACCTCAACTAAAAATGTTCCTTTCTGAAGATACCATAGCTTCAACACTTAGACATTAAGCTGTCGTAAAACATGTCCTAGCCAACGACTTCTAATAGCCAATGCTTGTCAAAGTCGAGAGATGGGATGATCTCGTGTAGTACATTCCTCATCATTACACAACACTTCCCACATTCTTCTAATATTCTCCTGTAAAAGAATCATAATCTCTATCATAGAAAATTTGGACACTATTAAATTTAGTACATTTTTCCACTACCACGGGAATGAATGTAAATTAATTTTAGAAGACATATTGAACTTAACATTTCAAAAGTAATATTAAATAGTTTTACTCACCAAAATCAAAAAGTTATGTACTTTTTCTATTTATCTTAAATATTTTACAACAACATCATGATTACCAATTCATCAGTTTCTGGAAAACTAAGTTGCAAAAATCAGGGAAACATAAGTTTTAACTAGATTATCACGGTCCAATCTAAATATTTATCAACATTGATTCATGTACCACTCTACCTAATAGCTAAAAATATGGTTTTGTATAGTACAAGGAATTTTCATCGTCCATTTCGTAAGAGGGTTTTCTCTAATACATAAGGAAAGTTTTCACTTCATATTTGTTAATATCCATATTCCCTCGCTGGAATTACTTTATTTTACCTTACTACTGATTAATCTTTCTTACTGGCTTAATTGAACTCACCTTAGCACGAAAGAGGTTTCATAGAAGAAAGTGTCAACAGAAAATATGAATAAATGAACTTTCATTATCTGACACCTTGAATTTGAGAGGACTTATAAAACCACAGATATAACATAACTAACAAAAGAATGTATGGTAGGAATATTACAAAATCAACTTATTTCTAATGATCCATTGTCATATGAATTAGTACATGCGAGTAGGATATTAGATTATTCCCTCTTCTTCCAAAATGAATGAAAATCTACTCGCAGTAACTAATTGTTGCGTTAATGATGGAAATGTACAAAATCCCTCATCAAAACCTGACATTACTTTGATGTGCATTGCGGTTGAAAGACTGTCCAATCGATCTTTACGATACGCGAGTTGCGGGAAATATCCGCCCCTACCCTCAACATTCGCCGGTGAAGATGAAATCCGATACACAGGGTTCTCTTTGTACAAAGATTAAAGGATCTCTACGTTCCTGCTCTTCGATTGTTCGGTTTATTCCCCGTCCTAATCGAACCGCGCCCGGCGGCCCGCGCTCCGTCGCATCTGTTGTGCTCATTTGCCGGCCAGACCGCAATCTCTCTCGCCGCCGCGCACTCTACCGCAACCGCTGCCCTTCGCCCCGCCTCTCCTCTCCACGCCCCGCTCCGGGGCTTCACTCATCGTCTCGGCACACCCTCGCCCTCCCCCGGCGCCCTGCCGCAGCGGTGGCTCTCTCCGTCGTCCCCGCCGCCGCCGCCGCAGCCGCCACCGCTGCTCTTACGTCACTTCCGCCCGCGGCAGCGCACCAGCTCGCTCTCTCAATGGCCGCCACCGCCCGCACTGTGCGGTCCGCCTCTCCCCGCCCCCCCCCACCCCGCCCCGCCCCCTTTACACTCCCGATCTCGCCCGCACTTCTCTCGCGTGTAGTCTTGCTGCCTCCGTCCTCTTCCTCGTCCTCCGTTTGATGGCCCTTTGTCGCTGTCTTGGGGTACGCCAGTGATAGCATTCACGCCTCCCTGAGACCTGGTCTGGGATGATATCTAATGAACGATATCGATTTGAGCAATCTGAGGTTCAAGTAATAACTTTCTCTCTAAAGAATTCAACCCCCGGTCATTTCTTATACATTTGGAATAAATGGATGATATTCCGTCGGATTTTATTAGAAATCACCCGCTTCTTCTGTAATATTCTTACCCTTACATTATCTTTTGCACAATATTTCATGAATTCTTGTTACTTGTTATATACAGTTTTGCGTTTACCTAAAATTATGGACTATTATCAATCATGGACCAGGTATTACATTTGTCAATGCCCAATTATTAACTTATTCTCTTTATTTTCCCACTTCTTGTTCACTTCACTACCTCAAGTAATCTTATTTGGCCCCATTATTTATTGATTTCACACATCTAACAAACCTCTTGTTTACCCCCGTAACAATACCCCCTAGATGCATTGCGGATTACATTGAACCCCAATTTTTTTCTCGAGCCAATGGTTCAATAACATTTACTGGCAAATATGTAACACATGTATCCATTATTTCCTGCATCAAGCTCACATAGTAAGTAAGAACAAGCCTTGCAGTTAGTCAACAACTTCTGAAAATTGACTATTGTCTCAGAAGTACTTGGTAACAAACTGCTAATAATTGTATGTGCGTTACCACTCGTTAACCTTATAGACACACACGTTCTTGAAACAAATGGGACAAAAGTCTCGTAACTGGCACTCACCCGAAATATGAGAAAAAAGTTTCTGATTTTTTCGCCGAGTGTTCAGTTCTAAAACTCTTAACAAGCAACATTCAATCACGAAGTGAACTTGCCTTAGAGCTAACAAGCCAACTTTCCAACCTCAGCTGCAGTGGATGTTGTTAAATGGTAGCCCACTAACAAAAGTAGAGATCCAAGAAGCCGTAGTACATACGCTTCAAAGCAAGAAAAAGGACAGCACTTTCACTGCGATTCAATCGCTTCCTTTCATCTTACACGTAGAATTTTCCTTTCATCGCTTATCCTTTCGTTTTCTACACTTACATTTCCCCCTTATACACTCACTGGCGGGACTCGCCAACCCAGCATCGACGCGTAGCATAACTACATATACGTTCCGCCTACAAACTCTGATTGAAATTCCGGTTACTTCTAATGGAATTTGACATGAGTAAACGGTAGAACAGTTTTTGCTACCTCTTGCCGCATCATCTATCCAATCCTCTTACCGCAATATTATCTTGTTTTATCTCTTCGACTTTCGCGCATTATCCTCATTTTATTCATATAATATTTTCCGTGATTATATAAGTAACCTCAACATCTCCCGGTGCAGAAAATTGTCATTTTAACATTGTCATTTAGGTTTTCCTTAGTTAAACCTAACATGCAAATTATAAAGTCTCCGATTGCCCATCCTCTGAGCGTCCTGCCACCTTGTCGCCCTGCCAATTGATTGATTGACGTTTCCGTGTACATCAATTGCTACAGCCCTTAGTTCTGTTTTTTTATTTATTTATTTGTCAAAAAACAGTAAAAACTGTATATGACGTGTGGGGAAAGAGATTTATCTGCGCACATTTTCTTGAGGGCCAGAATTTTAAAAAAATGAATTTAGAAAATAATTATTTTAGAAAAATAAAAATATTTGTTCCCGAGTTATAGAAAATCAATTTCAACGGTAAATGAACTACAAGCAAAAGGAGTGCTCAACAAAACGTGCGCACAGTGAAGCTACATTTACGTCCAGATGCAAAACAAGGGGCCATCTCAGCATTTGTTAATGTAGTGAATGTGTTTTATGTCTGGAGATAACGGAGATGGCGTCGTTTCCCCCACTCTATGTTGAGATCTGGCGCCGATCTACACGTCGGCTTGCAAGGTATCCTTCCTCCAGGTATCTCTTCCAGCGCAACACCGCTTCTGGGATATTCTCACGCTCCTTCACTGGTCTCCCGAGAAGTGCGATGGTGTGCTGCATATGAGGTAATGGGTATATGTAAGGAAGAGAAGGAAAGATTGCGCGCGGTGCATGCCCATTTGTTAGGAATGTGCTCCGGCATTTGCATTGATCGGAGAAGTCAAGGAAAACTACAGATCAGAGCAGATATCCGTAAGAGTTCTCCTCTACACAATGTCTGAATTGGGCACATCTTTACAGGAAGTGTCGAAATCTCGCCGAGCGAAGAAGCCAAGGCCCTCTCGCTGCGAGTCACTGCAGAGACAGCAGCAATGCTTGCTCTGAGCTAAACTCATCTGACTCCATTCAGCAGATTTTTTACAAGTCTGGTTTCTGGTGCCCTTATTCCCTCTATTATTCGTTCTGATTATCCATTCTCTATTATTTTATCCGACTATTATTTCTTATATACGTTCACCCCAAAAAATTCTGATGAAACACATACACGTGTGTTAGTACGATTCTGATTGGTTTGCAGACTGTTCTTACACAGAGACCTATTTACTTTCGCGTCAGAATCCCGGCAACAAAAGAGCTCATACTGAAAACTAACGAGAATCATCCTAACACACGTGTATTTATTTCATCAGGATTTTTCTTAAGGTGAACAGATAACAGTTCTTTGCTCCCTTTCTCCTGCCAACACCAATGACTAACCATTGCTTCCACCTGTCTCCCTGTCCTCTTTACCATTGCCCCCTGGCTTTCGTGTCCCCGTGCCAAGCTCCGTCGGCAGTTCTGCCACGTTGCAGCCCTGCAATCCAGCACCTTTTACTTCTTCTCCTCCCTTATCCAGTCGCCCTCGCCACCAAGCCTCGCCAACAGTCTCTCTCCCTCTCTCTCTCTCTCTCTCTCTCTCTCTCCCTCCCCCTCGCAGCCGCGTGGGCAGCGCCGCCCCGAGGTCCACGTGGCACAACGCCTTCCGCGAATCGCGCACCAGATAGGCATCGCCGCTTTGCCGCTTTATGAAATTTCAATGTCCCACCCCAGCGGCGGCGGCGGCGGCGTGTAAACAAAAGAGCGCGTTAGTTTTATGAGCAATTAAACTAGCCCGCACTTGGCACCGTTTAATTGTCTCGTTTCCAGCGCCGCGATCGATGGTCTGAGGAGGCCGCGCTGCCCGGGACACAAGTGATTCATTAACGCGCCGCGCCATTCCTCAACTTCGGCGCTCCTCGCGCTGCGGCCGGCAGTGAAAAACGGCGCAGTGGACCCAGCGCCGCCGCCGGGGCCGTCCGCACGCGGGGCGGCCGACCGCCTCCCCTGAGGATGCGGACGCGAGCGCCACAGACCGGCTGCGGTAGCTCAGCGGAAACTCCGTGTTCTGGCGCATCATTGATCGGGAGATTCTGGAATTCCGATGGTGGCGGATTTTTGACACCAGTGGCTAGGGTCGGTCGCACTCTGCCATTTAGTGGGGGGGGGGATTAACGGTTGTTTTCCGTAGTTTCTCCGATCAATGCCACATAAATAAGAGGAAAGTATCCTAATAAACGACCAATAGGCTGCGCGCTATCTTTATTTCCTTAGCCTTGAACTCTCCTCTCCGTTGATACAAACACACTAGTACTACACTACCACACATGTCGAGGACTTTAGAGCTTATGTCGACTGAGGGGTGCTCCGCTGTGAGTGGTACCTGAAGGGAAAAACTTCACAATCCAAAGTGTAGATCGGCCCCGGATCTCATATTCCTGCTATCTCGTATGCCTGGGGAGGAACACCGCCATCTCCCGGAATATAACATACACTACTCTTATGAGACTTCTGGTCTAAGCTGTTGACGCGGAAGGAACCAAAAAATAGTGGCATCGCGGCGCCTCAGACAGTTACACTTCGGTAGCTGGTTGTCATCACGTTTAGCGAGCCTACCCATGTCACTGCAGCCGCTGATGTCATCATTGGCTATGCTTCCGACGCCTGCACTGTTTCCGAGAACAACGCTGCTATCGTCATTCACACTACTAGTACCCTGCCTCTGCTATCGACACCAGCGCCAACGCTGTTGACGACATCGATGTACTTCCGATACTGAACCTGCTTCTGTCATCCACTTTATTACCAACATTGCTATCGACATTGACGCGTCTACCGGTACCAACACTCCTAATGGCGCCAACGTTGTTGCTACCGACACCGATACCGAGACTTTTTCTAACATCGACCCTGCTATCGATTTAGTCACTGCTACCGACTACAACGTTAATACAAACGACGACTTTGCTACCTACACTGACTAAAGTATTTATACAATATCCATCCATCGAAGATAATATCGATCTAATAATTGGATATTAATTCGAAAATAACTGTTGTGCCATTAAAGCTAATGAGGAGTATATTTGTTCAGAAGTTGTTTTATTAAAATTACTTCGTGTACATTCGCTCCGTTATACGTCGCTTAAAAAGTAGAAACAAATTTCTAATAGTTTTCAAGAGCTCGTTATCGTAATTTGGCAAAGAACTATAAGGATTTCAATAAACCAACCTCTTCAAGACTAAGATCTTGAAACCAAGAAAGCCAAGATTTAAACTCTGGCCGCGTAAGCCTACGACTTCATCTTCAAGGCTACTTATGCACGTCTGTTATATTTCATGATCATATAATTCCTACGATTTGTGAGAGAGTGGAAGAAAGTGAGAGATTATATATTAATTGCAACAATAATTAATTCCTGTAGAGATAAGATTTCAAAGGTTTTATTTGTATGCTGAAAGTTATAATACACTTAAATGATCTCGATTCTTTTGTCGGCACTAACATAGTCCTCTTCTAGATCCCCTTGTACTTCTTTAAATGTCTAATTATTGTTACTGTTTATTTCATTATCATTATTACGAAAGTATTGAATATTGGAAATAAAATTTCATTAAATGCGTTTCACTATTTTAGAACAGGAAATAATATCAGCCAGAATATAACCGACTGAGATTTTAATTAATTTTGGAAAGTACTTACCGGCGAAATATTCGTAAAATAAAAAAAATGTGCAGTGGCTAAGAATTGCTACCAAATTTAATAGCGGGAATGTTGCAGCGGAAATTACTTTTTTAAATGCAAACAAAAGAATGGTAAATGCATTCGCGGTATGACGATAAAGTTGTGAACAATAGAATAGCTAAATTATAGGAATATAAAAAGGGAAGAAAATTGAGTAAATTCATCCAATTTCAAGAAAGTTAAGGAATTCTAGTGTAAGAACTTTGAGTAAATTAAATATTTATGGGACAGGTTTTACATTCACAGAATGTCATTGAATATTTCATTACACAATAAAAAAGTAAAATGTAGGTACAAAGAAAAAATGAAAAACCTCAGCGCACGATAGTGCGAGGTTCACCGAAGGCAACCATTTAGAACACCCGAGGAAAATGTCGAGGGCGAGGCCTCGCAAGTACTTGGTGTCAGCAAAGCGATTAACGGGGAAGAACAGCCCGGGAACAAAACAAGAACGAGAGCGAAAACCAGTCCGAGATCGACCTGAACTGGCGCTGGAGGCAGCGAGCAAATGACGACGGAAGGGCGGAGCGAGCGCCGCCGCCGCGCGGGCTGCAGGCGAAAGCGCCGGCGGCGGCGGCGGCGGCGGTGGCGGAGGGGCGGGGCTGATGGGCGTTCGCCAGGGGCGCTATCGCACCCGCGGTGCGGCGAAGCGGAAGGAGAAACGACTGCCATCCCCTGCCACGCCCCCGCCTCCGCCGCACCCAAGCCGTCTCCACTCCGCACTGGCTCCTCACTCCGCTTACTCCTAATGCTCCTACTCGGCCTCCTCCTCGGCCTGTTTTTCTTTTTCCTCCTTGTACTATTCCTCCCTTGTATTCGTACTTTCTCTGTGTGCTATCTTCTACCATCTCGATTCACTTCGTTTTACCTTATATCCTCTTCTTCTCGCCTCTTCACCCCTCTTCTTTAAATCCCCTCCTCACATTTCCTCTCTCCATTTCCTCCTCACTACATTTCTTATCATTCTTGTTGTCCTTATCCTTTCTCCTCTCTCTCTCTCTCTCTCTCTCTCTCTACTTCTCTCTCTTTTTTTCTCATTGTCTCAGACTTTCTTCTTACTTCTTCTGCTCCGCTTTTCTTCACATCTCACACAAAATCAATTGATCTCTTCCATTGCGTCAGCATCCGTTTCGCCTACCCAACCCCCTTTTCATGATAGCCATGTTTCCCTATTGCATTTCCCGCTGCGTCACTTCCCCACATCTCTTCCTTTCATTCCCTGTCGTTGCCATCATTCTTCTCCACCTTGTCGAGTCACCACTTCACCACATGGGTCCCTGCAGGCTCATCTCCTATCACCGCCTCTTCTCCTCACATCCCCATCATCAGTTCCGCCCTACAGGGCTCTTGCCTTCTTCCCTGCCCACCGCTGCACCCCCACCCCACCCCGACTGCGCGGCGTTCGCTGGCTCCCTTTCTTTCTTGCCGCTGGGAGGCGATTAGGGCGCCATATTCCCCGGCAAAAAGTCCCGTCGGCCCTCGCGCGTTCCTAAGTACAATTCCGAACTCGCGCGTGTCTCGAAAGTCTGCCCGGGGGATCCCCGAGCTGCCGCCGCCACCGTCGCCGCTAGCGGAAAACAAGCGAGCAGCGCGTGGCGCGCCGCGCGCCGATAGCGACACGGCCGGAAGGGAGAGAGGGGGACGAATAATGGGGTTATAGAAATCCACATGAGAGGTCGGAATTTACTGTCGGGAAACAAACGTCGGCGATAGAAAGGGGCGGTCTCTCGTTCGGGGAGAGCGAGATGATTGAGAGTAATTTAACTTTTGCAACACTTTTTAACTGGCGTTTTCATTGGGCGGTTTTCTCGGAACAATCGACGCTCTAATTCGCCAAACGTTACTAATGATGATGCGCTGGGTGAGTGCCCCAAAATACTGGTTTTCATTTTCTGCGAAGCCTTCCTTGTTCAATGATGTTTCAATAAATTGTTTATTATTTTCATTTTCTACGAATTTCCTAAATAATTGCGGATGATAAAATTAATTCTGCACAATTTCGCTAACAAAGTTTATTATTGAATGGTAATAATTACTGCTCATCGTGTGGCTTGGGTTAAATTACTATATACTTTTTTATTCCCGACATGTGTTGCCTCTATGTATTGTATGTCACAAAGGAATATTAAATTGTATACAAGAAACTGATACCGAAAATACTTCCAGCGAGGTACGCTCCGAATAAAAATGCTCACAAACAGCCGAAATGAAAATCCTCACGGATTTGAGACGGGCAGAGAAATTGAACACAACGCAATGCATAACCGTTCGTCCATGCGGGCCACATCGATTTTAATTTAGGTCCGGATGAAAATGCGGCTTCGGAGCGCCACGCACGAAGCGGGCCGCACTGGCGAGGCGGCGTAAGGCCAAGGGATATTAGCCCGCGGGGCTATTTTCGTCTCCGCGGTGTATCGAACAGAGTGGACTTCTGAATTCAGAAGGCGCTGCGCGGAGCGTCCCCAGACCTCCATTTCCCAGCAGTCCCCTCCCCCTCCCCCCTCCGCGCCCTCCCCCGCCGTCGCGGCGCTCGCTGCCTCGCCCTCCCCCTTCCGTCATTTGCCGCCCTCCGCAGGGCAGGTTGCGTTCGATCTCCGACCGGATTTCGTTCTGCCTCAGTTTCTCTTCCTGTACTGTACTTCGCCGTTAATCGCCTGCCTAGCGTTCCCTCGGCACAAACTCGGATCGGATCGGTTGAGATCACTTTCTACATATTTATTGACATGTGAAAAAGACTACAGTTTGAAGAATCGTTCTAAAAATTAATTTTCTCTTCCACAATGTGTAACAAACGCGTTTCTTTAAAATTTTGGTTTCACAAGGCTACTTCTGTCAACACAACTGACGAGTTTGTAATTTCTTACAATGTGATATACTGTATAATTTTCTTCTGGTTTCATTATTTCACGAGTATTTCACAGTTTTTTCAAAGTGCTCAGACACAAAAAAGTTTTCATTGATAAAATGTAATGTAATGTTTTACTTATAATTATATGTAACCCGGGAGTGCTCGCAATAGATCTGTGAGATACAAGCCATGACAGTTTTATGTTTCTGAATTATTGCGATTCATTAGTCGTCTGATATTTCATGTATTCCTTCATTGTACTTTTCTGAGATCGCTTGTCCTTTTATTTTTATCATTTTGCTGTATCATTTCCCTTGAGGATGTTGAAACGTGATCGCTGCGCTGCGCGATATCTGTCTCACACATTGGGTGCAATGGCGCCAGTGCATTTAAAGCTCCTGTCCTGAGAGATATATATCATGACATATCTCTCCATAAGCGTTCAGAAAAGAATTATGCAGTGTAAGATTCATTAACAATTGCATTGGAGGACATGTATAAAGTGAATAAAATACGTATTTCAGTAAATGGTCCTTCAGATCATTCGAATTCAAAAAAAGTTGCAGCTATATCTGAGAGCTGCATTGCGAGCACTGGCGAGAGTCTACCTGCTGCGGGCACTCCCGGGTTAAATTCTCGAATTATTTATATCATTGTGAAAGAATATTTTAAAATTCATATTTTTGAAATAAAATCATATAGCATGAAAATAAGTTAGAAATTTTAAAATATTCAAAAGGATATAGCCAAAAAATACAAATACATCAAAATTTTGTGAAAAGTGTATATTATCTAAGGACAATTAAAAACAAAAACTTTCACACAACCGATATTTACTGATTTTTTAAGACCCAATCGTCATTATTTATTGAAAGTAGTACATTAATACTTATTTTTTCTAACAAGTAAGTTTAACTTGAAAAAAGAAAAATCCGAACTCTCTTAGAGATTGAGATTTTCCTTGAACATAGCAAAAAGAAACTTGTTTACTATTTGCAAGCTTAGGAGTTCTCAAAATAATATTATCTCTTTACAACTCATCACTTATTTCGCTGATTTATCTTTATTCTTTCAATACTAATCGCGAGTAGAAACTATTCAACTTTTTTACATTTGTAAGACTGGAGAAGTCAGTAATGCAATTGGGTCAGATCTTGAAGTAGAACATGAAATGTCTTATTCTCACATGTAATATATTCTATAAAATTATGTAAACATTTTAGTTTTTTACAGAAGATGTCATGATTTATTAACGTCAGTGTAATCTCTATATCTGAGACACATATAATAATAATAATAATAATAATAATAATAATAATAATAATTTTCTTTTGTTACAAAACAATGATTTCTTCAGGAAGATGTTGTTTGAACGACTTTAATGTATTTGACTACATTTTTGGGGAATTTACGCTACAAAAACAGAAAAATATTACAAACATTGTAGAAAAAAATATTTATGTACTTGGCACAACGTCTCGTGAACGGGCTCAGGCCTACCGGCGACGTCCCTGCCTCGCGGCCATGGGTTAAGAAGGTACGTGTAGTTAGCACGTAGACACCCCACACCGTATTCAGGTCTTCTCAACTTAAGAAGTGAATTTTCTCATCGTCACGCAGCGACATATACTGGGACATTGCAAGGAAAACGCACATTATAGTCTTGTCTCGATCGGGAATCGAGCCCGGGGCTGCGTATTGTAAAGCGAGCACGCTGACCAAGAGCTGCCACGAGGCTGTAGAAAAAATTGTAGGTGTGTAGTAAAAATGTAGGTGCCGCATTTAAATTTAGAAATTTAAATTTCACACGATTACATTTCTTTGGCGCTACATACGTAACCAAGAAAGATCCAACCTGTATGAAAAAATGCAATTACGGTAGAAAAAGTGACGTGATTATGATGTTAAAAGTTACTCTAAATAGTAAAATCTGAAATATCGAATGCATATTAATCAAACTCGAAACTCGTGCAACGAGTCTATAGGTACAGAAACGGTAAATCTTGGAAGACACCGCCGAACAGAATAGGCTGTGGGGAGGTGACGCATGGTGACACTTTTAAGAGATCGGAAACAAAGCCGCTGCCTCTTGCGATCATAACTTCCTCCACCAGAGGCACATCAGATAACCCACCCCTTCTCTTCCTCTATGCACCCCACGCGACTTACGCCATTTCTTCCACCTTCACCATCACCAACTCCTCCCCTCCTCCGTTATTTTTACCGAAACTCCTCCATTTCAGCCACCACAACCCCACACTCCCTTGCTTCTTTGTCTCCACCATTCCTCCTGCCGTTGATACTCTCTGCTACATGTATAGCGAACATTTGAGGTCGCGCGCGCGGCCAGGTCGGCGCACGCTCTATATTGCATCGCCGAAAGTCGACGTGGTGGTACACGCTCCTACAAGCGCCGTGCCGTGGAGCGAGTCTGACTACAAGTGCCGTGAGCGAGTCAACGGCGCCGCCTACGTAACGAGCGATCCGGCACCTGAGAAGACAGACTATACTTCGGTTTTTCTTTTTTGGCGCGTGGGGGTGTGTCATCAATCAGGAATATCTCACAATATTTCGCGTCGTTCTCGGTTGTTCGCTAGGAGTCGCATGATCGCCAGCACTGCTCGATACAGTCACCATCATGCGCCTTCTAGCGGCACAACCGAAAACGACGCAAAATACCGTGAGATATTCCTTTTTGATGGCACACCCCCACGTGCCAAGAAAGAAAAACCGTAGTATAGTTATGAGAGTGTTCAGTGAGTCAAAGTACCCTTAGTATTCAATACTTGCTATGCCGATCACGCTTACATAATGGTTGATACTCTTGTGGAATTCTGGTGATTAAGCTACGTATTCGGACTTCTTTTGGTGGGCTGTTACTAGCTTCTGAACTTAGTTATTCTCTCCTGGCAAATTTACTTTGTCTTTGTTTTCTATTACTAATGGGATTTTGTAATTTTGTAAAAAAATGGCCCAAATAAACTGTTGTTGTTTGTTACTTGTCCTACTTATTTTGATATATGTTACTATCACTATCATTACCCGTCCTCACTGTACTCACCACTGTTTCCACAGCCATTTTCGACGCAACTGCCGCCGCCGACGACGACGACGGCGACGACGACGCCGCCATCACCCCTTCGCACCATCGTCATCACCAAATCCACTTATCACAAAAGTCTGCGAATGCCGCACACTTCACTTCACCCACCTCCCATGCCACTTTCCCCAAGCTTTCCACCTCCGTAACCTTACTTTCCGCCTCGTTCACCACCTCTACCATTTCGGACACCGCTACACCGGCCTCTTGACATTTGTCGTCTTCTCATTGTCTCTTCCGTCACCACTGTCACTTTAATCAGCGTCGTATCACACTTGCCAACAAGACCACACTCATGACCGTCATCTTCCTTTGCCCACAACCACCGCTGTATTGACTGATTGATTGATTGATTGTGATTCCTGGCGCGTCAACTACTCAGGTCATTAGTCCCGTAAGTGTAATGCATGTTTTTCACCGGGAAGAAGCGGTGATCTTCCCTCGCTGGATGGTGAGAACAGGCGCCGACCTACCGTCGACTAGCGGGGTTTTCTTTAACAAAGTTTCTCCTACCAAGAAGACACTTCCCCAGCCGGAACAAGCTCTAAGCCCAAAACCGGTCTCCCAGCGAATGTGGTAGTGTAATGTATTTAAGTGTGTGTGTAAGTAAGCGGTGAAAATAGAACAAAGAAGAGAAAAGAAAGATCGCGCGCGGTCCTTAGCCCGTTTGTTAGGATACTGCTCCGACATTCTCCTGGTGTTGATCGGAGATACCACCGAAAACTGCCGATCAGAGCAGCCGGCCGCTAAAATTATCATTCTGACAGCGACAGAAGTTGACCTAACTATCTAGCTAGTGACAAAAAATCCTGACACCGTCAGGACTCGAACCTAGGACCACCCGGCCAGAGGCATTGCAGTGACATGAGTTGATGCACTGAGCCACCTCTCCCGGTACCACTGCTGTAGCTGCCCTCGCCGCTACCACCATTGCCGAGGCGGAGGGAGGGGGCGCGGGGAGGGGGCGCGGTGGTAGGGAGCGTTCGCAATCTCGCCGAGCTGCGCCTGCTTCGCACAGAAAGGGGATGGGTCCTCGCGGAAATTTGATCCGGGACACGTCGGTTCCCCCCAAATTGTTCGGTATAGCAAGCGGAGTCAGAAGCCAGACTGGGGCAAATCTCCATTAATTATGCATTCCTCTCCATTCTCTTCTTCCGACCTCCCCTTTCATATACTCGTCCGCCCGCTCTTTACAAGAAATTTGCATTTGATGCACGAAATTCGAAGGAATCGTGAATTCGTTGTGGGATTGTTGAATAGAGTTCTCCAGTTTTATTGGAGGGTCTCTGAAGGGTTTTGAATTTCACACCTCGTTCTTAATCTCAGGTGTATAATTCTTTGGTGCTGTTTGCATGGATGTTTATGAATCCTCATTTAATTTGTATTCTGATGGGGGTTTTGTTTTAAATTGGTTCAAATAATACAACTTATTGTATTTACTTACTTAAATATCATATTCTTTTAAAATGTATGTTCATATTTTTGCTGTCACCTAATTTGTACTTCAAATCGTGCTTTTTATTATTTTCTTGAAGAGTTTGTTCAAACTATCTACCTACCGTGGAAATATGTTAGGATACTGAAGAATGTGAATTGCTTCTTGTTCACATTTCGTGCAATAAAACAACTCCTTTAAAACCCTTTTGACATTCAGTGGTTTGCTGTTTGCATCTCGTGTCTGTCCATCACGTCGGGCTTTATGTGATAATCTGTTCGCGCGTTTTCATGCGTCAGAACGGATGAGAGCAAACATACGCACGACTGATTTGCACCGACTGTAGCACCGCTGTGAAACAACCATTGTAGTCCCCGTCAATCACAAATCAATGTGGTTTTCTGTTCTTCAATTTAATTTCCAAATTCTTTCAAAAGCTGGTTCAAATAGAATACTGTCATTCATAACCATATGCTGTGCCCTACATTTCTATTTACTGAGTCAATTTATGGAGTTTTGTTCCCTGTTCAATTTTTGCACTTTAAATTTCTAAATGTTTAAACACGATTTTACTTTATCTTCTTATTTCAAATTACATTTGTAGCTCTCCTCTCCGATTTATAATAATTACTTAAACAAACATGTAATCAGAATTCTCGTTTTTTGTCTTGATCCACGCACGTGTTTTCCATCAGTATTCTGTCAGTCTTTCTGTCTGTTAACAACCCTGGACCACACACAGGATTTTCATTAAAATTGATCGAAGTGACTGATACCGCAGTCCCTGGAATTTGAAACGGACCTTTTAATTTTTTGAGAGTGCTTTGCATCAAGCTCCTAAAATTTCGAATTTTTCTCAAAAGTAGTTCGATAACCTCCTTCCTTAAAAGGATTGGCACCAATAAATCAAACGGCACACATGAAGATGATGCTTGCCAACTTCCAATAAAATCTGAATTTCAAAATGTACAAAACTTAAAATTGTTAGTAGATCTACATTATTGAAGATAGATATTCTTTCCTGAATGAAATTTGCTATTCGAAGCTATATTTTTAAATAAAGTCAGGTTCAACTTTCTGAAAATCTATAATACTACATTCAAATGCGCACAAAACTGGAAAGGAAACAATGCATCCTCTGACCATGTGAGAGGTATCTATGGTTTCGTTGGATTCTTAGGAGCTCAGGAAAAAACCATTTTAACAGTTTCGATTTTGAACTGAACGTGGACTGAAAAACGGAAATGTTGGTGGTCATCAGCAATTTCTCTACAGAGGACGTCATGAGATGAAGAAAGAATTCGCTATGATCTACTACTAAGTAAAGAACACGTCATATTTTTTTATATTCTTGGAATGTAATGTAGAGACCAAGCGTCTTGAAGAATATTTTTTAAAAGAAACACGTTAGTGCGCCAGTATAATTAGTGACCAGTTGAACCATGTAGGGATCCCGATTTTATGTAGTGACCTGACGTCATAATAGTTTTAACATGGGACACACGCCAAGAAATTAAGGGGTAGGTTGGACACAGTGTATTCTGTTGACCTCACCCGAAATAAAGCGAACTCGAGAGATCTCAGGAAGGGTGGTCGTGTGTCGGCGTATAATGGTAATTCAAGGTTATTGATTACACATCCATGTTGATACATGATATAATCGAATCGCCAGCAACGATGCGCAGTTTTTTAACAAAAACAAAGAAAATATAATGTCATATATGCGTTTACATAGTCTTTTGCAATTTTCAATGAACACATTATCGGCTAATGATCGACGACTACCGTCATAATTTTAAAATCCATTATTAATTGGCAGCAGCTTAGATAACTGAATCAGCACATTACCTTGCCATTGGCATGACCCTTCGGCAATTGCACTGGACGGGGTGTTGAGCACAGACCGCGCCGGAAGCGCGTTGCAGCCAGTCTCTCGGTTGGTTCGCCGCAGCAATTAATGATGGGCAAGATCGCCTTGTGTAAACGCTACTTTCAGTCCAAGACAGCAGAGGCCAGGCGCGAACGGTGAACTGGATGATGCCAAGCTCGATAGAGTGTTTTAGGCTCACACGAATATCGAGTGCCTCTTACACCCCAGTCATCACACGGCACCGTAGCATGTATGGAATAAGTGTCGATAGATGTGAGACGTGAACTATACCTTGCAATAGAACAACGGATTTCCATCAATGACTGCTCTTTCTCTACGTCTCTCAGAATCTTTTTCTCTGAAGTCTCAATCTGTATTCTGTGAAATCTCAATATCTATTCTCTTTGAAGTCTGAAAATGATATCTTTTCGCCTGCGTCCTCTCTTTCTCAAGCCACAAACATCCTATCCCCTCTTATTTCGCACCTTTGCGGCCGTCACATGTGTTCGTGAGCTGTGTTCAGATTCGCTATTCTAACTTTGTTCGGGAACATTCTACAAAACTCATGGGTTCATTGGGCTTTCACAATTAGTGATGCTTTGCAAAAAGGAACGTTTGTTTTTAAATTATTTATTTTGTTGTGTTGTTATACCATAATTGTTCTGGAGTTTATTACGATATTTTGTTCGGAGTACTGAGTTGCGTTCATTGGTTAAAGTTTGAAACTGTAAAACCACTAACTTTTTGGTTCTGTTCATCAATAATGATAATCTACCATATTCAGCTCACACTCAGTTCAAAATGTTGACTCAAGCAGCATTTTTCTTGCTACAAGCCACCAATTTCCACGGACTTGACTGCAGCATTTTTATTGCTGCAGACCGCTAGGTAATGATATTTCAATAATGGAGTCCAAAGGTATCATAATAAGTAATGAAGCGGTGAAATTCATTAACCGTACAAGCAACACTAGTTTCTAAATCACACACAGGGAATTTTCAAAAACGAATATTCTCGGATCGATCTCGCTCGATTTGAATTTCGGCGAATTTTAAATTGATCTTTTAGTTTTGGATGGTACCTTTCTTGAAGCACAAACACTTTAATTTTTCTTTTAAAGAAGTCTGAACCTCTTTTTTCTTTATTTGCCTGGAATAAAAGACAGCGTGCATGTAATTAAAGTAAAAGAGATTTTCTCTACAACCTCTGCATTTTCAAAAATTCCAAACGTTCAACTTCTTTCGAAACTCTTCTATATCCTAATTATCGAAGATAAAGAGTATGTAGAGTATTACTAGTTTTTTGAATTTTGTGTCTAAGAATGAATAGATTTTAAAATATTACAGATGTTTTCGTAATTGTTAACCAAATTATGTCATTCTGCAAAAATGCAAAACAAATATGTCCTCAAACATTGCTTCAGATTTATTCTCTGATGGCTGAAGTATTCGTCAGATTCAAGTTGCAATATTACAAAATTACGTAACCGATGCAAATAACTAGATTGTGTTGAAGCACCAATAGTTACTTGTATTAATATAACAGAAATAGTAATAGTTACTTGTATTATATTAATACATTACAATATATTACTTGTATTATAGTAATAGTTACTTGTATTACGGCACCAAGCTGCATCATGTTCGCTGGAGAGAAACGCAACCTGCACGACTGTTAGGTTTATTAGTCAATGGGTTGCCTAGCACCCCTGCGAAGACTTACGCGAGGCGAGAGGGAATATTTTCTGAGTACCGATGTAAAGTACTGACACAGGCATGACAGTGATTTCGATATAGAATGATGTTGAAGTATATTTCTATCCAAAAATATTACCAACATTTCGTTGGCAGTGAAACAAAATGTGCCATAATGGGAACGTCCATCAACAATGTTTCATAAAAGTAGCAGAAAACAATGAATTTTAATCATAAAATTCAAATCTCAAGTATTATAATCTTTAGTCTTTCATTTTATCATCCATATAGCTATATAATTCTTTTGTAAACATTTAATAATAATATTAATATTATAGTTGTAGGAAATTGCACGTCAAAAAATTGCACTTTTTGCAATTTTCGAAAAATCTGGGATTTTAACAAACTAGAGATCTGCAATATTATCATAGGCTCTCTTTCGGTATGCGAGGACAAAGTTTAATAAATTTTGGAGCTATTTTTGAGAAAATTTCAAAAATGTTTGAGGTTTTGTATATAATTGCCTAAAAAATCAAAATATCCGTTTGAAACTTCCAAAGCTGAAACTGAAAAGTATGAAAGCAAAACCTCTTCTGAATTAGAAGTAATTCACTTTTGCTAGAAAGAAATGTTGGCATTGTTTTCTCAGCTTCGTCTAATATTCGTCTGAAACATAAATACCTTCCAATTTAAAACCTGATTCTTTTCCTCCCTGGCCCTTTGGTGATCACAATACAATATGGCACAAGGTGATACAAGGTGGTACACAAAATGGGTCCTCTGAAATGTTACTTGTGCAGAATGTTCGTCACGTTCAGAGCAAATATGACGTCATCAAATATAATCTCGGATGGTCAAGATGTGTATTTCTCAAAAATTAAAATTAGTATTCTTAAATGGAAATGAAGAAACACTGAACACAAACTTGATAAAGGAGAATAATTGCACTCGAAAAAACATTGAACATACTACTAGTGCATACTACTAGTACCTTGTTTATCTACTAGTTTTGTTAATTACAACAATTTCATAGAGTACACGATGCAACCACTGTACCTAAAGGAAGAACTTTCTTAACACAAATATAATAATAAACGTAACAATTCGGCCTTCTGAATTTATTTTTTCAATATTTCTTTAAATTGTGGTTCTGTAAACAGTGTAAACTCGTTACATGTTTAAGAAAGAATGACGAACTGGAAAATGAAACAAATGTATTTTCCGTCGCGTATATTTTATACCCGAAATATGTTAATAAAATAACATGGCTTGAAATTCACATGAGTTTTCATAATGTGTATCCCTCGTCAATCGCCTTTTAGTCCAAAACAATATTATCACTACAATTGAAGAAGGGAATATTCAACTCAAAATTCCTCATACAACGCAACACGAATGAAATATAAATATGAAATAAACGAGAGAAGATGACTAGCTCAACGAAAAGACATAGAAGCCGTTCGCATCAAGCATGTATTTCAATCGAACAACTGTTTCTCAGTAACAGATTTTTCTCTAATTTCTCTATTCTAGTGTGATTTATTTAAACGCCTACGTTATTTACATACATGGAAGCCTAATGATGATCATAATCCAAGAAATGGAACAAATTGTTTAAATCGAGAAAAGCTTTTCTTCCGTTCAAATCCTCAGTTATTTATTAAACCTCCAAGTTTGTATAAAAACACACATTTGTATGTAATATGTCCTGTGAAATGTATTTTACAACGTGACTTCAATCATCTTAATTTTTTCTTCAACAAGAGAAGACTTCAATACAAAGTTTAACTTTAGCATAAACAAAATAAGGCTAAATTATTTATCTTTATTTTGTATCTACCCTTGAATTTAAATAGAAAAGTCTATATTTTCTCTTATATGTATACATTTTTGTATTAAATTGCTGTTGATTTAAGCACCAGTGTTTCCAGAAAACCCCATAATTTTCCATTTGACATGGTCGCACAGTTTTACTTTATTCTCACGATCTTGAATACCGCTAGGAATTTAAGCACCAATGTTTCCAGAAAACCCCATAATTTTCCATTTGACATGGTCGCACATTTTTACTTTATTCTCACGATCTTGAATACCGCTAGGAATTTAATAAATTTGAGGAATATGTTCATGGATCCGGTAGTCACCAGGGAAGTAGAGGGCAAATCGTAAACACCGGAAAGCGGGTTGTTGAGCAGATTGTTTGAGAACGAAAGCAAAATAAACTCCACCAAACGACACATCTCCGCTGACGGAGTAAATCAAACGTTTACTGTGTGTATAAGCCACATCGCGTAAAAATTTCGTCGCGGAACAAAACGCGTCGACTCCAAAGAACAAAAACGGGCGGAAACAAGGGCACGTCAAAGAACGCGCCTCGCTACGAACTTACATGAGCTGTTTGCGTTAAACATTACCTGTGTACCCGCGCACAAGGGCTAACAACGAGCAGGAAAACCGACGGCCGTAAAACTCGTCGTCGAGAACGTTTGCTTTAAATATTCGTGCGCGTCCAAATCATAGGAACCGGTGCGTCTGACGAGGCAAAGGTCACAGCGCGCCAATAAAAAGACAAACGCTAATCGCGAGCGGAGGGGAAGGTGCGGGGGTGGGACGGGGTAGGAGCAGAGGTGGGGAGGAGCTACCCTTTGTGCAGATGACGAGCGCCTGGCCCGCCCGCACCTCTGGCGCGGCGTTGCCGCCGGTTGCGCCGTCACGGGCGCCCAGCCGCGGCCGCGGGGTCGCCGGGCGGCGGCGGGCCTCGCTAGCAATTGAATTACGTCGCTAGTAATTCGGCGGCGGCGCCAGGGAAAGCGGGGCAGAGGGCAGCGGCGGCGGTGGGGCGAGCTCCCAGCGGCCGACGGGCCCGGCAACCCCCACCCGCGACCCTCCCGTTTCACGCTCCTGGCCGCGCGTCTCAAAGCGGAAATTTCGCGCGGGGGAGGCACTTCCCACCCCCTCCCCCGCCCCCAGCCTCCGGGGTGGGGGCGGCGTTGTTCGGAGCGGGCGCCGGCCGCGCTGCCCAGGTGCTGCGCGAGGTCCCCCGTTCCGCCGCCGCCGCAGAAAAAAGGCCGCTTTAAAAATGCTACCGCTCGCCGAGCGCGCCGGGGAGCGTTCGAATTTTCGAGATGTGCGCGCTCGTTTAAACGGATGGGCCTGGCTGCTCTCCGGAGAATGGATGGAAATTGCGGTTTATGTACTTACGTTCCCTTGTGATTTCTTTGTGCCGCTCTCGTACATGTGTTTGAAATGAACCTGACGTTGCTGCAGATAAAGAAAATAGTGTTTTTATTTGCTTGCTCTTCGTCTTTTTTGAAAACGTCATAATTCCTGAAGGTTGAATATTGTCTGTTTGGGATGACTCGCCAGCAAACACCTATATGATATTTAAAATGGAGTTATCTTGTGTTTTGCATTAATATCATATTATAGTAACATACCCGTATACTATCATATTATACTAACGATGTATTGCGAGTGATATAGCTTAATAAATTTTTGATGATATTATATTTCCTAAAATAATATTCATGATCGGTACATAATACACTTCATTGCTTCTATAACCCAATGCCGATTATTCTAGTCTATTCTATGATAGCAACTGTTTTATTGAACATTATATGTTTTTTCATTATTTGATGACCTACTACAATCAATAACGAGGAACACATTTTGTAAAAACTACTTGGATGCTTTGCTTCCTGTTATTATTATGTTATGCCATTTTGCCACTTTTCCTTGACAGACCACTATTGTGGATATTGAACTCGAAACTTTTAATAATCGAATGTAGTCAGGGGGGAAAACGTAGCAAATAGAACTATCTACAGCTATTAAAAATACTTGCTCCAAAATTGCGTACAGATTTTGTCCTCGAGTATCTAATTGAATAACAACAATATTTTATTAAAAATCAGATAAACTGATATTGCTGCTTGTAGTAAAACATTTAAATTCTTTAGAGACCTATTCTTTCCGAAGAATTGGTGAGTATGACATTGTTGGTAGGATTCTTCCAGATTGCTTCACAAACTTACTCGATTAAAATTGCTTCATAACATCGAAAATACGAAGTCACGATCTCAATAACATATTCTTGCATGAGCTCCTAGTTCCGTTGTTTTTTATATAAATGTTTGGTTTTCTCATTATTCGATTAGTTCAATTAAGTCATTTTTAACATTCCACATTACGTGATTAAACGTGCAATTATGTTGTGGAATTATTCATATAACATCAATAATGCATATGAAAGAGTGTGTAAAGTTAAAAATGTTTCTTATGTATAATCTTAATTCTTCTTGTGTACACATTATGCATATTATTTGTTTCCCAGTTGTCGAAATATTGGTCTTCTCTACCCATTCAAATAAATCGAAAGGTTATTAACTTCAAAACCATAGCCAATAAGTTGCTTAATTTTTTCTGTATCAACTTTTACTCGGAAAATGCAACATTTCTCTCACAAGTACAACTGAATAAATAAAGAACCAACAAATGAATTTATTCGTTATGCAGTTAGGTTTCAAATAATCTGTGCGTTCTCTGAAAATCGAAGTCTATTTAATAACTGAAATCTCATTTACACGTTGCACAATAACAAAGGGCAGGTGACATTCGTTAGGGAAATTATAACCAGTCTGTTCTTTTTCGAATGTTTGGCACTTCCCGGCCATTATCCTTATCACCGAAGTACACAAATAAAGTAACGAAATTAGTTATTTTTATGGTATTTTAATTATGCATTAAAACTATAGGCGACGTCAATAATAGTATTGGAGAATTTTAACTAATATCACAGAATATAACGAAGTATCACAGAATACAATCAAAAACCATTCCACTTTTTCAGGGCAATTATGTAGCTAAGATATGACAACCACATAATTTAAAAATGGATTTAATCTGATATTATATAATTAATAGTAAAATTGACATATGTTTAGGTTTTTATTCGAGTATATAGGATTCTGTACCACGTAAATTTCACATTTCAGATTTAAAGTTAATTCCGTTTTGATACGCATAATTAACGCGCAGTGTAAGTGAGATCTATAACAAAACTAGTATTATTGTTAGTTTATAAAAAAGCTCTGTGTATCAATTATTATCATATTGTTATATTTATTGTTATTATTATTATAACATCTCATCATTCGTACTTCGCGTAGCGCATGCATACACAGATAACATGTAACAATATTTCTGTTCTTAAGATAAAAGTGAACTGCAAAAATGCTTCTGAAATCAAAGAAATAAAATAAATAGAAAAAATGTAGAGAGCACAGAAAAATATTACAGATGTGTACATACATCTTAAAAGAAAAACAAGTAACATAATCCCTGTATGAAATAAAATAAAAATGCGTGATGAATTATCTTGCCTGGCTTTCTGGAGATGCCTATTTTGAATTCCGATAGAAGGATTCTGGAAGCCCGCTAATTAACGGATCAAACGAAGCCGCCCTCTGGGGGCAGATTCTGGAGACGGGCTGCATCGATCGCGCAGCAGCCCCGAGGCAGAGCGAGAAGAAAACCTCCCGGGAGGGGGCGTGGTCTCTTCGTGTCAGCCTTTCGGAAAAACGGCAGTGTTTTGAAAGATGAGGAAACAAATAGAGAGTGAGCGTGAATTATATTCGTATTGGAAATTAGTTATTACTTATTTACTTTCTCGTACATGTATGTCTATACGCCGTAAAATGCCTAGTACAGAGAAATTTATGTAATGCTGCGGAAAATCGATTTAGAAATTTCAACAGAAATATACGTTTTGGGGTCCCCTGATACCGAAAAAGATTTTTTTTAAACGTCCATCCCTCCGTCCATCTGTTTCTTTCTGTCCAAAACTTTATTATGAGAAAGTTTGTGCCATTCTGTACTGATTAATACAGAATGGCACCACAAACTCAATTTTCTAAACATGTGCATGTGGCTCATGCGAATGGCCAGCAAAGTGAAGTATATAACCCTTTGCGATTCGTCCTTTAGGAATGGGCCGAGGAGGAAGTGTTTTGACGCGAACCACTTTGATTAATTCTAGAAGTGAATTGGCCAAGTTCTTACCAACTTCCCCGGAGTACCGAAACTTACCGTAGAACATCACCAAACTTTTACAAACATTGGTGGGTAGCGGTGGTTTTTATGTAGACGTTTGACAAAGCATTTAAATTCTCGCATTGTAAGGAACAAAATGCTTTGAGTGCAAGAAAAAGATTCAGAATTTAGAAAGTTATAAGTATTTTTCAGTAAGGTGTTAATTCCCATCCATTTATGTCGATGAAATGTTTCTCATCTGGATTGTATAGGAGAGAAAGGAGTGTTCAAAATTAGATGGTATTTTAAATGGAATTAAACAAGGTAAAACGTTCATACGATTGAAATTCGAAAAGTTCAGAAGTAAACAAAGGGGCTACGAATAAGACACAGAAATGAAGAAAATGATTCAGTGCGTAAGACATTGAAGGAAGTTACTATTTCTCTGAGATATTAAATATAATACGGATTTTCAACTATCACTTGTTTTACTATTTTAGGAGAACAGTATCCAATATCCAATCCATATCCAATCACCGAAAATTTAAAAATTTCAATATTTTCGTGATTTCTGCACACTTTAATTTATATTTTTCACTCACGAAAATTTAGTTTGCTGTAGTAATATATAAAGTCCAGTCATAGTTGAAAAATTGTGTTATATTTTGGCTAGATCGGATGTAGTGAATATTGCAAGCCAAACATTTTAGCTTCCAGAATTTCACTATAACCAGAGTCAACTGTAGTTTAATTCCCAAAGCTACAATTTCGCATACAAGAAACCATTACATCTCTATTTTCTATTACTCTATTTCTTCTTCTTCTTCTTCTTCCTTATTATTATTATTATTATTATTATTATTATTTTCTCAACTTTTTCTTTTCAGTTTTAGTGTTTCCTTCTTCGTGTTTGATTGTATGATTCTCTTTTTATTGTTAAATATGAATGTAGTACGTCATTTGAAACTTTTTTGTTATCAATGTATTTTCTTAGGAGAATTTTGTAAGAACTAAATGAAAATTGTTAAAGAAATAATTCAATTTACTAGATATTTGTTGATTGATTACTTCGCGTTTCTGGTCCCGGCAACTGCTATTGTTAAACTTCTAGTGCTCGCGTTGGCTGCAGGTGTAGCCCATCAATTTTATTTTTGTTTCTGCACAATCTCTACTGAGTTAGAAGCAGTGGGAGTATAAGAATCTTCAGATGTCACTCTTACCATTGAGCCTGCTTCCGAGGTTGACACTGCAATAATTTGTTGTCAGTTTTAATGTCGGTTGGGATACAGTTGTAGCCCGTGCGAGCACTAATGGTGTGAGTGAAAGGAAATTTGTTATGCAGGAAATCCGAAAGATTACTTTGAGAGTCATATGCTATATCTTGGTGAATTCTCAAGGAAGAAATAATATATTTCGTACGTTAACGTCGCTTATCCCCATTCTTCATCAGAGAGACAACAAATATTTAAATTCCACACGTTAAAGTTTAATGATTCATATTACAGTAGTGCTAAAAACGCCTCACCTCGTTCACAGTTCTAATATGCAATATAATCCTGAAAATACACCACCTGATTTGCAAAAATCGAGTGAGTTATGAAGGTAAAGGAATCAGAAACATCGTATAATCCACATAAAATGTATGGTTACCAATTTCTACTACTGTTTGCTTAAAATCTGAATGATCTGTAAAAGAGAAAATACAGAATTCCAATTTTCTTCAGGTGATGCTTTCATTGAGCACTATTGTATATTCAAAAACACATTTTGAAATATGAGAGATGCAGGAAAGAAAGTGTTTACGAAACTCGTAATGGCCCGCGCGAAGGCTTGCGGTACGAAATGAGACGGGACTATTTCAGGGCTGACGGCCCCGTAAGTGTAGTACGTTTTATCCCGGGAGACTTTGTGTTTTCCACACTGGATGGTGAGATACGGCGCACACCTACACGTCGACTTGCGAGGCTTCCCCGTGGGACATAGTCCATTTGTTAGGGCACTGCTCCACCTGGCGAAGATCGGATGAAGCACGTGCATTTACCAAACACAGCAGCCGGGCGCTAGAATTCTCCTTTAGACACCAGCAGAATTCGACCCAGCTATCCACCTAGTGCCTAAAAGTCAGTCCATGTTGGGTCTCGAACCTTAGGACCTTCGGTCAGACGCACTGCAATGACATCAGTTGATGCTCTTAACCACTTCAGTCGGTAGTTTTTACTAGAGGGTTCTTAATAAATTACGCGTAGTAGTTTTAAGTATTTTCCAAATAATCTACTCTCAAAATTTGCTGTTCATCCTTTTTAAAAACTTCTCAATTTTTTTGAGAAATTGGAGTGCAATATGCCAATATTTTGATAAAAATATCATCACATCTACCAGGATATATATTCTATTTTTAGTATAAATGGATTATACTATTATAAATGTTTCACAAATAACTTTTTTCAAACTCTTCTTTCCCTATAACAGTTATGTTTGTTTAAACGCTCACTACTTTTGATGGCGTGTCTGTGCATAACGACCCGCGCGCCCCCTGTAGTGTAGACCTCCGCACCTCCAGACTCCCCCCCCCCCCCACCCGGGTGCTGCTTCCGACCCTCGATCTTCTAGCTCGCAGTCCTCTATCCTCCAGCGGAGCCCTGCGTCCCCCCTCGCACCCCGCCGTCCTCCACAGTCGCCATGGCGTCCTCGTGAAAAGCCGACGTCGCCTTCCTTTCCGCCCCCGGCCGCCTGCGGGTTAAGTTAAAATCAATACCTTTGAAAATCAATTTACCCCCGCCCTCGCAGCTGACTCACACTTGCCGACAGTTCAAAAAGTGAGTTACCGCTGACGCCTCATGCTCAAAGTCCTGTCGAAAACTTGGATTTGAATACTCGCGAGCTCTCGCTACTCTAGCGTGCCCTAGTGAAGGAGAGGCTATGTATAATTCGACAGCCATGTAATTTTCAGCACGTTCCGCCCGCTTGCATGTTTTCAAGTGTCGAGCACTGGAGTTGGCGGAAGGATCGCCTGTCACCCTTATCGTGTGAGGTAGTCTATCGTTGTGATTCACTTTTATTAGTAGTAACCAAATACTAGGTAACGTAAGTTTCTTCTGGAGCACTCTTCTTAATTCCGACATTACATAGTGCTGTTCAGTACTTTAATACGGTTCAGTATATAATACTGTGTACGAATATCAAGAAAACAAGATAAAACATTATTTTCTTGTAAATTCACGAGTTTTTCTCTGTAGACCCGCTTTTTTACATTTCAATTACTATATATACAAAAGTTCATAGTTCTAACAAGAGTTTATTATCAGCATTTTCAACCTGCTTTGTTTACATATTTTTCAGGATAGTAAAAAATAATTTACCAACGGATACGAACACAATTACAGAAAAGGCATAATAATATTTATTGTGGGGTATTCATTATATTTCTTTAATATATATTTAAATGAAGTACTAGCGGATCCTTTAGTTATTAGGTTAGTAAACTTCAATAAATCCTCTCTTATTCTCCACAAACATTTCTTTAGAATCAATAAATAAGAATGTTATTTCTATTAATGTTCTTTATTCAAACCTGCAAGACTGGCAATCTTAATCTAAAAACTACAAAGATCAAATACTAATATTTTATTTTTGACTTGTTATCTTTTAATTAAAGGCAATACTTCATAATTGGTAAAATTATTTTCAAGCAGCTCTTGTATTTTTTCAAATAATATATATACGTATTATAGCTGAAAATACACTATAGAATAATTTGAGATGTTTACATCAAATTTCAAAACAAGAAATATTTGTGATATACAAGGAAAATCTCCAAGCGCAATCAATGAAATTTGCAGAATTTTAAAGATATAATTCCATTTAAATGAGAATTGCTTTGAAAAACTCATGAATTATCAGTATACAATTTCACAAAAACTGATCATCCAAATATTCATCCAACCATAAGATAGTGGGGTGAATCAAGATTTTCTAAGGGTTGTCTTTCCAACTACAATTGTTTGAAGTGTTGGCACGTGTGAACTCCTTAAATTCTTTCAATTAAAAATTATAATTCCAACTTTGATCGATGAAATCCAAACAATATCTTTGCTAATGTATAGTAGTGTGTAGTTTTCGACTTAATATCTATTGTTTGACATTGATTTTTAGTGCGTGCGTGGCACTACCACAATGGTAATTAAAACGCGTAAACAAGTCTAGAGATTGGTCCCTGTTCTCGCCTGATTGGGAATCCCGTCTTGTCAAACCCACCAAAAACCTATGTCCAGCCACATCTCACTAAATTCCTCCAATCCTCTCAACGCCCCTTGACGCCATTCCCATGCATCTTTACATTTCTTTATGCCCCACCAATCCACTCTACACCCCCCATTCTTTACCATGCCCCTTCACGGCTCTCCACATCCCTCTACGTGCATCCACGCCCGTTCAAGGCCATCCACGAGTTTCCACGCCCTTCCACACACTTTCACGCACATTCACGTACTTTCATACACTTTTAAGAACTTCCACGCCCTTTCAACCCCTTCCACGCCCTTCCACGCCCTTCCACGCCCTTCCACGCCCTTCACGCCCTTCCTTGCCCATTCATGTCCCAGCACACCGTTCCACTCTTCCATTCCTTATTTTGCCACTCTATGCCGCACCAGGTTCCCTAAGTCCTAAGTCCTCAAGCCCCTTCGCGATTTTTCACACCTCTCAAGTCTACTCCACGTACCTGCATGTCCTTGCATGTCGCTCCATTCATCCTCCGCCCTCTGTCACGCTCCTCAGCTCTCTTTCGGGCTCCTCTACATGAACCCCGAGCCTCTACACACACACACACCTTAAGTCCCTCCATGCCCCTTCAGGTCCGCATGCCTTATCACTCCTTCATGCCCTTCCACACCCCTCAATCAACTCCATGCTCCTCTTCTGCACGCCACTCCACACCAGCGCCATGCCAATCTGCGCCCGCCCCTGCGTCTCCGCCTCGTTGCGCCTGGCCGCGCGGCCGCCGCCCCTCCCCCGCTCGTAAAAACAAAGGAATCGCCTTGCCCTGCCATTTATTTGGCGACCTCCGGAACTCAATGTCAAATATCTTGCGCTTTTCAGAGCGCGGGTTGTAAGAAAGGAATGCGCTCGAGGAAGCAGGGCGATAAAACGCTTCTATTTTTACGATAGTGCATTGTGAGAAATCAGATTTAATTACTTGATGCAGACGTATTTTACACGGTTTCTTTTTCATGGTAGTTTCCCACTAAACTCTGAGAACTCTTTATGCTAGTAAATGACGAATTAAAGAAATAATATCAAACACTGATATTATATCTAATGTGGAAAACCTGTTCTTACTTGAATTTAATATTTTATTTGTGTGTATGTTTAGAATCATATGTCTTATATTAACCACGAATTTTATTCCTGTTTATATCATACTGAGTAACATCTGTGGTATCGATGATAAGTATCTGCAAGTCTTGTAATGCACTCATATAAAATATCAATATTAAAAACTCTATTCTGAATCTCCTAATATTTTTTCAAATAATTTCTTAAATTAGTGTTTTTCAAAATACATGGAGTTTTATTCGAACCTGGTTACATTCTTTAATATTTTTGTACACTTGTTATTTGCAGACGTGTTGACTAATTATTTTATTTTTATAATAATAATAATTATTATTATTACTATTATTATTATTATTATTTTTATTCCTCTATACCACTAAAGACGTTATGAGTCGGCTGAATATAAAATCTACTCCAGATTGCAATCAGCTACCCAAGGAGCAGATCTAGGGACTGTCATACTTTCAGCAAAATGTGAGCTGTTCCAAATAAAACAATTTCTTCCACTTCCCAGTCCTTTGGATAACCCGGAAGTTTAGCTAAGTTCTTATACACATTTTGCGGAACAAATCCCAGAGCTCCGATAACTATCGGGACGACCTGTGCTTTTACGCCCCACTTTCGGCTGATCTCGATTTCCAAAGTCTAGTATTTAAGACGTTTATCTGCCTCCTTGGTAACGACATTTTGGTCGCAAGGTACAGCAACATTGACAAGTAACGATTTTTTTCTCGATAACTTTACGATTTTTTCTCGATAATGATAATTATATCCGGTTTGTTTGCCGCTATCGTGCGATCAATTTGAATTTGTTGTTCGTACAACATCGTACACAATTTAACAGACGTCACCGGTTTTGGTGAGTGTTCGTACCACTTGGGGCATGTGTTTTGTTTTTCAGAACAAGTTAAAGTTGCATTTGATAATCTATTTCGTACTGTTCTTATATACATATTTACACGGTATTTCCTGGCTCTGCACCGATTGAACGGTAATTGTGTTGAGATCAATCAAGTTCGTCTCCGAGAATCTTTTCACAATATATCAAGTGTCTAGTATAACCATATTTCTGCATTTTTGATCAGCGGTATTTTAACTCAAGGATTTCTATGTGGTTCTTCGCGCTTTTAGAAATAAGGCCTGGGGGCGAAATGATGATGGATCTAACATACATTTTCTTTACATGCCACTTTCTTTACGTCATCTACCAGATCCTTGTATTTACTGATCTTGTTGTTACAGCTATTGACAATATTGTGGGAGAGTGGAATGGCGGTGTCAATCGGATGGACTTCTTTCTTTTTGTTTTGCAAATTCATGACTGCTCTATTTGTTAGTATGGTGACGCCAGTCGTTATTTCTTTATCCCAGTAGAGTTTGAAATCACGTTATCAATTACTGGTGGTGGTTCATACTAGTAATAAGGTGATGTTGAAGGTGCACCTCCTGCTAAATTTATGATAATTTCTGCTGCATTGTTGGGCCTTTTTGTAAAATCTGTGTTTTCGTTTGTACGGCAGAATCCTGCTATGTGCTCTCTTGTTCTTGATGTTTCACGATCTTTTCGACATTTATCATTTGAGAGTGCTCCTTGATTATGTATTTCCTAAAATTATTAGTAGATATTTCTCTGTCTTGAATCGTCATCATAAATCCAGTTGTTTTGCCAAATAGGTTTTCATTTTTGAGCCAGAGGTTTGATGCTTCCTTATGTATATTATTTTCGTCTCATTGATGCCATGTGTTACATTCAGTTTTTTTGTCTCCAGTTTGTTCTTCTTCTTCTATTTATGAACTTTTTGAAGTGAAGGTGGCAGCATTTGCTAGTTTCAATGAGGTTACGTTGATATCGGCTTTGCAAATGTCATCAAAAATCCTATAGTTGGTTTCCTTCTCGAAAAAGTAGGATCTAATATCATTAATTTGTGTGCTAGGGAGACGCGGAATGTCGGTGATTCCCATACCACCCATCAGTGTTGGAAGAGTCACACGCTCTATTGCTGATTCTGGATGTGTCATTCGATGTTTCGTCAGTTGTGTTCTGACTAGCCTTGATATACCTTCCAAGTATCTCGCTGACAATTTAATTAATCTAAATGAGTAAGTGTTGGTATTACATATATTTGATTTCTGCCTTAGATCTGTGTGTTGAGGATGCTTTTGATTATTTGATAAAAATTTTGTTTCAGTCTTCGTTTTATACTATGTAATTCTCAGGTATCAGTTTCTTCCAGATCTACAATAATTCCACCGGGCGTGACGTTATATCCTTCAGATACAAATCTGCTTCGTTTCATGCGTACTGATTTACATTTGTCCAGACCAAATTCAATGCAGATTTCATTGCTAAATTTAATAACAATATTCAGAATTCTAAGAAGCTGATAATTTGATTTTGAGTATTACTTCAAATCGTCCGTATATAATAGATGATTGTGTAGATCTTTTTGGTTGTAGTTATCTTGTATCCATTTTGAGTATTCAGGAGTGTTTTACTGAGGGAATTTAGTACCATGCAGAACCAAAGCGCGCTCAGGGAGTAGTCTAATAAATACCTTTACTGATTTTGATGAGACGTGATTTTATACCGGTGTGCCCAGTCGAAACATACAAGGTTGTGTTCCAGTTGCGCATCATGTGACAAAAAAAGAGGATTAGTTCTGAATCTATTTGATATATCTCAAAAGTTTCAACAAGATAGGAATGTAGCACAGAATCAAAATCTTTTTTATAATCTATATAGTTCATACTGTTATTGCTTTTCTTTCCTATAGCTTGTAATTCCACAACAGTGTCAATTATTATCTGATCTTTGCATCCTCTTGAAGATCGAAAACGGTCTTTTTGCTGTTCAGTTATAATGTTTCTTTTCTACAAAAATGCGAATATTTTGTTTGTAACTACGGCTGTCAAATATTTATGGACTGTGGGTAAGCAAGTAATAGGTGCTTAGCTGGGTCACCGATGTGATGACTTTTGGGTAGCTGGAACGTCTTTCCAATGGTGAGAAATGGTGGTGTTTCACGTTTTGATACATTTTTTTCTGTATCAATTGCTAAATATTAGTATACTCATGAAAATTGCTTAAACAAAAATTTTTAATCTGATCTGGGCCAGGGGATTTTCAATTTGATGTTTTCATTACAACGACTTTCACATATGTTTCACTGATGCGAAGCGGTGTCATGGGGTCCATTGTTTCCATTCTTCGGTTTTCGTCCATCCATGTTGTACTATCTGAATCATGTGACTAGTTCCATCTTTCTTACTATTCATTGTTAGATACAAGGAGAAAATATAATGAAAAAGATCGGTGCTGTTTTTGAGAGAATATTTTTGTAGAGATTGCAAAAATTTCATACACTAATTACGCGAAATTTACTCGTTTTTTTCAAAAACGGTAATTTCCTTTTTTAAGCTCATTTTTTATCATAGACTTTGTCTAAGGCAGAAATCACTTACTTCAATTTTGTAGTTTTGAAATGCTACCTTCTCGCAATTTTTGAAAATACGGGAGTTCGCCGTATTTTCGAGTGTGACTATATCATTTTTCACCGTCCCTTGACACATTTGAGAACAAATTTAAAGGAAATATTTGGATTGGTTTTTGAGAAAAAAAAATTGTTAAAAAAATTAAAATTATCTACATTTTGCGCAAAATTACACGAAAACTTCTGATACTTTTTCAAAAATTCAACATAACCTTTTTCAAGGTCTGCCTTTAAAGGACAGATTTCATTAAGGAAAAACGTTTTTATCTTCTCTACTTTAGTTGTAGGAAAACGCACAAAAATTTGCTCTTTTAAAATTTTCTAAAAATCTGGGATTTCAACGAACATGAGACCTCCACCATTCTCTTAAGCGTCCTTTACGCTTTCAAAGAACAAAAATCAAAAAATGTTTGAAGAAAAACTGAAAATGTTTTTGTGGTTTCATGTAAAGTCCTCTCAAAAATCAAAATACCCCGGTATCCTTAAAATTACCTCATTTTGGTTTAAATCAATCAGGTAACATCACTTTTGGAGAAAACAGGCTGAACAATTTAGGTGCATTTTAGCATTTATCACAGACTGAAAAACAAACGTTTTGTCGTCAATCATTTTTTCGGTATCAAGGACCCACAAATCATCGATTCAGGCTACACTACGTGTTAGATGAAGTAATTTACTATATATATCAACGAAATTTACCACTTCTTCGTTACCAGGGCAGGTAATACAAATTTTTCTGCCGAAAATTCGCTGTTTTCCGACGCATAAATACGTAACGTTCTCTTCTTACGAGGCAGTGGGAGAAAGTAAAAAGGAAGATATTTCCACACCCCGGCCCTCACCTCACAGTTGGTCACCTGCGACCTATCTACCGCTCTGGTGTTCGGAACATGATGTGAGCATCGTGCCCTCCGCCGCCCCCTCCCGCGGCCCCTTCCCGCAACCGCAACGCATTCGACCGCAACCGCGCTGACATCCATCAGGACCTCCCATCGCTCTCCCAATAATGCAGGCTCTCACGCGCGCCCATTGTGCGCGCTTTCCGACACACCACACCGCCCCGCCCCGCCCCCGCCCGGCACGCCAGCCCAAATGCTTGCAATTGCTGCATTTGCTCGCGTTTAGCTGATGCTTTTTTGTAAAGCTTACATTAGTTTCAGTTCCTGCAATTTTTTAATTTCCTATTTTAAAATTTCTGTATGAAATTTTTTAAATTTAACTTAAAGTAAATAATTATTTTGTATTAATTTTCCTTATAAAACATATTTTTTTTAAATCAAACGAATTGTAATTAAATTGTAAACGAATTGTAATGAATTGTAATCTCGAGAGGACGAATTGTAGCACTTGCATTTGCAAGTGAATTGTAGTATTAGCTAATGTTTTGTTCCAAAGGTTAGATTGGTTTCAATCCTTGCATTTTTAATGACCTTCTTAAGATTTCAGCATAAAATTTCTTAAATTTAACTTGAAGTGAAAAGGCAATTATTTTTATCTATTTCGTTTAGTTTTAGTTTAAAAAATAAATCATTTTTAAGGAAACAAATTATAATTGACCGAAAGAGTGTCTTCGCAAGTGTTCGGTCCGACTAATAGACAGGAGTGTAAAGATATATGAGAAATGATTTTGCTAACTGTCTCTTGATGGTCGATTGACTGTAACAATATAACATAATGCGCAATAATGTTTCACTCTACTCTACTGTGCATGTTCTAATGCCTGTGTGCTGTATCCTCACGATATTTACTAGATTTAAAAATGTATCGACCTATCTGATTATGATCAGTGAGAGACATGATGACACTTATATTGGATATGAATTCTCAGCTTTATTCTTTAATATTGATTCCAAAATATGAATATTAACGTTTCAATATTAATTTTACATTTTCATGGTTTATTTTTCATGTTGATAATATATTTGTTACATTTTTAAAAAGCGTTTTGTAACCCTGTATCTCGCGATCGGAACCTTGTGTCTGCCTCTCTGTAGCGACTCCATACGCTTCGAATTCTTCCTCTTGCGGGGCTGATTGCAGGACTTTTAGATATTTAGCTGTAACAATAATCACAAACCTCGTTTTTCTATGGTAAAACTAGTAATCTCAAATCACTATTCAGGTGATTGTGCTGTCATTGTGCCAGCATTTGGGAGCCATCAGGGTGGTCTTTCACAACCTACATGTTCCATAGTTTTTAAAGACTTGGAATTTTTTTAAATACATCATTTGAATTTCATATTGTTCAGATACATTTACATTTTTAACCAAACCTGTCTTTCAAACTAAATTTCATGAGCAGCGAACCGCTTATTTTACGTTTATAGTATTATGGGTTTCCCATTGTATAATGACGTGTATGCAAAGGTAATTCAATCATGAACGCTATTGAATTTGTAAGGCATCATGCGCTCCAGTGATAACGCACAAAATCGCAATGTATACTACTCAAATTCGATTGTTTCACAGAGTGAATATCTGCTGCATATAACTGTCAATATAATTGTCAGTCAATATTAATTTTACAAGAAATATTCGTTTAGGAAATTGTTTTAACAGGCAATTTTTTATTATCTGAGCCTGAAAACGTTCAAAATTTCACTACAGTGAATAGTTTGAAGTCAATTTATAAGATACGTCAACTCCCAATGAATCCCCACGACTAATGTTGCTACTAACAATATGAATGTCCAGGACTGTTTAGTAAACTGTAATTCAGACTTTCGTATATTCCGTTTTTGTAATTCCTTTTCAAAAAAAATTCATACTAAACTGAATGTGCCGAGAAACGTAGAGCACTGAATTTATATCACAGTTTGTATATGTATTTTGGGGTTACGATTCCAAATAGTTACGTAAATAATTCTGCATTCGTCATTTCGAGAATGGCTTTATCTTGAAATGTTTTAATACAAGGTTGGCGCCAAGAATGGTTGAGTTTAATGAATGGTTCTTCATTAAAAAATGAATAAAACTAGGAGAAATGTTAAAAGTGCAGAAAGCATCACTAATGTGTCAAATAGGCTACTGATAAAAAAGATGAAGTGGCAGTTGTGTTAACAGTACATTAATTGCAAATATGAATAAAATAATTATTTTATCATTTGCGATATATTCTCATTCGTAATGCAAAATGCCATGATAATAGCATGTTTTTAGAACATTAACCATTTTCCTCTTTATTTCCGAAAACAAAGTTTAAATTTGTCACAAAAACATTTTCGACTCCATTCGTAAAACCTTTAGTATGTTAACTCGTGATACGAGCGGGTCGTCCAATTGTTTACCCAGCGTCCAAAATAAACCGGGCGAAGGTTTTCCATCCGGTTCCAATTATTATGTGACCGCGTCCCACTTCTATCTCTTTAAACGTGCATGTGGCGTCGCGCGAGCGAGCGGAGGACGGAGGGCGAACTGGAAAAAAAAATGTGCGAGCGGGGACACGCGGAGGTGGCCGGGGTAGGAGACGAACCGAGGCGGGCGGCGGCGGATGAGGAACGACGAGGACGGAAGAGAACGGACGGTGGGGCGGGCGAGGACGGAATGGAGCGGGCAGGGGCTGGCGGGGTGCACGGGGGCGGACAGAGCGGAATGGGAGACGCGACGAACGGGAGTGGATGAGGATGCAGGGGACGGACGGTATTGGACGAGGGCTGGCGGAGCTGGTTGGGTTCATAGTCACGAGAAGGGTGGGTGGTTGGGAGATGGGTAGTGGATAATTAACCGTGGTTCGTGGGTCGTAGGCTATAGGCAGCTGGCGGTGAGCAGTGGGCAGTGGGCTGTAGGCAGTGAGCGGTGGGCAGTGGGCAGTGGGACAATTAGCGGTGAGAAATTGGCGATTTGCAGTGAACGGTTTGCAGTGAGCGCTGAGCGGTGGGCAGTGGACAGAGGGCAGAGGGCAGAGAGCAGCAGGCAGAAAGCAGAGGACAGTGGGAGGTGAACAATGAGCGGTGGCCAGCGGGCAATGAGTGGTGGGTGGCGAGCAGTGTGCGCCTGGCGTCGGGCGGGAGTGGAGAGGGGTGCAAGCCGTGGGGCGGGTGGGTTCCTCCGCTCGCGGTCCCGCCAGCGTTAAATTGAACGTCCTCGAGGCAAATCACTCTTCGCCGACGCGCCCACCGCCCCAAGGAAAGCTTCTGCGCCTTCCTTCCTAACAAAGTCCGCCCTCTCCTGGAGGCCCGATCCGCAGCCGACTAGAAACGGAGCGGCGCCAGACGAACCCAGCCCCTGCTCCGCTGAGCCCGTTCCTGCGCGCCCCGCGCCCTCGACCCTGCAGCAGGGCTGGGCAAACTCTCACGTCGCGGCGGGGTCCAGGACCTAGCAGCCCGTCAGACTACATTCTGATTCGATTGACCTGAAAAATGTCTAATGACGACTTATTTTAAGCGTAATAAACGAATCAGGAACACAAGCAATGTAATCAAGCAGGAATCAGGGTTTTTTTCATCCTGAACAGTCACTGTTATTCATTTCTACCTAGATATCTGAATCTCGTGTAATATACATTCTATTTTATCAATATTATTGTTGTAGTGGAAATAACATTAATGTTGGCAGTAGCGAAATTTCTATACTTCATTTTTCCGGCCATTTTTCCATAGAATAGAGCCTTCCATAGAATAGAGCCATTTTTCCATAGAGCCTTCATTTTTCCATAGAATTACTCTGGTGAAATTCGTCACTAGAGTTGGTTTAGTCTTTTTAATAATCATTTGATTCTGTTTGTTCGAAATTAAATCGGGAAGTGCAGTCGTAGAAGAATACGCAAAAATTATTTGCATTCATTTCACGAACGTTGACAAACTTGTTCCAGAGCTGATAGATTTTCTATTATTTTTTCATACCACCAAATAAAGATTGTTTTCATAAAAATGTATTTACTATTTTATTTTGCTGAAATTCAAAGAATATTTGTTTTAAAATTTCCTAAGAAATGGTGTAACACAATTCACTGTTTAAAATTTGGTTTATTGAGTTTAATTAAATGAGTGATATAATTGAAATGCCAGTTCCTTTCAATTCGATGATTACGGCCTGCCCGTGAAATCAGTCTACTACACTGGTGCATTACGAGCTGATAGTCCAGCTTATCTACCTCGCATAAGAATGTTTCGTGGAGTGATGTTTTCTTCACTGTCGCTCAACGGTTTTAGAATTAGGCAAAGAAATCGTCACTATCCTAAATCGACAATACCAATCCGTTCTTCAAATTGATGGCAGGAACATTTTCAGCGAATGAACATTTTTGGGATACATTTCATTGTGAAAGTAAATGCTCGTAGTAATGCCTTTAACAAAATAAGTTCCACCAAATAAATTTTAAAAGAGAAATTATTAAAATACCAATACGTTTTAAAGTTTGCAAAGTGCCCTTTTCACTATTTTTGTGAATTAATCATAGAATTAAACATTTACCCAGATGTAATCACTTTAATATCACAAATAACAGTGATATCAGTATATTCGTTTATATAATTTTTATATCTGTGCTTAAATTTTGCCTCTTAAAAAAGTTTCTGATTCTGTTGGTCGAAACTCAAATTTATCAAATAAAACATTGTTATTATCTCGGCATTCCTGAAGCATTTATGATCTCTGTTGAAACAGAACTTCACCAATCACGATATACAATATTTCTAACAAGCTACACGCGCATTCTGCGCTCCAACGTGCAACACCTGAGATGATAAAATATTACCTGAGATGTTTCATTTAGTTTTGCTACAGTTAACGTATCGCTGCCATCCTGTTGTAGAACCGCTGGGAGGAGATCGTCAACAACAGTTCTGGCGATAGAGCACTACTTATACAACTTATGTAATTTAATTAGTTTTCAGCGAACGTTTACTATTTATTTTCAATATACATGATATGTATAAGAGAATATTTTGTAACTAGATTAATTTATTCTGATGCACGATTCAAAAACAATGTTTGCGTAAGGAACAAACCCTATATATTAAACTATTATTACATTACGAGAAAGATAGAAATATATAAGTGTATTTTAAAAGTTGCTGTTGAACTGCGAAAAGTTGGTCGAGGTTCACCCGTGCATCTCTCAAATATGTTTTTATTCGGAGAGGGAAGAGAGCAAAGACTCCTAAAAGGCCACAGAGGGTATGCAAAAATCAGCCTACCTTCATTATCATAGAGTTTGCATTCTGTAGAATTATTACAATGGTAATCATAATCACTTAATCAACAATACTCTCTTAAATGTAGCATCGTGCACGTTTAAATTTAAACTTATCTGATTATTTAAAAAAATATACATTTATTTAAACCAGACGGTATAAACTCAAAGATCAATAACCAAGAGGTATTTGATCGGGTGGTATTCTGAAAAATCTTTGTACTCGAGTAATTACAAAGAGAACATTTCAAGAATCTAGAAGATATAATGTACCTTCACCTAAAAATGTCAACTTTCTTCTTCGAGAACTCTACCACTTTGCTGACATTGGAAGACGAAAGTCCGCCAGCAGACCCTTGGGTGCAAGAGTTCCGGCGCTCGCAGCCGAAGTTTGGGCAACCCTGCTCCACAGGATCATCCTCCGCTGCGCCGGCCTTATGTAATCAGAATTCGCGCTCGTCTGTCTCCCCGGCGGCCCGTCCCGCGAAAGGAGAGGTTGGGGTGGGCGGGGGGGGGGGAGGGGTAAGAGAGGAACCCGCGACGGCCGTGACGTCGGCGACGCCGGCGCTGGCGCCTCTGATGGAAGCACTCCCAACTCCAGCTCAACTACCACCCAGGCGAGCCTCTTCCTGGAGGCGTTTCACTGTCAGCAAATGCTGTCCCACTCCGCATCGGAACTAGAAAACGCGCAACTGTATCCAGTGTGAACAATGTTGCTTACATGTTGTCGCAATTAACCCATGTTGGCTCAGTTTATTGTTTCTGGGCACGTCAACTGTTGTGGTCATTATTCCTTACAGTGTAGTGAATGTTTTATCCCGGGAGATAGTAGTGTTCCACCTCGCTAAATGGGGAGATCCAACTCCAATTTGGTGCGGATCTAGCGAGGCTCCGCCCCAGCCGGGACAAGCTCTAAGAAGATCCCGACTGGTCTCCCACGACGCGTGGTAGTGTAGTGCATGTGTGTGTTTTAAGGGGGAAGGAGAGGACAAGGAAGAGGACGTAAAGATCGCGCGAGGTTCGTGCTCCGTTTCTTAGGGTACTGCTCCGGCATTCGCCTGGTGTTGATCCGAGAAACCACGGAAAACTACCGTTGAGAACAGCCGGTTGAATTCGACCTAGCTTGTAGTTAGTGCTGAAAATCCGCCACCACCGGCACTCGAACCAGGTTAGCTCAACGTTACTGAACAATGATTCAATGAAATGAAATACAATGACGGACGTTTTGCCGTCAATCAATTTTTCGGTATAAAGAGCCCACACAACGTAAATTCTGGCTACATAACGTCTTAGAGCGTTTGCCAAACAGTCGATCGCGAGTTACTAGTAGCTCGCGCGGCAATTTTCAGTAGATCGTGGTCATGCTCAAGTTTGACTAACCTGGACTTGTTCTACAGATCTCACTCAAGTTTTACCGATGCCTCTATTTTTTCTTGCATTAAGTTTTATTAAAATTTGTTTCATATCTAATAGCAATGTTTACAGACAATAAACAAATGTTAAGATTTGAAAAAAAGTGCTGTCTTGGTTCTTTGGTAGCTCACAGTAGGATTAAAAAACGGTATTGTTGCTCATAAGTTTTATATATTTGGCAACCACTGTGTTACAAGAAATAATTTACTTCATGTTTCAATCAATATTTATCCACTTTTTAAATTTCAGGGCTTCACAATACGAGTTTTTCTGTCAAAAAACCGCCGATTTGTGCTGCATCAGTGTAATTCATTCTCTTTACTGCGAAACTACATAGTATGGCAATAACGCAAGATCTGATGCGAAAAGCGTTTTATTTAAAAGTGATGGAACGAGAGACAGTAATTTTGTTATCAACATTAGTAGTGTGTGATGTGGGTGAATAATAGGGTTATCAATGCTTTTGAACACAACGCCTCCAGTAAAACTGAATCCTAAAAATATCAATGACTCTGGAGGAAACTATTCACTTCGAATCACCTGCCAAATCAAGAATATTTTTTAAGTATGGATAATCGTTTTAATATGAAAGAAAAGTAAAGCATTACAGTAAAAATTTAAATTTTAAAACGTCTATCACTATCTCACGTCTATCACATGGCAACTCATAGCTATATTGTCTCGGATCAAATACTTATCGTAATTTGTGGATCCTAGCTTGCTCCTAATAGTCCCGAGCGGGTTTAATAGCCACTAAACCTAGTACTAGAATCTTACTATCTTCCCCGAGATTATGAGGTGATCGGAGATAATCCTCTTCGTAGTGCGACGGGTTACGAGTAGAAATTGTAGACCATGAACTTGACAGGACATTTGGGCATATGTGGGTTTACCGTAATATAATATTGTATAATACGATAAAAATAATATTTTCAAAAGTGCTGAAATACAAAATCTGAGAAGCGTTCATTTCGATTTGTAGCAGCCAGGTAGTTTGTCGCTAAGTTCGTTTCGCGTTAATTCACTTTTCATTGCAGTGACAGGAGTATTTTATAGTAAATTAAGTAGTTTAGTACTCAAATTATGAGTCATTACAAAATGATAAATTCATATTTTATATTTATTATTTATATTTTATCTATATGTATTTATCTAAAACCCATATCAAATTTTAAGAAATAATTGATATACTTCTTGAAACCGATACCCTCTCTCTCAATCGAACAACAAGTTTTATTTTATTAAAATATTTTTTTCGTAGAAACGTAAATACAAAATCATATCTGTGGCTTAGCGTAAGAAGGGCCAATGTCAATATTCAAAGTTTTACCGAATGGGCTGTTTTCTCTTCTGGCATAACATTACATCTAACTTACAATTTCTGTATATTTCACTATTTCTGATAAGGTATAAGCTTTTTAAAACTTTATATCACTACTTTTAATTTGGCCAATATAGTTGTATTAAATTTTAATTCTTTAAAATGTATGACAATGATTTATTTTGACAATTCCGAACATAGATCTTTGACCTAGCATTTGCCCCACTTGGTTGTGTGAAGGGGTGGACTAGATCAAAATACGTCTACAGTTTTATCCATTCTTTTTTTTCTTCAATAAATAAAAAGTTACAATAGCAATGACAATGCTTTCTAAAACTAAGAATTTGCATTTTTTGTGCTAGAATAGTAAAGAATACTGTTGTGTTGTGATAAAGTAATTTGAGCACTTGTCAAATATGCTTCAACATTGTAAAAACAAAACATGAATTTCGAGGATAATACTTTTACTTTCACGTATACTATACGTACGTACAGTATAGCGAAAGTTATGTAATGCTGTGCGAAAAAACTGCGTATTTTAGGCAGAAAAACTCTTTATTATAGGGCCCTCGTAACGAAAAAGTGAATACATTCAGTTGCTAAAGAAGAAAGAAAAAAAAATCTTCTAACATGTGGTGCAGCCAGAATCCCTGTTTTGTGGGTCCTTGATACCGAAAAAACAATTGAAAGCAAAACATCTGCCCATCTGTCCGTCTGTCTGTGAACCACGCTAGCGACTAAACCATTCATACAATTTTCTCCAAAATTGATATTCCTCCATCAATCTGGCTGATCTCGTGGCCCCTTGAATTTGAAACCGATATTTTAATTTTGGGGGTACTTTACATTAATCTCCTGGAATATTTTCAAAATTTTCAAAAAATGGCGCCAACAATGTTGACTAAATTTTGTTGTTGGATAGTCTGAAGGTCATTTCAGAGAACGGCGTAGATTTCATGTTGGTTGAAAACTCTGATTATTCGAAAATTCAAAAATTTCAAAATTTTTTCAGCATCTCCCGACAACTCCAATTATGAAGATACAATTTTTTTCTTAATTAAATGTGTTCATAAAAACCAGATCTCCAAATAAGATCATGTTCCAGTTTTCAGAAACATTAGAATTGTTTGGGGAAATGTGTGTCAAACAGACATTTTTTATTTTTTTAAACCATTTTTTCTTAAAAACCGCACAACGTTTTTTGATTAAATTTGGACCTGAGATAGCATAAAGGAAGCTTCAGAGAATGGTGCAGGTTTCATGTTCGTTGAAATGCCTAATTTTGCCAAAATATGATAAGTTTTTCTTTAAATTCGTTACAAACATAATAGTCTGCTCGGAATGGACTGCGCTTCGTTTTCGGCACTACAATTGTGAAAATGCATTTTTTTCTCAATGAAATGTATTTATTAAAACTACATCATCAAGTAATATCACGCTTAATGTTTTGAAAATACGAGTAGTTTTTCTATAATTTTGTAACAAACATAATAGCCTGCTGCAAATTTACTGCGCTCCAGACAGCTGGATGCGTCGTAAATTAGAATTTGCAATTTTGTATATTATTTCTTTGTTCGTTTCTTACATTCGACCTTTTGTTATACATTCACACATTCATATTTTAGAAATTATTTATTTTGAATATTTGAAATAAAAATAACTAGCTCTCAGAGAATAGAGACAATGCAGGGCATGCGACAAAGGAATTCCATTTCGCGCTCGCGAGTTTCTGTGAATTACGTGTGTGAGTGAGTTACGTGAATTACGTGACTTGATGTAGCTGTATGAAAAGGAGTTATAATTGTCATATTTATGTTGACATTTGCATGAAAATATTTAGTTTTCGCACCAAATGCTGTGCCATTTGTAGTGACTAGAGTTTATTGAGGAATATAATCCATTTTCAGCTCAGAGGTGTAGATACGTATAACAATCAAAATAACTATCCCAGTTTAGTTCACCATTTTTGTGAAATTTATAAATTTTTCATCTCACCTATTCAACTTCAAGTGGAGCAGTACCTTAAAAATGAGCCAAGCCATGGATTGAATATGAAATTTTCTTCTTTATACAGCCCTACACCCGTTCTTAGACCCAGATGACGTGTTGATTTCTTTTCCACCCCATCCTAAAATATTAGCCAATCTATTAAGACACTTGTAGTAGTACGTAGAGTAGATAGAGCCCCGAGCATTAATTGCGCATTAATTTCATGAGAAGAACAGAAGTACGAACAAGATGTTAAGAAAAGGACAACAATAACTTGACGCAAAAAATGAATAACAAAAGAGGTGGAAAGAAAAAGAGAAAGAAATTTAAAAATTGACAAATGAAGTTCATTTTACTTTTTCAACTACAGCAGGGGAACATAATATTGAAAAGAAATCAATCGCGAAATTGTCCGTCCCTCCCACCCTCCCTCCGCCCGTCTGTTCGTCCCTCCCTTGTAACGTTTCGTATATTACTCACAAGTTTATTCACATTAATGGATTGTTTATTTCGTAAACAAGTAACAGGTGATGTATCTCACTTGTTTGGAATTACAATAGCAACGAGAATTGATCAATGGGTATTTCAATGTTCCTCTAACATTTTACAATTTTCATACCTTACATAACACGAGCATATTACAATTTTCGTTAAAGTACTCACGTACATTGACCGGGAGAGACGGCTTAGTGCATCAAGAGGTCCTACGTTTGAGTCCCGACGGCGGCAGGATTTTCGACACTCGCTTGTCAGCTAGGTCGAATTCAGTGGCTGTCTGGAGGAGAATCCTGGCGCCCGGCTGCTCTGATCGGTAGTGTTCAATGGTTTCTCCGATCAACACCAGGCGAATGCAGGAGCAGTAGCCTAACAAACAGGCCACGGACCGCGCGCGATCTTTCCTTCCTCTTCCTTGCCCTATCCTCATCCCTTAGCTACACACTTACACTAACATGCACTACACTACCACACATGCCGGAAGACTGGTCGGGAATTTAGAGCTTGTCCCGGTTAGGGCGGTGCCCCACCGGTGGGATATACCTGTTTGAGGGAAAACCCTGCTAGTCGACGGAAGGTCGGTGCCAGATCTCGCCATCCAGCGAGGAAAGATCACCGCCACCTCCCGATGAAAAACACGCACTACACTTACGGGACTAATGACCTCTGTAGTTCACACGCCCGGAATCACTAACAATCAATCAAGTATATTGTAATAAAAATGTTGGAAAGAAAATCTACAGGAGACTGAAATGAAATATTATAAAAATAAGAAATTAAAGTGTTACTACGTTAGAAAATAGGTGGTAGCGGAGGTGTTATCAAAGAAAATTGGTGGCAGATGCGGAACGTTATTCCGCCCATCCGTCCGTCGGCCCCCCCGTCCCCTAGTCCCCCGTCCGTCCCCCCGTCCGTCCCCCCGTCCGTCCCCCCGTCCGTCCCCCCGTCCGTCCCCCCGTCCGTCCCCCCGTCCGTCCCCCCGTCCGTCCCCCCGGCGTCCCCCGTCCGTCCCCCCGTCCGTCCCCCCGTCCGTCCCCCCGTCCGTCCCCCCGTCCGCCCCCCGTCCGTCCCCCCGTCCGTCCCCCCGTCCGTCCCCCCGTCCGTCCCTTCGTCCGTCCCCCCGTCCGTCCCCCCGTCCGTCCCCCCGTCCGTCCCCCCGTCCGTCCCCCCGTCCGTCCCCCCGTCCGTCCCCCCCGTCCGTCCCCCCGTCCGTCCCCCTGTCCGTCCCCCCGTCCGTCCCCCGTAAACAACTGTCACCGGACAGAATTTTTGTCAAAATGAATACTCTCCTATCTCTATCTGACTGCACTCAAATACCTGGGAATTTAAAATGAATACTTAATATTTGGAGAAATTTTTCAGAATATTCACCTTCATCTTTGCCTTGACCTTCACTTTCAGTTTTAAGCTAGAGATTTCTTTCTTAATGCATCCTATTCCCTAATATTAGATCTTGAAATATTTTCCAGTATCATTCAGCTGTGTAGTGGACGACACTGGGTATGCACGCTTTTTACGTTTCAATCTTTTTTGGAGTTTTTTTCACAAATTGTTACTGAAGATAATTGCATAAACTGTTTTAATCAGGCTTTGAAGAAATAAAATTTTTATAACGTAAAATATTTCAATAAAAATCAAATGATAAACAAATTGCAACATACCTAGGGTTGTGAGAAAAGAGTTTTGTTAAAAAATAAAACTACTGAATTGCATTTCATAAAATAATTGTCAACATTAAAAGCCATTAAAAAAAGGTTTTTAAACGGTCAGAAATTATTAACATTAAGAAGTACTAAGAGCTAGTGGGATGTAAGTTTAAATATTATATTGTACCTGATCATGACAACCAATCCGAGATGGTACTCTGTTACGTTGCAACTCTACTAGTTTTATTGTTTTTGGAGGAAAGCAACCTTAATTTTTCCACGTCATAAGAACTTCCGCCGGCCCAGTGCGACGTCCTTCCCTAACAAGGTGTGCCGCTCCTAAGGCGACGCACCGCTGTCGAGGGGAGTGGCGGGTGGGGGGTGCGAGGGGGCGTTTGCGCGGAGGCGGCGTAGTCGTCCGGGGGCCGCGCGTCGCCCTGCGGAGGCGGCGGCGGCGGCATCGCAGCGGCGGGGACCCTGCGGGGATAACAGAGAGCGAGTTCGCAAACTTTCCCAGCGGCGGCGGCGGCGACGGCAGCGGCGCGGCCCTGCGGATGGCCCGGGATCGAAGGCAGTCGCGCCGACGCGCCGCGAGACGCGGGACTCGGGTGCGGGAGGAGGAGGCGGCGGCGGAGGCGGTCCCCGGGGCCCTGGGCCGAGGGCGCAGGGCCGGGAGGCAGCTGACAAAGTGAAATGAAGGAGCGCGGGAGAGGAACGGGGTGGATGATGGGAGGAGTAGCGGTAGCAGGAGAAAAAGTCGAAGCAATTTCATCAAAACCATTATTATTACACCACGTAACATTCGAAACCCGAGAATGCTTTGTTGACAATTATCTTTCTCTCGCTTCGTAAGAAATGGGAATCCAAGTAGTTTGTTATACGTTTATTATTTCCTATTAACATAAATTGCTTTATTATTGCAGTAGATATTGGGAAATATGAGAGGTTATAGCTTTTTAATTAATAAAATGTTTATGAAGAGTGCTTATAGAGCAGAGTGTGTATGTGAAGAAAATCGCGTTAAAACATTAAATATTAAATCCCTTTAAAGCCCAAGTGTTGTAACATACATTTTTCTCGTTCTCGGTTTGATTAAACTTTGTCTTCGGATAACGTAAAGTACGCTTAAGAGAATTGTGTAAGTCTCATGGTCCTTGAATTACCATATTTTTCGAACAATTGCAAAAATTTCATTTTTGGGACGACTTCATGCAACTGTGATATTAAAGATAGAGATTTTTTTCCCTAATGAAGTATTTTCATCAAATACAGTTCACAAGTCAGCAGGTATGTAGAGTAAAACACTTCGTCTTAGGCAAAATTAACCGTTACGTTCGGGATAAAACCATTCTTACACAAATTTCAATTTTTACTTTGTCGCTACTGCTTACGCACTTCAGAGAAAGTATCGTAATGCTGCGGGGGAAAAACGGCGAATTTTCGACACAAAAACTCTTATTGCCGAGCCCTGGTAAAGAAAAAGTGGATAAATCTGGTTCTTTTAAATAGTTAATTATTTCTTCTAACACAGAATCCATGTTTTCTGGGATCTTTATATCGAAAAATGGATTGACGGCAAAACGTCCGTCCGTTCATGTGAACAAAACTAAACCGTAAACAGGACTTTTACCAAAATTGATATTCCTCAATCTATCTGGTTGATGTCACGTCCCCTTGAATTTGAAACCGACATTTTAATTCCGAGAGGTATTTTATATGAAGCCCTTGAGACATTTTTCAAAATTTTCAGAAAAAACGCATCAAACTTTTTGATTAAATTTTGTTGTCCAGTAGCATATACATTTTGTTGTCGAGTAGCACTTAAGAGAATGGTGAAGGTCCCATGTTCTTTAATAACCCTGATTTTTCGAAAATTGCCAAAATTCAAAATTCAATTTTTCGAAAATATTAATATTTTTGCATAATTTTGCTTGAAACACAAGCTATTTTAAAATGTTAAACTATTTCCTCAGAAAGGGCTCCAATTTTTTTTTCAGTTTTCTTCACGTATGTAGGCGAGGGCCGACCTGACTACCGACTCACCGCTTCGGTTCAAAGAATCGCGGGTTCGAGTCCCGCCTTGAGACTTTCCATCCATTTGCATGGTTGTTTGTTCCTTGTCTTTCATGTGTGTATTGTCACGGAGGGTCTCACGTTCTGCTGACCCCGGAGCTGAGGAGCCCGCACGAGTCTAGTGTGCGGTCGAATGTGCAGCTCATCGGAATGTAAAGGATGTCCGGCAGTCGGCTGGATAAACGCCCTAGAGAGGAAAAATATAGCTAAGAACTCACAAGAAATTGGTTCTGGTCCCATTTTCGGCCCAGTCTTCGTATTTTCGAAAACTGGAAAAAAAATCGAAATGCTAAATTCGAATTTCCCGTGCTTTGTTTAAGGCACTGACACACTGTGAATGTTATTTTACAGGTGTTTGAAGCCAGTCATTCGAATTTTCTAATGAAACGTTTAATATTATTTAAGCATTAAATCTATTTTAAATATATAACAATGTTGTATTTTTCTATCCATTTGCATTTTGTTACCAGTGGTATCAAGAACTCTGATTTGCAATATGTGTATGCCATACGAATCTAACAGCCATTGTTTCTTTGTCAACGCCACATTGGCAACAGAAGGCGGTAGTTGCGTCCGCCGCTGGTTCGTGTTATTATTAAACTAATAATTTTATTTACGGCTAAAATACGCATCGTGCATCGTTGGTACATTTATGTAGAACGTGGAAACACTGAATTCAATGACAGAAATCTCTTTTCGTTTAAACGTTTGAATTTAAAGTATTTTTCGCGCTTCGTATGTTTAATGTAGCTGAAGTGTAAGGCAGAAATTGTCACGGTATAATATTACATAACAATGAACTGTACTGAGAGAAAGGGTGTGTTGTTTTAGCACCATTAGTTTTAGAAGTGTCAATTTTATTATGCACCGATGATAGGTGTCTCGTAATTAGAAAATCGAAAAAAACATTATTAAAATAAAAATTATCGATGCATAGAGGAAATAGAAATTGAGAGGGTGCAGTAAATAAAGACTGGTGAATAAAATAGAAATAGTGTACCTTGCCAAAAAGTAGAATTGATATATAGTAAGAAATGAGGGATGTGTGTGCGTAGAAATGGGGTGTGAAAAGTAAGGATGCCAATAGAGATAGGATGAGAGAAATGGAAACGAAACAAAGATGAGCATGAAATGGGGGGTATAGATGAATGTGAAGAGACATGCATTATCCAGTGGACGCATAAGGTTCAGATTTGGGAAAAAGATATAGGAAGATAATATCAGAAATAAGATGGAAAAGTAGGATGGAAATTGTGGGTGGGATATAAGTTGGGTGAAGAACACGGGGTAGCACAGGGTCAACGACAACCGAGGCGAAGGCGGGGGCGGGCAGAGCGTGGCTGGGGGCGCCGTGACCTGGGGGTTGGCGAGAGCGGGGCGCGGGTCGTGGCAGGTCGGTGTAGGGCGCAACTCCGCCAGCGGTTGCGGCGTCTGCCGGGGCACGGTGACAGGGCGCGCCCAACAAGAAGTGCCCGGCTACGCGCCGCCAGGGGACACGCCGGCGCTGCCTCGCAGAGGGGCGGAGATAACAGGAAATATAGAAATTGGTCGGGGAATAGAAATGGAGCAGGGTACTAAGAAGCAGTGTTGAGGTATAAAAAATGGCTTGAGTGAAATAGAAATGAAAAATAGTGATATGTGGGAAATAGAAAAAAGATGGGAGAAATGGAAATGAGATGAAGGAAGGATGGTGTAGCGTCGCAATCGTCAGCAATGCTAAGGTCAGACATGGGCCAGCCGACCTCCAGTCAACTCTTCTCAGAAAATAACTTATTTCTGAACAACAACTTTTATTATTTCCGTTCAATACATCCTGCACTTATGGGTGTAATTAGAAACCATCCACAGCTCATCTACTCTACCAGATATCGTGAATTGGCAAAGCAGGTCTCGATACTTCGTCCTCTCAAGGCTTTCTGGTTATTTATTTTGTATATTCCCCAACAACTGCTCCTGTTGTTGCTAGGCAGGAACAAACTACTACGTTACAATGGGCGGGAAATGGAGGATATGGAAATGACGTGTAGGAAGAAGGGAAGGAGAGCTATAAAAGTTAATAGTATGCTAAAAATTGAGGCGAGATGAGTATTTTAAAAGTGTGAAGTGGAGAAAATGTTTTGTAAATGGGTAAAGAAGTACAGAAATCAGGAGTGCGAAAGCAAGAGCTGGTGCGTGTTGCGGGGAACGAAAGGGGCGGAAATGAGGCGGCGGTCAGCAGGGCACAGGAAGTTGTAGAGCGCACGAGGCGGAGGACAAGGGGCAAGGGGCAAGTGACGAGGATCAAGAGACCGAGATCGCGACACCCGAGACCCCGTGTTTTTCGGTCGACCACCCCGCAGGAGCGTCCTCCTTTATGGGATTCCCCTCACAGAGGCGAGGCGCTTAAGCCAATGGAGAAAACTTTCGACAGTTAGGGGCGGCCATTAACGGTCGTCGCGTCTCCCTCTTCTCTCCCTCTCTTTCTCACTCTCCAGATTCTTCTCCCAGTCCCCCTTTTCCGCCACTCCCTGGGGAGTTGCGGTAGTGCGATATAGGACGACGGCGGCGGCGAGGCGACGGTGGTGGTGGCGGCGGCGGCACAACAGGAATTTTTATGGCTCATCAAGGGAAACAATTAACGGAGTGCGCGCGAGTTGCAAAATGACACATACGCCGTCGCCTTTCGCAACGGGACTGCGAACACGGGCGAAACTGTTTCGCGCCGGAACCCGTTTGGAGGCGGGCGCTGATGGCCGTTAACCTCGCCGTTATAAGCGCTCCGCTGGACGAACTTTGCAGAACGCGATGCCGATGGTGGCGCCCTGGGCGGCGTGCCTGTGGCAGCGCGGGCGGGGGCGGGAGCGGGGGCGCGGGCGAGGGGGCAGGGGCGGAGGGGAAAATGGAGAATTGAAATGTCTCTCTGTAAATTGTCAACGGCTGAACTCGCACTTCAATATGTTACAATCCAATAAGAGCATTATACAATGGTTTCCCAGCTTTCGCTCTCGAAACGACCAGTTCGGCGATATTTTTTACCCGTCATTTTTAAAATACGTAATTAAGCTGTTTGGTAGTATGTGTCAATTATTAGTAGGAGGGAAACACGTTACGAAATTTATTAATTAAACTTTCTTTCCTTGTTGACACGACATAAATAATTAGTAATTTTGCTAAAAAGTTAAAAGTCATACCAAACTCCACATTTTCATTTAATGGAAATATAATTCTCGAATAAAGTGAAAATAGAATATTGCGAGAACAATAGAGCAGTAATCAATTGCAATCAATAAAATAGCATTAAAAGGACAAAGAGAGTAACAAATTTTAAATAAAACGTTTCGTTGTGTGCTAATGTATGTTGTGTTCTTATAAGCATTTGAACGATCTGGTTCGTTCATTTAATATTTTATTTGGTCTCTAGTAGTTGTTCATATTGAAACTTTTTGAATAATTGCATGTGTTGAATTTGTTACATCAGTAAGCAAGGCTAGGAATAGATTGTTCTATTTCTACAATCATAAACTTAAAATAGCTCACATACCACATCTTTATTTTTTTTAACTTTTTTCATTATCATTGGTTTAATTACGCCTTTTACTAGTCCAGCAGCAAATTAAATATCCATTAATTAAATAATAAATTAAACTAAATTTTCTTTACAGGACATACACACTCAAAAGTCATTGATTGCTCTCTGATTTCACCTTACTTTCCAGTTTTAATATTTTTATCTATGAAGATTTTATTTATCTTTGAAGATTAAATACACACAGCCAACTACAATTTGGAAATAAACATAAAAGCCACATTTATGGATTAGTTAAATAATTCAGAATTTATTCGAATGCTCACTACACCTCCCGCAAAAAATGAAGGTTTCAAGGAATGACGAATTTCCAGTTTATTCAGATTGAATGTAATTTTAAGAGAGCTGAATCAGGGTTTCATTAGAGGTTTGCTTCAGAATTTGCGTGGATCCTATTCCCGGTCATCGTGTGGATCCCTAGCCCTCATCTCCGCGCACGCGCCCGGGGTTTAATCTGCAGTGGACAGGAAATGGCGTCCGCCGCGAGGCGACGGCGAGAGGCGGGTCGGGGCGCTCCTGATTGTTTCTCTCGAGGTCAAAGCTGATCACTTCTCATCCGCACCATAACGTTCCGCTGACAACAGAGCTCGCCATCGCCATGGAAACGCAGCGCTTCATCATTTCTGCGACTCCGCGCCGCGCCATCGCTTGCACTCGTTTTCTGCACCGTCAGTCCACATCTCTAGCGGAACGCGCGCCCGTCCCCGGCTCCAGCCCCGCCTTCTGCTCTATCACACCTCTAGCTCTCCCATACTACCCTCTCGGTTTCCTTCACTCCCCTCATCCTTGTTTCCCTTTCCCTTTTCCGTCCGGCTTCCATTCCTCCGTTCTCTCCTCACTCCCGTTCCCCTTTATCTACTCCCTCCTCATCTTCTTCTTCTTCCTCTTCTTCTTCTTCCTCTTCTTCTTCTTCCTCTTCTTATTCTTCCTCTTTTTCTTCATCCCCATCTACTCCCTTTCCTCCCTCCCCATCGCCCTACGGTACTCCATCCTCTTCTTCTTCCTCTCCTCCCTCCCCTCCCCCTCTTCCTTCCCCTTCTCCTTCCATCCCTTCCTTCCTCCTTCCTTCCTCCTTCCTTCCTTCCTCCTTCCTTCCTTCTTCCTTCCTTCCTCCTTCCTTCTTCCTTCCTCCTTCCTTCCTCCTTCCTTCATCCTTCCTTCCTCCTTCCTTTCTCCTTCCTTCCTCCTTCCTTCCTCCTTCCTTCCTCCTTCCCGTCCTCCTTCCCCTCTGCCCCCCCTCTCCACACGTCGTCGGAGGGAAGGGCACATGGGCCTGGGGTTGGAATTGGCGATTTTAGAGTGGGATGACGACGAGGCGCTGTCTGCCGCCGCGACGCCATGTATGTAACGAACGATAAAAATAATGCATGGAAGCGTTTTGGAGAAATTAAAGTTACGAAATGGATGGACGAAAGTCAGCAGCGGTAAAATTGGATGAAATATAAAATAGCCTCGTTATTTTGTCGGGGATGTGATATAGTAGAAAATATAAGGGAAAAGGGAAGTTTGTTCTTTAAAAAAACATTAGTTGTTAAATATAAATGTTATCGAATATGAACAAAAATTGACAAAGACCTTCGTAAAATCAAATCGACGACTAGTTTTATTTAGTTACTACCTTATAATGTAAACAATTGCTACATTTTATAGAAATGGAGGTCTCGAGTTGTGAACAAATTTATTAAGTTAAAAATCACTTTCCTTAAATACTGTAAAAGTAATTCGTCACTACATGTGCACACATAATTTGTACGCGCATGAGCAATCAATGTAGACTGAACCTCAATGTTAAAACAGAAAAAGATGGATTTAAATGTCGGAAAGTTTTCTCTAAATAATTAGACCAGTGATGCCAAGATATATTTTCTGTATTTTTTCGCTAATAGCGAAAGGAACGCTTATAAAATAGTGCATATCCGATTTTCGTTGAGTTCATTGAATTTTCATGAATGGTAAGTTTTAAAAATGCTACAAATTATATGAATTAGCATCATTAGCGTCTATCTATCCACTAATCACTACGCCTTCGATGAACAGTCTGGTGACACGTATAAATATTATAAAAATCGTGCGATTGCTAACACTTTGTATTAGATGCTGATATCTAGCACATTTTTTGGATGAAAATGTGGAATCCAATGATTTTGCTATCCTTTTTTTATTTATTTTTTCTTTTTCCAGATATCCGTGAAGAATTCAGCATGCTTTAAAAATATTAATAGGAACATACATACAGTTAAATGTGATGGTTTGCATGAATTGAATGATCATTTACAAGGTTTTAATGAAATTTTTATCTTCCATGTGAACATTAGAAGTTTAAATAAAAATATTGATAGTTTTAATTTACTTATTAACTCAATGGTAATCAAACCGGAAAGTATTATATGCACAGAAACATTTGATATTAATTGCAACAGTTTATATGAGATCTCAGGTTATGACATGTTTTTATGACATGACAAGTAGTCAATTAAATAGAAATGATGAAAATTGTATTTATACTAAAAAAGATAACAAACATAAAGTGTTATCAATATTGGAAAAATGAAAGCTACATTTACAGAGATATCAACAAACACAGACAGCATATTTATAACTTTATTTTATAGATCGCATGATCTGGAAATCACTGACTTTATTAACGAACTCAAAGAACATTTAATTTATCAACGTAACCTTAAAAATCATCTTATTATTGGTGATATAAATTTAGACTTATTAAAAAATGATAATGTAGTAACTGAATATGTGTGTAATTTCTATGAGACTGGTTATATCTCTTATATAAATATTCCAACAAGGGTCGTCAGAGACTCCAGTACTAGTATTGATTATATTTTTGGTAAAATTGGTACAAGTATAAGGGTTTAACCGTTTGTTTGTGACCTTAATCTGACAGACCATCAAGCAACGATACTATTAGTAAGTGCAGACAAAAAATTACATGATATTAATAAAGGCCTTATACCAAAATCTAAAATTAATTTCAGAAAACTTCTAAACATAATAAAAAATACAAATTGGAATTGTGTTTATACAGAAGAAAATGTAAATAAAGCTGTTGTTAATTTCATTCAAATTTTGCAAGATGCCATCAATAAAACTAAAGTAACATTTAAATTGAATTCCAAAACTAAACCTAGGAAACCATGGATTACAAAATCATTGACTAAATCTTGCAAAATTAAAAATCATTTATATAAACAAACAAGATCATATCCGCATGATAATGCTATTAAAGATAGGTATCTTAATTACAAAAAAAGATTAGACGTATTAATTAAAATTGCTAAAGACTCTTATTATAATGGTATTCTGGAAGAAATATCCGGCAATGTCAAACATTTATGGAATTTCATAAATGAAACACTTGATAAAAAGAAAAATGATAATACACCAATTCAAAAATTGTTTGATGATGTCAATGGCATTTTCATTGAAAATGATATGGACATAGCAAACACGTTTAATGACTTTTTTGTTGAAGTTGATCCCGATATGGCTAAAAATCTGAATGTGATACCAACTGAGACCACATTAAATTCAGATCGATCCCCTACACATTCTATTTTTCTTAATCCTGCTACGGAGCAAGAAATATTGAATACTGTAAATGAACAATAAAAAGTCTGCGGATGTCGATCAAATCTCAATTTCAGTCGTTAAACATGTTTCGGAACATATATTAAAACCACTAACTTATATAATTAATAAAAGCATTGAGACAGGTGTATTTCCTGAACACTTTAAAAAAGGTGAGATTATTCCAATCTACAAATCAGGCGATATAGATAGAACCACTAATTACCGACCTATCTCACTAATTTCGAATTTTGCGCAAATATTTGAAAAATTATTGAAAGTTAGATTTGAAAACTACTTAAATAAACATTATATTATAAATCAATTCCAATTTGGTTTTCAAAAGGGTAGAAATACTGACGATGCTATTAAGTATGTAACTAGTCAGATCTGTACTTCAATAGATAACAGTGTGCCCTGCATATCTATTTATCTGGATTTGGCTAAGGCATTTGATACCGTTAACCATGAATTGCTACGGGTGAAGCTCTGTAGACATGGCTTTCGTGGAATTGCTTATGATCTGATTAAAAGTTACTTGACTAATCGTAAACAAATAGTGAAAATAAACAACGTTCTTAGTAAAAACGAGTGGTCACTTGTGGAGTTCCACAAGGAACAATATTGGGACCACTATTCTTTATTCTGTACATAAATGACATGTTTCTAACCTAACCAAAAGGAAATTTGATATCTTTTGCTGACGATACTTGTGTTATTGTCAAAGATAAATCATGGACTGATGTTCTTGAAAGTGCTGAAGTCAATTTAAATCAGTTAGCTAATTGGTTATGTGCAAACCATCTTAGCCTTAATAGAACAAAAACAGTATACTCTACTTATGGCAGCTATATGGACAGTGTTCCGGATCGGTGTGCTTTGAGAATACATAAAAATTCTTGCAATAGACAAAACTGTACTTGTCCGGAGATAAAAAGAGAATATCATACGAAATATCTGGGTATTCTTATTGATTGCAATTTAAAGTGGGGACACCATATATCAAAGATTGCAAAAAGGGGTAAGATATCTCATTTATATTTTTTATAAAATTACTAAAATATTTAATACAAAAGAACTTCTAATGATATTTTATGCATTTTATCGGTCTATCGCTACGTGTGGTATAATTGCGTGGGGAGGACCTTATGCTAATTCCTTGAAACCTTTGAATGATATTCAAAAACGAATCATTAAACTGATATTTGGAAAGAATAGAAGATACTCTTCAGAAATCCTATAGAGAGAAAATAAAATAATTGATATTGGGAAATATTTTCTGTTGAAGTGAGTCTTGAAGAATTACTCTTATTTACAAAATATCTATGATGTAAAAGTAAAGGCCAATAAAAGAATTCGATATTTGTACCCCCCAGACGTTAAAAAGATATTGGTAGAAGAAATTTTGATTATGTCAGTTATAGAGTTTACAATTTTCTTCCACATAATCTGAAAATTTTGAATGTGAATAGAATATCAACTAATACTATGATAAAATACAGGTTGATAAACTCATCTGAGACTGTTCTGAAGACCATAATTGAGTAATCTCCTGTTTACATTGAAATACTTCATCGAAGTAATACTTACCTATTGTAAATTATATTTTAGCTTTTGTATATGTATCGTAATAGAAAAAATGTTAGATTTTTTAATTTGTCTTTTTTCATTTGTAATTCATCGAGTATAGTTCTATAAAGTTTTTTTCTTTTCTTTTATGTAATTAGTTCTATTGTATGTTATCTTTATAAAAATTGTTGCCTTTTTTGCAATTTATATTTTATATCTTTACAAGTGTACTACGTTTTGCGATATTATATACATAATGCGTTTTGCGGGTTCGCGCACAGGCTTTGGCCTCAGCGAGGTGCGGAGTATATGCATTGTATATATTGTATACTTTATGCATATATATATATATATATATATATATATGCATATTGGGTATATATATACATACATACTAACTAACTATACTATTACATCTGTATATAGATTATTTAGTAAAAATCGACAACCATTAGAAATCTGTGCACTTGAACTCGTATACAACGATCTTAATAGGGATATCTTAAAACTGGATAAACTATTTAAGATTTATTGTAAAAATTATATTTCGTTCCAAATCAAATTTTCCTAAACAGCTAAAAATAGCCAAAACTTAACCAAAACAATCATACACAAGCCAACTGCAAATTAGAACTTCGCTGTGTGGGATGTACTGAGCAACGTCACTATTCAAAGTGCAAAAAAACAAGAAATTGTACTCCGCAATGTGTTAATTGTCATGAGAATCACACTGCTAACTATAGATGATGTATTTTCTTCAAGAACCTTTAATTTCAAACACAAATATAGCTTCAAATTCTAATCTAAAGTTACCTTCATCTACACCTTCTCAAAAACAAAATTATTCAATGAATAAACCTCATTCCACCATCAAGTCCACTCTGACTTCTTGAATAACTCCCCCTTCTATGAATATGAATAATTTTCCTTATCTACCTTCAATATCTACAGACTTACGCTATCTTTACAAGACTTTTAATTCCTCTCCCATTAATAGTTCAGACTTTAATACGTACATTCCTATTATAACAAATCAAATAATAAACTCTCTACTTCCGCAAATACATCGATTAATTCAACATGTTATTCTACGAATACTTAATATTGGATCACACTAAAGTAAAATTTTCAAATTGGAATGCAATGTCAACTAGCTGAATTTAAACATTTCTTATATAGTCATAATATTTATATTGCTTTTGTTGCAGAAATACATTCAACTCATTCCAAAAAATCTAATATTCGAAATTATAAAACATACAGAGAAGATAGTACGATTACCACTACCGGAGGAGGTGTAGCAATTTTTATACGTCGAAAAATCAAACATTTACAAATATATGTTCCCAACTGATCTAGAATTACTTAGAATTGTTCTCACTGTTTACTTTTCTGTGGCCCTTTAAATATAATAGCAGCGTACAAACCACCTAACAAACTAGTGGTGCTGCAACAGCACTTACTTTCCTGTATTAGAGGAAACAACTACGTAGTACTGAAATAGTGCACTTTATGCGCCACTAACATCTTAGCTATTATTTGAAAACGTCCAATTTATCCAAGAAGCGTACAACTCACTGTTTCCATCGCAGTGTTGTCAGAACTAGGTGCATTCTACAACTGCACAAAAAGATAATACAAAGTTTTCTAAACCTGTATTGGAAAAAGAAGTCTGATGCTCTGGACAATATAGAAATGCATTCCATAGGGCCATGATTAGAGAAAAATATTTTAAAACCATGCGACACATACTGTACTCACTACAAATGGTACAGCATTTGGTGCGAAAACTAAATATTTTAATGCAAATATCAATATAAATTATACAATTATACTCCTTTTCAAACAGCTCCATCAGGTCACAACAATCACACGTAAGTAACAAATATTCGCGAGCACGTCGCCATTCTGAGAGCTATTAATTTTTTTTAGTTTTCATTTCAAGTATTTCAAAATATACAATTTCTAAAATGTTAATGTGTAAATGTATAACAAAAGTTCGAATGTAAGAGACGAACACAAAAATAATATACAAAATTACAAATTCTAATTTACGACGCATCCAGCTGTCCGAAGCACAGTAAAGTTACAGCGGGCTATTATGTTTGTCACAAAATTATAGAAAAACTACTCGTATTTGAAAAATTTAAATATGGCCTTATTTGAAGATGTAGTTTTGATAAATACATCTAATTAAGAAAGTTGTATTTTTAAAATTGTAGTTGTAAGAAAACGACGAAAACGAAGCGCAATCAATTCCGAGCGGGCTATTATGTTTTTCGGGAAATTATAGAGAAACTACTCATATTTTCAAAAAATTTAACATGACCTTATTTGAAGATCTGTTTTTGATGAGCATATTTCATTAAGAAAAACAATCGTGTCTTCACAATTGTAGTTGTAGAAAGACGCCAAATTTTGTTAAATTTTTGCACAATCACTCATTTTAAGGAACATGAAACCTGCACCATTTTCTTAAGCTTCCTTTGTGCTATCTCAGGTCCCAATTTGATCAAAAGACGTGCGGTTTTTAAGACAACATATTTTAAAGAAAATAAAAAATTATGTTTGACACTATTTTTCGAAAAAAATGCTAATATTTTTGGAAAATTGAACATGACCCTATTTGAAGACCTGTTTTTCATGAACACATTTCATTAAGAATAAAAATTGTATCTTCATAATTGTAGTTGTAGGAAGATGCCGAAATTTTTTTAAATTTTTTCAATTTTTGAAAAATCAGAGTTTTCTACCAACATACACCATTCAGTTAAATGACCTTCAGACTATCCAACAACAAAATTTAGTCAAAATTGTTGGCGCCATTTTTTTAAAATTTTTAAAATGTCCCAGGAAAAGTACCCTCCAAAATTAAAATATTGGTTTCAAATTCAAAAGGCCGCGAGAATATTCAGATCGATCAGGATATATCAATTTTGGAGAAAATTGGCTGAACGGTTTAGTCGCTAGCGTTTTTCACAGACGGACGGACGGACAGACGTTTTGCTTTCAATCGGTTTATCGGTATCTAGGACACACAAAATAGGGATTCTGGCTGCACCACGTGTTAGATTTTTTTCTTAGTTTAGCAACTGGATTTATACACTTTTTCGTTACCAGGTACGTACGTGTAGTATATTATATATACGTATAGTATACGGGAAAGTAATAAATAAAACTAATGTCAAACTTCTAAAATTATACCCATTTTTGGACAAAAATTCTCACCTTTCTTTAGATTCAGCGTTGCCTGTATTTAAATATGTAATTCACCCATCTTTAACATATCCGTGCCCCATTTGGGGTGGTGCAGCGAAATCGCATATTCAAAACTTAGAGGTTATACACAATAAGTATCTAAGGAAAGCAGTGGAAGCACCCTGATTCATAAGAAACGAACAAATATTACACGAACTCGGTATTCTACCTCTAAAATCTTGGATCCTTCGGTCTCTCAGATAAATTCTATACTTCCCTTACTTCTTTTCCTGCTTATACATCTTTTCAACTTCGAAAAGCAGCTAATCCTTTTTCGGAAATTAAATCACGTAATTCAAAAGATCTCTTACATCCTCCATAGTTAACTTTACTCCATGTATTTATTATTTATTGTTTCATATATAATACATAATAATTTTCATATATTATGTATTATTTATAACCATTGTCTATTTCTAAGATCATTATCTCTTCAAAATCAAAAATACCTCAACATGTGTTTGTAATATGTTTAGGGTTACTTTTTAACTTTTTCCTTATGTTTTATTCGATGTTAATGTAATGTTCACACACTTGGAAGACAAATTTTTGTCGAATAAGTATCAATAAATATATTGTTAAAAAAATATAGAAGCTCATTGTTGTTGAACATCGATATGGTAGCGGTGATAATATACAGCTGTTTTAATTCGTGGAGCTCGTGTTTCCAAATAAACTTTTCTGAAATGATTCGAAACCTATTCGAAAATCCATATTTCTTGTCGCGTATTCCTTTCGTGCCTTAAGAGAATAAGTGCCGGCAACAGCATGATTTGTACAGCGTAACTCCTAGGCTAAGAGCTAGTACTTCGTTTGCGATGAATTTCGCTGCAGTTTTTTATAAGTTACTCCTCAGAATACCCAGTGAGGATGTTATAAACCAATTAATATCATCTGAAACCTAAAAAAAATTCCTGGAAATTGAATAAAAGAACTAGTGATGCAACAGAATGGCATAGAGTTTCTCGTATTAGTTTTCTATTTCCTTGGGTCTGGGAAAGCTCTTCGGAATTACGACACACTCTTGCCAGCTGCCATCTATCGCCGCCCAAAATACATTTTTTAGACATTTTCTTAGTTTTCAGTTTTCTAATGGTAGAGCGGAACTATTAATTTCAAACTATTAAAGAAGACTAAAACCTCGTTCTAAATGACAATTTTCTTTTAAAAATTTGTAGCCGTTTTTACGAAAATAGCGTTTAGGCGCTACTAAAATGCGAAATTTGAAGCTCTTTTTCGCAGAAAAAGTTTAGAGTTTACAAAAACCTTAATTTGAAGTCATTTGAAGCAAATACATTCACAAATGTAATAATATTTACAAATTGCTAGTAATGTGCATATTAAAGATGTGAGAGATCATTCTAAAAAAATACATTTACATAATTTTTGAAAAAACAAAACAATACCTCAAAATGAACTTCACGTCATATTAAAGAGTGCAATTAGCACTATGTGTTCCAAATGTTTGAAGAAAAGATTTGGAGCCATTTATGAGAGAATGGCGTTTGAGCGTTTCTGAAAATGCGGAATTTTCAGCTATTTTTCACAGAAAACAGTCGAGTTTTCGAGAAACTTTTCTTGGCATTATTTAAAGAACATGTACTCATTCATATAATAATGTCAACAAATCGCTGCAAATGGAAATATTACCAACGTGAGAGACAAGTCAAAAAATCACATTTTGCAATTTTTGAAAAAACAAAAAAAAATAGAGCAATATCACGTTTATGTCATCTCAAAGAGTATATTTAGCACTATTCCTACCAAAAGTTTAAAGAAAAACTTTGGTACGGTTTTTGAGATAATCTTTGTTTTGTATTTCTTAATTGCAAATATTTCACGCAATAGTGCGCGAAAAGTACTAAAATGTTTAAAAAATGTACAGGACCTTAAAGAAAAAACTCGCTATGATAAACAAATTATATTTGAAGAAAAAAATTCTATCTGCAATTTTATAGTTGGAGGAAGACGCCAAATAAAATTCAAACTTTTGCAATTTTTGAAAACTCAGAGTTAACCGTGAAAATCGGCCCTGTGCCACTTTAACCTTCTGGCAGGCGCGTAGCGTCACTCAGTGCCACATTCTTACAGTTTTGTTGATTTTGTGTAAATAATTCGTGTCGTACTATTGAGCTCATAGTTATTCTTCATTCTTTATATTTTCAACCGGATGACACTCATCACGATTTTAGACATTGCCGATCGACCGTTATTCATTGTTAACGCAAACTCTGCAACGGTTGCGGCACTCCGTATCGCACGCGCTTTGTCATGTAAGTATAATATTTGCATATTTATTCATTTGAATTCTTACTGCTGTTTTGTTACTAAGCTTTAATGTCATAAAGCTTAATAACAAAACAAATAATTTTGGAGTACTAATTACTAATCCAAATTTAAATGCGTTGTTTCTGAGGAAACGTTAGAAAGCACTTTTGCACCGTATTCATTCTCCTTCATGTAACACGTGCCAAGAAACGAAGGGAGCGAGTGATGCATCAGATTCTTATTAATATTGTTATTTCGTATGCTATATACGAAAGTATTAGTTAAGAGGTAGTTATTATGAAATAAAATGTATAAAAACGTGAATAAAGAATTTTTCCTTCACATTCAATAACAAAAGTAGTAACTATTGTCGGGAAAATAGAAGTTTATAAATGCGGCACGGAGTGCCGCACGCGCCTGCTGGTGGGAAATAATGGGACGCGCCCGCCAAAGGGTTAATAAGTGTATTTTACTCTATTCTCACAAAAAATTTAAATAAAAAATTTGGAGCCGTTTTTGAGAAAATTTCGAAAATGTCTGGGGAGCTTCATTCAGCGCAGGGCTTCGACTCAGGTCATATGGACAGGGCTTTCTTCAATTTGGAAAAAATCGAACGCATAGTTCAGGCTTTAGTGTTGTTCACATACACTGGACAGACGGATGGACAGACAGAAAGACGGATAAACGTTTTGCTTTCGATTGTTTTTTCGGTATCAAGAGCCAACAAAATAGGGATTTTGGCTGCCCCACGTGTTAGGGGATTTTTATTTTCTTAATTTAGCAACTGGATTTATCCACTTTTTCGATAGCACGACCCGGTAACGAATTTTTTTCTGGCAAAAAATTGTCTTTCTTTCACGCAACCTTACTTAAAGTTCTCTATACTACGTATATTACTGTGTATATATGTACGTATATGGGAAAGTAAAAACGTGCATTAACCATATAACTTTTTCAATAATTTAAAGAAAGTTATGCCCGCGAAAGTTTTCCATAAGAACTGTACCAATTTAAATTTCTTTTATTCAAAAATTAGGCCCGTAAGGGCCAAATTCTTACATTCTTGAAGAACAAAGATTTCACTACATTTAAATTATTTTTGGGGGGTGGTCGATCAAACGAACGTACTATCTTAAAGTTTTATTTTCCCGCCCTTCGTTTAGACGGTGTCAATATACAAAAAGGAGGTAATAAATTAATCAAATATTACAAATCGTAGAACATTAGTAATTTAATTAGATTACTAATACTAGAATCATTTATCAAATGGGTGTGGTATACTATAACTAACCGATAAACAAGTTAAAATCTGAATACAGATGAAAATAAGCATTTTTGCCAAGAATTTATATTATTCGTCAACCAAATGCACATAGTTTTGACAACACTGCGCTGGCAACAGTTCTGTATAATTTGCTGCGATTAATGTACCAGACAAATGTATTCCTGTTTATTTCATTTGTCAAAGTAAGAAATGATTGCTACTTCTGGCAATCGAAATTAATGTAGATATAGATCACAGGCGCTTTATTTGAACTGGACGTTTTCAAGTAATAGCTGAGGTGTTAGTTACGCATAAAATGCAATATTACATAGCTGTTTCCAAAAACGCGAAAATATATGTGTTGTTGTAGCTCCAGTAGTTTTTTAACTGGCAATACAAGATGGCGTAATTTTCCTACAAATAACCCAAAACAATTTTGCAAATGTTGATTATCGTACCTTTCCTTCAGAGTAACAAAAGTAAAATTCTTCTTTTTATATAACTTTCCTTGAAATTTAACATTAAAAAGATTTTGTGCTGAAGCATTATTATTATTTTCTTTTCACTTCAGACGCTCAAAGAGGGTCATTTTCCATTTCCAATAGTAGCCTTCAATTCGATTTAGTTCCATTTTAAAGCGCCCGTGAAGATATTCCTTCTTCAATAGGCGTCTGGTAACATCTCCCTTCTACAATCAGAAATCGTTGGGGTCCCACCATACTCTGTGTGATTGGCGGCGACTGGGGCAGACTCGAAGGCGAACGGCGCGAGAAGGAAGGGAAAGCAGGCCAGAGGGAAGAAGTATCACTGCTCGGAGGCGGTCCAAGGTCAGGGGAGGAGAGGGCGGGAAGGGAATTTGTGCAGAGGTGGCTGCGAAGGGTGAGAGGAATATTGAAAGAGGGAGATGTCAGGTCGCACAAGTTTGCAACTCGGTTTTGAGAGTAGAAAGGGCTGAACAAAAGTGAACGGCAGCGACGAAGTGGATAAGGTCATAAGAGCGATGAAAACAGTAGTGGAAACGTTCGCGCAACGGTTTAAATGGATCAGATAGTCAAAAAGAAAGTGTAAAGAGAATGTAAATGAAACGAAAAATGTGAGTTATTTCAATAAGGAACCGCGGTTTTCTCTACAAATATGACAAGTTACTAAAATTAGACAAGATTGCCTTACTTTTAAGGAAGTGCATAAGAATGTGACTCAAACAAAGTACAGTTGTGTCAGGCGGCCATGAAAGAAGTTATAATAGTAATAATAGTAATAATAACGGAAACTTGCACGGAATAAAGACAAAAAATATGAAAAAAGAATAAAAGAATGACAAAAGGAGGCACGCAAACAGAACGTCAGTAAATGATAAAATTAATTAACAACTGAGCAAACTTCTTAATTCAAATTTGAGCAACAGAAAATAATAATATTAATAATAATAATAATAATAAATAATAATAATAATTCAGAAGATAATTTATAAGTTTCTTTGACAGAACAGATACCACTGAAACCGGAAGACTCTCAAGACACATAACAACGACGAGGGAAGCCAGAAAATAATAATGAATTCGAAAACATAAAAAATGGCAAGTCACAAGGACGAGAAACAGATAAAAAAAAATTAAAATTCAGAACTTGCAATGCGGACTACTCGCATGGACTACGCGCATGGACTACTCGAGAAACGGGGATCTGCCAGGGAGTGGAACATGGGCCCCCGCCGCGCCGGTACTGTTCCGCGAGATAGCGAGGGGCCCAACGAGAAGGAAAGGAGTTAGCGAGGGGTGCGGTATGGCGGCGCTGGCGGCCAGGGTCGACGGCGGGCGAACGGGTAGGTGGGTGGACGAGTGAGAGCGGGTGAGCGGGAGTGCGGGCGAGCGAGCGGGCGAGCGAGCGGGCGGGCGGGCGAGCGAGCGAGCAGGAGGGTTGGTGGATGGGTGGGAGGGCAGACGAACGAGAACGGGTAAGTGGGCGAGCGAGCGGGCCGGCGGCCGGGGTGAGCAAGAAGAGCGGGTGAGTGGGGGGTGGGTCGACGGGAGGACAGACGAGTGAGCGGGTGGTCGGGCGGGCGCGCGGGCGGGCGGGCTCGCAGGCGGGCGGGCGGGCGAGAGGGCGGGCGGGCGGGCGGGCGAGAGGGCGGGCGAGAGGGCGGGCGAGAGGGCGGGCGAGAGGGCGGGCGGGCGGGAGGGCGAGAGGGCGAGAGGGCGGCGGGCGAGAGGGCGAGAGGGCGAGAGGGCGAGAGGGCGAGAGGGCGAGAGGGCGGGCGGGCGGGCGGGCGGGCGAGAGGGCGGGCGGGCGAGAGGGCGAGAGGGCGGGCGGGCGGGCGGTTGGAGGCGACTGTCTGCATGCTGCGCACGCCCCGCAAGGGCCTCCAGATTTATGGAGGGAGCAAGTGAAGAATTTTGTGAATGGGCGCGAAGAAGAGGCTTTGTTGGCGTGTAATACAGAGGTGGAACCTTTTCGGGAAAGTATTGTTAATCCGGTTCGATTTGCCGGTTCGAGCTCTGCCAGATATACGAGAAATAAAGAGAGAAAGGAGGGTTCGGGGCCATTGTGTTGCACGTTCGCACTAGGGGACGGGGAAGAAGTCTCTAAATGGAAAGTCTTTGACTTTTTGACAAAGTTTTATAACGATGAATTGTCCTACTTCCTTGCATTGTCATTACTCACAAAGATTTTGGGGAATGCAAAGATAATAATCATTACGTTAGCGTATGAAATTGCCGCTGAATTGAAATAGTCGCAAATGGTTCACCGAGAATTTGCAACAAAAGAAGGAAAATGATAGAAAGAAGACCTTGAGTAAAGAAAGTCTTCCAAACATTTCATGACAAACCCAAGTTACAAAGAGTTCTCGGAAAAAAGTAAATGTTGAATATAAATGAGAAAGAGACTGACATCTTCTTTCAACAAGAACCCAGCACGTAGAAAACAATTTTTAAATTCTGGTTTCTAAAAAAAGTCGAAATTATTTGAAAAGTTTCTTAATTTCAATATTTTCTCATGTCAACCAATTATTATTTCTCATATCAACCAACAATTTCAATAGAAAATAAATGAACTTGGTACAAATCTTTCTAAAAATTGGGTTTTTGTATAGTCTATTTGAATAAAATAATTCCATATTTTCTGTAATTCCAGTAATTCCAAGTTGGGATCTTTTAATGCGGCGATTATTAATTTGTAACGATTCAATTGCTGTAATTCTGATTTCCGGACGAAGTTTGCTATTAACTTTACATTGTTTTGGATTTCGTCCAAAGTTAAAAATTAATTTACGTTAATTTTGTGCTGAATTAATACGTGAATAATGAAATGAACTTTTCATGTTTTATAACGAACGCTGTTACATTCGTTATTAATAACACAATGTAGAATCGCGTTATCACAGAGTTGGAAATTTTTCAACCTTGTCATTGCTGTGATGTGTCATGGCCCCGTCGCTGTGGCATACGGCACCCAAGGAGATAAGGAAACTTTCCTCTCGAAATGGATGAATCAAGGATAAGTGAATAGGAGCCATTTGCTTAGCAGTATGTACATTCTTGATGGCGTATCTGAACACAGTTTTCAGATAATGTTGAGTAATTTTGGGAAGAACCGTTAAATACCTTCCCAGGAAATACTCCTTTTCATCACATTCTGGCGGGCGTTTACGACATGCAAACATCAAGCGTCTCGACGAAGTTATCCACATCTCTGTAATAGTCTGGCATTGCTGTAGGTATCAATCACCAATAGCCAAGGTGAGGCGACGACACATATCATTTACGCAAAAGTAAAACAGTAATAAGATATTGCAGTACTTCAAGAATTTAAAAATACTTACTTTTAAAGAGGATGGTTAAGTGAATTCCGTTCGTTAGTTTTTATTAAATTGTTATTCCAATTTTTCACGTCTAGTGGTGTTTGTGTGTATGTCTGTTGAGGGATTTTAAAAATATTCGTTTACGTTACAATTTTTAAAGCACTATACTGCAATCTTTCACCAAGAAACCGTATATTCGAAGATTGCGATTATTTGAAATAAGACAATGCCAAACCTCGGAGAAGTGTCCATACGAGTGCATATGTACAAGATTTCGTGTGAATCATCGTTGTAGAAAGTGGTGTGTCTGCATTGTGACTGTCACGCCACAGTGGTTTGTTGCCAGTTTTTAGTGGGGGTTATTCCATTTTATCACTCTCTTTCAGGGGTTGTAAGACACCGATACTAGGTCACGGATGGGCAGACGTAACCTAGTCGTAAAGTATTCGTGTTTTATGTTTTCGCGAAAATGAAGCATTCCTCCCGGAAGTGGTGTCTTGCTTTCTAACATATTGAGACATTCCTCGACTGATTGTTTTTATTTATTATGAAGTAACACAAGCCACTTTTCTTTTTTTCAGGCATGGTGAAGCAGGTGAAAGGAGGGTACCTACTCCGGTACAAAAGTAAGTGCTTCTGCCCATCACTTTTGGATATTTTTTTTAGCTTTTAAATCTAGTAGCATGTTTTAAACTAACTTGATTGTGTACAAATAATTCTCATTTTTTATTGCCTAGAATAATAGTAATCATTAGTTTGGTTAGAAACATACCTTTCTTTGAAACACATCAAAGTGTTAACCCTTCATTTTCTATAATTAACAATAGACCTTTGAATTTAAGGCTATTCTTCTCGGCAGACATAGACGCTTGAAAAAAAACAAGAAATTTCTTTTATGAAGCTTCCAATGAAATGAGAGCGAGTCCGCCCGCAAAACCTTTATCCGGTTCCCCTTTATGAAAGGGTATCGCAAATACAAGTAGGTTAGTGCCTTAAATAATACAAATATCCTTTACCAAATTCGAATTCACCCGTCTATGATCAATAAACAGCAGTGGGAAAATGTTCCTTTATTACATCAATGTGCCTAAATTTTTGACATTAAAACTGTTATAAAACCTAAATGATTTACTTACTTTTATTGATTTAGAAACAGAGTGACATAAGCTACCGAAGGGTAAAAAGTTGTTAAGATGATGCTGTTTTTAATCTTGTTAATCTTTTATTGTTCTCGTATCATCTCTAGCAAAATTTCAGAGAAAGTATGAAGTAATTCATACTTTCTCTTGCAAAACCTTCCGCCTAAAAGTAAGCCCTCTTTCATCTGGACACGAACTTACGGCACAGTTCCCACCTAAAGAACCATTTAAATAGTGGATAATCGTTTTCATATTTTGGCGTGAAAACCTAAACTGCGCCATTCGCCCGTTTTGGTATTTATTTTCTCAATTTGCAAATTCTTTGTTTTTCATATATTGTATTGTTTCATATATTGTATACGATTACAGTTTGTTACGGAAATATGCGATCAAGTTTGTAAATTAAATAATACAGGATGCCCGGGGAGGAAAGTCGAAACTTCGAAAATTAACTCTTAAGACAATTCTAAGCATATTTTATCTAATAAACTACGTGGATATTCCGAATGGTTGAGCCGCAATAAGCACTCAAAAGTTGGTTTGAAAAATTGATTTCTAGACAAACATTTGCATTATAGAAGCATAGAAACACTCCAGAAAGATGTAATTATATTATTTACAAAAGAAATGAATATATTTGTTCAGAAAGAAAAATTAAGCGAGAAATAAAAAAGCACCCAATTTACACAATTCGACTCCTTTTTATTTCTCGCTGAAGTTTTCTGTATCCTTTCACAAGGATAACTTGGAGAGACTTTTAACAGATTACAACTTATATAATTCATAAATTTAGTTTACTTTGGAAAAATCAATAACTCTAAATTTACTAACTTTAAATTTCCTTGAGATGACCCTGAATTTAAAAGTGGATAAGATAATTAGCAATTGGTATAGGAAGGATTGTTCTTCAGATTGAACTTTAAATTTCTTATCAGCCCATCCTATTCAGCATAAGAAGTCAGTAGTTTATGGATTACTAGATCGGGCCATAAAATTATCCGATAAAGAATTCCATAATACTAATTTGAACAAGGTAGGAAACTTTTAGAAGAAAACAATTATCCTAAGTTATTTGTAAGGCGCTGCATCAACAAAAGATTGAGAGTATTGTGTTCTCAATCACAAGCGGATGTAGTTATGGCAGATACACAACACGCAGACAATGAACAGACTATAGTAATGCCATACGTACCTAAAATACAAAATAAGTCTAAGAAAGAATGTCTTAGATCAAACAGTAAACTTCGAATATACAATAAATTAATCAATAAACAGAATCTAATGAAAAATGTCAAAGACCAGCTTCCCTTTCTTGAACGTGAGAACGTGGTATACAGTTTACCTTGCCTTGATTGCAATCTAACATATGTAGGACAAACTAAGCGCCCAATTAAACAACGAATGAGAGAACATTCTAGAAATATTAAAGAATCTTCTCCTAGACTCAATTCTTTATAGAGACACAGACTAAATTTGTCACATGAATTTGATTTTGAGAACCCAATTATTTTGGACACCGAGGTCAGGAGATTCCCTCGACCTATTTCAGAAACCCTTCAAATTAAATTGAATCACACTCTTAATACCAATGTAGAAATGAATGTTTTTACCAACGCATATGATAATGTGTTGTACAAAATTAAGAAATCCCCAGAGTAATGCCTAATTTGTTAAGTTTCCATACTGCTTATTCATGCGCCGTGCCTACATTACGTTAGTCATCCACGGGACAGTTTATATTCTTGAGTCCACTGGGGGAGGTTGCTGTTGCGTTCACTATGGGTCCCCGAGTGCTTTACCGTTAAAAATGAGACAACAGTTCCCTTTATTAAGGTGAGTGTCTCATTGAAATATATTGTTTATTTTGTTTGTGTTTTTTATGTTTTGTCTTTTCTTTTATTATAATCTAATATTATAATTTTAATATTTTATTATTTCAAAAATGTTTGAAGAACTATTTACTTTTAGGTAGTTGACGTAGTTGTTATTAATATTTTTACTCAATTGACATGAAACATTTTAACTCAGTTGTATTAACTTTTAATTAAGTGATTATATGAAATAGTTTGTTAACTGACTAATTTGACTTGGTGAACGAATTTTGATTTTGGTATGTCGTAATTTAGGAGCCTGATGATGTAACAAAACATGTTACAAAACGTTGTGTTGTGTGTGTAAATGGTGAACAATAAAGGATTGTCGTATATAAAATTGGATAAGTTTAACAATTAATAATTGCAGATGAACTGCATATAAAAGAGCCAGAAGCCTAAAAGAAGCCTCTGAGCTAAGTTCTAGTCGCCTGTTTTGTCATCCATTAATTAAATTAATAATGATGTTAACTTTCTCGTCCTTACGTCTATCTGCCTAAACGTCGGTCTGTCCGTCTGTGGTGGACGCTACCGCCTAACCCGTTCAGTCGATTTTCTCCAAAATTGATATTCTCCAATCGATCTGGTTGATGAAGCGCCCCCTCCAATTTAAAAAACCGATATTATAATTTTGGCAAGTACTTTCCTAGAAGCTCCTGTAACATATTCAAAATTTTCAAAAAAATGAGTCTCTTTTTACTTTCCCGTATACCTACGTATACACAGAGCAATATAGGTAGTATAGGGAAAGTAATGTAATGCTCCGCGAAAATGTGGCGAATTTTCGCCAGAAAGAAATACGTTGCCGGGCCGTGATAACGAAAAAGTGGATAAATCCAGTTGCTAGATTAAGAAAAAGCTAGTGGTGCTACAGAATGGCACAGACCTTCCCGTATTAGTTTTCTATTTCCTTGGGTCTGCACTAGCTATTCGGAATTGCCATATACTCTAGCCAGCTGCCATCTACCACGGCACAAACTACATTTTTTTGACATTTTCTTAATTTTTCGGTTTTGCTAATGGTAGAACGGAAATATTCATTTTAGAATATTAAACTAGTGGTGCTTCCAACGCACATACTTTCTCTCTCTGCTTCTATACGGTCCTTATTGCTATTACACTACTCCATAAACCAGCAAAAGTGTACTATACCAGTAAACCATTTCGGTACCGAGACCCGACAAACGAAACTCAAATTCAACGAACCGGCACTTATATCCCTACGCAACACCAACACCGCCTCTGTCGAACAGAGCCATAAAAGAATAGAACCGACCTAGAAAATGGTAAATGCATGACAAAGAAACAATTGAAACGATGGTAATACGCTTTACAAATATACGAAGAGTGATCAAAAATTGTTAAAACTTAAAAATTTGAACAAATACATACAGACATTTTCACGACATTTATCGCAATTACTTATATTTTAGTCAAAACATAATTCTATCAATTTTAACATTAGGAGCCGGTAATTTTCAACATGCGAAAAACGTCTTTCAAACATGACCAAGAAAAGGAAGCGATAAACCGCATTACGAAGTATTCGTAAGCCTAGAAATTAATAATAATTTCTAAAACCGTTAGGGATTGTAAGATTATCGCATGCCTTCTGGTTATATTGTATTACAATTTAGCGTTAAAATGCTCATAATTTTACTTAAATTGGTTCATACAGATATATACTAGACAACTGTTCATTTGACATCTCATACGCTTCAGAAATCGAATAACAGAGTTGAAAAATTGTTCAAAAAACGCAGTTAGGGAAAACAAAGACAAGTCCTGTCTATTTATCTACATTGAATCTATTCGTGAGTAGAAGTACTTCAAATGATTTTCAATAAAGTATCTACACTCTTCAGTGGTTTTTTTCCTGCAACATCACATTCATCAAATTAAAATCACCCTCCGGGGATTGAACTCGGTACCTTCCTTATTGAAGATCTCAACCCGATGGTGCATTAACCAACCGCGCTACGAAACCGACTTGCGGAACATCTGCTTATATTTCAGTCAAAACGTACTTGTATCAGTTCTATCATAGGAAGCCGGTAATTGTCAACATGCGAAAAACATGTCTTTCAAAAAACATGACCAAAAAAGACAGCAGTGAACTCCTTACTCCACATAATTTATCGGATGTTCGGCATTTGGAAAATAACTACTGCGAGAAAGTATGTGCCATTCTATAGCACCACTAGTTTATTTATATATTTACCTTCCCTTCTTACACACGTGCAGAAAATTTAAAGAAAAAATTTGAAGCGTTTTTTGAGAAAATTTTTTTTTGTAAATTTGAATCGCAATTTACGCAAAAACTATTCGTTTTTCCAAAAAATGGTACATGGCCATATTTGAAGTGCTAATTTTGTACAACGACTTTGTCTGAGGCGAAAATATCTATCTTCAATTTTGCAGTTTTTAAACAGTTTTTTGCAATTTTCGAAAAATAGGGCCTATCAAGGAAAATAATGCCTACGTCATTCCCTTCATCGTTCTTCGCATTATTCAACAACAAAATATAATCAAAAAATTTGGAGCCATTTTTTTTATAAAATCTCAAAATGGGCTTCATGTAAAGTATCCTCAAATACTAAGATATCGGTTTCAAATTCAAGACGCCTTGAGACAAGTAAAAACCATCGGGGAATATCAATTTTGAAGAAAATCGACTGAATGGTTTAGGCGCTAGCGTTGACCACAGACGGACAGACGGACGGAATGCCGTCAATCGATTTTGAAGTATGAAGATGCAACAAATCATGGATTTTGACTACACCACGAGATAGAGGATTTTTTTTCTAAATTTAGCAACAGGTTTTATCCACTTTTCTGTCACCAGACCCCTGCTATAAGAGATTTTCTGGCGAAATTCCCCGTTTTCCGCCGCACGTTTACATAACTTTCTCTTCTTACGAAGTATTCGTAAGGCGAGAAAGTAAAAACACAAAAACCTAGTCCTAAATGGCAATTTTCACTTAAAACTTTTGTGACTTTTTAAAGAAAATAGCGTTTTAGCGCTACTAAAAAATGCGAAATTTGAAGCTCTTTTTCACAGAAATTTTTTGAGTTTTCAAAATACTTCATTTGAAGTTATTTGAAGCACATACACTCATACATTTAATAATGTTTACATATTGCTGGTAATGTGCATATTAAAGATGAGAGAGATATTTTAAAAAAATACATTTCTGTAATTTTTGAAAAAACAAAAAATACTTCAAAAAACATGTTACGTCATATCAAAGAGTGCATTTAGTACCATCCATCCGATCAAAAAGTGAAGAAATTTTTTATAGCCATTTATGAGAAAAGGCGGTTGAGCATTTCTGAAAATGCGGAATTTTGAGCTAGTTTTAACGAAAAACGGTTGTGTTTTCGAGAAACTTTACTTGACATTTTGAGCCGTTTTTGAGAAAAAATTGTTTTTGTAATTTTTTAAAATTGCGCATATTGCACGCAATATTGTGCGAAAACTACTAAAAGTTTCAAAACAATGTATATGATCTTACACAAAGAATTCACTTATGAAAACACATTTTATTTCAAGGAAAAATCTTTATCTTCAATTTTGTAGTTAGAGAAAGACGCCGAAAAATTCAAACTTTCGCAATTTTAAAATAATAAATAACTTCAAATAAAGCTTAAAATAACTTCAAATGAAGTTTTTCGAAAACTCAAAAATTTTCTGTGGAAAAGAGCTTCACATTTCGCATTTCTAGTAGCGCTTAAACGCTATTTTGTTAAAACGGCTCCAAATTTTTCAAAGTGAATTGCCATTTAGGACGAGGTTTGACTGTTCTTTAATATTCTAAAATTAATATTTCCGTTATACCATTAGGAAACCGAAAAATTAAGAAAATGTCAAATAAATGAATTATGGGCGGCGATAGATGACAGCTGGCACGAGTATGTGGTAATTCCAAACAGCTAGTCCAGTCCAAAGGAAATCGGAAACTAATACGGGAAGTCTTTGCTATTCTGTAGCACCACTAGTTCTTTAATGAAATCTTTTCTTTAAAGACAGGTATTGAAATGAAGTCATGTACAATTTTTCGAAAATTTGCGTAGTTTCCGCGTGATTTTGCATGAAATACAGCCAATTTGAAAAATGTTTAAACACTTTTTCTCAAAAATGGCCCAAAATGTTTCTTTACATATTCTCGTCGTGACGTGAAGTAGTGACTATAAAAAAATTTGGTGCCATTTCATTTCCGCTAAACTCTCAGTATTTTCGAACTATTGCAAAATTTAAAATTTAAAAATTACAAAATTGAAAATAGAGATTTGTTCTTTAAACAAAATCAGTTCTATGAAATCTGCTTTTTAAAAAGGGTCATATACTTTATTAAACAAGTAATTTTGCGTAATTTGTGCTAGTTTATGCAATTAAAAAAAATTATTTTCTCAAAAAATCGCTCGAAATTTTCTCCACGGATAGAAAAATTTTCTCTATGGCGCAAATCTCATTTTAGTTGAACTCTCCATATTTTCGAAAATCGTAAAAAAGTAATATTTGAAAACTACAAAATTGAAGATAGTTATTTTGCCTCAAACAAAATCAGTTCTAAAAACTGCTCATTTAAAAAAGTTATGTACATTTTTTTGAAAATACTAGTAGATTTTGCGTAATTTGTGCTTGAAATTAATGAAATATACAGAGGTCTCACCAACTATGAACCACGAGAAAAATTCTCGGGGAACAGGAATGGATCAAAAGGATATGAAAAATAATTAAAGTATTGATGTGTTTTCTTTCAACCAATCCGCAAGCTCTAATTGACATTAGACCGATTTCATCTCCCTTAAAAATGCGATTTAAATATAATATGAAAGAGAAATTGTAAAAAATTGAGAACGATAATTATATTATCGTTATTTAGTTAAAAAGTAATAGAGCTGGTTATTTACAAGGAATTGGTATAATCTATCACTTGGCATTGTCAGCGGTATTGCAGATGAAAATTTATTCCAATAATTTCACTGTTGGACGGCAACATGAATGGGGGAGGGTTGAGAACAGAAGGCTTTATTTACTTAACGTTAATGTTACAATGCCTCTATGTTCATTAACATGGTTCATTCAATTATATTTAAGTTGGTATACGTTTAAACAGATGTGCGTAAGACAGACATTACGTAATGATATCGTAGTTTTGTATGCATTTAAGGCGATATATTGGATGACCTTAAGTTCTGGATGTTCAATTTATGTTAAATAATCCTTTTCTGTAAATTGTGCTGCAATTATTATGGTTGAGATCTTTTCACGCTTGTTCTATTGTAATAAGAAAGGGCTACTGTTGCTGACCATGGAAATAATTGCAGATATGCACCGCAGACGCTTTGTTTGCATTTGTTTGGAATTTTTTAAGTGATCTGAAGTGAAGGCAGAAACCGAAATTTACGTAATGGAAATTTACATAGCCGGCCCCAATAATGCAAGAGAGTATGTACTGTTGTAGCATCTCTAGTGATTTTTGTTCTGTTTTTCCAATCACGAGCCACTTTTAGTGCCTCGTGGGATTCAGAGCTTGTCGCTTCTTCCGCGGCCTCCGTCGCTCATCGGAGACTTTCTGATCTGAATTGAGACGCGCCGTACAAAGATGGGCGATCGACTCACCCCTAGGCTCTCGTAAGATAGTATTGAGTGCAGGATACGAATGGTAGGATCGCGGGCAGTCTAGTCTGTAGACTATTGTGCTGTTGCGGTATTCGTCTGGAAGTTGTCAGAGAGCACACTGATCAGAGAAGTTGCCCTACGAATCCAATTCCAGCAGACACTACAAACTCACAAACGTTAAATAATAATAATAATAATAATAATAATAATAATAATAATAAAAAATATTATTATAGGATAACACAATTGAATTTTTAGGGCAAATATTTGTTCTTATTATGTTCATTTCAAATTATTTCATGATACTTTCAATCTAAAATGAGACATAAGAAATCATGCTCACCTTGACAATTGTATGAGTACAAGTTCTATTGCGTATGTATTCGCTGTTATTTCACAGACATTTTTAATCGCAATTTTTGCACAGCGGAAATAGCTGAGTCACAGCGGAAATAACTGAATTTTAGAGTGTTTACGTCATCGTGTATTATATCATTTTTTGTTATCCAGGAAGTTACATTTACATATGTATTTTTGGTAACTAGGCCTACTTAAGTATTTTACTCGTAGGCATGCTGGTAGTTTGTTCCAGGCACGGATAGCTGCAATGATAAATGATGACTAAAAGAAGTCGCGTTACACAAGGCAAAATTGAATCGCAGGCCCGATTTAATTTCAAAGTGATGAAGTAGCATAATGTTGAAGTACCATAATGTTGAAGTAGTCGAAGTGTTGAACAAAAATGTTGAAGTAAGCGTGTTGTATGTGAAACGTATAAAGCGTTGTAAAGAAGCATAAAATAAAGTGGCAACATTTACGGCAGATTTTTCGTGGAAGTTTTAGTTGAGGGTGGTTCTTCATGATTCTTCGTAACATTTGTCTGAAATTCTGTCAGTCAGCGTAAAAAATGTCTTTTACACATTCCACAATCTTAATTATAAGTAACATTGTTCAAAATTGAATAACACATACACACACATACATACACACTATGTATATATATATGTATATATATACATACATACAAATGTTTACATAAAAGGATACTTATTTCAAATTCATTTACATTACCTATTACATAACTGTTTCGCTCATTTTAGGTGGCTAAAATGGAATTGTTTGGAGATTAATAATTACACAGGCCATCAACCAAAAAACAGTTGGTGTGTTCACCTAATTCTTATCATTTTAAGTGTGCTGATTTCAAAAATAACATTAAAAATACCGTATCACCCACCATTTGTTCATATTTTAACATTTTCTCTATATAGCTAGGCAAATGCTGCTCTGAGTATCTATGTATGTATGAGATGTAGGAAGTTATAAATTCCCATATTTACTATATGAATGGGATAGTGGGGCACGAGATTAGCATTAGTCTAGAAATAATTGGACTGTAAGAAAATCTTTAAATCCAGGGAAAAGAACATTTTACGAGAATATCTGGTGGATCAACACAAGATTCTGCTGCCACCATTGCGCATAAAATTAGGTCTGATAAACTTTACCTAAAGATAAGCGGTATTTCAAGTACCTTGGTGAAAAGTTTACGCAATTATCTGCAGCAAAATTATTTAAAAAAGGGTATCTTCATTGAGACTGATATTAGAAAAGTGATGTTTGATCCCCAATTTGAACTACATATGACAGAAAATGAAAATTAATCATAGAGTGCTTTTAATTACGTTGTTAATAATTTCCTAGCCAACAAAAACGCCATATTGGCAACGATCAAGCAATTGTTACCAATATGCTGAATGCTTTCAAGAAATTGAGATGTCTAATGAGCCTCAAGGTTTACTTTTTAAACAGTCATTAACAATTCTTTCCGGACGAATTAGGTGATGTAAGTGAAGAACAAGGTGCGCGTTTTCATTAAAATCTGAAAGTGATGAAAAAACTTTATCAGGGACGCTTGAACACCAATATGATGGGAGATTACTGTTGGTCACTTCACCGAGAGAGTCAGCAAAAGCGCAGAGGAGAACAAGCTATATTAGGGGCTTTATAGAAAAGAGACAAAGAAAATATACGTCAATGGACACGTAAAGCCTTTGTAGAAAGTAATGTTAGGAATATATAGCCATCTATGTTTAAATAAAGTTCTGTTGGTATTTTAGAGGTCGTTTATTTTTCATTTTATTTGTATATATAGCATATTTTCCCATATCTTAATATATCAAATTCTGACTAAACTGTGGGTGATGGAGATAAATAGAGTTCAGATGCAAATTCAGCACCCAAAAAACTATAAAGATCAGTTATTAAGATTAAAAAAGTTTTTTGAAACCCTTTTTTTGTCAGCCAGTGTTATTAATATAAGTACACAACTTATTATAATCAAATGTCTACATATCTATGCAAGGATTGGGATAAATTCTCTACCTGAAATATATACTAATAACCCAAATATATAATTTAAATAATCATTTCACTGAAATTTACCCACCATAATCAGCAAACAGTCAATAACGGCTTTTAAAGCAAGAAATTAGCTGGTGCATTTTCGCTGTCCTCGCTTCCTTAGCAGAGGCAGAGCGTGGCCATTCATTCATTTCCAGAGAAGCTTCAGAGGCTCCTAGCGCCGGCGGAGAGCTTTAAGTGCCCGTAAACACACAGAGGGAGAGTCTGCGCGTATGAAACTGCTTCTCCCTGAATCCGGGGCGTTCTTCTGCAAGTAATGGGTTGAAATTATTCAATAAACCTGCAAAACAGAGGCGTCCAATTCTGTGATGTTCAAATGCTATAAACAGTATGCCAAACAGTATGGAGTAAAGAGTTCCTTTAAATCTTCTGTTATACCTATCTGCGTACACTTAATGCAAGTAGTGGATTTAATGTATTGTGAATGCGATAGAGTTATGTACTGGCAAGTTAGTCACAGAATCATTCTAGCCACTCGGCAAACTAATCGAAAGGTGTTGGATATTCAACACTAATAAAATTTGCAGCACCAAGGGTGTGGGGGTAATTTGGCCACCGTCTTTCATTTACTTATTAATGATTCGAATGTCTTCACGGATCAAAGATATAAAGTCTACGAGATCAAGTCAAAGAGATCCACGAATTTCATTTAGAACTTTCATCTTTATTCGTTCTTTTTAGTGTTTTCTCGTTCTCGTGATAATTTTTGCCCGATTAGTTCCTCCATTGCACATACATAAATTATATAAAATTGCTATGAATTTGTAAAACGGAAGAAAGTGTTTTTTGTTAATTTTTGTTTATTAAACACGCTGAAATTTCATTTAGATTAGATGCAGTGAACTAGAGATGCCTTTTGCTATGTATTGCATGAAGATAAATATTGAAACTTCAAAAATATTGGTAAAAACCCAGTGATTAAGCTATAACTGTATGCTTTTAATGAACATTTATTTGTCAAAATGTTTCACTAATACATTTCTGTGAATGTATGTTTCTATATTAATAAAATACTTTGACCGGGAGGTCCTACCTTTTGAATTTCGACTGTGGCGTATTTTTGATACAAGCTAGGCAGCTAGGTCGATTTCAATCGCTTTCAGGAGGAGAATTCTATCGGTTGGCTGCTCTGATGGGTAGTTTTCCGTGATTTCTCCTATCAATATCAGACAAATGCCGGCGTTGTTCCAAATACAAAAGTACCAAACTGACCACGAACCTGGTGCGATCTCTTTCCTCATCTTTGTCCTTTCCCCTCCCGTCTTACTCCTACATGAACCACACTATCACGCACCTTGTAAGACCATTCCAGAGCTTAGAGCTTCTCCCGGTAGGGGTATCGCCCCGCAAGTGGAGATGCATGGAGGAGATTAACCTCGCAAGCCCACTTGTAAATCGGCGCCGATCTCACGTTCCAGGGGAGAAAGACACTGCCGCCTTCAGAGATACATCATACACCACACTTACGGTACTAATAACCTTTGGAACTCCCGGAAACAGAACATAATCAATCTGTTAATAAAATTATGATTTTGTTAAATGATTCGTTGGCAAAAAGTAGCGCCGTGGAATATCATGTGACCAAATAAAGGTCAGTGCTATGTACTGTGTGTGGTTAAGTACTGCGTCGAAGCTGATCACTGTCAGGGTGAGAATCGGAGAAGCATGCTTTTCTGATTCGTCGTTTCCACCCCCAAGCGTTACTCGGAACAGAATCTAATCAACGAATAAAAAACCACGCGCAATCCTTCCTTCCATATCCTGCCCTTACTCTCATCCTAATGACAGCCATTTGACTGATCCTCGAACCTCGTAAAGGCCAACCCCCACGATCTAGAAAAAAATCCAGCAATACTGAGTTCGCGAATGTCAGTCTGGAGTCAGTTAGGATCATAGGAACCCAGAAAGAAGAACATGGAGATTCAATGTACAATATTTAGTACAATTCACACTTAAATACAAAATTAAACGGTGCTGAAAAGGTAAAAGTATCGTACTTAAAAATATTGATGTTACAGAATGGTAGCTTTTAATACATAAATGTTTTCTGTATTCAGAATTCTCCTTCTATTTAGTGCAATGACCGTCTGTTGTACAGATTGTTTTTTGAAATATTAGTGTTTTAATGCAAAAACATTTCATGAAATAATTTACAAGCTGGAACCTATAATACTGTTTTAACTTCTAATTTCTAAAAAGTAATATTCGTATCATTAGTGTTTGGTTTATTCACGAGTATTGAGTACAATTCTCTTTCCGGGACTAGCATTAACTAGTATAGTGATTCTTCTCTGTTTAATTCAATTTTGTTAACATGTATATATTATAAGTAAAAAAATTAAATAAGATGATAGAATCTAATATAAAGTATCGTATCAGAAATATTTCACATCATGTTTGCTAACATTTAAATATGTCATTTATTACTGCTATGACGAATTCACTAGTGACCAGGAATAAAATGATACAAAGAACCTAACGTGTCAATATTTCAAGGCCTTTAGGGAAACATAGCTTTCTGTCTCTTCGAAGCATAGGCGTGCGCACAGAGGAGGCCGGGAGTGGCCCTCTGAAAATGCTGAAAGGGAAACCATAGATATCCCAATAAAACTTTTTTTTATTTCTGTAAATATGTTCAATTCCTGATTTTCTCCTTATTTAACCTTACAACCTGGGTAACTGTTTTTCATGTGAGGAAGAGAGGCTCCAACACATCTGGCAACCCCGTATATTGTTCAATATAAAATCAGTTATATTTATTAATTGTGACATTAAAGTTATACTGTCATTCTCTTTGTGGTACGTTTTACTTATTTACTAGTTAAGTATGACATAAGTAAATAAAAAGATAATGATATAAGTGGCCCAAAAGTGTGATTACCCATTCTTCTTTTAGACTCCGCACGCCTTTGTTTCGACAATCTTCTGATATCAAGGTTTTTTTCATCCTAAAAAGATTATTTTCTCGGAATGACCAGTTATTATAGAAAGCATAATCGTATCAGAAGTATTTCACGTTATGGTCACTAATACGAGTATTCAAATCTGTCGCTTTTGATAACTGCTATGCTGAATTATAATACTTACTACATATAAAATGCCACAAAGAATCTAAAGTTTCAATATTGAAAGACATTTTGGGTAACATCGTTTTATGAATTTACGTATCTTCGACGTATCTTCCAACGTCAGGGTATTGATATGTCTTAAACTAGTGGTTCTACAACAGTGCATACTTTCTCGCGTTATTTCTAAATTTTTCATTTTTCAAAAATTCAGAGAGTTCAACTCAAATGAGCCATTCTTTTAAGCGACTCTTCTATCCGTGGAAGAAATTTGAAGAAAAAAGTTGGTTTGAGTCGGTTTCTGAGAAAAGTTTTAGTACTTGCATTAATTTCAAGCACAAATTAAGCGAACACTACTCATTTCTTCAAAAAATTGTACATGACCTTTTTAAAGAGCTGAGTTTTTTACAATAGACTTTGTCTACGGCAAATATCCTAATCTTCAATTATGTAGTTTTGAAATTTTAACTTTTGCAATTTTTGAAAATATTCAGAGTTTGCCTAAAGGATTCAGATTTCGCCTAAGTGATTAGCACAATATTTTTACTTCATCTTGGTACATTCGAGGGAAAAAAATAAAGAAAAAAACTGGAGCGTTTTTTAAGAAATTTTTTTTAAAAAAATAAAACGGCCTGCATTTTGCATAGAATTACACGAAAATTATTCATATATTCGAAAATATATTCGTATATTCGAAATTCAGTATTACACTTTGGACGCTTTCATAGTACTCCCGAAACTCAAATGGAATGTACGAACACAGCTTTCTCAAAACTTGCATTTATGCAACTGAGAGCTTCCTTTCTTGGCAGAGAAAAATGCAGGTAACTTTGAGTATTGCTTTTACCTTGTTTGGAGTCGTTGACTTCTTGCCCGTCAGCTAAATTAGTGTACGAGCAAGCAAAGAAAACGTAACCTGGTTTGTTTTTTCTTATTTCAATTTTCGAAGCTTTCTGAATTTGCACTGAGTTTCCTGTAATACTTGTTTTGCGGAAGACTAGGTACGAGACAGCAGGAGTGAGGGGAAAAAATTTCTCTGTTTTGTAACATGAAAATGTTTCGTTTTGCTTCCTTGATAATGTTTTCCCACTACTCTGGAGTAAATTGCTAGTGTGGAAATCTCAATAATCCCAAAATCGCTATGAAATAAATAATAAAATGTCCTGGGAGAGGGAAATTATGCTGCATTTCATCTAAGAGACTAGATCATGTACTAAGTAGTACAACAAAGAAATAATACCCTTATTCTTGTTTTATTTATTTATTTATTTATTTAGTCAAAAAAACAGTAAAAACTGTATATGACGTGTGGGGAAAGAAATTTATCTGCACACATTTTCTTGAGGGCCAGAATTTTATTAAAAAAAAAAAACGAAAAAAATTAATTTAGAAAATAATTATTTTAGAAAAATAAAGATATTTGAAAAATGTTTTTTCCCGAGTTATAGAAAATCAATTTCAACTGTAAATGAACTACAAGCAAAAGGAGTGCTCAACAAAACGTGCGCACAGTGAAGGTACATTTACGTCCAGAAGCAAAACAAGGGGCCATCTCAGCATTTGCTCTATGGATCAGGGAAACTGGACAAAAACCTGATCGAGATGGGGGTCATTGACCCGGAAGCTGAAGTACATTACTTGTTACAGGCGTATTAAATATTTTTTTAAATGTATACAATGCAAACATAAACTAATTCATTATATATCTTTGTTTTGTTACATTATTTTTCTTTTTCACGATCAGTATAGTCTCTAATTGTATAGAAACAGTTTTGCAGCAGAAAAGATTTTACTTTTAACTTAAATTTGTGTACTGACTTTAATTGTTTAATGTCATCTGGCAATGTATGTTGCAGTGCAATGTAAAGTAACGTACATGTATGTTGATTTCTTGTACTGAGCTGTTGATACTGACACTTGATGCACGTGATTTCTACGGCGTGTGTTGTAATTATAAATATGAATATTGCATGAAAATATGTTCCCTCCGTTAAGTAGGTCATTTTTGACAAATATTACAGATTCGTAAATAAATAGACAAGGCAATGGTAGGATTCCCAGCTCAATGAAAAGAGGCTTGCAGGAATCACGTGGAAGGCATTTTTTCATTATTCGAATAATTTTCTTTTGCAATCTGAAGGTCTGAATACTACAGGATGAGCTTCCCCAGAATATTATGCCATATCTCAGGCGGGAATGCACATTTGCAAAATAAACGCAACGAGCTGCATGAAGGCTGACAGAATTTGAAAGAATTCTGAATGCATAGCATAATGAACTTAATTTAGTGTTTAATTCTGTTATATGTACATTCCATTTGAGGTTTGATTGAATTGAAAGACCTAAAAATTTTGTTGCCTCAACATCAGCTAATTGCATATTGTTCATTTTCAATGGAACATGCGATTTCCGATTTGAGATGCAAAAATGCATTGAAACAGTTTTTCTTTCGTTAACAATTAATTTGTTATTATTAAACCAATTTGAAACTTCTGAAATTGTACTATTTACTGCTTCTTTTTTGCAAAGAACATTCGTGTCATCAGCAAACAGAACCGTTCTTCCATTTTTAATAGACGAGGGCATATCGTTTACATATAACAGAAAGAGAATAGGACCTAAGATCGAACCTTGCGGGACCCCATGCACAATTGGCAAAGAATTGGAAATATAAGTATGTAATGTCCTTTCCTGCCAGTATGGTATTTCTACTCTTTGAGTCCGATGTTTAAGGTAAGAAGTTATCCAATCTAGGGCAATACCACGAATTCCATACGAAGGTAATTTTGAGAGCAAGATCTTATGGTCAATAACGTCAAAAGCTTTCGAGAGATCTAAGAATATTCCAATGGGTATTTCATTTTGGTCTATTGATGAAGCAACATCTTTGAGAAAAGAAAAAATGGCAGTTTCCGTAGATTTTGATTTTCTAAAACCGTGTTGTGAGTCTGAAAACGCTCTGTTTTTCCTGAGAAATGATTCCATTCGTAAGTAGAAAAGCCTTTCTAATATTTTTGAGAAAACTGACAAAAGAGAAATTGGCCGGTAATTTTGAATATCATTTTTGTTCCCTTTTTTAAAAAGTGGCTTAATTTTTGCGGTTTTGAAAATATCTGGAAATATTCCTGTACATAAAGAAGCATTGAAAATGTGAGTTAACGGATGTATAAAGGCAGGTGCACAAGTTTTTAATAAACAATCCGGAAATTCATCTAAACCAGATGAATATTTATTTTTTAGTTTACTGACTATTCTGAGGATTTCGTTGGGAGAAGTTTCGGGAATAAACATCGTATCTGAAATTTTTTGGGAAGTGTAAAATGTTGAATTTTGTGATTTTAGTCCCTTCGTGAGATCAGACGCAATTCTGGAAAAGTGTTTGTTGAAGAGATTGGCAACTTTTTCCGGATTACTCGTTTCTCTTTCATTATCCTTTAAAATAACATTCTCTACAAGGTATCGAGATGATGTGGTTGTATTTTTTACGATATCCCACATTGCTTTAGTTTTGTTACTAGCGCTCAAAATGTCCTGACTATTTTTCATTATTTTTGCCTGAACTATTACTTTTCTTAAAATTCTTTTATATTCTCGGAAGTATATATGGAAACCGGGTGATACGTTATGATGTTTAGAAATAAAGTAGAGCGTACGTTTGTTTTTACACGATGTTCTAATTCCTTGTGTGATCCAAGTATTACTTCTGCTTGAAATGTTTAATTTTCTCTTTTTAAGAGGAAAGCACGCGTTAAAATGAATTGAAAGCTTGGAGAAAAATAAATTGGTAGATTTTAAGAACAGGGTTCGGCTCCTATTGACGCGCACGATTCGGTTCCGAACGAGTCACTCGCGGCGCCGCCAGTGTGCACACTTATATACTCTCTGGTGCACACGGCCACGTGGCCAACGCATTTTTGTGTAGAATCGTGACGCTTCGCTACCCGTGTCCAAGTTGAGGACGAGGCTCGGGCCTTCGGCCCTCGCGTTAACATAAAACATCCTTGAGTCTGTCCAACGCATAATTACCAACGCATTTTATGCATTTAACATTATGCATGCAACGCATTTTATGCATTTAACCATTGTAATTCTCCATTACACATTCGCACCACACCGCACAATGCACAATGCAAGCAGTGCTCCCTGAGTGATTCGTTCTCGTGGTCCGCGCGAGTGAACCATGCGCAAGTGAACCGTGCGCCGTGAGCCGAACCCTGTCCTTAAAATCAGCCAATAAATTATATTTTTCATTTGTGTCAACAGCGTTATAAACTTCGTCCCATGATTCCTTCATCAAGTAGTCCGTAAATAATTTTATATTAACTTTAGTAAATGCTCTGCACATGCGTGTATTATTTATTGTGTCAGTGTTTATGTTCTTAGTAACTGTAAGAATTTGTGCATCGTGGTCACTGTATCCTAGATTATTCGTTATTATTTCATATGTAGTTGTGGTTTTGTTAATTATAATTTGATCTAATGCTTTTTGTGATTTAAGCGTATTCCGTGTAGGTACATTCACTGTAATGTCTAAATTAAAAGAATGAAGTAAATTGAGAAACTGCTCTTTTTCGTGGGATTCGCTCAGAAAATCAATATTGAAATCTCCACATACAACAATGGATTTAAAAGAGAGTTTACTAATTTTGTTCAGAATTATCTCTAGATTTTCCAAGAAAGTGAAATAATCTGAAGCTCGCTTTGTTGGAGGTCTGTAAATGCAAAGTAAGATAATTTTGAGCGTAGTAAGATGTACTACTGTTGTTTCAAAAACTTTTTCAACTGCATATAAATTGAATTCTGACAAGAAGGTAGAATCAATATAATTTCTTATGTAAATACACGAACCTCCGTAAGCAGGGCCCTTATTTGATTCCCTCGCCCTACAATACGATCCTGCAAGGTAAAAGCTAGGAATTTGGAGTGTATTTATATCATTTTGAGACAACCAATGTTCTGTAAAGCTTGTTTTGGCCGCCACAAGAATTAGATCAGACAATTAAAATTTTTGTCTTCTAGAATTTCAGAGTTGTGTTGAAAATAAGAGATCAAACATTTTCTTGTCATCCCCTACTAGCTAAGTCCAGAAGCAGCTCTGCCCAGACGTGAACTGAACCTCAGAGGTTGTAAGTTCGAGTTGTACTCCGAGGTTGTAAGCCCACAGTTGCCTGGAGTAGAAAACTACTTTAGTATGGATGTGAGATGTTGGGAGTTCCCTTCTGCATATCAAAGGCTATTGTCCATTTATTTGAGCCATCCTGAAAAGCTAGTAAATCATTTTCCAACAGAGTTTGAGCTGCTTCGGCTTTTCGTAAATGCATCTTTTTCATTATTTTTGTACCTTCGTCTTATGTATTCTTGATATCTATAGCAAGCTTGTCGCATGTTTTGCACGGGTACAATTTTGTATGGCCAAAGTGAAGATTAAATTCCGTGACAAATACTCTCTCTTAAAGTTTAGAATGTTTCTGGTCTGATCGTTTGAAAATAAAAAGAAATGAACTCGTAACTTACCAGTAATTTTCCAGACTAGAATCTTCAAATAACGTATTCAGTGCGGAATGTTTGAAAAAAATAATAAACTCGTAACATACCAGAAATATTTTCATTAGAAACTTTAATTAACTTTTTCTTTGCACTTCTATCGCCCGTTATCACAACTGTACACAATGCACTTCACCAACCTTTAAACTAGAACTCGCTGCGAGAAAGGAAACGCATACCAGGTTCTCTCACGCACGAAGGCAAAAGCTTTGTTCCAGCCCAATGACGCTCTGATCTAGTGAGAGATTCGTGAACTACTTACAGCTTTGAGTTTTTGTGGGAAAAGAGAGGGACACATGTTAGGTTTTTGAATGACAAAAACTCATTTTTTAATGTAACATATCAGGTTCTTGCCTGCATCCATTGATTTAAAATGTTTAAGATAATTAAATAGTTTTCCCGCCGACTGAGATTCGTGCCATAATTAAATTTTTGGACGTAAGGAATGTTAAACCGATCGAAATTTATCGCCAAGTTGATGTTTACGGTGAAGACGCGATAAGTGATGGAATGGTGAGAATGTGAGTAAGAATGTTTAATGAAGGTCGAACAAATGTCCACAATGAGGCGCGTAGTGGTCGGCCCCTTTTTGTCACCGATGATTTAGTAAGGAAAGTTGATGAAGAAATTCATGAGAACAGACGCTTTACAATGACAACGCTTTCAGAGGAATTTCCACGAATTTCACGCCCTGTGTTGTTCAAAATCGTTACTGACCGCTTGCGTTATAGCAAACTGTGTTCCCGGTGGTATCCAAAAATGCTCACTGATGTTCACAAACCAAAGCGACTTGGTAGTTCTCTGACATTTCTCGCATAGTACAGACAAGAGGGAGAAGACTTTTTAAACCAAATTGAGACAAATGATGCCAAACTTGTGTTTTTCATTTCACACAAGAATCGAAATAACAATCGATTGGGTGGAGACACACTCATTCTCCGAAAAAACAAAAGTTCAAAATGTCAATGCCAGCACAAAAAATTATGTGCACTGTGTTCTCGGATAGAAAAGGCGTTTCGCTTACTGAATTTCTTCCCAGAGGTGAGAACAATTAATGCGGCACGATATTGTGAGACTTGAACAAAACTACGGCGTGCCATACAAAACAAACGAAGAGGAATGATCAGTAAAGGAATTGTGTTGCTCCATGACAATGCTTGATCCCATACTACTGATGTCACACAAACGTTTATTCGACATTTTCATTGGGAAATGTACCATTTGTTCCTGCACATGAAGCGCGAGCTAGGTGGCAAGCGCTTTGTATCTGACGATGAGACAAAAAATACTGTCGTCCTGGCTATCGATACTGACAGGAAGTTTCGTTGAAGTTGGTAAACAAACACTGGTCACCCGCTACGACAAGTGTTCGAACATTCGCAAAAACTATGTTGAAAAATAGTTTAAGATAAGTATTTTCATGTAAAAATAAAATTAGCTTCAAAAATATTTTTACTATTTGTTTTCCAAAACGGTACTTACTTTTCGAATACGCCTCGTATATAAAAACTGAATTTATCTACAGAGGTGATTTTTTCGTCACCAGGGCCCGACAACAAGAGTTTTTCTGTTAAAAATTTGCCGTTTTCCGGCGCATGATTACTATACTTCGTCTTCTTACATTCGTCAGGGTGATGAAGTAAAAAGTGTTAGAGATGATATTTTGGGAGTAGGGCATATTAGAATGGTGCATTAGCTCGATCATCGTTCGGCCGTAATGAGAATGGATAAGATCTCGCGCGACCCATCGCTCGATGTTTCGGGTACCGTTCCTATATCCACGTGGAATCGATCAGAGGGCGACGGAGACGACCGATCAGTGAAACCGACATCTCATCCAACATGTGGTCGGCTTGGACCTAGCACTTTTGACCCTGTCATTTATCTGGTGTTGAAAATACGGCCACTGTCTGAACTCGGACGTAACACCTCCCGGTGTACGAAGCTTTAATTGTGAACTCGCAACAATTTTATTATTTTAATCGCTATTATTAGTATTAATATTTTATTCTTATTTTTATTGTCAAAATTAGAAACTATATGTGACGTATGGGTGGAAATATTATCTGGGCACTTTTTCTTGGGCTTCAGAATCCACATGACTCTCTTTTACATTACATCATTCAGTTAAGAAGAAAAGTAAGTAACAAGGGCGGATGGTGTCATTTAAAATGTGCGAATTTTGGCTTCTACATAAAAAGTATTTCCATCGTCAACGGAAAAACAATTTTAATTTTATATATTGATGTTGATAATATCCCCGTCTCTCTAGCAAAAAGAGTACTACTAGCAAACTACAACATTCTCTAGCAAAAACTTCATAAGCTCTTACAGCCGGGAACATTAAAACTACGTTTGAAAAACCTCTAAAAGCGTTTCCTTCATTCGCAGCTACTGACCTTCCCAATGGCTCCGCAGCGAGCGGTCCCAATCGCGTGCCCTAATTGAGACGTCTGTCCTTTTGAAGAGCGTTGCCTGCGTCCCAAAGCGCGCCCTGGACGCGTCCGCGCATCCGAAGGCCCCCGCGGAGCGCCCTAGTCGCCAGCGCCCTTCATCGCCACCACCCCCGCCCCACACCACCTCCACCCCCGCACCTAACACCGCCCCCGACGGCACCATCGCCCCACCATCCCCGCTGCCCCCCACGGCCCCCCGCACCCGCCACGGCCCCCGACGCCCCCGCCCCCACCACTGCCCTCGACGGCACCGCCGCCCCACCACCCCCGCTGCTCCCCACCACCCCCGCCGCTGCGCCCCACCGTCCCCCGCACCCACCGCGGCCCCCGACGCCCCCGCCCCCACCATTGCCCCCGACGACGCTTCGAAGAGAGCGGAATAGAAGGCGCAAAGAAACGCCGTATAGAGGGCCGTGTGTACTCAGTGGACGAGTGCAGCTTTCTGGAGGCGGGCCCTCAAAGGGCGCGCCCGTTCCGACGCGCTCGCGAGAAAGGCGCGGCTTTCGCTGCGTCCGCCCCGCCCCTTCCTCCCCACCCCGCCACGCCCCGAGGAAATTCCTATGCAGCTCCGGCGCCCTCGGCGGCGCAGACGGCGCGCGGTCGGTGGCGGCGGCGGTGGTGATTGCGGCTGCAATTGAAGTGGCGAATGCGGTAATGGCAGTGAGGCAAACGATGTGGGTATCTGCAATGACTAACTTATTGGTGATCGTGGAGGCCATACAGGCGGTGGTGATTGGGGCTGCAGTTGAAGTGGTGAATGCGGTGATGGCAGTGAGGCTAAGGATGAGGGTATCTGTAATGACTAACTTAATGGAGATCGTGGTGGTCGTGATGGCGGTGGTGATGTTAGTAAGGTAGTACTGACCGCCACAGCGGCGGGTGATAGAGCGGCGAGGTCATCACTGTCGCGATGGTGACAGTGATGACAACGGTGGTGAGGCTGCTGGGGTTAAAGATAGGTAGTGAGGGTGGCGTTTGTAATGATAGTGATAATGATAGTAGTAGTGGTAATGGCGGTGGTGATGGCTTGGTGAGAGTGTTTGTGATAATATTGGCAGTGCTTGACCGCAGTGATCACGGTACGGTGGGAATTTGGGTGAAACACATGGTAGTGGTAGTATCTGTGATGGAGGAGGAGGCGACGACATTATGGTGTAAGTGACAAAGGTGAAAGACGGCCCTGGTGGTGAGAGCGGCGGTGGAGAAGACAGCGGATGACTGTAGCGGCGAGAGCGTGTGGCGGCCCGAATTCTAGCGACGGGATCTGCAACATTTCTCAACTCTGAGGCGACGCAGGAAGGCCCGCCGGCGGGGCACCGACGTGAAGAGCACAGAGGAAGGGGGTACTCCGTGGGTGGCAACCGATGTAGTGACAATTACACCGTCAGGAATAATGAGGGCTGCGATCAGTGTCGGCTACGTGCCGATGGTGGCAATGGTGATGGTTGGTGTTTGTGAGGGTAAAAGCGAGATGGGCAGAGAAATTATTTGGTAGAGAAGAACATTATCAACGTGTTCGTATTTCTAGGAGTAATGAGTGACTGACGATCTGACAGCAGTGATTTTTGCGAATTCAATAAGTAAGGAGGTGGTGGCAGAGATAGATGTGTAATGAAAGAAGCAGTGAATGTGACTTTGATTGAAGCGGTTCCCGGCTACGATAAAGATGGAGGCAAGAACGACATGAATGAAGAAACAGACGATGTCAACTGAGGGCAAGCAGTTACGTACGAAGTGCCATTACAGGATAAGTATGTGGCAGCGTTTGTATCTATGGAAGTGCAACTTGGCAGAAGTGCGAAGAGGCTATGGCACTGCCTACAATAATGTCATAGGTAGGATTGCGGAAAAAAGTAAGAAGTTATAACAATTACAATGGTTTTGGAATCACATTGACAGGACCGAAGAACGTGGCGGATCTAGTATACGATGGCGGGGGATAGCAACGACAAGCACCGGAGAGAGTGGTGAAGCTGTCGCTGGAGATAACAACGGAGGGAGCAACGACGGTTGCGGTCCGAGTGCCGGATGCGGGGTTGTTGTCGTGACGGAAACGGGGGCTAGACCCTGGCGGCGGCAGCGGGGCGGCCGCCGAAGCGAAGGCAGGTAGCGGCGCCGTTGCCACGGAGACGGGACAATGCCCAGTGCTTGATCTCGGCGCCAGTTGCAATCGATATGTCGGAGAGTTTCATACGCTGCCTTCCGCGCCCGACCCCATTCCCGCCGCAAGCCTCGCCCTCCGGGGCGCCTTGGCCCGCGCAACGCGGCGCAGTCGCCGTTATGGCGCGGCTCCCGTCACCACCGCGTTTCGCAGCGGCTTAACGGGGTTGTTATCCCCGGCTAGTGCGCACTCGCCCCCTCGCTATCTCAAGCGGGTTCGAAGGCGCAACGTGATAGCGGCGATCACCCTGACGGAATTGTTTAAAAGAAAGACGCGCGTAAAAATCTGTTCTATAAGAATGGATCAGGGCCCTTCAACTCCCATATAACGTGGTGGAGACCATTACAGTGGCGCCCTCTCCAGCAGCACCTTCTTACCGGAACTAAAATACGAACTACAGCCAACGATACTTCAAACGTGTGTGGCTGCTACGTAGATTCGCATTATGTTCAAGCAGGCGCGTAATGCTACAAAAGATAGCGTCGATGTTCGCGCTTTCATACATGTATATATTTTGAATAATTTAACATTTAGAAGAAACTTTTCGAATATCCCATAATTTTTAGGGGCTGATGTCGGCGAGCCTGTACCCGGCGACACTAGCGCTTCCTACAGTAGCACCCTCGAGCTTTGTCCCCGGTTTTGATGGAGAGTTGCAGGGCCCCGGAATGGATCAGAATAAATGTTACTAACTTCTAGGGCTTGTACGAAGGTCGAAGATCACTCTTTGCTCATGGGCGAAAAATGATAAATATCAAATAATCAAGGTACACATGTAGCATTTCCCTAAATTATTCATTGCTTTATTTAAGGATCTATTTTCGAAGAATAGATATTAAGACAAAACACACACCCCAATAAAAATATTCATTTCAAATTCAGAAGGCAGTGAGATCAGACAGGTTGATCGCAGATTATCAAATTTTGGGGTACAGCCGCTATAGTTGTTCACAGCTGAAAGGACGGGCGGACGGATGGAAAACGTTTTGCTGCAAACCAGTTTTGTGGAATCAAACATCCACAACTCTTGGATTCTAACTGCACAACCCGTTTGAGAAGTAATTTACTATCTAGATTAGGGGTTCCCAACCTTTTTCGGCTATCGACCCCTTATTAAAGGAATGTGGCTTCTTCGGCCTCATTATGTTATTCTCTATAATATAATATAATCGTAATGCAAAGAATTGCACAAATGTATCTTCAAGATAAAACTTCCGTACACCAATATGTTGGCAAACATCTGGATTTTCAATAATCAAAGATTCTGCTTCTGAGTAGCTGAATTTCTAATCCTCATTGTTGTGCAATGGTTACAATATATAAATGTGTGTAGACTTGTATAGATATATATGTATATATAGATATGTATATATGTATGTATATATATATATATATGTATATATAGATATGTATATATATGTATGTATGTATGTATATATATATATATATATATAGAGAGAGAGAGAGAGAGAGAGTGTTGAACTAGCTGTTACATTTCTCCTGTGCATATTGAAGGACGTATTTTCCAGTTCATTTAATATTTTTGTCCTCAATGGGATCTTGATTATACCTGGGAATGGCCGGTTAATATTCAGCTGTATATCCCTAATCGACCCCTTGAACATCATTGATCCCATTCAAAATTCCATCGACCCCCAGAGGGTCGACCCCTAATTCAGATGAACATTAATTATCCACTTTTTCGCTGTCTGGGACGTATATTATGTGTGTGTATATATATATATATATATATATATATATATATATATATATATATACACATAATATACCATTATATACCATTCAATATACCAGTATATATATATATATATATATATATATATATATATATATAATGGTATATTGAAATGTACCCAAAATGTTCCGTCATGAACTATTACGAGATCGTTGACATCATTCACCTTAGGACGGTTATAATCGTGAGCCGTTCCGAATTTATAGTAAAATTTTGGGCGCCAGGAACAGGTTACGTTAATTAAAACCAATGCTTCCACAGCTAATTTTTAACAAATGGATAAATGTCCGGCTAGCTGGGTCAATGGGTCCCGTTATGGATAATCGCTATCGCCTAGATAGCCGATTACTTGATCTGCCAACTATACAGTATGGCGAGGAATCTGAAAGGGAATAATTATATATCTCTAACTCTTTAACAATTGTGATTGACCAAATGAAAATCTTTTCATTTCCAAAAGAAAAATTTAACAATTTATTTAACTTCTATTGACAATGGTTATGCCTTTAGGTCATGACCTTGTTTTAAAATAATACCCTTGTACTGCAGAACTTATCTAACGTCTTGATCTACGACGCCCCGCAGTATCTTCCCACTTGAATGCAGATGATCCCAAGTCCAGCTTCTTTCTTCTGATCTTGCGACATTGCCGACGAATCCAGCCCTCACTGCCTAGAATATCTATTGGTTCTTACGTGATATTTAGTGTTCCTAGTTCTTCCCAACTAGTGGTAAAACATTAAAGTCCAACACCGCAATATAAAAGAAACTTTCAAAGTCCTCATCGAATTTTTCTCTGCCCATCAACTTTCAGAGTCTGAAAAACTATGGAGTCTTACGACAAAACTTACAAGTCCCACTCCCCTGATGTTAATCTCGCGAGCGATCTGTACTACTCGACGACCTCTATCAGAATGTCTTTTTCTCCACCGTTTTCCCGCCCTCAACCAAGGCCGTCTAGAAGAGTATATTAGAAGGCCTGAGACAATGTGAATGTCACGTGATCTGACGTCACAATCGGTGGCTGAACATTTTTCGTTTCCGTATGTTATCGAGTTAGTATATTCTAGCTAATTGGCCCTTGTAAGAAAGTTTAGATGTGAACAAATGTTTTAATAATTCAGTATTAATTGTGTGCACTATTTCCTGCATAAAAAAAATCCCTTCGTCCATTATCTTCGAGAAAGCAAGGTATGTCTACTTCAATATTGTGTGATTTAAGTATGTGGTGCAATTATCAAATATTTTATGTAATATGTTTTGTTGTTGCACTTGGATGTTTGGTTATACTATTATACCCTGCATTTGTTTCAGTGAATAGTTGCAAACTATCCTAAAAGGAAGGTGTTTTGAAAATTAGGCAGGAGAAAATATGAAAAAATATAAAGTGAAGTGTACCGTGTTGTTGATCGAATTATGATGGATCGACGGAAGGCGTTTCAACTTTGAAACTTCCAAACAATCCTGCTCTGTGACAGAAGTGTATGAAAACAAATCGGAAAGATTTTGTCCCCTCAGAGAACTTGTCTGGGTGTGTAAAACACTTCGACTCAAAATTTATTCTCTACCAGAACAAGGCAGTAAGAGGAGATGGTGTCGAGATACATACTAAATGTGAAAGATGCATACTCTTCTGTCTTAGTGAAAAGCCTCAGTACTTGACGAAGACTCACCAAGTGTTTCAGATATTGATATCCGAAAATTTTGAAATTAAGTTCCTGAAGCATGAAAATCAAAGAACTTTATTGAAAGGCTTTGTGTGAGAGACGGAGATCCGATTAATGGAAAACACGGTTTGGAGTTGTGGACAAATTCTGCTCACTTTAATAGAACTTTGTGTATCTAAACATTTTGTTAAATAAACACTGTAAATTAGGAATGTTCAGTTATAAGTAAAGTGGTATCAGGAATATAAGACGCAAGGTCACAACACTTGAGTGCAAAATAGGAAGACACTTAGGTCAATTTAAAGCGTCCGAAACAATTTTTATGTATTTCCAATGTGATTTGTGTCTTGAATAATCTCATAGTCTTACATAATCTGCTGGAGTACTTTTTGAATAAAATATTGCTTTCCTTCCTTCCTCTTCTTATTTTTCAGCAGCTAGAGTTTCACTAACTTACCTATGAATATTTTACTGTTTCTTACAATATAATCAACTATTATTATTAATTACTAATACGGCCATCAGAGAAATATCTGATTAATGCATTACTACTAACTGTACTACTAACTTCCATATTAAATTAAAGTAGACAAATTGAAAGAAATAGAGCAGGAAATAAATAAATAGAATTCTCATGAAGGTACTTAATTTCTTATGAATATCAATTATGGCAGCAAAATTGTTTCATGAATTATACAAAATCTTATATTATAAATAAGGTATCATGTACAAAAATTATGTTCATTTACGTGTACGAAAATTGTACAATATCGGAATACCTTAATATAAATAACTCTAAAATAAATTCCTATAGCATCAAGAAGGCTTAATGTTTCCTCGTGTTATTTTAAACAAGTATGGGTTTGGGTTTCCATGCGATTTTAAGCGCTAGATCTCTGTTTAAAACTTGGACAGCATGCATTTCCTCCCAGCCACCCTTCGTGACGTCATTCGGCGAAGGAGCAGGCCTTCTATTCTAGACGGCCTTGCCTCAACGCTTCGGTATCCGTCCTTCGTTCCTCTTTTTTAAAACAAAACGACAAAATTCGACAGTCTATTCTCCCTTAGCCAATCCATTCATCTCTTATCAAACCGAATAGCCACGCCTTCGATAGTCATTCCTTTTCAGACCAATTCCACATTATTTTATATGTCTTTCTAGCCAGCGCCCCCACCTATTCAAGGCCTGAATGTAGTTTATTGACCTTGCCAACCACTACGCCGGCGTTGCTAAGGCTGTATATTGCCATTTGCAGACCCTTTTTACCCAACCCATTTACAGCCAATGTTATTGACAAAATATATGTCAAGATAATGGCAAGCGGCTTTTCACAACAAGATGCATCAACATACTTAAGTAATAATATCGTGCACATCTGACAATTTGCACCTTAAATTTGATCAAATTAAGTATTATTAATGTATATATATATATATATATACACACCATTATATATAATGGTATATATATTGTGATATACCAAAATATTATATATTTTGTCAATAACATTGGCTGTAAATGGGTTGGGTAAAAAGGGTCTGCAAATGGCAATATACAGCCTTAGCAACGCCGGCGTAGTGGTTGGCAAGGTCAATAAACTACATTCAGGCCTTGAATAGGTGGGGGCGCTGGCTAGAAAGACATATAAAATAATGTGGAATTGGTCTGAAAAGGAATGACTATCGAAGGCGTGGCTATTCGGTTTGATAAGATATATATATATATATATATATATATATATATATATATATATAATATATATAATATATATATATATAATGGTGTGAGTAATTGAAAATTTTGGGTCAAGATAATGGCAAGCGGCTTTTCACAACAAGATGCATCAACATACTTAAGTAATAATATCGTGCACATCTGACAATTTGCACCTTAAATTTGATCAAATTAAGGTCAAAGCAAATTCAATACATTAAAGTAGTCTTTAATTTAAATTATTATAAGGCATGATTCATAGACAACGATAAACTTTATTTTCGTGATATCTCAAAACCATCTTGATGGCGCTTACCATTCTCCCTTTCTACAAGGCAAAGAACTGAGAATAATGACGTGAAGCCCATGTCACCCCTAAATTAGACTATTGGGTCAACTTAATTTATCTGTATTATAAGAGCTATACAATTCTTTTCTTTCGGGATATGTTCATTTCCCGTTTCATTCGTTATCATACGTAGTTGTGTTCATGGAATGTCTAGTACATAAGTTTATATCATTAATTTTTATCTTTCATCCTATTTTATTTTTTCACTTACCAACATTCTTTACAACCGATATCCAATCCATTCCATTTGTTTTTCCCCAGTGCATAAATTTCCTGTAGATCCTGCAAACGTATTCTACGTTTCAGTGGCAAAGATAAAAATTATGATTTTCTAGAGGGCTTAAATGCAAACGGACGAAAAATGTCTGGGATGAAAAGCAAAAGACTTCTCACAAAATGTTACGTCAAAAGGGAGCAAGTTATAATGAGCCAATTTTCCCTTTTCCTCGTGCTTTGTGTAACTCGTAGCTTTTCATGCAGTTTCGCCCTTGCGTAAAATGTGAACCGTTTACTTGTTTACGCAACTGCATACGTAGAGAAGTTAAGTTAAAACCTAAAGCGATTGCATAATTCACATTTTCTCTTGTGGAATCGCTTCATATTCAGTGTTTTTCAGTTCCCTTAAATATTACGTAACTTACTCTCAAAGCAGGATTACGTATACCTTTCCAACACAAAGACGTGCACGATTATACTTCTGGTTTGAAGTACAAAATCGAATATTCCACTTCCCTTAATCCTCAGAATACTTATATGGTTTAACAAGGTTTATTTCATAATAAAACTATTTCAAAGCACAGCTCAAATACAATACATTAGTACAACATTGTAATACTGTATGATCAAAGGTCTATAAAATCAATAGTTAAGTTAGTATTTAATGGTTTCAGAATGCAGGGCATTCAGAGTAAACTGTATTAAAAACATCTTTAAAAAGAAACACCCCTTACAACCTTATTACTTGCGTTTAGTTGATTTTTCTTACAACTCTCACAAGTCATAATCCTTTCATAGAAAGAAAACTCTTTGAAATGAAACACTATACTATGTCCCTTAATTGTCATTATAAATTGTGTACACAATCTTGTTCATTATAATGGATAGTACTATTTTCAATATTTTTCAAGACTTTTTCATCAAGCACTTTTTCCAGTCTCTATTACGTGCCCCTGTGCCCGTGTAGGTCGGGATCGAATCTCGCCATCGAGCGGGGGAAGATCAACATCTCTCGCGATAAAAACAAGCACTACATTTGCGGGACTAATGAACATAGCAGTTGACACGCCCGAAAACACTCATCAGTCTATCATTTACATAATTACTCATTGCTTAAAATCACATTAAACTTTCTTGCATTAACTGCAAATCAGGTACAAGGGAGTAATCCATGCGCGCCTGATTATTTATTATATCTATGACAAACCATGAGGTGCGAAGGGCATCAAAACGTGGGGAGGTGTATAGCTCCATGGTGTAAGACAACACCTGAAAAGGCCTGGGGAGGGGATCAGGGGCGTCAGGCCAAAGAGAACCCGAATTATCTTAAGACCGCGTTCGATGTCCTGATCCCAGAGAGGAGAGCTGAGCAAACGGTGGCAGGGGTAAAAACTTATCACGAGGAAGCTAGGAATTGATCTTAGCAAACACGCTGCTGTTTCATAATAATTAGTTTAAATTGAAAAGTTCAATTTTCAATAATTATGCAATCATTGTTCATCTTCATTGCAGACACGAGCAGCCAGTGCTGTTCGTTTTAGTTTCGTAGTAGAACAACAATGCATTCACTAATATCTCACTGCATTCACTAAGTGTATATCGCTAAGAGTTATGCGCCCCATCTGCATACACACCATGCCACTATATTCTCGTGCTGTTAGTCACCTCACGAAGTGAGAGATTTCTTCGTGCCATGGCGGCATCCCCCAGACGAGCTCGTAAGAAGTTTCAGAAGGACTACAAGTCCTTTTTCCCTTTGTGCATTATTTAAGATTTTAATACTGTTCCTACGCATTTTCTTACCAAACAAGCATTTCAATTTCAGATGACTGTTTTGTGTGTGAGGAGTACCCTTGTTTTTTCCATTCCGTTTTGTATTTTGTTATTGTTTATATTACCTACGTGTTATTGTGGTTTATTTTACTGATTTGTTTACCGTACACATTTTTTCAGCATTTCCATTTAATTTTCCCTCTTTTTATAAAATGTGCACTTTTTCATGAGTGGATGAGTTTTTGTGTTTCGCGCAAAACTCAAGCAGATTAGAAGCTTTTGAGTTCGGTCCGGAATAAGGTCTGTTTTTACCATTCTTTCTAAAGATGTTTAAAATTAGTGCAAGAGACTTGTAGTTTTGTGCAGGACAAAAATCGCCTCTTTTACTGAAGGGAGCTGGAAGAAATAATTCTCATGAGGAAAGAAAGAGTTGTTTGTTGGTTCCAATGCTGAAACACACAAGCAATTATCCATGTCCCAAGTGGAATTCAAATCCTCGAGGAGAGGACACTTCGAGCCGAGAAACTTTCGAGATTAGTTACGTGAAGTAACTTGGTCATCAATTACATGGGACTTGGGTGGTGGCAATTGTTGAGATAATACTTATTATTTTTTAAACTGAAACTTCCAATTGACGTAAAATTATTGGTTTACTTAATCCTCAGACAGTAAAATCAGCTGGATCCTTCTGAAACGTTGTTTGTTGGTGGAGGTGGGATAACACTACGCATGCTCGGTGAGGATGAACTACATTACGTCATTGTTTGTGAATACTACTGTTTGTTTACATTACTGTCGTTGTTGATGTCTTTGAAAAATTGGTACATAAATTGTTATATTATCCAACATCTAAATAATTTCAATATCTGAATTATGCATTTCACGAAATTAAGATGAGAAAAAGTTTCTCTATGCAATGCATCATCTCGTTTGTTATAAACATACGGTACCAATTACTTTAAATCACTGTTTTTGCCTTTCATTTTTACAAAATATTTTCATGATAGTTTGCTCACGAATTATCTTGTAGTTCATACACTTCTCGCATCAACATATAGTGTCCTCCATCAAAACTAGTGGTGCTACAGAATGGCACAGACTTTCCCATATTAGTTTTCTATTTTCTATGGTCTTCGCTAGCTATTCGGAATTGCCACATACTCTTTCTTGCCAGCTGTCATCTATCACCGCCAAAAGTACATTTTTTTGGTCATTTTCTTAATTTTTCTGTTTCCTATTGGTAGAACGAAAATATTAATTTTAGAATATTAAAAAACACAAAAATCTAGACGTAAATGGCAATTTTCTTTTAAAAATTATGTACCGTTTAAGAGAAAATGGCGTTTTAGCACTACTAAAAATGCGAAATTTGAAGCTCATTTTTACAGAAAATGTTTGAGTTTTCAAAATACTTTACTTGAAGTTATTTGAAGCACTTACACTCACAAATATAATCATCTTTACAAATTGCGGATAATGTGCATATTAAAGATGTGAGAGATCATTCAAAAAAATTACAATTACGTAATTTTTGAAAAAACAAAAAAATAACTCAAAATAAACTTTACGCTATACTAAAGAGTGTAATTAGCACTATCCGTTACAAAAGTTTCAAGAAAAAAATTGCAGCCATATACGAGGAAATGGCGTTTGAGCATTTCTGAAAATGCCGAAATTTGAGCTACTTTTCACAGAAAACGGTAGTGTTTTCAAGAAACTTTACTTGATATTATTTAAACCATATATACTCGTAAATATAATAATGTAAAAAAATCGCCGATAATGTAAATATTAACGACGTGAGAGAAGAGTAAAAAAATTTACATTTTTGTAATTTTTGAAAAAAACAACCGATACACCAAAATGGTTTTTATGTCATTGATAGAGTACATTTACCACTATCCCTACCAAAAGTTTAAAGAAAAAAATTGGAGCCGTTTTTGAGAAAATCTTGTTTTTGTAATTTTTTAAAATTGCACATATTGCACGCAATATTGCACGAAACTAACCAAAATTTTGAAAAACATTTACATGACCTTTATTAAAGAACTCAATATGCAGAACAAATTTTATTTGAAGAAAAAATCTCTATCTTCAATTTTGTAGTTGGAGAAAGACGCCGAAAAAATTCAAACTTTCACAATTTTCGAAAATTCAGAGCTGTATGTGAAAATCGGACCTATGCCATGTTAAAAAGTGTATTTTACTCTATTCATACAAGAAATTTAAAGAAAAAATTTGGAGCCGTTTTTGAGAAAATTTTGAAAATTCCCGGGGGGCTTCATATAAAGTATCCCCAAATTTTGAAGAATCTTTTTCAAAATCTCAAAGCTTCGACAAGAATCAGATCGACCGGGGAATATCCATTTTGGAAGAAATCGTACGTATGGTTTAGGCGCTAGCAGTGTTCACGGACGGACGGACGGACAGACGGACGTTTTCCTTTCAATTGGGTTTTCGGTATCAAGGACCTAGAAAACAATTTTTCTGGCTACACCACGTGTTAGGGGATTTTTTTTTCTTAATTTAGCAACTGGTTTTATCCACTTATTCGTTTTCACGGCCCGGCAATTAATTTTTTTCCGCCGAAAATTGGCCATTTTTTCGCGCAGCATTACATAACTTTCCCTATACTACGTATATCACTCCATGTATACGTACGTATACGGGAAATTAAAAATAGCATTGATATTTTGGGTCAATCTTGCTGTGTTCTAGAGTAGTTCCTTAAAATTCTCGTGTCTTTTCTGGAAGCATCACCACCAACAGTTGGCCCCGCAGAAGCCGGCGCGCAAGTAAGAAAGTTTTGGAAAAACTCGTTTCCTTTGACTATTATGTTTCACTGTTGTTAATATTTTCCACTTCGTAGTCAGTAAGCCCTTAGAAATTATAATATCTTACTTATGTGCGTGGGGGAGATCTGTTTGTATCTTTTGCTCTTTTGTTATTCATTATAACTGACAAATCGTTCAGTAATACTGCCCATATGATTTTTTTATCAATATTATTATTTTATTGACCAGCAATGTACTTTGAATTTTCTCCAGTTACATAAAATGGTCTGGTAACTGGTTTTCTTCACTTTTTCTTCTTTATTGTTACAGACCTATTTTACCGTACGAATTCTCCGAAAATTTACATTTTAATCACTCATTTTTAACCTCTGTTTACCAGTTAATAGCTGTTCACTCCCAAATTGAAGCGTAAATACGTAGGTTTTTGTTATATTTTTAGTACCTGCCATCGGTGGTCCATTCATTGTGACAGTGTCCGACTTGTGTCTCATGGATGGCATCAGTCGTCATTTTTAAGCGATCAACTTAAATCACTTAAACAAATATGTTCACTTGCATTTGGAAAGGGTCACCGTGCGAGTTATGTTTTACAGCCGGACCTTCCAATTGTGTTGACGCAGCGCAAAAAGAAACTACTCTACAACTATAAAAAACATCGTTAGCATTCTGAGTCTTACCTGCTATTTGCTTGCGCTATTTTTCACCCCGCGAGGTCCTTGAGTTCCGCGCTCTGTCATTGGCCGCGGCGCCGCGCCGCTCGTCGCCATTGGCCCCGGACGAGCAGTCGCTCGCGCGCTCGTAAACGCACGCGCCGCTTTGGGGAGTCGCAAAAAGGGAGCGCGGAGCGTTCGCGGTTCAGCGCGCGCAAAAACCTGTCCGCCCGCGTCGCCGCACCACCCTCACAGCCACCGCCGCCTCCACCGCCCCCATCCTCCTCAACGTGCCCGCCGCTACCACAAGCGCATTCACACCATCACCGATCGCGCCAGCTGTACCGCCTTCATCGCCCGCGCTAGCTCTACCACCCCCACCGCCCTCAACATTCCCAATGTCTCCATCGTCGCCGTCGCCTCCGCCACCGTCACCGCCGCTACCGCTACTTCGTCTCCCGCCGTTATCACCATAGCCATCAGCCCCCTCGGCGACACACACTACTACCACCACCGACGACGTCCCCACAACCCTCATCGCCCGCATCATCTCTACTGTCCCCACCGTCTCCAACGTCTCCGACGCCACTTCCTCCCCCATCATCACCACCCCTGCCGTCACCTCCCTCGCCGCCACATACGCCGCCGCCACCGCCACCACCACCACCACTACTATCACGACTATCACACCAACACCTCTATCACACATCACCATCGCCGCCGTCACCGCTTCAGCCACCTCCAATCACCCCGCCGCCGCTGCTACTACCCCCCCCCCCGCCACAGCACCCATCTCCACAGGCCCCGCCTCCGCCAATGCTCCCGCAGTACCGCTCCCATCGCCACTCCTGCCAGTTTTCTTCACCTTTTTCAGCACTGCGTAATGCGCAATTTGCCTCTCTTCACGGCAAAACATCGTTTAAACGACATGTTTTTCAGGCGTTTTGTAATAGAAAAGCCGAACTTTTGAGCGCGATGTGAAATGCGAAAGAAATCTTTAAACGTAAAATTTGTAGTACTTGCGAAATCTCCTTTGTCGAAACAAAAAGGATATTATTATTTTTAACCAAAATATGTTAATTTTGGAGGTAGTGGTGTGAATAGTTTTTTTAATTGATTGTATTAGCGCTGCTTCCTTTTAGATTTCCGATGTCTACTCCTCGCTGACAGTACCCTCCCTCTCCTCGGCCACCTAAAGCTCAATTTCCCTCCCTTTGTGGCAAAGCATCCTTTTTTTTTATGCAGACGTTTCGTATCTTAAAATTTTTTTTGGTGCGCAGTTCGAAATGTGAATGAAATTTGTTAATTGCTTTGTTCACTTGTTTATGTTAATTGAAAAACTGCGGAAACGTACACATAGTTTATCGCATGAATGAATTTTGTGAATGATGTTCACACAAATGTCAAATCCTGTAGTTTCTTTAGTTAATAATACCCATTAGCGATTTCTAAACAGACTAATGGAAGCAGAATGGTGTAAACAGTTTTTCAGGCACTTGCAAAAATTGATTACCTTTTCATTTGTGAAACATGTTCTTGTTTGTATTTCTATTGCGTTTAAAAATTATCTTTGAACCTTTTCGCCTCAACAGAGGGCTTCTGTCGGTAATTTCAAATCAAAAGAAATTTCATGTTGCGAAGGTTAATCATAATAGGTTATCATAATAGCCTCTTTAAAATCTAAACGTCGTTCAAATTCTCCTAATTGTGCATTTAAAATAAACTGACACTGGCTATTGCTGATCATTACTTTTAGCTTTTCGTAGTTACGACGGCTGAATGTTAGTAAATAAAGTAGATTTGATAGAATTTTTCCCTGAAACGAAATGCTTTTAGACTATAACTTTTATTACTTCAGTAATAATTTCCATTTACAGTAGATATTAGTGTAATCTTGTAAAAAGCTTAATTTTTTCAACACGTCTAGTGCATAATAGTACATTATGAAACGATGATGTAATGATGGGTATTAATACACGAGTGTGACATTACGATACGAGCGAGGTACGAGCGGGTGTCGTAAACTTCACACGAGTGTATTAATATTCATTACACCGAGTTTCATATTGCACTTTTTCTACGACTTATGGTAAATTTTATAAGTTAAACTTCTCCACTGAATCGTTTCCTGGCAGTCGACATGCAAGATTCAGCCAAGGCCACCTAGCGGACACCTCACTACCCTACACCCACAGGTGGCTGTGCTTTACCAGAGCGCCGGCGAGGGACTACAAAAGTTGCGGCAATAATATTCCGACTTCCGTATTTTCGCATTTGCTCTCATTTCTGGAAACGTCAACATCATCAGAAAGAACCACCATTCACTAAATATTTTAAACTAAAGAATTGGACTTGGAAATTTTTTAAGGACAACCACACAGAAGCAGGAAATAACACAAAATGACTTGCGTTCAGATCTTAACCTCACTGAAAGTTCTCTTCAATGACTACCACTGCGCTAGTCAAATAGGATAAAAGTGAAATGAGATCCAATTTATTTTTAATAATATTTCACGTAAAAATTACTAATAAAATAAAATTAAAACTGAGAAGCTTAATATAATATTAAATGCAATTTTAACATACACACTCGAACGAAACATTTACTGCAACAATTCTCAACGATTAATGAAGTGACAATACTTGATTTGTAAGCGTCTCTGTGATTGGCCAAGAACCTGTATCATAATGAAATCTTTATCGAAATGACCATCATTATGCAACTGGTTGCAGCCATCCAAAGACAGCGTTATACAATGGGAGTAGAAAAAATATTAAATTTCCGACCTAACCATGATTATTGTTCGATCTCTTGCTTTGTCTATGAAAAAATGCTGAAAAAAACATTGTATGGCTACAATGTTATTCCAGTAAACTGGCATTGGCATGACAGTTGCATCTTCCGTGTTTGAACGTAATCTAATCAGTAATTGAAAAATTGAACTTGGTACAAAAATTATCTCGATAGCAAAAATTATATTCTTGACATAATATCGTGTCAAATCTTGCACTCTATCATACTCTAGTCTGTCTTTTGCACAATATTGTTACTGAATTATTTATATTATTCAGTAAGTTTTCAAGTTAATTTCCTGTATTAAGTAAATTTTTCTTTTCATTCTATCTCTCTACAAAATGTCTTCCACCTTGTGCTTGTGAAAACAGTCTGCAATTTGACCGTAGTTTTTCATTTCATACTGAGAACCGTGTTATATTTCTTCATTTGCGTCTGAACAATAAAGCAGTTTTACTGCAGCAGCCTCACAAATAGTTCTTTTGTTGTTGGCGTAAGTAAATAAGCGCGTGCCGCAGAGAGCAAACTTTGGCAGGCCTGCTGCGCCGCGCCGCGCTGCGCTGTGCTTCGTTTGCGCGCGCAGAGCCCTTGAGCCTCGGGCCGTGCTGTTACAGAGCGCCTATTCGGGAAGCCGTGGCGCGAGGAGTGGGTGGTGCTGTACGAGGACTCGACGCTGGCCTGGTACAAGGAGAAGGGCCGGCTGGAGCCCGAGGGCAGCCTGGTGGTGAAGGAGGCGCCCGAGATGATGGCGGTGAGCCAGTGGACGCTGCGCATCCCGGGCCGGCCCGACCTGCCCAGCGGCTGCGGCGTGGTGCAGCTCATGGCGTTCGGCAACCGGCGCCGCGACAAGGTGCACTGGCTGCTGGCGCAGTCCGAGGAGGAGGTCAAGTGAGTGTCGCTGCGCTGCTGCTCGCTCCCCGCGCTCTCTCGTCCACCTCACCTGACTTCACTCCATCTCGTCCTCCATTATCGCGACACACCAACTAAACGCGACATACCCCGACTAGCCTCGACCGATTCGACGACTCACGCCATCTCATTCTACCTTCCCCCCTCACCCCTTCACCCCTCCCTCAACTCTTCCCCCTCACCCCTTCTCCCTCAACTCTTCCCCCTCACCCATTCATCCTCACCCCTTCCACCCTCACCCCTTCCACCCTCACCCGCTTTATCCCAACGCAGCTTCCTCAGACATCGTTGCGACGTGCCCGAAATTTGCCCCTGACGCGCCCTCACGTTCCCGTCATAATACAATTATGTATCACTTTATCATGCTCGGGACTCAATATTTCTCTTGACTCCACCTCAACCCCATCCCTATTAGATCTCCGTTGCGGCATTATCTCTACTCATCCGGCTTCGTGACTTTACGCCAACCTGGTGAACGCCATCGTGACTTCACGCCACTCTTCCCACCTCCATGTCATCTTGAAGTGTCTAGTATCATGCCAGTTCCGAAGTCCTATGGCCATAGCTGAAGCAGATAAATGGTTTTGATGTGGTGGTGATGATGATGATGATGATGATAATGAAGGAGTAGTGGAGTGAGAGACAAGCGAAAGGGAGTACTCTGAGAAAATATGTTGGGAAGTCTTTTTGTCCACCACATTGATCGATTGGATTTCATCCCCGGTTCCAGCAGAGGAAAGCGAGCCGTCTGAACACAAAACCTCAGGGCACCCGGTCTCCTCCCACTGAAATGATGCAAACTCAAGGGCGTCTCGCTCTTATTTCGATCCCTACCCTCATACAACACGCTTGTCATAGGTCATTCGTCCGCTACTTCTGATCCATTCGAGACTCGCAAATAACACTTTTCCCATTTTTACACTTCCAAAAAATAAAGATCTCTGGTAGATTGCAAGGTTAGAAATCCGTTAAGACTTTTTAAACATTTTGTTGCGAGAAAGAAGAAAAGTTCAGTTATTCCCATTCAAAGGATAAGCATTTGTGATCGACAACAATATTCGCAAGTTAATTTCCGTAACAAGTACCCGATAATGTTTTTAAATTAAAAATACTTAATCAAATATTATTTTCATAAGGCAATTTATGGAAGTGGTGAAAGAATTATGAGTATTGCCAAATAAATTATTTATAATTGTAATAGAGGAAAGTAATATTTGTCCGAACTTTTTCTAGGCCTACCCTTCCCCCTTTCTCCCGGGGAAAAGTCCTTATTTCATTCTGTGTAGAAGCAGTCAATTACTAAAATCTACATTCCGTCCCTGATGTTCAATTTTCCTCGGTAAACACTTCTTAGAGATACTTTCTTACTGAACGCCCTTTCATTTCCTCTCAAATTCTAGAACTTGTGTACTATTGTGTATCTTTCCCAGTAAGGCGATTCTCAGTCTTTCAGAACCACATTTCTTCTATTTACCTTTTTTTACCCGCGATCTCTTTCCCGCCTCGCTAATCTAAATTCTCTTCTCCCCCGTCCCTTTTTCCTCTTCCCCGTGCTCAACCGCCACCACGCCCTTCTCGTCGCTTCCTCGCGCCCCGCCCACGCCCTCCCGCACCATTGTGGGTGCAGGAGGCGGCCGAGTGGTGCGGTCGAGTGGTGCGCCGGCGCCGGCGAAGTGTTCGAGAAGCGGCGCGAGTGGCCTCGATACACTGGGCGCGCTCCAAACGTCTGGGCCGCCCCGCGCCCACCAGCCACAAAAAGCCACCCTGGGGGCTTCCTCCACAATCGCCCAGCGTTTCTTCGGAAACAAAGGGCTGGCTGGCGCATTGCTGGGAAGAGTGTCTGGGGTGTCTTGATGTAATGCTCTGTTTGGGCTCGAGTGGAGCTCTATGCTGGGATGACTCCGTGGGAGCATTGTCTTTGCCACTGCACCGTCGCTGACTGGAAGATTCTAGAGTTAGCGTCAAAGGCGTATCTACGTATTCAGGCGCCTCTTGCAAGCATAGAATTTGCGCCCCTGTCAGGATACTTCCAATTTGGGAAGTTATTTGTTTTAGAGGGCATAATATAAATAGCGCCCCTTGTGAGTGGTGCCCCTGTCTCGTGCCATGTCTGCCATACCATAGATACGCCTCTGGTTAGCGTGCTGACGGTGGGGGATTTTTGGCACTAGCGACAAGACACTGTCAGCAGGAGAATTCTAACGACCGGATGATCTGATCGTTAGTTTTTGGTGGTGTTTCCAAACAATACCAAGAAAATGCTGGATCAATAACCTAGACGCGCCACGGACCGAGTGTAATCTTTCCTTCCCCATCCTTGCCCTCTCTTTTCCACTCACGAGTGCGCGCGCGCGCGTGCGCACACACACACACACACGCACACGCGCGCGCACACGCACACACACACACGCGCGCGCGCGCGCGCGCGCTTACACACGCACAAAATGTCTGCACTACACCTTCGCAAGGTCAGGAGCCTTCGCTTGCTTGTCCAGGCTGTGGCGGGGATACCTGGAGAGTAAGTTCTGTAAGCAGACGTCAATATCTGCGTCGAATCTCACTTTGCAACGGGGAAGAACACCGCCAACTCCCGGGATATAACAAGCTCCACACTTGAGGGAGAAATAAACGTTGTATTTGACGTTCCCGGCAACACTAAATACAGTTAATTAAACTAACTTAGAAAATTGCTGGTTACAGGTTTCGGGTTCTATGGTTAATGAAAAAACTTTTTTTTATTGTTTTATTTCTGCAATCAAAGCCTACCTTCTACAGCCTAACAAAGCCTACAGTTACCTTCAATACTTAATGATGAGTGTTAAACCATACACTACAGCGCTGATTTCCACACAGTGCTTCGCGGAATTTTACTGTATCGCGACAATCTAAGAGGTTTTTATGACCAATACTCCCAACTACAAGAAAAATCTGCGAGAGTAAACAGCAGATCCTTCAATCTATTTGAATATTCTTGTTTGAATTTTGGTATATTATACCATATTGTAAAATTTGTTTGGCAGTTGGTGTTATTGTAAACATGATTGCACCGTTTACTTTTCATAAACAGAACTCTTAGATTTTCTTTAGGTAGGCATAATTTTGTCATTAGATAAACAATTAAATGTCAAGGTAAACATAGTATGTCACAGTATTCGTTAGATAAAACTGTAAACGTTACATAGCAAAAAGGTTTAAAAACACTGTTTACACAGTCTTCTCAGATATTAAAATCACAGAAAGTGGCGCCCTGCTCGATTCAACACACACGAAAGACAATGAACCCATAGCCTCGGCGAGATTCGAACTCGTGGCCTTTACTTACCGACGATACGGAGTACTATGCGCTCCAACTCCCCCCTCACCGGCCGACCATGCCGGTCGAAAATGCTTTTTTATTGGTGTAAAATATTACATGCGTTGTTGCCTTATCTCCCGGAACATTTCGAGGAATGAGACAAAAAAGTCGAATCGGTTTGTGAGAGCGAACGGTGAAATTTCAGCGAAATTCGATTTTTTATGTCAATAACTGATTTATATCTTGCGATTCGATTTGGTGAAATGTGTTTTGGCGTCACTAACAATAACTTCGTTTCATATTTTTGAGCGGTAACAGTCAACACGGCAGAAAAATACGCATACAGCAAGTTTCATGAGACTACGAAAGGTTGGAAAAATGGTCTTCCTACAAAATGTCGAACATTCTGTATTTAAGTTCCAAGAGTCATGAAACGAAATAATTTATTTTTTTAAAGACGTTTACGTAATTATTGACCTGTCGTTTCATTTCTCTTTTAATACATCGTGCTTCAGTTTTTTCTTCACTAATGAAGTTCTTAATTATCTTCGGCAAAGTATTTTCATTAACAAAGAAATTTAGATGAAACTCATTCCTTGTGTTTGATTTTAAAAGTTTCAAATACAACTCTTGTGTCCTCTGTACTAATAATATACTGATATGAACTAAAGGGTAGTAGCAAAAGAAGAAACTTAATTATTAAGCGACGTTTTAAAAATTGTGAAGCAGCAATTAGATTAAAGAAATGGAATGAAATATGCTTGTCAGATTTCCGCTGATAGAGGTGCGGCAAGGACTCTATATTCGCACAATGGTAAGAATTTAAAATAACATTCCCAAAATGATCATTAAGTTTGTAGTAACGTGCTCCCTTTCCGGTTAATGTAATTGCTTAGAAAATGTTCATTCACTTGAACATTTTTGTGTCAAATTAAAATTTAAATAAAATACAGTTCTTACTTTTTTGAAAGCAATATCCCGTGCGTGGGCCTTCAGGGTAGCATGTGCCTAAAATATTCAACAAAAAGTTTCCACCCTCAGGAATATTACATATATTTTGATCTTCATCTGCCATAATCTCTCCGAAAGTAGTATATACCGTTTACTGCTGCAGTTGGTTCATTGAGTTAGAGAGCAATAATTTACTTGCTAAACCATCCTTACGGAAGAAAATGCATTGCATCGTGAGACAATCTTTCAATCACTCTGCACTAAATTACGAAGAATTTATCACAATAAAACACATGAACCTGTGGCAAATTACTTGTTAATAATCTTCAAAACAATGCTTGTAAGTAAATATTAGTTTTTTAACAATTAAAGTAAGTTTTTTTATATTTTTTCCAGAGATTGTGAGTTAACAATGCATTGAATGTGATATTTCTAATGTAATGAAATTATCATAATTTTCTCCCATTACCGGAACTTTATTACATAGTGAATGGTTGCACATGCAAAACAAATACCCACAGGTTTTGTGTAACAAAATCTATACTTTTCCAACAGCATTACAATAATTTCTCTGTACTCTGTATAAGAGAAAGTGAAATAATTAACTTCGGTTGAGCCACCCAGGAGTTAGCCGTCAAACTACCGTCGAATTCTACCTAAGTCCCCTCCTGATAAACGAAGATTAATTTTCTGACCCGCAATTAATATACAAACATTACATCCAAGTTCGTTTGCGATAATTTGCGATAATTTTTACTTTGCCGTATACGGGAAGTTATGTAATACTGCGCGAAAAAAACGGCGGATTTTCGCAGAAAATAATTTATTACCGGGCCCTGATAACAAAGAAGTGGATAAATCCAGTTGCTAAATTAAGAAACAAAATTCCTCAACACGTGATGCAGCCAGAATCCTAGTTTTGTGGGCCCTTGATACCCCAAAATCAATTGAAATCAAAACGTCTGTCAATGCGTCCATCTGTCTCGGAACAACACTAGCCACTAAACCGTTCAGCTGATTTGCTCCCAAATTGACATTCCCCGATCGATCTAACTGATCTCGTGGCCCCTTGAATTTGAAACATATTTTAATTTTGGGGGGAACTTTACATGAAGCCTCTGAGACATTTTCAAAATTTTAAAAAATGGTGCCAACAATTTTGACAAAATTTTTTTGTTGGATAGTCTGAATGTCGTTTAAGAGAATGGCGTAGGTCTCATGTTGGTCTTCGAAAACTGATTTTTCGAAAATTGAAAAAAATTCAAAATTTTGTCGGCGTCTTCCTACAACTAAATTATGCAGATACATGTTTTTTCTTAATGAAATGTGTCCATAAAAAACAGGTCTTCAAATAAGGTCACGTTCAGATTTTCAAAAACATTAGTATTTTTTGCGAAATTTTGTGTTAAACATAGACAACTTTTTATTTTCTTTAAGCCATTTTTTCTTAAAAACTTCACAACGTTTATTGATTAAATTGGGACCCTTGATAGCACAAAGGAAGCTTAAAGAATGGTGCAGATTTCATGTTTGTTAAAATGCCTGATTTTGCAAACATTTTAAAAAAATTTTAAATGTTCGGCGTCTTCCTACAACTACAATTGTGAAGATACAATTGTTTTTCTTAATGAAATATGCTCATCAAAAACAGATCTTCAAATAAGGCCATGTTGAATATTTTGAAAATATAAGTAGTTTTTCTATTATTTCCTGACAAACATCATAGTCCGCACGGAATTCATTGCCCTTCGTTTTCAGCGTCTTCTTACAACTACAACTGTGAAAATAACTTTTTTTCTCAATGAAATGTATTTATCAAAACTACATCTTCAAATGAGGTCAAACTTAATATTTTGAAAATGCGAGTAGTTTTTCTATAATCTCGTGGCAAACATAATAGCCTCCTACAAATTTACTGCACTTGAGACAGCCGGATGCGTCGTAAATTAGAATTTGCAATTTTGTATACTATTTCTTTGCAACAATGGAATTCCGTTTCAGGGTCGCGAATTGCTGTGAATTACGTGTCATTGTTGTCACTTGATACAGCTGTATGCAAAGGAGTTATAATTGTCTTTATGTTGATATTTGCATGCGAATATTTAGTTTTTGCATCAAATGCTGTACCATTTGTAATGAGTAGAGAACTTTTTGCATGGTTTTAGAATACTTGTCCCTAATCATGGCCTTACGAAATGCATTTCTATATTGTCCGGGGTATCAGGCTTCTTTTTCCAGCACAAATTTACGAAACTTTTGTGTTATCTTTTTATGCAGTTGTAGAATTCACATAGTTTTGACAACACTGCGGTGGAACCAGCGAGTTGTTCGCTTCTTGGTTGAATTTGACGTTTTCAAATAATAGAATAGATGTTAGTAGCGCAGAAAGTGCAATAATTCAATACTAGCTGTTTTCGTAGCTGTTTTCAATAACGTGGGAAAGTATGTGCTGTTGTAGCACCACTATTTTTATCATATACGTACATTTTAGGCACTTTAAAATGACAATGAATTTGCAAGAATCCTAAAATTCGCATGTAGCTTGATTTTAATATGTAGGTGAAGAATATAATGTGACTAAAGGTCAAAGATGAAAAGAATTCATTTCATAAATAGAAAATCAATTGAACATATATTGTTTGTGAAAACAAATTTCCGTTTAATTGTCATTCATAATCGGTGCTTCTCAAACTCGCTTCAATAATGTCAATTGCAGATTTACCCTCTCAATTTTTTCGATGAAATGTGCTAATTACCCCGTCTGAATTCTCTTCCTGTTTCCAAATGAAATGTTAACCACAACTTCACGTCAATAAATCAAGCCTCTGATTTCAAAAATAGGACGTAAATAAGTGCGTTAATATTCACAACATGGTACGTGAGAATTTCCATGCCACGCTTGATATCACCTTCATTTTCACAAAAATTCTTAGTGTCTTCTCAGAGTTCGGTAAATAGATTGGGTTTCTACATTAAAATTTGTTTAATATTTTATGATTTATTTTCTCAACAAATTACAAAATTACACTGTATTAGTTAATGCCCTCCTAATATTCCCTTTTCTTATTTCACCTTGGCTGAGAGATCTTACTTTAAATTACAATTACTTCATATTTTACTTCGTTACCAGCTTTTAATCAATTTTCTTTTCTATGTAAGCCGTGTGGAAGTGTTTTTAAATATATAGACGTTTGTTCAAAAACTGACTGACGAAAATGCTGCTGCGAACTAAAGCCCAAACATTATCGTTTATACACATGTGTAACCTAGTTCCTTTCACTTTCAAAATATTTTTATTACACATTTTATTAGTAAACTTCAAAATTTTATCTCAGAAAGGGTACTACTAGAGTTATGTTTCTTATACGGTAACTTACAAAATGAGACATTCGGCGGTCTTCTAGCGGAAGTTTTGGGAGTCTTCACTCTTCTGATTTATAAAGCACAGGTTATCAGGCATGAGCCCGACTAGTTATTTACTCCTCCAGACACTTTACAATTTAGGTCTAATTCCGAGATCTGTCGTTTCTCTGTACTTTGAAATGAAGAAGATACTTCACAGTTTATACTTTAATTAGTGCTTAGTAATCAATAAACGTTTGTCACTGTTTGAAAAGAGGGTCAATCAATCTTTCTAACAATAAAAAACAACTTGATACAAAAATAACGCAAGGTGATGAAATTTAAACTTTTCTCAGTCCTTGAGACCAAATTGGTATTTTTCTAATAACGAGTAAAATAGAAACATGAAGACTATTGCTCAATCTGGTTGTTTGGCATCCAAAAAATAATAATAATAATCTCAATAATAACACGTACTTTACTATTTGCGCGCCCATATAAAAAATAACAATTTGAGCAAGGGAAGAATAATTTGGAAATTATAAAAAACAAACATTTTTCTGTATAGTATTTATAAAATACATTATGAAAATGATTTTACATGATCAAAAAGCAATTCAATACAGGTACAGAAGAATAATCAGGTATTGTAGACACATTACATTACTCTTTAAACAGCTCTTGACATACAAATCGACATGTGAGTTATTACTTTTACTCTATCTCCACCAATTTTACAAGTGATATTAATCCACTTTCTATGTGGAACAATAGGCATAAATGGTTTTATATCAATATAATGTGAGACTTTCACAATGGACCAGATGTAGTTTGTCTTAAGTAACAATTTTAGTCATGACCGAGACCACTAATACACCACACAATCATACTAACAATTCATTGTCACAAAGTGCACAGATTTTATCCCAACTGGTTACACGCCCAGAACCCACAGTTAACCAGATTTCTCTATGAAATGAGCTATACTACAATCAAATAATATTCATGAAAATAACGTATTTGCACTTTGTGATAATCCATGTTCAGTAGTTAAAACAATAATATAACCTAACATAAAATTTACCTATGTTTTTAATAATATATACGTACATTTGGAATTCTTATGGATTTTATAACTATGGCATACAGCAATTTATTAAGCAAGATTGAATAGAGTTTTTTCAAATGGTAATTACTGATTTACACACACAGCCTATTATTTTGTCAACACCATTAAAAATTATTACAAATTGAAAGTGATTCCTACCACTAGATTGTAGATAAGGGCAGAGATTCTATTAAAATATATTTATATATCCAACAACTTGTTATTCGTACCTCTTAGTCCTTTATCCCCTTCTTATGTAGTTTAACTTACAAAAGCTACACATCCCAATACGTATTACGAGTATTATTTGTTAGTTTAAAACACATGTTCTTACTTCTAATTCATTACATCTTCATTGAAACCATACAATTAGGTGGGCAATTCGAATAATATTCAAACAGGTAAGATTTTTAGCCTTAAAGTCAACAGAAACAATTACAATGGAGTACACATTTGTTGCAAAAAGTTAGTGACAATTTTTCTATAAATAAAAATATATTTATTGACCTTAAAACACTACTACTACTTTGCCTACTCATTTATGAATCATCGATATTCCTCAAACTCACTTACTCGAGGATATTTTCATGCAGAACAGATCTCTTTTCTTATGACTTCTCCAGTTGACTGCATTCTGTCCTTCAGGCCACACAACTCTCGCAACTTTTCTTGAACGATGGACTGAAGAAACACTGGTAGAGTAGGGGTATTAGTTTCGAAATCCGCCACTAGATTTTATGGAGCCATGCCAATCTCTGGTGAATCAGTCATACCTTCGCAAATTTCTCAATAATTTGCGTTATATCTCAGGAGTTGGAGGTATCTCTTATGATGGATTTTGGTCATTCTTTAGATTTTTTGGAGAAAATCATGGATACAAGTTCTCGTCTTCAAAATATATTTGGCGTCATTGAAGATGTGGTTATGATGTTATCAGTGCTTGCTGCGAGCTTTTGCCTTCAACTGTTTATGTGCGAGCGAGGGGGAAGCAAGGTCATCGTTCAAGAAAATATGCGCGATTAATATCTGAAATGAAAACATATATTTGAAAAACGCAATGCAGAAACCACACACTAAATTTTCAATCATTTTTTTATATATATGTTACACTATTATGCATTACTTTAATAAAACAATGACTTATAAATCTCTTAAGTTGTGTGAAACGTACTAAATGATATAGGTAATGGCACAATGCTAGATGGAAACGAATCAAATTACCAACTAAACGCAATATAGATAATAACAATAAACTAATTTGGGTATTCATTGAGCGATATGCAGTTATTTAATAGATTCGATAAAACAATCAAATGCAGCACACAGTAATATAGTTCCCATTCACCTGCAGTAACTCCTTAACAACTCCAAATATTCCCTCCCAGATCGGAGGGAAACCTGAAGAAACTTTTCTTTTGCCTACCAAACAGCATTGGCTTATCATGGAGCCCAAAATTTCGCTATCATGATCTACAACACTTCATAATACTGTAAACCAGCAAATACCTATTTGCAAACTAAATGGCCATACATTGTTGCTTACATATTGTAGTGGGGGTCGCCCTGGATAACAACCTTTCCACTAGTGAATGGAGTTGCTCGCGGGGATGAATCAATGCAAGAAGTTTCGTAAGCTCGCACCTCTATCTGATGAGCAAATTACCGAACTAGCATTTAAAATTACGCATGTACCTTAACATGGATGTCGCCACAAAAAAAATGTCGCTGGCACATCCTCTTGTCCATACTGGAGGTTACCATCCTTATACATTCCTCCACCTAGTTAATATAAAATTGAAATTGTAAATAATAATTTGCGTTAATATGATATATTTGTTATTTTCTCTTCAAATTGTCAAAAGTTATGAAATGTGACGTTTTTGAAGATTTTTAATTTCATCTTAAGCATGCGCAAAAGAATACCTTGGGGAGTATTTCCACTCCTTTTACTATCTCGCACTTGCTTCGTAAGAAGATAAAGTATTGTAATCGTACGCCGGAAACGGCAAATTTTCGCCAGAAAAACTTATAGGATCCTGTTAACGAAAAAGTGTATACATTTTGTTTCTTTTACTTAAACTCAACAGAAAAATATGGGTTGCGTTACAAGACCTCCCCAATCAACCTGTGTAATAATTAAGAATAATAATGAAAAAATGCATTAATTATAAAATAGATAAGAACAAGAAGATCCTGAAGATGTTGACCTGAAAATCTCACTGAAATTCAGAAACAAACCGAAAACTCGTCAGAACATTTTCACAATGTGTACGGGAAACTATCGAAACCATAATCTAAGGAACAGTAACAATTGAAAATCAACATTTTTTCACGTATACATCTACAACAATTACAGCTCCTGCAACATGAACAAGGGCAATCAATATTGTCTAAAAATAATAATTACCAGAAAAAATCATCAAACCGGCTTCGAAGAACGGCATTTACGAGAATATTAAGAGAGAGAGCAATCTCGGACCAATAAACAGAGTGCCCAATTCCAAAGGTCAACATCACTACAAGAGCACATTCCTCGTTCCAGCAGCGCATATTGCTTCTCCCGATCTTACGTAGAAACCAGCGTGACGTCGTTGGCTGTGGACAAGTGGGCCCCGGCTGTTGCGATTGAGTCCACAGTCTGCTGTTTTTATTCGGGAGCTGGTTATGACAGATGGGGAAGGGGAAGGGGACTGAAAAGGGTGGAAGGAGAAGCGAGGGGGATCGGAGGGAGCAGCCTGCGAGTCCAGTCGACAAGCGGCGTTTATTGCCTTTTTTTGCAGAACGGCTGCTCGATGGCAAGATCGCTCATGGAAAAACAGCTGCTGGAGCGCAGGCTTCGCTTTGTTTTGCACGAAATACAACAGCCGAAATTAAATATCTGATATTTACGTACGATTTTGTTCTATTTCATTTTCTGTTTCATCAGTCAGTAATTTACCGCATGAATATTTTTTCTTGATGAAGTAAAACTATATTTTTTTTTCTAATAGCTGTAGAAAATGTGTTGAATCTGCCACGATTGCTACATTTAAAGAGAATATGACGTTATGTAGACGTTAATCAGTAAAAGAATTTACAATGTTGTCCTGTGGTCAAGAATTGACCCAAAGAAGAACACTTTCAAGTTTCCTGGGCGCAACGATTAAGAATGAATAATTTATTAAATGTGTGAAAATATATGCCTCTGTTCGAAGGTTATTCGCGTAATAATTTTTGTTCTTATTGGTTCCATGACTCTTTAGATCAAAGGTCTTAAATATCCTCTCTATTTTTGTGGATAGAGTGACAAGTTAAAATAGTTTTATATTTATTAAAACTACCATCAAAATCATTCTCCTTTGTGCCAAAACTAAAATGTGGATGCCATTTTCCAACAAAAATATACTTCTTTTGAACATATGCAATCCAGAATAAATGTTACGATTTCTAAGATATGTAAAGAGGTCGAAAATGATAACTTTTTCCACTTAATATGTACTGGGAAATTTCGTACAACGGAGTTACAAATGTGACCTTTGCATATGATTCTTAGGTAAATGCGTAAACACAAGTGTTTGGTAGGTCATATTCTGACACCTAGACAAGGGGATTTCATATATCTCTCTCTGTCTGTACTAGCACAGACTGACGAGGCCAAGGCCTACCAGCGGCCTCCTGGCCTCGCGGCCATGGGTTAAGAGGTACGTGTTGTTGGCAAATAGACCTCCATACGCTGTATTTTGGTCTTCTCAAACTGAGAAGATAGTTTTCTCAACATCACAGAGCAACAGATATTGAGACATTCCAAGGAAAACGCATACTATAAACGTGCCCGACCGGAAATCGAACACGGGATCGCGGGAACATGGAAAGAGAGCACGCTGACCAGTGAGCTGCCCGTGGGGCTAGATATCATGATGCCTAATTCACGGAAAATTGTCGCACGTGAAGTCCATTGTATGAAATTTGCCCTTATATTAATTGGAAAAAAATATCATATTTGATCTCTCTTCCCGATCTGGAAGTTTGTAACATTTACGAACAGACACACCTGAATAATTTGTATGTGCATTTGAACTCTAGTTTTGTGCAAGAACCCTCCCAAATGAAAATTCGCTTCTTCTTCCCATCACATCCATACAGAAAAAGACGTCAGCAAAACTATTTTACTTCCTCGCACTTACTTCTTAAAAAGGGTCAGTTATTTAATAGTGCGCCGGAAAACGAGTTTTCGGCATTAAAACTCTTACCGCCAGGCCCTCGTAACGTAAGAGTAGATAAATCCTCATAAATATATTAAATTACTCCCTCTCAAACGTGATGTTGCCAGAATTCATATTTTGTGGGACCTTTATACCGAAAAATCGATTGACGGCAAAATGTCCGTCCGTGGTCAACGCTAGCACCTAAAACGTTGAGCCAATTTTATAAAAAATCAATATTACCCGATCGATCTGAATGAACTTGAGGCTTTGGAAGTTTCAAACGGATATTTTGTAGTTGTTTTTGCGGTTACTTTATATGAAGCCTCAAAAAAGTTTTCAAAATTTTCTCAAAAATAGCACACTTTTTTTGTTTAAACTTTGTCCTGTATATGGTAAAGGTCGCATAAGAGAATGTTGCAGGTCTCATATTCCATGAAATCCCCGATTTTTCGAAATTGCAAAAGTGCAATTTGGGAGGGGGCTTGCTACAATTATAATATTGAAAACGGTTGTTTTTCCCTGAATGAAATCTGTTATTTAAAGACAGATCTTCAAATATCATTTTCAATTTTTTGGAAAATTTGAGTAGTTTTCGTGTCATTTTGCACGTAATTTTCAATTTTCATTTTTTTACATTGTTTACTTAAAGACAGCTCGAATTTTTTTCTTTAAATTTTATCCTCGTATGTATCAAGGAAAGATAAAAAATATGGTGCTAGTTCCATTTTCGTCGAAGTCTCCGTATTTTCGAAAACTGCAAAGTTAACATTTCGAAATTACAAAAGTGAATATAGCGATTTTTGCCATAAAGTCTGTTGTAAAAAAATCAGCACTCTAAAAAAGTTAATGTACAAACTTTTTGAAAAACCGAGTACATTTTAAGTAATATGCATCTGAAATCTATGCTATTTCTAAAAAATTGTTTTCTCAAAAACTGTAGCAATTTTTTCATTAATTTTTTTCCTCGTATGTGACAACTGACAGAAAAAACATTGTGCTAGTTCCATTTTCGGCACTCTCCGTATTTTCAAAAATTACAAAAATTGAGTGTTGGAAACATTTTGTGTTAAGAGTCGGCTCGGGATAGAACCGTGCTGCGGTTCTGTGACGTAGTGGTATGGGTGACGGCGAGTTAACTCTGAGGACCTGAATTCGAGTCTCCGTGCGGACAGTTTTTTGCTGATTGATAATAGTTTTAGAATTTTACGTAGTACTCTTAGTATAATATAGCGGAGCAGTTAGAAATAATGCAAGAAAATGTATTCTATTGCAACACCACTAGTTATTTGTATAAAAACAATGCACAAATTACATATTAACTCGCATAATATTCAAATAATCATTTTAATCTCACGTGGAAATATGGATTCTGCACGTCTCTGGTTACCTTTATCAAGTGGTGAAATTCAAACAATATAAAATTTCAATATTGCAATAACGATAAATAAACTATCGTGTTAATTGAAAAGTACTCTAAATTTTCTAGATTTTCTGTACAGTTTGTGAATGTACGTGTTAGGTACATGCACAAGGGTACAAAAGCTAATAGTAATTAAGAGCACCCAGACAAATGGATCAGAATTGTCGACTTTTTTCATTGGGGGTGAGGGCGAAATAAATGTTTGTTTAGTTTCCTCTTTAAAATGGTGTGCGTTTTATCTTCGCTTGACAATTTTATTTTTACTTTTTTTAGCAAATTCTTTCCTACACTACATAACGAAAATAAATGAAAATTTTCAATAACTTGCAATGGGTGCCATATGATTTATCATGGAGGCACATGAAAATAGATTTCATTGTCAGGTTCGTGCTAACTTTCAGCTCTTTCTGAGTGTTCACAATTTGACTTCATGAAAATAATAAACAAAAACAACTTTGGAAATTGTCGTTTGTTTCACTGCAATAGGATACAGATGAGTGAATTTTCAGACAGTCGTAATGTTTATTAAAAGATACACATAAAATGTTTCTTCAGACAGTATTGATTATTATTATTACACTTATGATTTTCAGACAGTCGTAATGTTTATTAAAAGATACATTTTATGTGTATCTTTTAATAAACATATAAAAAGATACACTTAAAATGTATCTTTTAATAAACTTTACAACTGTCTGAAAATCATATGGAACTTTTATTAACTTAATAACTGTACAAGAGACAGTCTATAGTTCATCTTTATTAAGTACTGATTATATTGTACCAATTCAAATATTTATCTACTACAGTATCTCGCTTCTCACTTATGCAGTAGAAGGTGGAACTAAGTAATGCTGGAACGAAGTCATGGCAACAAGACATGGAAAAAACAAAGTTATTATAACCGATGATCAGGGCACCGACTTCACTTGATCCAATAAAAACAACCATTTCAAATAAATTAATACACAGGTTCAATACACAATATCATACGATGCCCCTTTCAAAATACTTATTACACAGTATTTGTAAAATGATTTAATCACTATACTTTTCCACCATCATGAACGCAGGAAATCGCTTTAGTGAAAAAATGACACTGTTTTATGCCCCCTAATATGAACTTGAATTTCCGATTCGTCGCTGAACTCCTAATTCCGTTTAATATTTTAATCACGAGCTCTGTCTCCTCATTCGCCCATAATTTACTCCCAAGTAAATCTAACAAGAGCGTAAATCTCCCAATCCAAAATAATGTTCATGGATGAAAAGAATACAAATCGCTACTAGAATCCACCTACAACATAATCCTAAAAGTCTTCAGATTTACAATGACTATTTTACAGATGTACTCCACAGAATTTACGGCAATACTTTGTTTCCTTGACAGTTCGTTAATATCCAAAAAAAGTTAAAGTAGGGTGTACGGTACACCCTCAGAGAAGCAATGTGGGGGAGGGGGAAGGGAGGGGAAGGGGAGGGGAGGGGAAGAGGAGGGGATGGGAAGAGGAGGGGAGGGGAGGGAAGAGGAGGGAGGGGAGGGGAAGAGGAGGGAAGGGAGGGGAAGAGGAGGGGAGGGGAGGGGGGAACGGAGGGAAGGGGAAGGGGATGGAAGGGGAGGGGAGGGAAGGGGGAAGGGAGGGAAGAGGAGGGGAGGGGAAGGGAAGGGGAAGCGGTGGGAGAGGGCAGAGGAGGAGGAGGAGGAGGACGATAGGAGTCCCGAGCGAAAAGCAGGGTGTTAATATATATATATATATATATATATATATATATATATATTTATATTTATATTTTTATATATATATATATATTTGGGGCGATTTTAATTCCTGGTGGTGTTCGGTCTCTTTTCCATTCTCTAATCATATCGTCTATATAGATGTTGAATAGAGTTGGTGATATACTACATCCTTGTTTCACTCCTTGATTCGTCTGTATTTCAGAAGTCAATACTTTACCAGCATTAATTCTGATTCTGGTGTTATTATACAGACTTTTTGAGACCTGGATCAAATGTTTATGGAATCCTATTTTTTCCAATATTTGCCATAGCTTCTCTCTTTGGATTCTATCAAATGCTTTCTCAAAGTCTACAAAGGCTAGGTGAGTCTCTAAATTAAATTCTCTCCTCTTTTGTATTATCTGTTTTAAAGTAAAAACGTCGTCTGTGCATGATCTTCCCTTGCGGAAGCCTGCTTGTACTTCTGCTAAAATTGAATCAGAGATATTTCGAAGCCTTTCGTTGACTATTTTACTGTACAGCTTGTAGGCCGAATTAAGAATACTGATACCTCTATAGTTGGATGTATTTCCTCTTTCTCCTTTCTTAAATACCGAAATAATCTTTGCTATTTTCCATTCATCTGGAATTTCATAATTTTCCCAGCACATGTTGAAAAGATGAAGCATTCTAAATTCTAAAAGCATACCTCCATATTTTATCATTTCAGAATTTATTCCATCTAAACCTGGAGATTTTCTATTTTTCATTTTTTTAAGGGCTCTCTTTAATTCTATCAATTCTATATAATCTACCCCTAACAACTGCACCTTATCAGCAATTTCTACAATTTCTGGATTGTACCACAATTCTTTATAATGTTTTATCCAGTCTGATATTGGTATTATATTAAGGTTTACAGTATCTCTGTCTCTCTGTTTAGGTGTTTCATTAGTTTGAATGCTATTTCTTGCCTCCCATGGACATCATGTTCCACTCAGTTTATGAACATATCCCATGATGTCCTATGTGCTATTCTTACTATTGCTTTTGTTTCATTCCTGATTTTGTGGTATTGTTCTTTAGCTTCTACTGACTTCTTTTGTAAATATTCATTGTAAGCTTTCTCTTTATCTTTAACGGCTTTTTGTATCTCTTCGTTCCTTTTCAAACATCTTTTTTTATATATTTTTTGTTTTTCACCTAGCACTTCCTTAGCTATTTGATTAATGGCATTCTTTATACTCATCCGCTCTTCGTTTATGTTTTGGCTAGTGGGTATTTCTTTGAGCAATTGTGTCAGTCTGTACTGATATAAATTCCTTAAACTCTCTTCTTGTAGTAAGTGCACCTTGAATCTTTTATCTAATTTCGTTTTCTCTAAATTTTTATTCGTTTGTTTTCTCCATCTGGGCCAGAGTTGAATTTTTGATTTTACAAGGTGGTGGTCTGTATTTATATTTTTACCTCTGAATACTTGTGTATCAATTATTCTCGAGGTCAATTTTTTGTTTATTATTATGTAGTCAATCAATGAACGATATCCTCTTGCATTCCATGTAAATTTATGAATATATTTCTTTTTAAAGAAAGTATTTGTTACTTTTAGTTCATTAAAAGCTACTAATTCTCTAACTTTTTCCCCATTCTGATTTATAGCGTCTTCTCCATTAATTCCTATTAAATTGGGAATGGGTACTTTTCCAACTCGAGCATTCAAATCTCCTGCTAAGATTATATGGTCATTAGCTGATTTATTAATATGCTTCTGGAGTTGTTCATAGAATATATTTGTTTCTTCTTTTTTTCCTTCTTCAGGTGCATAAGTTCCGACGATTGTCAAATAACCTCTATCGAATTTAAATCTTATTGTTAGCAATCTTTCATTTACAAATGTGTATTCCCTAACTTTATTCTTCCATTTTCTATCTATAAGTACAGCTACTCCACAGCTTGCTCTTTTTGTTTGTGAAACTCCACTGTAAAACATGATATAGTCTTCAAGTTCTTTAGTGCCTTTGAGCTTTTTTTTAGTTTCTGTGATCACAGCTATATTGATATTATATTCTTTGAGGATTCTATTTAGTTCTGTCTCATTTGACCCTAATCCTTGGACATTTCATGTGGCCACATTTAGTATATCCGTTAATCCTTTTTTCTTGTCCTTATTCTTGCCTGGTCGTCGTACTTGTCCAGTCTTATTCCGAGGCTCGGTGTGAGACTTCTGAGAAAGATTTTTTTACATGTACAGGTTTCCAGCCTATAGCATAACCCCCAACCTGGAGGACCAGGTGATTTGTGATCAAGGATTTCTTCCTCTAGCCTTTGGCGATCCAACGCCTATCTGCAAGGCAGCAGGTGTTTTATTTCGGGGGTTTTTCCCCTAGAAAGATGGCTATGCCTGGAGAGCTCCTTCCGCCCTTGGTTTTCTGTCAGGGTTTTCCTTCCCTTAGCCCAGAGTTCCCGTTTTTAGGCGCCGGAAACTCGCCCTTGCCCATCTCTCATTAGTTACTCTCTGTGACGATGTCTCAGAGAGTATCCAGGAGCCACCACGAGGAGGAGAGAGACTGGACTTTCTGACTATACCCCACTCTTGACTGCTCTTCTCTTACGCTCTTCGGTCAGGGTACCCCATTACAGGGAGGCGTTTTTGGCATTTAATGGTATAGGTCTATGGGCTTCGGCCTATCCCACCAAAACCTTAGTCAGCTTTGACTTCTAATGAACATAGTTACTAAATAAAACATCTCCATCACATTAATGTGCATATATTCTGAATAACACTCACATGATATGGAAAAATATATATACTTACTTGATAGGCTCGGGCGCCAAGACATTGGGGAAAACGTTCAGGGCATTAGTCTAGACAAATATCCAATGAAATCTTCTTGACAGCTGACGATGTTTTTGACATCTTTTTACATCTAGGCACTTCAGTGTCGTTTTGCCACGATTTCACTTCAAACCTCTCACAGAGATAAATCTAGTAGGTTGAAGTCCAGATTTCTAGTAGGTCAGCCAATAGCTGCCATCAACTTTCAAACATCGCTTGCGAACCACTGTTGCATGCATTATGCTTTATTCAGAGCCCTGACCTGTTAAAACATCTACTGTTTTGCTTTAGAAGACTTCGAATTTCAAGTGTCATAACATTGTATAAACATTTTGAAGCAGTTTGTTGAAGTAGGTTTTGTAAGAAATGGATAAAATATTAATTGTAACATAGATAAAAATTTACGTAAATGTTTCAAACAATATGAGAGTGTATATGTCGTAGCAACACTAGTCTATGAAGCACAGTTCATAGGAGATAACATAAATTTACACAATTAGCGGTATGGGCGTATGAAAACCCATGTGCAACTGTTCCATCTCATCACTAGAGACCGTATTTTTATATAATTACATTTTTTTGTCTTTCTACTTACCGTTCTCAAAATTGTAATCTTGGCGAATCATCGCCCTCCTAACACAATATCCAATGTTTTCGTTTCATATTTTTACATATTTAGTACTGTAATATACAAAATATTACAGAACAAACGCCGCGCCTTAATCTGGACGGACGGAGCTGTAATATACAAAAGATTACAAAACAAACGCCGCGCTTTAATCTGGATGGTCGCGGTTACTAGGTAACGAAGGTTGTTGACGGGCTGGAGGGGGCGCTGGACTAGAGAGTTGGTGGTTGACTGGCATCATGGTGGTAGCGGCGCGAATGTAATCTGAATTATTTAAGTAGGACATTGACGTGAATAGGGAGGATAGATTGTGGAACAATAGCGCAAGAAGTGAGTCAGCAAGAAAGAAGCAGACGACTTCGGCGACGACCGGTGCGAAGAGGGATTTTCGACGCGGAAGCCAAGGGGCTACGAACTGCGGGGCCATCGTTTCACAACGCCAGACAATTCGGTACTGTGAACCTGATGCATGCAATCAATCAAGAGAATTTATATTGTTAATCCCAAATCCAATTTTTAATAAACAAAAATTATTGTTGTGCCACGTTATATGTAATTCCTTCGGAAAAAAATAATTTCAGACTTCCAGGCTTCTCTGTATAGAGAGCATGAGAACCAAAGAACTGAGCTAGCAAATTAAATTAAATTAGATCAAATAAATCATTCATTATTTTGTCACAGTACTATATTACATATTTTACATATTTTGCTGTTTTCACAATATATTTTCTTATTCTATCAATTTTCTTCACTTTTATTACACTTTTTTATAAAAAGGAGTTGTTGTTTTTTTAAATCAGTATTTTTCCAACATTTTTGGTGAAATGTTGGTGTCAAACGTATCACTAACATCCCGTTTTGTGAGCTGCTGCCTATATTTCCCGAGAAAATTTGCGACCGCCGACGTGTAACTCTTCGATGAAAATGATGCATGCTGCAGTGTATGTTTGCTGGACGTAGATATCGCCAGTTTGTGCGATGGCTTCTGTTGCGAATAGTCTGGCTGCTAAACTACGGTCCTGGAGTACAATAGATGAAGCTTTTACTACTGACGAGGAAGTTGTATGACGCAAAGTATGCATCAAATTGTGCTCTCCAAAATATTTTTAAAACGTATTAATTTTATTTATATTTTATTTTATTTTATGTCGCATCAACTGCTGAGGTTATTAGCGCCAGACATATTAACAACATATACATATACATTTTTATATATACATATACAAATACATTTTTACATATAGATATACATTTTTACATAACATATACATATACATTTTTAATAATTTATACATTTTTAAATTTCTTTGTACAAATTAATGGCCTTCAAAAAATTAACAAATCGACTGCATTTTTCTTTGTCATTTAGCACTATTTTCATATCATTATTTACAGTATGTCTCACCCGGTCGTCCTCAAACCTGGGGCACAAAAATAAATGGTTAATACACATTGAAACATTACACACATTACACATGACAGTCAAATTCCCGGTGATCAAGTTGGCATGAGTGAGCTTAGTATGACCTATTCTGCATCTAGATAACACAATCTGGTCAGCTCTACAGAAGGATGTGGCCGGATTGTATAAATCATATTCACAGACACTTCTTAGTTTACAGCGAGCATTATTATTCCATTCTTGCCTGTCCAGTTCTTGTAGATTTCTCTTTATATGGGCGTGATAGTCTTCTGGTATTACTTGATGAAAGAAGTAATCATCAAGTTGTGATGCCTCTTTTGCGGATCTGTCTGCCAGCTCATTTTCACTGATACCCACATGACCCGGAATCCATCCAAAAACTATGTCTTTTCCTTTAATGTGGGAATTTCTTAACATGTTAATGATGTCTAACGCTAGCAGATGTCCTGAATAAAACGCATTTCCAATAGTTGATAGAGCCAATATGGAGTCTGTTACTATCAGATATTTATGGTCACCGTCTTCAAGAATGTAGTCTAATGCTGTGATGATGGCGTATAACTCGCTGGACAAAACGGAGTACTTGTCGGGCAGTTTGCTTGAAATTACTCTTGTTGGTGTTACAGCGGCACATCCCACCAAGTTGCTGCTCTTCGAGCCATCTGTGTATACTTTGTTGTAGTTCTTATATTTGGCGATTTCTTCTCCTATTCTGGCTCTTATCCCTTTATTGTGAGTATTTGTCGTCTTAGAATTGTTTGTCAGTTCCACAGCTTTAATGTCCTGCATAGTCCATGGTGCATAGTCAGTAACACTGATAGGTTTAAGAGGGGGAATGTTTCCTGATATCGTGCTTAGTATTTGTATAGCCCGTAAAGAAATTGGTTTTGGTAGTTTCTTTTTGAAGCATAATTTTTTCTTGTGTCTGCATGTAAACTGGTAAATTTGATTCATAGGGTTGCCACAGTTAGCTGTAATTTTTATTATATATCGTACAACTAGATTTCTTCTTCTTTTATCCAGGGGAGGTAATTTAGCTTCCTGTAACATGCTTATTACCGGACTTGTTCTATATGCTCCGCATATCAGTCTGGCACCAGTGTTATTGATAGGGTCGAGTATTCTTTTAATATTCTTGTTTGCAGCATCGTAGAATATACTGCCATAATCCATTTTAGCTCTGATCAATGCCTGGTATGTTCTTCTAAGCACTGTATAGTCAGCCCCCCACGCTGAGTGGCTTATGATTTTCATCAAGTTTAGTCTTTTGGTGCATTCCACTTTCAAGTTTTTAATGTGAGGTATCCAGGATAGCCTTTCGTCAAGTGTTAGGCCTAAGACTTTCAAGGTTTTACATTGATTTATCTTATGTTCACCCAGGTTTAAGGATAGAGTCTTCTCAGTGGATCGTTTCCTGGAGAAAATGATGAATGTAGATTTCGTCTTCGAGAATTTTAGACCAACTTCAGTGGAGAATGCGAGAATGGTGTCTAAAATGTGTTGAGCTATAACTGCTATTGATGACAGATGTTTACCTGTAATGCATATATTACAGTCGTCCGCGTACATGCTGACTATCGCAGGTGGTTTGATTTTGGTCTGAAGTTCATTTATTATCAACAGGAACAAGGTTACACTAAGCACAGAGCCCTGCGGTACTCCATTTGCCAACATATATCTCTCTGATAAGGATCCTCTCACTCTGACATTAATGTACCTTTCTTTAATGAAGTTATTCACGAACTTAGCTATGTTGCCTTTAATTCCATGTTTCGTAATTATGTCCATGATACGTCTGAACCAGACCATCTCATATGCCTTTTCGATGTCGAGACTTAATAATACTGTGAACATATTATTGGCGAATCCATTGTAGATGCTGTTCTCGATTATTGCAATGCTGTCAAAAGCAGATCGGTTCTTACGGAAACCGCTTTGATGGGGTGATATTATCTGATGTTTTTCTAGGTACCATTTAAGTCTGTGGTTCACAACCTTCTCAAGTAATTTACATAGGCAACAAGTTAAGGCAATTGGTCTGTAGCTGTCTATTGAAAATTTGTCCTTACCAGGTTTGTGAATTGGGACAATAATTGCTTCTGACCATTTTTGTGGAAAGACATTGTTTAGATATAAATAATTGTAAATGTCTAAAAGGACACTGATAGCTTCTTCAGGGAGCATACGGATAAATATGTTAGGTATTTCGTCGGGGCCGGCGCTGGTGTCTTTTAGTTGACGTATATTGACCTTAAGTTCTCGAAACGTAATGGGTGCATGCAGTTGTATAGAATCATCTATTTCATCTTCTTCTACTTCAAGGTTTAGGGGAGATCTCTCAGTTTCTTCTTTATGTTTCATGCAGCCATCTGCAAGGTTCTTGTCGCTAGAATTAGAGGCGAAGCACTTTCCAAAGCTGTTCGCAATGTCGAACGGGTCTTCAATAACTTGACCATCTGGCATGTGTATAAACTTCGGGTAATTTGTTCTATATTTTCCATCAATGGCGTTGATTTGCTTCCATGCCTCCGTGTAGTTCAGTTTACTGTTTAAGGATGATATGTATTCCTTCCAGCAGGTCCTCTTGGATTCTTTTATGGTTCTTCTAGCCCTGGCTCGTGCTGACTTAAACCTGAATTGATTTTCATTTGTTTTATGTTTCTTGAATACATTGAACCAATGCTTGTAATTCATAACCGCTTCTTCACATTCCTTTGTCCACCAAGGTAGTTTCTTTTTACTTTTAGTATTTTTTGTTTTGGGTATAGTAATCTCTGCTGTAGACAGTATAAGATCTGTAAAGTTGCTCAGAATGTCATTTATTTGTACTGAATCGTCGATGTTTAATTTCTTTAGCTTCTGGACTTTGACTACAATGATGTCTTGGTACGACTTCCAGTTGGCCTTTTTAAATCTCCATCTGGGTACATAGATATCCTCAGGTGTAATAGAATTCTCATATGTCAATGTTATGGGATAATGATCACTGTTGTGAAGGTCCTCCATCACATTCCATTTCAGATATCTCGCCAAAGTTGGATTGCAGATACTTAGGTCGATGCACGTTGAGTTTCCGCTGCCCACGTTGAAGTATGTAGATTTTCTGCAGTTGTTCAAGACCATTAAATCTTCATTATTCACAAAATCACCAACAATTTTTCCTCTACGATCCGTTCTGCCTGATCCCCAAATCAAATTGTGACTATTAAAATCACCGACTATCAGTACCGCTCCTGATATTTGTGAATATAAATTGTCTAGGTGGTGATATTCTAGTTGAAACGCATTTGGGATGTATGCATTGCATAGATGAAAGCTACTACCGCCAATATACAGTTGTATCACACATACTTCTAGGTCACTTGTAATGGCGCATTCACTACATTTGATCGAGTTATGAACATAGATCGCAACACCGCCACTGGCATTTGCACAAACCAATCTGTTTTTATAAAAACATTGATAACCTTTAATATTGAAATGGTACTTATTTTTGAAATTGGTTTCCTGGATGCACAGTATGTCATAGTTGTCATCTTTTAGAATCTTCTGAAGAAATTCATATCTGGTGTGAAAACCGTTCACATTCCATTGTAAAATTTTTATCTTCATGTTTGAAAATCTTCGCTTGTTATTTCGTTGTCGGACGATTCTCTTGAAGAATCTGAGAGAACTGGGTCCTTCAGTTTCTTCATAATTCTGGTAAATCTTGATTTTATTCCTCTGTCAGACAGTAATGGGTATATTTCTTTAAGCATTTCAATTAGCTTCCCTGTCTCTTTGGTATAACTGAGAGATATTTGAAGGGGATTACTTACACCGTATGTGTTTTCCAGGAAGTCTTTTAGTTGATCGTACGTGAGTACATTGTTTGACCCTTCTATTCTTTGTTTCACTGGAGCTAGTTGCTCCACTATGCTCTTCTTAGTGCTGCCACTACTAATGGGGTTCTCCCTAGCGACTTTCATTTTCTTTTTCTTATTTTGTTTTGCCGCATCTTTAATTCTACCTTGGGGATTGTTAAATTGTCCTTCCTGAAGTTCACTCGATTCATTGGTGGGAACACTTGTGATCTGTGATAAGGCTCTCTTAACAGGCTTGCCTTGGTCGAGTGGGGGGAATTCATGGTAACTGAGTACCTTGTCACTTTGTTCGTTGTCGGGGGAAACATTATTTTCAATTACGTCTTCCGATTGATTGGGGTTAACGTCTAAATTTTTGCAGTTTTTGGCAATGTGTCCTTCTTCCTTACAGTGAAAACACTTAATGATGCCGCTAGACATGTAAATCCAGTTTCTTTCTCCTTTGTATGTGATCAGTATGGCTTCAGGTATCTTGCTTACTGAATCTTCCGGTACGAACACTTGTCTACGGAAACTTAAGATATGAGTGAACTGCTCTTTACCGAAACCAGCTCTGAGAAACGACACTTGAGAACTGCGTATCACTTTTAGTTTGTCTAGTTCATCTTCAATTACTGCGTTAGGAATCATAGGATAAACATTTGAAATTACAATGCGCTTTTGCCTGCTAACAAGAGAACGAATATTTTGGGAGGAACCTTCAATATTAATAGTCTTGTACTTCTCTGTTACATCATCTACTAACTGTTTACTGCTCAAAAATATACACACTCTATTATTTGAAATTTTTGATGCATACGTGATGTGACTAGGTGAAACAATCATTGCTAGTGCTTCTACATACCGTTCGAGGGGTGTGCTGTGGTCTTTGCCTTCAATTATAATACCTTGTTCCTTCTCCGGGTACATGGCATTGGCAACAACTCTGTTGTACCTTGGACGGTCGGTCTGGTTTCCTTCAACGGGCTGGCTCCTGTAGTCAGAGGCCTGCCCTCCGATAGCCGCTTCGGTATCGGCCATTTATTTCCTGTTCCCCATTCACAATGAGAAACAGGTAGGTCGTAATCAGAACAGTTCTATAGACGGAAGTATACTGCTCACTTTACACTGACACAAACTTTTTGAGTTCGATGATAACACGCAAACTAGTCACAGACCGCGGAGCTACACTGAGCGGGCTACACGATGTTGCCTCGACCACTGCTGCCGAGCGAATGCGTATTAATTTTAAAATGTATATAGGACATTTTTTCTAAATCTAATTTTGTGCTATGCAAATGGTTGTACAAATAGAGAATTTTAATATTACGGACATATTATATCCGATTTTACTATTTATTACATATTCTTACTATTTTCATTACATATTTTGATGTTTAATACTACATACTTTTCCAGTCTATACTCATCACTAGGTTCGGTTCTCCCACAACATGTGGGCCGGTATTATTGGTGATTGGCCCCTTGTAAACAGATTTACGGGGCAGGCTGTACACAAACTGTAAAACACCGTACCTCATGTTTATGAAGACACTTCACTGATCAGACGTCAATACGCTCACTTCTTGCATGATGGTAATCTCGTAACTAATGATCGTGACTCCTGCACATTTCAGTCGTACGGCTTGACGATACTTAGATCGAAGGTTTCCTGATCGATAGATAGCTAGAGGTTGTCTAATTGCTTGTCCTCCACGCTCATCTGATCTGAACCGTCTCGATTTCTACTTGTGGGGCTATTTAAAATCATTGGTGTATTCATCTCCGGTGCCTCATTTGGAATCCCTTCGGAATCGAATTGTAACCTTGCGAGGACATACGAGGGCATACTCATGGAGTTTGGGATCGTATTCACAGATCAATGAGACATCGGTGTGAGGTCTGTATTCAAGCAGAAGGTAGACATCTTGAACATCTTCTGTAATGACAATGACCGGCGGAAAGAAAAACGTTCCGGTGAATTTCACCGTTGTGAAGGCCGTAATGAGGCATTTCCGGACACATTTTGCAATAATCTATTTTTATTGTCTACTTATGGGGAATATATATCTGAAATTCGCTCGTATTTGGACAAAATGGTATATGTCAGAAAAATTGAGTATTAAGTTAAGTGTAGTAATTTTTCTTTTATTTCAAAAGTATTTACATTAATTGTTTGAAAGTAACTTTAAACTATTCTAATACTAAACGTGATGAGCCCTGCCATAGATAGAGTAAAATCAATTGCTTTGATGGTAACTAAAGTTACGTCATATACTTTTGTTAAATATGTAATCATGCGGCAGTTACGTATTACGTGGAAGCTCTCCTCATTTCGCATTTTGCGTCTGCCATGTCTATCGTTGGCGTGTTTCGCGAACTGTCGCTGTGCTCCAACGGGTCTCAGGGCTCCGCGGCTCACCCATACGAGAACTGCGCCGTTCGCGACGGAAATGAAAGCCGTGGCGTTTCCGCGCCGCGCTAACAGCCACAAATTGGTTGCTGCGCGCCGGAGACAACGTGCTTGACAGGTGCGCTCGCTCAGCGATATTGCCTCTGCGCAACGGGTTCAACTTTCACAATGCTTGAACTGAAGAAAGAATGTGATTGACAATTAATAGTTTACGCTCTGATTTTTTCGTGGAAACGTCAAAAGCGAAAGTACCTTCTTCCTATTGATTTATTCATCAAATGATATGAATTCCCCGAAAATTTTTGAATGTGTCACGATTGCCTGTTGTATCGTTGAAAGAGCGCAATAGAGTACTGAGAATGAAATTGACGAACCCGCCAATGGGGATCATGACAATCGTGGAATTGTCTGTCTAGAAGCCAATAACACTCGATTTTATTCACATAAAAATATATCCCCATCCTCCAGCGTCATTCCCCTAATGTTATTCTGCTTTCAAGCTCATTATCTTCAATTAACTGGAGCAAGAGTACTAAAACATAAATAGTTATTGTGGAAGAATATTTCAGATTCTCAGAGCAGGAATAAACTTAGTCCTAGTATGGATCCCTTCTTAAATTGAACCTGTCTTCATAACCAGAGGCTTCAGTAAAGGAAATACTTAAATTGATCTTCAAATGTCCACAAATGTACATAACGTATCATGTACAATTGAAGATATTTTAAAATTTATTAAAGAAGAAATGCAAAACAAATCGAGTCATGACTTAGCAAACTATAAAGTCTGCAATCTTTATAAATCTCCCAATCTATAGTGTTGTATTCATTAGTCTCCCATACAAAATTCCGACGCAGTGAGGCAGTATCCCTTTCAAGTATACGAACAGGACATTGCTCCATTTCACGAAAAAGAATCATCTCCCCACTCATGTGAAAAGTGCAATACACCTCTAAATCTTGATCACAATTTCAAAGTATGACCGAGATACAACAGTCAAAGAGAACTAACTGGATATAATCACGAGTCTATATTTCATTCTAAATAAGGCCGAGAAACAATAATTAAATTTTGTAAGGCCATTAATATATTTCTGGACATTTAAGTCCATGGATACATGGTAATTTGCACTGTTGTTGTGAACTGTTGTTTTTGAATTACTACTGCAATTCGTAAGATGATTGCAAATTTTACTGTTATATTTTCTATTGCTGTAACAGAACGTTGCTAATAACCACGCTGTTGATGCGACTTAAAATAAACTATAAAACTAGTGGTGCTACAGAAAGGCGCGGAATATCCCGTATTAGTTTTCTGTTTCCTTGGGCCTCGGCTAGTTATTCGGAATTGCCACATGCTCCTCCCAGTTGCCATCTATCACCGCTCAAAGTACGGATTTTTGACATTTCCTTAATCTTTCGGTTTCCTAATGGTAGAACAGAAATATTAATTTCAAAATATTAAAGAACACAAAATCCTCGTTCTAAGTGGCAATTTTCTTTTAAAAATTTGGAACCATTTTTAATAAAACGGCGTTTAAGCGCTACTAAAAAAGCAAAATTTGAAGTTATTTTTCACAGAAAATGTTTGAGTTTTCAAAAAACTTAATTTGAAGTCATTTGAAGCACTTACACTCATAAACACAATAGTGTTTACAAATTGCTGGTAATGTGCATATAAAAGATGTGAGAGATCTTTCAAAAAATTAATTTGTGTAATTTTTAAAAAACGGCTCCAAAAGTTTCAAAGAAAATTGCCATTTAGGACGAAGTTTTTGTGTTCTTTAATATTCTAAAATTATTATTTCCGTTCTACCATTAGGAAACCGAAACATTAAGAAAATGTCAAAAAAATAACTTGGGCAGCGATAGATGGCAGCTGGCACGAGTATGTGGCAATATCGAATAGGTAGCCCAGACCCCAAGGAAAAATAGAAAACTAATACGGGAAAGTCTGTGCCATTCTGTAGCACCACTAGTTAATTCTCTTCTCGTCAGTATGTATAAGAAAAAGAATCTAGTAAACTTAGCACAGTTTACCATTGAAATGTGGAAAAAAAATTTAATAAGCATCTAACTAGTGAAATATCAAAACCTTTGGAATATTTAAATTCGAACGTTAATAAGCAGATTCCAGGGTAGCTAACGAGGTGAGGTGATGTAATCCTACAAATATTTTCGTGCATCGGTTGTTCTCGCTGTGCCTGAAATCCACACAATTAAACTCGGACTACATGAAACTATTGTATTCGCATTATGACCAGTAACTTACATGGTAAAGGAGAGAATTACGTAAAGCTGCGGAAAATATATTTCGAGATTTTAATGGAGACACACGTTTTGGGGTCCCCTGAAATAAATAAAAAATTCTTTTTTTGCAAAACATCCGTCCCTTTGGTTGTTTTTCTGTCCATCCGATCGTCTGTCCATTCAAATTTCGCTTTTGCAGAAATGATCAAACAACATTTTTAAGCACCATTAGTAAACATAGTTTAGTTCCATCGTATAGTTTCACTGTTTATTCAGAATGTTTTAAAATTGCAATCTTTGAAATTTTTGACCCTACCATACAAATACATTATTGAATATTGAAGTTTTTCATTAAATTATATTTATTCTGTACAATTAGTTCTTTAACTATTATTGAGCACATTTTTGAAAATATTTCTAGTAGTTTTAGTGTAATTTTAAAATGTGGACAAACTGAAAAAAAATTATCATAAAAAGGCTCTAATTTGTTTCTTTAAGCGTTTTTTTTTCCTAACAGAGCAAAATACACAGAATACCATGACATCAATAGACATTTCGTCTCTAAGATGCTTTAAAGATTTTTTTAAAATATTGTAGTGCATTTGTGATAACAAGTGCTTCAAATAATTTCTTATGAAGTTTCTCAAAGACTCAATTTTTTCGTGAAAATGTGCACAGAATTGCGGATTTTCAGAAAAACTCAAACGATAGGTTCTCAAAAACGGCTCCAAATTTTACAATGAAAATATTTATATAGAGCCACGTATTATTTTTCCATGGTATTTGTTGTATTTCCATTCTATTATTATGGAACCGTAAAATTGACATTCTATTATTACGGAACCGTAACAGTTACGTGTTTTTGATAGAACACTATTTCGTTGATACAAATATTACTGAAAGTAATAACCTTTGTGTGAACTGATATGCACTACTGTAAATATAATGTTCTGCATTACTTTGTATAGTGTTAATTAATTTGGAAAAAATGCGCATTGAAGAGTACGATGTTGTTTTATTTTAATGATAAACTAACGTTTTTTGCAATGTCGCTTTTGAAACAAATGGTGTCAAAGACATTCAGATACACATATTCAGTTCTACGAGCCCATCAAAGGTCGCATATGTTTAGAGTCCGTTTTACAATTTCACAATAAAACTAATAATATAACTAACCAGAGGTGATACAGAATGACACAGACTTTCTCGCATTCGTTTCCTATTTCCTTTGGTCTCGGCTAGCTATTCGGACTTACCACATACTCTTGCCAGCTGCCATCTATCGCCGCCCAAACATTTTTTGATATTTTATTAATTTTCCAGTTTCCTAATGACAGAACGGATATATTATTTTAAGAATATTAAAGAACAGTAAAACCTCGTCCTAAATGGTAATTTTCTTTGAAAAAAATTGGAGCCATTTTTATGAAAATGACGTTTAAGCTGTACTAAAAATGCGAAATTTAAAGCTCTTTTCCACAGAAACCTTTTGAGTTTTCAAAAATCTTCATTTGAAGATTTAATTTAAGTTAAATTCTCAAATATAATAATGTTTACAAATTGTTGGAAATGGGCATATTGACGGAGTGAGTGATCATTCAAAAAATTACATTTCTATAATTTGCGAAAAAACGAAAAAATACCTCGAAATGAAGTTTACATCATAATAAAAAGCCCAATTAGCACCATACGTTCAAATCGTTTGAAGAGAAAATTTGGAGCCATTTTTGTGAAAATGGCATTTGAGCGTTTTTGAAAATGCGGAATTCGAGAACAGGGATTCTGGCAACACCAAGTGATGGAGGATTTTTTTCCTTAATTTAGCAACTGGATTTATCCACTTTTTCGTTATCACGGCTAAGCAACGAACTTTTTCTGGGCGAAAAAAATCGCCATTTTTTCTCGCAGCATTACATAATTTTCCCTATATGACGTATATTACTCCGTAAGTAAAAATCATTGTGGAGCCGGAACATGTTTACAAATAGTTCGGTTGAGTGATTCAAATTCGTGAGGCAGGGGCTTGTAGGAGGTGATCGAAAGTTCGTGGATACCAAGGCTTTGGGTTCAAAAACTCTCGTAAAGAGCATTGATGTTTTGAAATGTGTACATGACGTGAGGAAGAATTCCCAGTCTCCTGCTTCATTACAACTATTCTCTAAACTTTCCATAAGCTTTTGGCCTGACAGGCAACTGTGCATGAGGTGTCTGTGTAGTTGAACTCTACACACATACAATGGTACAAGCCCTGAGATATTTCGTTCAGAAAGCAAGTTCCATAATACTTTAATTAAACGTCAGTCTCAAAACCATTGAAACAGCCGTGCAGTCAGCCGTACTCGTATGGTTCGACGCGCATTGCTCACTCAGTGACCTGAAGCAAGCGGATGAAATCCTGCTGAATAAACACATCCGTATAAATTTTATGTTCTCCATTTATTTCGCGGGAAACTCGATCAGCGGCGTGGAATCCATAGATTGCCCGATTTTCGGGCTGCGCGACCGCCCGGAAAAATGAGAGGTTGCACTCACGTTAATTCTCGGGGAGGGAGCAGCCGCCGCTCCAATTAGCCAACAGTGCGTGCCGGGGGGGAGAGGGGAGGGGAGGAGCGGGATGAGTGGGTGAGACGGGGAGGGACAAGGTGGAGTGGGATGGGGGCGCCAAATGAGATGAAGCGAAGAGGTGCAGTGGAGGCGAAGCGGAGCGGGACAAGCGAGGTGAAGTGCGGCCGAGTGGGAAAGGTCTGGGAGGGGAAAGCCGAAGCAGAGCTCGACGACTCAAGGAGGATCGTGGCACCAGAAAAAGGGCACAACTGCATGATATCGGGAGGGCCGAGGTGTGTTGATACGAAGAGGAGAGGCAGGATAGAGAGAGAAAATAATGATTTCGAGATTCCGGGCGCGTCAACTGATATGGTCTTTAGTTCCGAAGTTTAGTGCATATTTTAGCACGGGAGGTAGTTGTGATCTTTCCCCCACTGGATGATGGATCTTTCCCCCGCGAGATCCAGCGTCAACCTACACGTCGGCTTGCTATGGTTTCCCCAACCAGGTATCTCCCACCAGCGAGAAGCTCCAGCCGGAATAAGCTCTCAGCTCACAACTGGCCTCCCGAAATGCTATGGATGTAAGTGTAATTGTGAGTCAATAAGGGATAAGGATAGGACAAGGAAGACGAAGCACGATCGGACTGTGGCCCAATTGGTAGGGTATTGCTGCGGCATTCGCCCGGTGTTTATCGAAGAAACCACGGAAAATTACAGAGCAGAGAAGCCGACCTCTAGAATTCACCACCAGACAGCGTCTGACTTCGACCTAGATACCTAGCAACTGCCACCGTCGGAACCCGAATCCCAGAACCTCCCGGTGCGAGGCACTGCAGTCACATCCATTGATGCCCTGAGTTTCCTAAGCCAGTAGACAGAAAGACCGATGCCCTGAGTTTCCTAAGCCAGTAGACAGAAAGACCGATGCCCTGAGTTTCCTAAGCCAGTAGACAGAAAGACCGATGCCCTAAGTTTCCTAAGCCAGTATGCTCTAGGCTGTACGAAGCGGGTCGACGCGAGGAGAAGCGCGACGAGACGAGGCGGAGCGGGACGAGGCAGGAGTGTAGGATGAGGCACCGTGTGACGGAGCGAAGTGGGATGCGGCAGAGCGAGGTGGGGGGCGGTGCAGGGCGAGGCAGAACGATATGAGTAGGGATGTGAAGGCATGATCGGTATGCGGCAGAGCAAGATCCGGCCTGGCGGGAAGGGGGCGGGGTGGAGCGAGGCGAAGTGGGACTTGGTAGCGTAGAGAGGGAGACAAAACATGGAATTGCGGTGCGGAGCGCAGCGAAGAGGGTAGGAGCGAAATGGAACGGGCGCGATGAGGGGACGAGGCGCGGGACGAGTCGGAGCTCAGCGTGGCGAGTCGAGGCAGGGCGGGGACGATGCACGGTGACGAAGGACGAGGTGGGGAGAGTGGAGGCAGGGCGGGGGTGGTGCATGGAGCATTGGGGGCGTGGCGATGGAGCAATGCGAAACGGAGCAGAAGGGGGAGGGGGTTCGCGAGAGGGTGGGAGAACGTCAGAGAGCCTTCCGCCACTGCATTGCAAAGGGAAATCTCGAGACAGACGCGGGAGAACCCTTCCCTTTCATCTGTCGGCGGGCTTTGAGCGTTGATGAGCCACTTGTTCATATTTACTGTTCCTCCCCCTTTCCCGAATTATCCCCTTCCCGCGATGCTCAACTACTGTTAATGCGAACCGTTTGCCTGTTTCAGCGACTGGATGACCGCAATCGGAAACACGGTGAGTATTCCTTAATTAATAATATTACGTGGCATAAGATAAATGAGCTTAGTATGCAATGAAATAAAAAAAAATATTTTTCCAAGAACGTCTGTAAAATAATCTATATATTTTGTTTCGGAATTTATAAAATAAAAATGTAACAAAACTGAAAAAAATATTGTAAAATGGCTACATAATTTTGTCTAGTAATAACCAAATATATTTAATCGCTGAGGAAAGTGATGTATTCTAACGGTATATTTCAAAGAAATACATTTCAAAACTCAACAATATGTTAAAATATTGATGAAATTAATTTAGACGGAGAAGTTAGAAAATAAGAGCTAAAAACTGTTTTAATTCATTTTAAACCAAAACAGAAAAACATGAAAATGACGCATTTCATCATGTTCTCACTGACATTAACATGCAAGAAAAAAGTCATCTCACTCCAAGTGGTTTCATAAATCTTTAAATCCAACTGAATTAATTGCCAGATAGTTTTAATTTTTCACAACGAACCAAGACGACACTTTTCGTTCTGATCACACGATAAATTTATTCTGTACTACAAAAAAGTGGGTTGTTATTTTGATGAAATTAGTAAATATAAGTAAATTGTTCCGTAATTAACATTGTAATTAAGTGTTTGAGCACAAAAAAGTAGAACAGTCGTAGTTTTAAATACTTTTTTCCGGATCCTAAACATTGCAACATTTTGCTTTGTAAACAATTTGGTCAATTATTCTGAAAGTATATTCCCTATAAACGATAATAAAAGGAATTCATTTGACAATACAATGCTGTAAGGGAAATCTTTGTATGTTAACCAGTGTTGACGATTGATTCCGCAATCTTTATCCCACAAAATTAACAATTTTTTCGCGGTCGCTGTTTGTGCAATAAATAGTTAATTCAAAGGAACAGTTAACTGATAGTTTATTCTAGGGAAGCTAATGAATGGCTCAAAGTTACGGTCTGAGAAGGAATTTTGAAGTTTTAAGCATTAAACTTTAAATGAAATGTTGTATTATAACCATGGAAAGTATTTAAACGGTGATCTGTCTAACTGTCCTATTATCTAGTCTACAAAAAATAACTGTTTTCCTTTCACGAGAATGAAAATAACAGATTCTAGAAGTATTTTTCATACTGAATTCAAATATCATTTCATTTTCCTCTATCAGGCAGGAGTTTTGTGTGATATTAATTTGAGCTTTTTATAATTTTTAATAAAAACAGTAACTAGCTATCCAATTCTAAATGGTATTCTACTCTTCCCAACTTACATTCTGATTACTCATTCTGTACCTAAAAAGCAGTGATGATTTTCGGGGATGCTCTGTATCTGGAACATCTCTTTTTTCGGTTCAACAGTAGTCAGTCAACGTATTAGAACTACACTGGCATTAGTAGCTGTTTTTCACAGCAGAAATTTACTTATGAAAACACCCACCGCCGTCATTGCTGATAGCCCCCACGATTTTCCGGGAGAAAGTCGAAGTCAGAGTCCAAGAAGTGAATTTTCAAAAACATGTTGCATTTCATATCTTTATAAGAATGCAGAAGATCAAGTATTATGTTCGATAGTATTTTGCATTATGGTTTCCAAGAAAATTGAAATAACATTTTTTTTAAAGACTGTCAGGCAGCTTTTTCCAGTAGATTTAACAATTTTCAAAATATTCAACAACCATTAATGACCGCATTTGTGGTTCTAAAAAAATCCCTTCTTTCAAAGTAGCATAAATTACTTTGGGAAATTTTGATTTCAAGTACAAGAATCTATCAGAAAGTTTTTCATTCCTAATTTAATATGGAATGGAGGTGTATATATCTTTTTTCAAGATTCACTAAATGGACATGTGACATATTTTTCTGGCCTGGGATACGAGATTCCTCTAATATTTGTCAAACAGAAATAATAATTACTTAGATGATCTTCGGTCCCCTCCAAATCATAGGAATTGCAAATGGCATATGATGTATAACATTTTATTATAAAGACTTACCTATCAATCTTAACTCACAAAACACATTTTGGGGGCCAGCTCTTTTCAAAGCCAACTTTACAGCCAAAGTAATGTTGATAACACTTTTTGCAAGCGACGTTAAATTTCGCCTCTGAGTTTTTTAAGTCAGCTCACCACAAATACACAGAAATTATCTGCATGATTTAAACACGTTATTGGCATGTTGAAAATACAAAACACTAAAATATAGCTTACACAGTACACTTCTGAACACAAAGGAAGGAAATATATCACTAGAGATATTAGTGCTAACAAGCTCATAGACACCTCAATACCGCATTACATTACATGTAATTTCTTAAGATACAGATTGAATAAAATCGCTACATATAAGGTAAAGTTTTCTACGGCACGTCAAAGAGAATGTTAAAATTAGATTTTAAAAAGTAGCTGTCACAAAAAAACTGTGCCTGATGGAAAAATTCTGAATACTTATCTGAATTCGGTATAAAAAACCGCACTAGATTCACTAATCAGATTTCTTGTGAATAAAACCTTGTCGACCAGTGTTATCAAATATGCTTCGTTAGCTGTTTCAAGTAGTGCTTTGCGAGTATTTTTATGCTTTCGTTATGATACAATATAGCGTTATGATTATAGTCGCATCAAGATATTTTTAGTTGGTATGTACTCAGACAATTTCTAACTATATTTCTCATTTACTTTCATTAAATTGTCACTACTAATTACTATTACAGTCAATGCATTTGCTTTATTATCTTTGTAGCGATTACTACTGTAAAATAAAATAGATTAAAGAGATCGCATTCATAATTTGTGTCACTTTTGGAACAAAGTGTGTAGTTCAATTTACTTTACAATAACAATAACTTTTAAGAGTTAATAATAATTTACAATAACTTTTAAGAGTTAATAAAGTATATACTAAAAGTTGGATCGAATACAAAAAAATAATTCATATCGCCATTCATATAAGTAGGCATGCGCACACGGGGAGGGGCAGGGGGGGCCGTGACCACCCTGAAAACTTTGAAAGGGGCTCTATAACTTGACAAAAATATGTTTAATCACTGATTTCCTTGACAATTTAAAGAAAAGTTAATTCGTGAATGCTATATTTCCATGCCATCTAAATGGCTCATTAATTGTAATGTTGTTTCATAAATTGTATCATTAAAGTTGTAATTGAATTATCCTCGTTGTAGTTTTGTTTATTTATTATTAAATATGTAACTAAAAGAAGTTAAAACGGAAAAGGGGGTCACAAATAGTCCGCTTCTTTTAGACTGCGTACGCCTGTAAAAGGAACTTCCACCCTAAATGGAAAGTGCATATCAGTATCATCGGGTAATGGCTGCAGCACTAAATTTACTCTTCGAAATAACACGATGCCTACACTGATCCACGAAAAAGTGAGATAAGACTATGTTTTATAAATAAAATATTCTATTAAGTTACTCTATAATCAACTCCGAAAGAAAACCATGAATTTTGAGAAGTCTTTACATCACAATCATGTCAACACTGATTTATCTGACTTCATTTACGACAGATTCCATCGCGCATCTTCAATGCAGATTGGGTAGATGAACCGAAAAATATGTGGATAAACGTAAGAGGAATTTAGCGTATTCGCCTCAACGCCGGCTTTTAGCAACTCTTCATTTATCAACTATTCAATGACCAGAGAAATCTCGGCAAATTACCAATAAATCAAAAAGAAAGAAGAAAATTCTTCTATTTTAACTTTGAGCTCATGAAATTTCCATTTATTTAGATGTGTTCTAAAACACAAATTGCTCGGAGCGCAGCGAGTGGAGTGTTACACCCGAGATTCAGTGATTCTAATCCCAGCGAATCCACGAAAAGGTTGGCAAAATGAATACGTATATTTTTTTATAAATTCTCATATTTGCTTTCTTCATTCGAATAAATGAATTCAACGAAGGTCTTCTTCATTAATTACCTACTTCTTAAGTTCACGGCCAGCTTCTAACATCTTAAATTCACGACCAACTACTGTTTAATTCTTTAAATTTTGGTGAGTTAGTTTGTATACTGTATATGATGTAGTAATGATAATTTTGTGTGAAATCCACAGCTCTGATGAGAGAACAGTAACGTTAAGAATCGTGGGCAAGCTAATGTGATTTAACTCTTCGAGAGAAAATACAAATAAAATCAATAACTTCGTCAGTTGGTATATCGAAAAAACATAGGTATTCCTAATAAAATATAACAAATAAATTCTGGTCATAGGGTAATTCAGTGCGAAGGGCAGGCCTAGAGTTACGCAGCATTTCCACGATGTTAGGAGGAGCAATGCATCCAACGAATTCTGGGAACCAATAGCTCTTGCCCACGGTCAGCATTTCGCTTCAAAATGCGGATTTGTCAGTTTACGATGTGGCATTTTCCCAGCCACTGAATGTCATCCATTAAAGATTTAATGGTTGTGACAACAGTGATGATTATGGGAGCCGATGCCCTGACCACAGGCGCAAGGTATGTGGTTCACTTTTGGCATGTGATGTGATTATTGCGATTGTATTTCTGTATACCCTTCCACTTATTCGTAAAAAGGATTAATTAGTATGTTAGTGATGATAACCGTGATGTAGATTTAATAGTAAGGGATGCAAAAGAAACGAGAGAAATTTCAAGGAAATCGGCCACGAATTCACTTAATCATCAACAAATTATCGAGGAGTGTTTTGTGATTCTTTCTTCAGAATCCATTAAAATAAAATAGGCGTGCTCGTCGCTACAGTAAAGACTCTTTAGTATCAGCTATATCTATATAAAGAGGCACATTCATATGTTTAAGAGCAGTTTATAATATAAATGGATGTCTGTATTGACAATAAGAAAATCGACTTAAATGAAATGCTTCACATGTTTGTGGCATATTAATAACAAAAACAACATATTATCATTACAGTTTTTATATCCATCAAATATTACATCGTTTACTTAACAATTAATTTAGACCCGTTTATTGACTTAAATTAAAAGCCTTGGGGCAGTAACAAGTTAAAACACAGCAAGCCTCTCGTTATTTGTAAATATTATTGTCTTAATTTTGGTAGAAGTGTGCCTCATCTTTTTACTGCCCCAAGCCCTTCATAAATATGAACAAGACATAGTAACACGATAAGCCACGCACTCACCAAAATCGATATATTAATATTTACGAATAGCGGGTAGCTTGCTGTGGCTGGTGGGGTGTACCTTATCACTGCTCCAAGCTCTGCAATTATATTTTATTTAGTTGCGCCAATCCCTTTCATGGAGGAAGTCCTTCAAACCACTTCGACATCCACCGCACATCTTCGGGGTGTCAAAGACCACTGTGCGCATCTGTTGCAGCTGCCGCCGCCGCAGCCGCCGAAGCCGCCTGACGACAAGACGGCGCGACCCCTGGACCCCGTGACGCCCCGCCTGCCGCCGGTCTCCTACTACTGTAAGCCCTCCGCCGAGCCACCCCCGCGCCGCTGCTGCTGCTGCTGCTGCTTTGAGCACGCCTTTGCGCGGATACGCTGGGCTTAGCTGCATGTGTCTTCACTGTTGCAAGCGACGCCACGCCATCTGGTGCTCGTACCCCTGTGCCTTTGTATGATGTGTATGTCTTCTATTACTGTAAGCTATCTACTGTGCCCTCTCAGCTCTAGCTTGCTGGCCTTGTAGTTAGATACATACCTTTACTTGCCTATCTTTTCAAACAGTGCTATGTTTACCTAGTCCTCCGTACTATAGTAGTCGCTTCTTTATGATTCGCATACCTCGCCAGTTTTGAAAGTGATATTTTACGAATGAAAGCTGCTTTTAAAAAATATTTTACTTGAGTAGCAATGTTCCAAGCCGTTTTGGTGTTGAATGTGGAGTAATCCTCCGTGAACGTAAGTCAGTCATTCACTAAGTCAAGTCGTATGACATTGTCTTTTATCGTTACTTTGCCTTTTAACCCTATCGGCCAGGGGCGCAGTGCCTTTAGTATCCGGGGTACCCAGAAGGAAACTTTTAGGGACCCGCAGTGTCTCGAGTTGCTTAACTTCCGTCATTTCATGGAGCTTGATTAAAAAGTTCGGCTACCGTCGCAGGCAGACGTCACGCTTGCTCATCCCGCGCACCTACTTTCCCTCGCGAAACGCCTGTCGCTGTCTTTGGTGAGAGGGCCTCTTCTTTCAATATCCCTCTTCCCGACTAACCTCTTTGAGATTTTTCATCGCTGAATGCAAAGCCGAACAAACTTTGCCAACACGTGTAGTTCCTACAGCACGATACGTAAGTTTTGTCAATTTTAGCTTACTTACAAAAGACGGTCTCCAATTTCTCTGTAAGCACTGCCCTTCGTGTTCCGCTTGGTCTCTCGTCTCCTATGGCATTGACCAGCGGTGTTCGAATTTGGGCCACACTGCCCGCGGTGGCCCCTTGCAGTTGTCCCCGTGTCTCTCGCTTTCCACTAGGCTACATGCGACGGCGACTGAGCGCTTGACGTCGCGTCCGCTGCTGGATGCCCTTCAGCAGCGGGCCACACCGGTTGCCGACAGACGAGCGCTGGGTCAGGGCGAGCCAAGTGGGCCGCTCACTGCAGCAGCCCTGGAATAACACATGCGTAATATAAATGCGTAGGAGGTAAACGAGATCTTATGGTTGATGTAAACTGAATTGGATCGATGCGACATGTCAGATTCAGCTTTTTGACGAGACGAACGCTGATCACCACGCATGTTTATGCCTTTACGACTTAGTTTACGTGTTTACGTTACTCGTGTGTCTCAGCTTCACATTGGAGAGACGATATTGAAATTGCTGCTCCGTCTACGTTGCCCAAGTAGTATACCTAGCAGTTTCCCGTGTTTGATGTGTCTGTCTTGGAAGCTTTCTATTGAAAGACTATCTCCTACTATTAATTTACGCGGTAGTACGTCTGCTTACCCTCCGCCTAGTTCCTCTCTGGGTTAAGTCTCCTCTGCACCACATACTTTAAACAAACAACATTCTGCTCCTTTAGGTATTCCCCTACATCTGGCAAATGCATGTATGTACCTTAACTTGTTTACGCTAGAGAGATTATCCTCTGCTTCTGAAAGTGGCGCCACGCCTACCGTGCCCACGTACCTACTTCACTTTGCATCATAACATAAATTCCTTGTTAGCTTCACCCTTCTTATTGTTCAGAGAGATGGTCCTTTACTGTAAATAGCATTAAGTGTTCCCATTTACGTCGTATCAACCCGATGTTTACTTTTCGTCCGGTTCAGTTTATTTTGTAAAATTATTTAGGAATGTAAATTCATTAAGTACATTTTTCGCCTGCCCAAGACACCGCATACATCGCAAAACCTGATTCATATTCCAATTATTCTTCATGGGGATTTTGAGTGCTCATTGACTTGACCTTCTCAAAATTAAGTCTTAGAAAATTATTCAAGATTCAGAATAATGAGGTACTAAATTGAACATTAACCGGCTGAGTGCCAACGTAACTTAACACTTTCAAGGTTACAACAGAGGACGTAATTTTAGGTCTCAATAAGAAAATTGTATACAGTGAGACCTCTCTGGTTAAATAGCTACGTGATCTATTAATTAATAGATAAATATGAGATAAATGTTATAGATAAATAGATAAATATTTAAAAATTATAAAAAATAGATAAATATTATTTTAATACATATTTTTAAATAAATTTGTTTTCTTAGAAAGGTTCAGTACACATTTTTATTTTATTTCCCTTATGGGGACGCCTTTCACCTTGAAATGAAGTGCTGAAACAACACTGTCGTCATTGCACTTGCAGCTAACGAATTGCAGAGAACAAATTGTGCACATGGGATCAATAATCGCATTCAGAACCAGTTCTTTGCTGATAGCCCCAATTCATTTGGGGCTCATTGCCTTTGCCCTGGACTTTAATCAAGTAATCATATCGACCACTTGTAACTCGCGTTCCCCGAAGGAACATAAAGTTTCAAATGAGCATCAGTGTAGATGGGGAAATCTGGGATATGAATATTCACTTTCCATTTCAAATCACATGAGAAAGGACTTGATTGCCCTTTGATAATTTGAATATTGAAGTTCACATAACTACTCTTCATTCTTTAGAATCAATTCTGAAAAACCAAAATAGCAAGGAATAAAACACTGCATATTCTAAACTTCTCTTACATTTTTCTTCAATTACGAATCCAAGCTCATACATTCTATCGAATCTTAAACTTACAGTCTTAGTCGAGTGTATCGTCGTAGTTAAGTACTCGTACTACAATCATGGCAAAGTAAATAATAACAATACAGCTTTAACCCTATAATGCACGGACCTGTGAAACTACAAGAATGGTTATGCAGTGCTTCTGAGGTCCTGCGCAATACGCTCACGAAAAATGCACGTATTTTTGTTTAATTTTAATAACTTTATGTTTTAATAATTTCAGTAAAAGTCAACTCGTAATGTTAAAAAATATTATTTATTTAAATAATTATTAACAAGATCTTAAATAACTATTAACAGGGCCTTAAAACCTCTGCGTACGCATTATCGTAATAGAATGAAAAGTCAGGACATACCTACATAACTTCTGAGAATTCTTCGTTTGTCAGAGACTAAAAGGAAAGTCGAAAGATAGAAGAAACATAACACGGAGGGCAAGCTCTCAGAAACGCAGCTGTGCAGAAAAAGAGAAATAAAAAACGTGAGGATCTCGGAAGCCTCGCAGATGCATCCTAAGGTTCATTACATTGCCCGTGCGTTTCAAATTAAATGTTTAAGTGTAGGATAAAAACATAATAGTTAAATTAAAACGAAAACAATTTCAATTCACTTCACCTGCCTGGCTCGTTGCTCGTTGACTGTGTTCTAACCGATTGACTTCCACAGCCCCGATCCCGGGTGAGGTGCCTCCGGCCTACAACCCGCAGATGCCGCCGCCGGCGGGTGGCGGCGTGGGCGGCGGCGGCGGGCCGCCCCCGGTCGGCGTGCCCTACCAGCCGTACACACGCTCCGCCCCGCAGCCCATGCCGCTGTCGGTGCAGCCGCTCCAGCAGCAGCACGCGCCGCCGCCCAACAACACGACGATCGTGGTGCGCGACCGCGACAACGGCGCCGCCGACTTCACCACCGGCGTGGTAATGGGCGCCGCACTCAGCAACTGGGGCCACGGGTGGGGTTGGGGCGGCGGCTGGGGCCACTGCCACTACGGAGGCTACGGCTTCGGCTACGGCGGCGGCGGCGGAGGCGGCTACTACCATAACGACCAGGACGTCACCATCAACAACCACTACGACATCAACAACACCGTCATCAGCAACGACGTCACCCACACCGACATATCTTACGTCAATGAAGACTACGGAGACATCGGCCTGGACGACGGCGACTACGGTATGGATTGCGGAGGCGACTTCGGCTTTTGAGCGGGCGGGCCGGCTGCGCGAGAGCCCGGGAGATGAAATGTGTTTGTCGTGAAAGATAGTCCCTGTCTTTCCTAGCTGTGCTCCTCCCCACGTACGAGCACCCGCCGCGACACCAAGTGTTCCTTTAATATGTCCTTACAATACCACCTATAGCAGACCATGCAAGTGCCACAGAATGTAATCCGTTCGTAAAATCGAGTGGATGAAATAAGTTAATGGGCAGTTTTAAGGAATTGATATCGTTATTTACAAGCAGAAATGATCAAATGTTCATATAATAACTATAGATATATTTTACACAAATATGTCTTTAATACACTTGCATTTGTTTTCATACAAATGTGTTTTATATAGCGCTGATGTCATCACATAAAAATTCTTAATGCAATAGTCTTACACGGCTTAACTTTGTTAAAAGAGAGGAGAAATTAACACAGGAATATCTCAATACAATTCAATGAAATATATTTTTATAGTAGACATTCTGACATATTTGAGAACACATTTAAATATAAATACTCTTTTATGTACTAACTTTAAACTTCATTGCAGGTTTTACCTTTTTCAATTTATTCATTTATTACTAAAAAATATTTTTATTTTTATTTCATATTTTCTTCAAAAATTTCCTGTAATAATATAAGAATTACAGTTATTCAAATGATATTACCTAAGTTCAATAATTAAAATTGTTACTCTTTCCAACTTTCTATACATAAAAAAATTCCTTACTAAACCTATGTCATCATCTTTAATGGGTATTGAAAAATTCAACTAATTTTCATTTTATTTGTGATATTTGTCCCTTTTAAGAAATATATTTATCTTTTTCCTTTGTTCCCTCCAATCTTAATGTATTCACTGACGAAATGTTATTTCTTCAAAAGTCATACAAGTAATAGGGAAAGAAAAACAACATTTCATTTCATATATAAACATTTTAAAATCTCAGAAACACATTATATAACACTTGTTCTGAGTACGTTTTGCTAAACCAGTTTTATGTGACATATTCAAATATTTTATGAGCAATAAAAGAACCTCAAATTGTATCTGCCTATGAGCTCTGATGAGTGCAAGTTATACTACAATAAATATATCTCATATTTTTAAAATCGAATGAAAATTTCATCTAATTTTTGCCATTGATTTTATTAAAAACAATAGCAAATACGTTTTGAAAATGTATGGTATATGGAAAAAAACCCTTCATATAAATCACAGTTCTAAGGTACTACTTAATTTCATCATGCTTTCCTGTGTGATAGTTATTTTATTGGAGCTCTCATGCCATTCGAGTTGTATTGATTTAATAAAAAGAATTCAAAATAATTGTGTAATTAACTAAAAACCCTACTACTTAACAAAACAATTGTTTTCTTCACTGATTCTCATGACATATTTTGTGAGATTCTTAAGCTCTGAGAACTTATGTATGGACAAGAATCTACTCTTTACGATATACTGGAACATTAATATAATGCAAGAAGCCTGCTTGAATATATATTTTAGGGCAGTGTTTTAGGCCTGAAGTGTGATAGTTACAAAAAAGCTTTTTTCTATGTGCTTTTTCTTTTTGATGAAAAAGACTTCGTTGTTCTTGTGAAGCAAACCTTCAACATGACCCAAACCCTTTTGTTGTAAATAACAACAAAAAGAGTGCACTGTATATGTGATTTTGAAATGTGCTAGTTCAGTGATGTTTTATGCTGAGTGTTTTGTAATATACGTGTACCAAATATTTTAGGAAGATTGTGCTCAAACAGCCGATTTAAATATCTTACATTTTCATTATCACCCATGAAGTACTTCATTAGCATAGTTCCCCTTTCTGCACACAAAATTGCAAATTTTGTGGTATTGGTTGAAAATGGTGTAAGTTAAATATGGTTTCACATTGATGGTGTCAGTGAAGTAGTGTGTCCTATTGTTGGAATGTGAGTGTTAAGAAATAGTCTCAAATAAAAACAAATATGCATATATTTCAATTACACTTCATAGTAAGACAATCATACTTTTAAACTTGGTGCAAGAACATTTTAACAAGGTGGATGTTAGATGACATTTATGATAAAAGCATCAACAACACATCATGTCTGAATGATCATGCAAATAATTGTTTGCTCTTCACTCAAATCAACAGTTAGTTAAGTGATTCATGTCATGAATCACATTGATTCTCTTATGATCATTTTTACTTATCTAATTCTTATTTACAATATCATTCGTAAATAATAAATGCCAAAATTGTGAATAAAATGTTTATCCTGGTGTAGAACACCAAAATATCGTCTTTTTATCTCTCATTTTCATCAGAAAATTATTTCTCTGAATTATGAATAATTGTTTCATTGATATCCACATATGTTTGAGTAAAATATATGAAGTTAGTAAGTTGAGGTAGGCAGGTTTGTTTTTAATTTAAAAAGAGCAATTAAAGTTGAAAATAATTTTCAAAGATAAACTAAGAAGCAGATTATTCAAATCAAAACAAAGAACATATAACAGGCTAGAACCACTTTTTAAATAAATTAGTGAATGCAGGAAGAATAACAATTTCAATTAAATAATGTGATTTATAATTTTGTTCATAAAACGCTATCAAAAGGTGTTTTAAGATTTGCTCAATAAAATGCTGCCATGTTTTTCAATAAACTTTAACTTAACCTTAGAATTTTTTTAAAATGAGGTAATAAAACAATAATATATTGGCATATAGTTCATGAACAATTATATTTTGAATGATTGAGAGTGACCTGATTACACTGAACATTAAAAGTATTATACACTTCATTCACAAATGTGAATGTAGGCTACAATTAATATTCAATGTTTTTGATATGACAATTTTAGTGTTGAATACTGAAATGTATGATTACAAATTCATTAAAGAAAAAGGATACTGAATATTCTAAGTTTTCCTTGTTTACTGATAGATAATTTGTAACAATTCACTTACAATTACAGAGGTAAAACATATTTTACACTAGATGCAATTCAAAGAGTATAAATTTTTCTTTTATTATTGTGATCACTGGCAAGTGTAAAGAATTACTCTCTGATGTTTCCTTTCCAAATAAAAGTAATATTTAATACTGTTTGATGCATTCAGAAAATTGAAAATGGAAAAAATGACATCTGTGATTAGATTTTCCATCAATAAAGTATAACGCACAATCCATTTATCTCATATGTTTTCTACAGTACTTTGGTATTTTTTTATTATTTTGATTTGCATGATTTATGATATTTTAGTGTAGTTTTTAGTGAGCAAATGTTAAAAAAATCATTATTATTAAAGTAAAAGCAATGTCCATTATCTAGAATATTTAATTTCATAATATGATGTGTTATAACTTGCAAGATATTTGATGTGTTGTTCACAAATAATAACATTGCACAGGTCATAAATAGTTCTCTATACAAAAAAAGGATTGAACTTACAGAATAATAGTAATTGCAATACGTTACCAAACAAAATACATACACCTAGTAATTCAGACATTATTGTTGGATGGTGAAAAAATTCCTTCCAATACAAAACTAACATCCACACTTGAAACTTCAATAACAGTAAAGGGATCAGAAACTTGCTCAAGCTTATGGAAGTAATAGAAAACAACTCCAGCAGACAGTGTGTTTAACAAATTGTTTTATAAAAACTTGAAAACATCAAGCCTAAAACTTCAGAAAAAGAAAATCTCTCATTTTCATATAAAGTGTTAAAGGAAAGGATAAATTACCATGAGACTGACTTTATTTACATTTTCTCCAAACATTTAGTAGATATGAAAATGACAAATTTAGAAAAATGCAAAATGCATTATATACTTCACCTAGATTTAAATTTTGAATTATTAAGAAAATAATGTATCATAGGTACTTTTCTTTACGATCCATGATATTCACACTTTTCATTTTAATCTGTTATAATGAAAAAGTGCTGTTTAAAATTAACAGATAAATTTCAAATTCATCTGTCTGTTGCCATGAAAATATAATATTCCATAACATTTGTTAACTTTGTTGATTTATATCTTTACGTAAGTGATCTACAGAAAGAAACATCAAAAACTAACTTCAGAAAGCGAATTGTACTTGAAATATTGTATTTATCTTAAAAGTATCAAATAAATTATCCAGACCACACAAGTGAGATATAGTAAAAGCAATTGCAATGTATTGCATCATGAATAGCCAGTTTTCTATTATAAGAAATCATTAACGTTCTATACGTACACCACCATAGCAGTGAAGCAAACTTCCATTAGTCCGAAAATCTAAAATCTGAATTTGTTATTACAACTGTATTTATTTGAAACTAATATATTCTGACAATCAAAATGGTATACTCTTTTTATTTTCACAATGAATTAAATATTATTTGTTGCTTAATTTGATAATTTTGGTTGAAGTTAATAATGATTCTCTAGTGTTAGAATTCTGGTGTAGCAGCTTTGCTCTATAGCTGAAACTGTTTAGTGCTAGATAAGAAAAAACATGTAGATACCATTGCAATTATAGATATTATTTTAAAATATGAGCAAAGGACAAATATAATTCATTGTAAGGGTTCATATTACACCAAATTGTTATTATGTGAATGAAGATTCGCTTAACATGCAGCGACCTTCATTCTAAGTACTTAATTACTAGAGTATAGATAATGAATTAGTTTTAGGGAACATCTGTGAGAAACAGACATGAGTGAATGATTATTAAAACTGAAAATTTACATTGTTAGATAATAGGAAAAACTTTGTAATTGAGTGTATAATTGTGATATTTTAGATAATAATGTAATGGTGTATGTTTTTACAAGTGTGAAAATGTATTTGTATAGACGATACTTAAATATTTTCACAAAGTACACTGATAAAGTGTGCATACATACGCCGCACAAGAGTCTCCGATTTTAACACAACAAATATTTGAAAATTGATTAATGTTTATATGTGAAATATTTATCACATGGTGTTAATGATGGACACATATATTCAGGGAAACCATCAATTCATTTTAAATATACAATATTTATATGAGGTACTACATGTATATAATTCTCAAAAATTACTTGCAAAAGACAAGTTTTGCGGTGTACCGATATTATTAAAAACAATTATTATTATTATGCCAATAGAGTAAAACGGGACCCTCTCCTCAGCTGAATTTACTAGAAACAAGCATTATTGCAATGCTGAAAGTTATAGCTTTATGATGGCATTTAGAGTTGTGTGAGGTGTTGTCAAGGAACAATATGTGAATAGCAAATGTAATTAAAAATATTTGTTGAGATATTATACCCTTATAATACATTTCAGTTAATGTTAAAATATTAAATAATATGCTTAATGGGATTTCTTTCTTTGTACCAACACTAATGCAAAAGATTTTTTCTACACAATGAACTAATTTTATATCAAATGCATTCTTTTACAAAATTTAAATAAAGACAGTCAACATCAAATTTATTACCACTGCTTTTAATAGAAGTATATATAATAGAATATATAAATTTGTTAAATATAGATGAGATTTTTCTTGTGAGTCACATCATATGCCTTAGATTAATATCACCAGCCACTCATAAGTGTCTTTAACTCACACGCTGTACATGGGATATTGATAGAACTAATTATCCTTATTCCTTTGATCCTAGCTTATGATAGGTAAACTGGTTGTTCATATGATAAAAATAGACTATTTATTGTATAGAAGGCATTATTAACCATTATCAACACAAATACATCCCATAAAACTTAATGACTTTTGAAACACGGGTATTTTTAAATACAAAGAATTTGATGAGAATGAAATTAATTTTAAAAGATATAATGCATTGTTATATGAAGGAAAAATTGAGAAACAATAAATGATATGGCATAAAGATCACTTGTTAGAAAAACAAAAACGTTTGTAGTAAATAACTTGAAACTTGAAATATTTGCTATTTGGTGATTTAATTTCAAGTACTTCTCAGATATATGTTATGTTATCTTTTACTAACTCACAAAAAAGGTTTTGAATTCTTTCATTACAACACTTCAAAAATGGAAATAGAGAGACTTTGACAATAGGAAACTGGAATTTGTTCATGAAACTGATAATCACATAAAGGTAAAAAATACGTATGGGAAATGTTATAGTGCTATTAGAAAGAACCTGCAGCTAGTAGTATTATTCTCTAAAATCAAAAAATATGGAAATTAATGTATTCTTTAATTCCAATGTGCTCAGTTAGAATTTTTCCAGACACTGAAAAATCTGCTTACTACATAAAAATATTTTGTAGGGCAAAATTCCACTTAGTTAATAATACAAAATATTGCATCCCTTGTGTGTGTATCTTGGGTATGAATTTGTCCTGTCTGTAATATTTAATTGATTATTCTTGGTATTTTATGTCTGAATTAGAAATTGATAGTACTACCTGCAGCTGTAATGGGCTACAGTAAATGAAAGTGTTTTGGATATGATAGCTGACAATTATGTTCCAAACCATGTTTCATGTTTGTCTAGAATTTGTTCACAGTTGATGTCTCTTAAAATGTACAGCCTAAAATATACAATGTTATATGAGAAAATTTTTTGGAAATTTTTATTTTATATATACTTCCTTTTTGTTTCCAAGTGTAACCTTTTGAAAATAACATTTGAGCATTATGCTTTTTATTCGATGCTTTTCAAATTAGGATTGTTTGTAAAGAAAGTTTTGTAATACATGTTGTACTAGGGAACAAAAATTATTATTAATAATCATCTAGGCTTCTACAACTAGCATTTTTTCTTCCTATCACAAGAATACATAAGTCTTCATAAAATAGTTTACGAGGATCAATTCAATTCGCACAAACAATAAAAATATTTGGTTATGTTTACAAAGGAATTTAAATTAACTTACATGCTGAATATTAACAACCCATTTATTTTCTAGTATCTTACAAAAAAGTTTACTCTCTTACAACTTATATTGTGTGTAAATTAGTTATTCACACGTCTCTAAGCCTGATTTCTAAAGAGCGCATAACTAGTATTTTAGCCATATTGTATTTTACAATGCTTCACCTTATCTGATTGTCTTTTTATATTTTGTCATATTTTCTAACTGTATGTGATTATATTGCTGCTTATATGATTATATTGCTACCTATGTGATATTACGTTGGCTTGTAGTGTTTCCCCTTTATTACATCACTCATAAAATGAGACATTTCATCCACTTGAAACACATAAGTAAAGAGAATATAAAAGTGATTAGATAGGAAGAAAAGTTATTTTGGCATAAAAACAATGTTCCTTTTTTTCATTTCCCTCTCTTTTTTTCTTGTTTTTTGTTTAGGTGTTTTTTCCACCCTTTTTCAAATCTCATCATGGCTTTTTCCTTTTCTTTCTAATTACTCTGATTTGTACTAAGCAGATAATAGCTGTAATATTGATTGAGCTACAAATAATAAACTCACAATGAAGAAATGATGTGATAATGCTTCATACACTTTCAATTTTGAGAAAAGGCAAGCCTGTTTGCCTTTGAATATATCCAACATTTTCAACACATTGTATAGAATACTGACTTGAAGAGCACTACAAAACTACAATAATCTGTTTCCTTCTTCTTTTTTTATTTTACTTTTTTCCTTATTCTTCTTCATCTTCTGATCCATCACTCGCACAGTATCCCAATAATTAGAAGAAGCATTTCAAGAAGACTATGAAATGAATTCTTTGCCAATCTGAATGGTGAACATAAAGGTGACATAAAGGTCCAGAGGTAGGGTGCTCCAGTCATGGAGCACCCTACCCTTGTATCTTGTCTTGTGTGTGTTGTCAATGATGGCCTCATGTCCTGTTAAGTAGAACTGAAGAATCTGCAAGTGTGTTAGTGGGTAAAATCCTAGTGTACAAATAGCCTAATGACTGATTGGCAAAAGAGAAAAAGCAATGTTACAAAAGATATTTAGAAATATCAAGAAATCAAATCATCAAATTTACTAATTTGGTTCTCAATGATTTAAATTAAATACAATTTCTTAATTAAACAGCTTTTTAACACTTTGGAATATTAGCCAAAGAAATCTGAGTGAGGATAAGAAGTGTCTGAGTATATTATGCTTGAGAATAAAAGTTCAACATGCTGTTTATCATATTAAATGAAACGGAAAATCAGTTATTACAATTTCATTGACTATATCTAAAATTCATTCAGAAATGGTTACTTGGATCAAAATAAAAAGTCTGTAAAAAATATTTAATATAAATGAATAATAAATATAATATAATAAATATTTAATAAAAATATTGATGCTGAACCTTAAAGTTGCCCAAGGTCTGTAGGTAACAATAACACAACCTTTTCCAGGTTCAATTTCATTCTCAAGACAAATACTAAATGGTAGAAGGGGAATGGAATGGATTTTGATGACCTAAAACATCGCCAAAAATTATCAATGAAATGCTCCTAAAATGCTTTTAAAATGTTCTAAAAGTAAAGAAAAATGACATAAAAAAATTTATCAAAACCAATTCAGATGAACACCTTAAGCTGTTTTACATGTTATTGATGTAATCGAGACTTCTTCCTTGCATTCAAGTGAACTCAGTTTGCAAACTTTTGGTTTGGACTGCTCTTTACAAGGAAACTCTGTCCTCAGTTATATCAAATTCAACTGAACTGACAATGGTGCTGATAGGCATCACACAAATCTTGGATTACATACAATGGCTGACATTATAATTTCTAAGCATAGAAATTTATTCGGTTATTCAACAATTCTGTGGAAAACATTTGTTGCATCTTGTAAATATTATTTGAAGCAAGTATCGGTAAAACAATGCTAAAATTGATGAAATCAGTGAAAAATGCTTTAAAAGAGGATGAAAAAAATGTCAACAATGATTTATTAGTTGAAATTGACGAAAGATGCAAAAAAAGTCATATAAAATTGGGCCTTTCCTTTTGTCATAACATAAAATTAATTTTTGTACTAAAAGGCATTGTTCTAAAGTGAAAAATAAGACATTTCATTAAAATCAGCCCTACTAATTAGTATTGGAATCAGAACTAAGAGAATAATGAAAGAAGAAAGAAAATAATCCCATACCACGGATGTACAAATTTGTAGTTGTTAGTTCTACATATTCTGAGCCACTGATGTAAGAAATTTTAGGTAGCATATCTTTCCTATATTATTTTCAAAATTTTATATTTTCTTCCACTCATACTCAAGAAGAACATGAGAATTATTGTAGAACAAGCCACAATTTCCACACATAAATACAGACAGATACATAATGGAAATTATTGTGTTGCTAATGCTTTACTTACTGATGTAAATGTTTTTATGTTTGTTTTGTTTTTTGTTTTTGTTGTTTTTTTAGTTTTAATTTTACTAATTTAAGTCAAAGCAGTAATCCCATTATCAATTTACTCTTTATTTCAAACCAACAGGTTGTTGTTGTTGTTTTGTTGTTTTTTTTTTACTTTTTTTTTGTTTTGTTTTTTTTTCGTATACGTACGTATCACGGCGTAAGATATATATCTAAGATATAGTATATCTTACACCGTGAGTGGAAACTACACCACGCGGCGTCTCTCGCACCGAAACTTCCGTCTTCTATCTTGCCAATCTGTTTACTTTCCCGTATACGTACGTATATACGGAGTAATATACATATAGAGGAAGTTATGTAATGTTGCGCGAAAAAATGGCGAATTTTCGCCAAAAATACTCGTTGCCGGGCCGCGATAACGAACTAGTGATGCAACAGAATGGTAGGGAATTTCCCGTATTTGTTTTCTATTTCCTTGGGTCTGAGCCAGCTATTCGGACTTGCCATATCCAATTCAAAATTAATTATTTTTGTGATAAATGGGTTGTTTTTGTGTCAAATAAGGCAAAATTACTCGCATTATATTTTTTTATAAATTACATTGTTTTTACAGGTGGTATCATATATGATAACTCAGGACTGAATTTTCGAAAATTGCAAAAGTGTGAATTTTATTCGGCGTCTTCCTCCAACTACAAAATTGCAGATGGAGGTTTTTCCTTCAAATACAATTTATTCTTCATAGTTAGCTCTTTCTTTAAGATCCTATACATTTTTTGAAAAGTTTAGTACTTTTCGCGCAATATTGCGTGCAATACGTGTCATTTTTAAAAAAATACAAAAACAAGATTTTATCAAAAATGGCTCCAAATTTTTTCTTTAAACTTTTGGTAGGGATAGTGCTAAGTGTTCTCTATGAGATGACATAAACGCCATATTGCTCTATTCTTTTGTTTTCTCAAAAATTGAAAAAATTGTAATTTTTTGAATTGTGTCTTACGTTGTTGATATTTACATTATCGGCGATTTATTCACATTATTATATGCAGAGAGAGCGGCAGAGGTAGAGACAGACAGGGACAGCGTAAGGGAAGGATGGAGAGACAGTGACAAAGGGAAATGGGAGGGCGTAAAGGGAGATGAAAGACAGAACGTCTGCCGGGTTTTCCTAGTTTTCTCTAAAACAGCTCCAAATTTTTTCTTTAAATTTCTTGTAAGATTATACACTTATAAAAGTGGCACAGGTCCGATTTTCATGGTTAACTCTGAATTATATAAAAATGTAAAATTTTGAATTGTTTTCGGCGTCTTCCTACAACTACAAAATTGCAGATGGAGATTTTTCCTCCCAACACAATTTGTTCTCCATAGTGAGTTCTTTCATAAAGGTAATTAACATTTTTTTTTTAACAATTTAGTAGCTTTCGCTCAATATTGCGTGCAATATGTGAAATTTTTAAAAATAACAAAAACGAGATTTTCTCAAAAACGGCTCCAGATTTTTCTTTCAACTTTTGAAAGGGATAGTGCTAAATGTATTGTATAAGATGCCATATTGCTCTATTCTTTTCTTTTTCAAAAATTGCAAAAATGTATTTTTTTAACTTGTGTCTTACGTTGTTAATATTTACATTATCGGCGATTTGTTCACATTATTATATTAATGAGTACATATGCTTTAATAATGCCAAGTAAAGTTTCTCGAAAACTCAACTGTCTTCGGTAAAAACTAGCTCAAAATTCCGCATTTTAGAAACGCTCGAACGCTTTTTTCTCATCAATGGCTCCAAATTTTTTCTTCAAACTTTTGAAACGGATAATGCTAATTGCACTCTTTAATATGACGTAAACTTTATTTTGAGGTTTTTGTTTTTTCAAAACTTATACAAATGTAATTTTTTTAAAGATCTCTCATATCTATAATATGCATATTACCAGCAATTTGTAAACATTATTATATTTGTAGGTGTAAGTGCTTCAAACGACTTCACATGAAGTTTTTTAAAAACATTTTCTCAAAAACAGCTACAAATTTTTAAAAGAAAATTGCCATTGAGGACGAGGCTTTTGTGTTTTTTAATATTCTAAAATAAATATTTCCGTTCTATCATTACGAAACCGAAAAATTAAGAAAATGTCAAAAAATTGTATTTTTGGCGGCAAAAGATGGCAGCTGGCAAGAGTATGTGGCAATTCCAAATAGCTAGCCCAGATCCAAGGAAGTAGAAAACTAATAGGGAAAGTCTGTGCCATTCTGCAGCACCGTTAGTTCGTTATCAGGGCCCGGAATTTTTTTTTTCTGCCGAAAATTCCCGCTTTTTCGCGCAGCATTACATACCTTTATCTATACTACGAATATTACTCCTTATATACGTACGTATACGTGAAAGTAAAATGTGGGTAAATGCAGATGCTAAATTAAGAAAACAAATCCCCTAAAAACGGGTGTAGCCAGAATCCCTGTTTTGTGTGTCCTTGATACTGAAAAACCAATTGAATGCAAAACGTCCGTCCATCTGTCCGTCCCGGGTATGTGAACAACCCTAGCGGCCAAAATTATGCGTACAATGTTTTTCAAATTGAAGAAGCCCTTGTCTATATCGCCTGAGTCGAAGCTTTGCAAAATTTTTAAAAAAATCATTAATTTTTGCAGGTACTTTACACTAAGCCCCCGGACATTTTAAAAATGTTCTCAAAAATGGCTCCAATTTTTTTTTTAAATTTCCTATGAGAGTTGAGTAAAATACACTTATTAAGGTGGCATATGTCCGATTTTCGCGGTTAACTCTGAAATTTCGAAAATTGCAAAAGTTTGAATATTTTTCGGCGTCTTGCTACAACTACAAAATTGAAGATGGTGATTTTTCCTTCATATAAAATTTGTAGTCTTAAGTAAGTTCTTTCATTAAGGTCATGTGCAGTTTTTTTCTAATTTTAGAAATTTTCGCGCAATATTGCGTGCAATATGTTTGCAATTTAAAAAAAATACAAAAACAAGATCTTCTCAAAAAGGCTCAAAATCTTTTCTTTAAACATTTGGTAAGGATAGTGCCTACTGTACTCTATGAGATGGCATAAACACCATATTGCTCTATTCTTTTGTTTTTTCAAACATTACAAAAATGTATTTTTTTTTTACTTGTCTCTCATTTCGTTAATATTTACACTAGCGGCGATTTGTTCACATTATTATATTCATGAGTACATGTGCTTTGAATAATGTCACATAAAGTTTCTCGAGAACTCAACCGTTTCCTGTGAAAACTAGTTCAAATTTTCCGCCATTTCAGACACGCTCGAACGCCATTTTCTCAAAAATGGCTCAAAATTTTTTCTTCGAACTTTTCGAACGAATCGTGCTAATTGCACTCTTTAATATTATGTAAAGTTCATTTTCGGGTATGTTTTCGTTTTTTCAAAAATTACACAAATGAATTTTTTTAAAGATCTCTCTCTCCGTAAATATCTACATTTCCATCAATTTGTAAACACTGTTGTATTTGTGAGTTAAAGTGCTTTAAATTGCTTCAAATGAAGTTTTTTGAAAACTCAGAAATTTTCTTTGAAAAAGAGCTTCAAATTTCGAATTTACAGTAGCGTTCATACGCCATTTTCCGAAAAACGGCTGCAAATGTTTCCAAGAAAATTGCGATTTAGAACAAGGTTTCACTATTCTTTAATATTATTATTTTTTTTCCGTTTTACTATTAGGAAAAAAATAAGAAAACGTCAAGAAAAATGCTGTTTGAGAGGAAATAGATGGCAGCTGGCAAGAGTATGTGGCGAGTCCAAATTGCTAGCCGAGACTAAAGGAAATAGATAACTAATATGGGAAAGTCTGTGCCATGTAGCACCACTAGCTCTTTCTTGTGGGTTGAAAAATATACTGCTCCTAGAGGATTCGGCTGGTTAATTATTTATGGAAATATGGAATATAATGGAAATATTTATAATGGAATATTTTAGGATTGTATTAATTTACTGATTGTCTACTTTTGAAACAATAACACCTTGTTTTACTGAATTATCTTCTAGCGTCATGAAGTGTCGTCTGCTATTTCTTTTATTCAAATCAAGTGTTACCTTTCTTTTCTAATCAATTGTGTTTTTTTAACAAACTTAATTCTTACTTAAATTTACTCTTATTGAAATTTGCCCAATGAATAATGATGGCCATCGAAACTTTTAATTTTTATAATATTTCTTAATTAAACTACTTTTCTGTGACATTCTTGGCCTTGAAAAATGTAATACTGCAAAGTCTTTTTACACTTAATTTCTAAATTTCCCTGTTGCTGAGGAAACACTGCTCTCTTGGCGGTCAGAATTGTCATTCGTCCATTAAGCGTCGACCTTATATCATTTCTTGTATTTCTCACTGGGTTGATATCTGCATTCTTCCACCGTCCGCGTCCTAGATCTATCGGTACTACCTTTGCGACTCAAATTTCACATCTACCATCAAGTTCCGTTTCTACTGTTCAATAAGACAGTTCGCGAATATACATTTGTCGTCTATCAGATCACGAAATATAACTTAAAACTTGATCAAATACATTCTGCCAGTCGTGGCCACTCGTCCTACCTCCACCAGATCGAGACCATATACTCTTTGATCGAGACCAATTCTGACGTAAACATTTTCATGTCAATCCAGCTTGTTTCTCCTGTTCATATGTTCTGATACTCTCTGCGCCTACTACTTAAATAATGTAGAAGATTATTAATAACTTCAAATATTTTACTAACAATACCGATATATTGAGATAGGTAGAAATATAATATCTATAGGATGTTTTATATAAAATAATAATGTCGTGAGTCGATAATAACCAGAAGGCGGAAATACCAAGCAAAATTAACAGAAACAAGACTTTGGGGACGTTCTATAAAATGAGTTTTGCGACTCTCACACGCAACCAATCTTTTTTTTATTTTATGTCAAAAACAGTTAAAAACTGTGTGTGACGGGCTACAGGGACAAGTGAATACTGGTCTTTATAAATGAGGTCTCTAAAGAATGAGAATTTCATGGAGGCGTGCTGAATTGCACTTTGTTGACTTTAAAAATATGGATTTGGTGAAGAAAGAAAAGAAACGAATCTAAACAGTAATGCCAAATGCAACCTGCAACACCCAGGTAGCATTATTAAATATATAACTCCTAAACACAACGTACTATGAACTTAAAACCTGGCATATTGAAATCAAATGCCTCAGGAAACTTTCCTTACACCCTAATTTGTAGTACATTTTTGCTGACCTGGTGCTTCTCAATACTACCCTACCTGTACAGGGACGTGCAAAAGCTGTCACTGTATGTGTAAATAAACTAATTACTTGATATTCTATGTAATTGAATTGCAGGGTGTACCTCTCTGTAATAACGTTATATAATGTTGCAAAGAGTAGGGTTGTGCTTGCCCAATCCTATATTTTCGCTTGGGCAATATTACATAGCTTTCTTGAGTAAAAAGCTATTTAAATATTTTTGTGACTATCAAGGATAGCAGAAAGCTATCTGTCAAGGAAGATTGTATAATTACTTGAAATGTTGTTTTTAAGGAAGGGTTGTGAATTGTTTCGTAAACATCTGTCTATAATACTGAATAAACCTTAATTGAAAATTTCTTTCAACATCAATTGCATTGTTTTTATTTGACATTCTATAAGTATATTGGAAATTACCTTTATATATGTTTTAAACAAATAAACATGTTTCGTTAACATATTTCCCTCTTAATTCAGAAACAGAAGGATTGGAACAAAGATGATTTAACATGCCAGAGTTCTCGCATAGGAACACTGCTCTCAATATATAAAGAAATAAAAGCATATTTAACATCATTTTTGTATCATGAAAATCTTATTGAAAGAAGTTTCCATTTTTTCTTTATTTCTCAAAGAAATGAATAACACTCATTTTCCTTCCTGTAAGTAAATTTTCATCTTTAAAACATGGAGTGGACAGGTTTATTGATAGGATTATTCAGTCTCAACAGTGGTGACAAAATGTGGAATTTGAGCTTCTTGCTGGCCTCTTGACAATTGACACCGTTGTGAAGTGTACAAATATTGTACTTTATTGAATGTGGTACTATTGCCAAGGATCACATCGGTTTGTATCTGCACACATTTCTAGCGTCAGTACATCAGGGACATAAAGACACTAAATAGTTCCCCAACAAATTAGAAACTGTTATTTCCATATTTTCTACTTCAAGTAACCTTTCTCACAATCTCAAGATATTATTTCAATATTGATAAGTAAATAAAAGAATTTTGAAAACAACTTTTTCTTCACAATCTTAATGATTTAAAAAAAAATTTCAATCTTTAAGCTCCTCCATTCAATAGATGAATGACTTGAATTAGGTATGGTTTAGGGAGCAATAATTCTGGAGCGGCCCTCAAAAATTGAGTTTAATAATCTGCCATATGAAAATTGTACCTCAAAAGCATTATCAGTCTCTGTGAATTGATCATTCAAGGATGAAAACTTTGAGGAATTGTCTGGTGTCTCACTGAGTACACTAAACCAGTGTATTTCCATCCACACAGGTGTGATAGCTTGAAAAGTAAAACTCCTTATGTTTAGCTATTTGAAGAATTCATTCGTTTTATTTATTTTAATTTGTTTGCATCTTTTTTAAAAAAAGAAAATGTATCCCCAATATGAATATTCAATGGGAGTAAATGAAAATTGTCCTAAATGCCTGACCTGAGAGACTTACTATATATAATTGAAAGAGATTTATAACAGCACCTTTATCAAAATAAATTTCTTCCCTTTAAATACAAAATTTAAAATTTCTACTTGTGTTAGCATTTAATAGTTCTAATTATATAACATACCTGAAATCATACAATTCAATAACAATATACACACTGTTAGAAAAGAACAATCAATCACTTTTTTACTTTTTTGTAGTGAAATTCAATGCAAATGGGCCTATCAATTATATAAACAAAAATTTTTTTCATGTGTACATAAACAAATATATTGAGGTTTTACTTGAATCAAAAATTCAATTTTTTTGCAGTTTTAAAATAATTATGACAACTCTTACTTTCATATTTGAATTTTCAATTTTTCGATAGATAATTCATCAGAATTGTAATATTTTATAAAAAATGTTGGATGTATTTTTCAGTGTAATACACTAGCATGTGGGAAACAACAGAGATCTCTTTCTGTAATATGTGTATTTACAGATGAAAGTTCAAAACGTATTCCTGATCCTATCAACTCTGACCAAATTCAGAACCAAGTAGTTTCTGGAATTCTTTTATATGCTAATTTGATAAGACATATAAGTATCTCTCCATGCTAGAAAAATAATTTTCATAATAAAGACAAATTCTTGTCATAAAAACATGCATGCATTTCTTGATTTTCTGAAATCGAGAACTAAGAAAATGTTTCTTTATCATCCATTTTGTGAACAAAATTTCAATTTTTTTGATCATATTTCAGAGACAATGGCATTGTGATCAGTCATAAATAATGAAGGAAATATAGAATAAGAAGTTATTTTAATTTTATTGTATAATTTTTGTGGGGTTTGTAGCAAATGTTTTACAAATTAGTATAATAACACATGTAAGTAATACAGGAAGAAATTCACACTTTTGAATTTTTTATAAAGTTTATTTGCACACATCCATTCATATCAAACAGACAATGTCCACACATTCTCAAAAATCATCTTACTTAGATCCTGGAAAGCAAACACACTAGTTCATGCACGACATTTGCAGTAGTATCACATTTCTCAACATCAGAAAACCATATATATCAAATTTCATTTTAAAAGAGATGTAGATAACATAACATAATCAAATACATTTAAAGTAAATAAAATTTAACCAAAATATAATTAATTTTAATTTTTCTTAAAGCAAATTAAATGAGGCTAGTTTAGACAGAATAGGTGTCCCCTGTATGCAGTCATTCAAAAAGTGCAAAAGCTGATCCTTGAAATTAACTGAGCTAAATAGAGAAAGTAGAAATCTATTTTAGTAATTGTGGTGTTACTCTTTTGGATTATTCCTATGTACACTATTTCACAAACAAGACTGATAAAAAGCAGCAGTATTACTCTAACTAATGGTTTACTGAACCTATTAATGAAAATTATGAAATAACTTGTTAAATAATATTAACCCATATACAACATTTTACGAAAATATGTGAAATATAGAAAAAATTCATTTTTTTTAAAACATGACTATGACTTGAAGTCTCAAATGTTCAAAAATATAACTTAACAGTATCTTGCTTGGAAGTTAATATATAAAAAGCTACTATCATCAATCATTATCTATATGATAATGATAATGATAATTTTCATGCACAGTTGTTTGAAAATATGCATAACTTTCCCTAAGACTGAAGACAATTTCTTGAGTTGCACAAAACTCCTCCACCTGCTACAAAACAATTATTTTGCACTTACTACACTATCCTGTAAATAGAGTAGTCCTTAAACCCCAATCTATAATAAGTACAATTATTGGCAAATCTTATTCAAAAATGTACGCATTGTATTAGAATTAAATAATCATATCTATTTTTCATAAAATGTATGAAATCAGCTCCATGATGAAAAAATATATTTATGGAGTTTAATTATATATTTAAGTCTTTCTGAAAGCTATGTATAATACTATACATAAGGGAAATGTTTCACGATGATCAGCGTCGTTTGGAGAAAGATCCTGAAGCTTTGCTTGCAGGGGCTTTTGGTTTATTATGTTGCATATTGGCACAACGTGGGATGTGGCGCTCCGCAGCGCCTTCATTGAAGCGACGTCCACAGTGAGGACACTGGATATAATCAGAGGTGTCCAGAGGTGGAGGAGGAGGTAAATCAGACAGCTTGCCTCCAGCAGCAACATGAGCCTGTGCTTCTTTAGCAGCACGAATTGTTTGAATGAACTCTTCGTGCTTCTTTCGCCAGTCTGCTTTCTTTGGTTCAACCTGAAAGTATATTCAAAATAATTAAAAATAAGAAATTATGAACATACACTCAGAAAGACTTTGAAACATCATTTATTATTACAAAAATAAATTTTGAGCAATTTTTATTAAGTTGAACATAGCTTATTTTGGAAATTTCAGATCAGGAAATTATTTGTTAAGATAATGAATTTGATATTTCTTGTTTCTCTTTGAGACTTGACAAGAAACATTTTTGAAACAATATCAGAAGAAGTCACTGTTAGGTCAAGAAAATCCTCTTAAAATTACAAATAACTTTGATTAAATCATGAATTGAGGATCAATAGTCAACTAATTTTGTGAAGCCTCTATCCAGTGGTAATGTAAATACTACTTAATCCATGTTATTTATAGCCTTGCACTCTCTGAAGTCATCCTCTTATTACTTTTGTACATAAAAAAAAATTATCCAAAAACAATCGAGTCAACAGTAAAACAAATTTTCTACATGCAAAATTATAAACAGGTCTTTTACAATGTTCTTGCAGAATATGTGTACAACATTGTAGTTCTTGAGTGAATTGTGTTGTGAATGACTTGTAAGAACAGATTCATACATTATCTATCAGGGACATATTCAACATTATCTTTCCATTTGCATTTTGACATGCAAATAATAAAAATATTTATTTTATCTATGTTAATCTGTGAGATTCCTAGAGTTCCAAAACAGGTTTTTGAAAATTTTAATACAACATTCTCAAAATCAAGATCTTTCTTTAACAATCAAAAATAGCAGGAAAAATTATAATATTTTAGCTTTACCTTCTTTTGTGGACCATTTTTAACTGCTCGTTTAACAAACTGTTCAGCCTCAGTTCCTTGAACTCGATGCTTTGTTGCATCATATTCTTTCCGTTTCTTCTGGGCAGTTTTTGAACATATTTCTTCATGAACCTTAATACGATCATTAGTAAATCGCCGGTGGCAAATATGACATTCCGTTAAATCATCTCTGCTAGGTGCTGATCTCAGAGTTTGGGAACTTGGTCCATTTTTCATTTTTGATGAAGTGGGAGAAGGCTGAAACATTTTAAAATATGTATATTAATGCAAATGAAATGAAAATTTCTTTTAAGACAAGTGCAAATGCTAAAGACCAAAAGTGTCACCTTCATGTTATTATTATAATTATTTTTATTGATGGCAGATGATGCTGGCCTTGATACCAAACTAGCACCTTGCTTAGGAGCTACAGCACCAGTGCTGGAAAGAGATCCGGGTGGTGACTTTACAAGGGTCTTAGATCCAGTTGATGGTTTCTGCTGTCAACAAAGTATTATGGTTCTAAATATGTACATCCCATCTTAGTGATATTTTTAGAATACATTATGTAACATAATATCATATGATGATTGGCTCTTGTTATGTCTATAGTAAGTTCAGCCAAGCTTATTAGAATGGAGTCAGTCATTAGGTGTTTAAGATCCATGGTCTAATCTTATGAAAACAAATTAAATGAATGGAAACAAGTATTATTAGTTGAGATACGTCATTTACGAGTGAAGATATGTTAAAGGTAGGTAGTACTCATTTCGTTCATTTTCAGAACGCTTATCACTCACAAAAAGTGAAAGTAATCACCTTGGCTGAAGGTAGTCTTAGTTGTCTTAACATTGTGAGGCAGCTTTCTAAGTGTTCCCGCATTTTCAGATTACTTATTTATATTTCAAACAATTTGTTTAAAAAACATTAATTTTTCGAGAACCATTATTAATTTCTTGCATGTTTTTGAAGAGCAGATAAATTGAGAATAACACAAGGTATATTTCAAATTGTTCCCACTCGATTATTCACTGCCGTTTTAACACTCAGATTTTTTCATTAATCACACATTACTTCTACATAAAAATATACGTCATGGTGTTTCTATCCCCGAAAACCACCAATTTATTTCACTTCCATAGTTTCGATGTCAGATGACAAACATACCGCGCCATCATTATCGATGGGTCAATTTCATTCTCGATTCATTTCTCGCAGTAGCAACCAGATTAGCAACGAGTGATACAAAATATGTCAGAAAATTTCATTTTTACACGGACTTAAAAGAGGCATTTTACTTAGAATAAGTTAATTATCATGACTGGAACAAAATTAGGAAAATATAAATGTGCGTTAAACAATGTCGAAACTAATACTCAATAACGTATTGTAGCAGGAAATATCAAGAATTTTAGTATTTAATTCGAAGTTGTAACTTAATGTGAAGCAATTGTATTATTATTGAAAAGTTCTACTGGGTCTCTGCTCCCCATCTTCAAGTTTTAAGTTCAATTCCTTGATTCATTGAGCAAATGCTGAGATGGTACCTTGAACGCTAAATGTAATTACTTTCCTCTCTCCCAAACGTCAATGCGGAATTGCGGGCAAGGACTTTCACATAGAGTTATACTGCGATTTTTCTGACTTCGCCCATCAAGGCCCGTCTTCACGATGGAATATGTCACGGTATTTCGCGACGTTTTCAGTCGTGCCGCCAGGTATCGCATGATCAAGCAGTGCTTGCGGTCATGTGACTTCTAGTGGTTCGACGGAGAAGACGCAAAATACCGTGTGATATTCCATCGTGGCCATAGGGGCTTGAGGGGCAGACTTAGAAAAATCGCACTATAGCAATTTAGGAAGATGCCATGACATCACAAACTTGAAAGCACCTGAAACTACGATCTGCCATATTGCTGTGCCCAAAACGCTTGTAGGTGACGTCGTATTAAAGTATGTTATTTGTAGTGGCGTAGCGTCAATCGATGTGAGTGATGCGTGCATCCATCATTCGATGGGTTTTATGATTTCGAATCTTTAAAGAAAATTGTCTGTTAGTCTATATTCATAACTTCATAAATGAGATGGTTAAGAAATTTAAGAAGCTTCGAATCCTTACCGTACGTGTTTCTCATTATCTCTATGCAAAAATATATTCTTTTTTGGACGCTTCAGACCACTGTATCGATAACAATACCTGGTTTTGTAACACTGGTTTCGCGTAAGAGAGTGGCATCCGTTCCCTAAGTTAGATTCTGTTGCAAGGTCAAAGACCTTTGAGAAGGTTGCCTATTGTGGATACATCTTAATGAAAGTGATATATCTTAATATCTTAATGAATTTTGATTGGGAGACAACGAGTAGGTTACAGTGAGACATCTTAGAGTCTATTGTCTCAACAGTATTTTTTTTTTTACATTTTTTTTAACTTTTGCTGCATCAGTTTGAGTTTCTGCTGTACGGTCATTAATAATGTAATATATTTCCTATTACTGTAAACTACGTAAACTATTTACTATTGCTATTTGCTTTTCATTGCATCCACTGCCCGATCTTTCAGAGACGCCACTGGTTATTTGTTATAATTTTTAACATTTAAAACTCTTGTTCAGAACAAGCTTTCGTAACAGTTCGTTATAGTTACTTATGTGGCTTACTGCAGTACAAATCGTTTGGGGAATGCGTGAAATACTTTTCTCATGTAAGTAGTTACTTTATATGGTTTGGAGAACGTAGTAAAATTTGAAGATAATGGTTAATTTTCGTGATTTTTTTCTTCAAATCAAAAAGGAGAGCACTTTGAATAAGATGGGTGAAAAGACGCCTGGCAGCCCAGTAGCATACAACAAGTTACGTTCAGTTCATTTTCAAGAAGAAAATTTTGATAGAACTTCTTTGTGATACTACGTGCGTTTGTGGAAACTCGCAGTTCCAACAATTTTAACAACTTTTTTACCACACCTAAAAGAAGTAAATTGTGCAGGAATAATTATTTACTGAAGATGTTTTCACAAGGGAAATTAACATTATTATTTTTCACGTCTTCTACAAAGAAACCCGAAAGTTTTGCACCATGTTGACATCAATTGTATTACTGACCCATCCACAAACTCCAAATTTTAGGACCCTGCTTCTTTTACTACAGAAGAGAGTACATAATGTTTTTGTTAGGAAATGGTGAAATAAAAAGTAACAATGCATTTTTAATAATATAATTGGTATAGTAACCAGACGTCGAATATTGTGACAACAGTAATTCTAAGAATATTTCGTAATAATTAGTGCATCATGTGCTCCTTCAGAATGCTAGCAGTGTTGTTTTATTTGCTCACTTTTTGTGAGAGATCGTATGAGAAATCTCAAAAACATTTGAGGTTATTTTGGTTCTCATACACTGAAAAAACTTTACAGTGACACCACAATTTTTAATTTATAATGAAGCTTCTCCATTTTAGTTATTGTACTCTTCAGTGTTCCGAAGATTGTTGAATGCCATTGCCATTGCCAAATGCCATTGAAAAATGGGTACTACCCATTTATTATCGTGTTTGACCGACGTGTTTTGGGCACACCAATATGGCGGTCTGGCTTCACTTGCGGAACTTGGTAGAAGTTGGCAATGCCACGTCCATATATTCATAGCTCCATGGTCCTACAGCACCTCAGTTCAGAGATTTTTTCTTGTAAATTAAGCATTGTAATTTAATCTAGATTGTTTCAAGAGAAAAGATCTCGTTCAAGAGAACAAGGTATCACTGCTGTGGCGTTGTGAAAGTAAACATACAGACATAAAATAGTATATACAAGTTTTATTTACAAAATGTACAAAAATGAATTGAACTACCCGGACACACTTTCCGGTATTTCCCTACCGCCAGGCGCGATCGTAGTCTTGTGAACACACCACATTTAACAGAGAGGCCCCGCCTCGTGTGCACTCTCCTACTGCGCCACTCACGTGACTTCCGTCACTTGTGCAACGCACGAAAACGCTCCAACCTGGGCGTGAATTTTGCACAAAGCGCGAGGTCTTCCAGAACAAAACCCGTCGGCGGGAGAGAGTCGGCCCAACTTATACCACCACGTGACCACTGTTGAGCGTGGGAGGGGGGGTTGCATTTTACGACGAGTGACGAGTGTGACGAGTAGCTGCAGGACAAACCAAGCCGGCGTCATCTGAATCTAAAAATATGTGCAACCCCCAACGCCGTGGCTCCTCGCTTTTCAACTCTCAGGTATGCGAGACTTCTGCCTCCTCCTCCCACGTAGGGCAGCCAACTTGACGCTACACTGCGTATACTTCTATTTAAACACAGCTTCACTTCAAGGTCACGAGCTGAATGTAAAGGAGGACACTCTCAGTCAATCGGGAGCTTCGTTATGATTTACATTTTTGGTTTTAGAGCTCCCGATTGGATGACGGTGTCCCCCTCTCCGTTCAGCTCGTGACCTTCAAGTGAATCTGTGTATAAATCGGAGTATAGTTGAAAGACAAAGGAGGCCTACAGGATATGCAATTTCAGAAAAGAACAAGAATCCAGAATCATTTGAACACTTAAGACTTGCTCCAATGTGTTCGGAAGAATTATCACCAATAACAGCAGAAAACATTTTTTGGCAAGCAGAATTGAAATAATATCCTTTTTTTTTTTGTTGTCAAAATCTACTTCATTCAAATCACTTCACAAAGTTTTAACAGTGACAAATTACATTTCTTATTTTGAAAATGGACTGCTGAAATCAATAGTTTTGGATTAATGGTCATTCAACATTGGTAATATCTAGTATGCAGAATTTAATTTTTCGACGGCAGAAATTTAGACGAAATCCTTTTGGGCGTGATATAATAATAAATTAGCAAGAATTCTTGGAAACTGTCCAGCGTTGAGAAAGAAGAAAAAAATAAAGGGCGATGGGAATCATGATTAATCTCATGATACCTTTCGGATTACGTTCCAGAAGTCTGCAAAATTAAACTGGGAAACATATGCGACTGTGCAAAGTCCCTCCATGCCAATCGTGGTTACAGAGACCAAGCTGTGAATATTCGGTTGTATAGAATAGAATCTGTAGTCACAACTTTGAAGCTTACGATAAAAACAAAAAAAAAAATACAATTTACAAAAAAGATTCAGCATTTATGATATCCAAATACTCAATGCCTGTAAAAGTACTATTGACACATCAAAATCATCAATTTAGTTCAATACTTCCGAGATAATCTTAGCTTGCGATTTACATACTTCAAAATATACGAAAATACTCCTTTATCTTAAGCTACGAAATAAGAATAAAGATGATAGGAAAACAGAAACTACTTAGCTTATATTGATTCAAGTGGAAGACAGAAAAATATTTCCATCTTGTTAGCATTATCTCAACAATCTAATCATTGTTCAACCTGGATCATTTTCCACAATGAAAAAGGGTTTAACATATACTGATCTAGTACAGAAAAAGTAAATTCTATCTCACATTTGCGGCAGAAAAATTTAAGAATAACTATTCTTGACACATACATTACGCTGTAATTATGAATACGAAAACAAGACAGAAGAATTATTTGCCTGTAAGGCAGAGAATAATTTGAGACAAGCGCGCCGCATTAGAGGGACGTCTCCACTCTCCGTTTCAAAAATGCAATCTCCAGATTGGGTAATAGTTCCCCCTGTCCTAACTCACCAAGTGTAGAGAAATTGTAAACCGAAAATACTGGAACTGAGATTGAAAATTGTATTGCGCGTGGCTCCGATAGCAACGCATGTACTTGCGGCTGCCTTGGGCACATGGTCGGCGGTGGTCCTAGGGACATTTGGGCAGGCCCAGAATCGGGTAATGAAATCATGAAATCAGCAGCGGTGCCGACTGATATGTCTCAGGTCATCAACTGACCACATTGCAGTGCCTGCCCTAGGGTTCAAGTTCCGACGGTGGCAGGATTTTCGACATTGGCTAGATAGCTGGATCGATTTCAGCCGTTGTCTGGAGGAGAATTCTAACAGCCGGCGCGGCGGTCGATATTTTCCGTGTTTTTTTCGAACAATGTCAGGCAAATATCGGAGTACTACCCTAACAAAGGGGTCACGGACCGAAGCCAATCTTTCATCTCTCTTTCTTGTCCTATCCTCACCCCTTACTTACACACACAAACGAACATGCACTACACTACCACACGGTTAGGTGGATACCAGCTGGAAGCTTGGAACTTGTCCCGGTTTGAGTGGTGCCACGCTGGGAGGAAGTTCCTGGATGGGGAAAATCCAGCAAGCCGACGTATAAGTCTGTGCTGAATCTCGCCATTCAGCTGGGAAAGAACACAGCCACCTCCAGTGATAACATAATGTACTACACTTACTGGCTAATCACCATAGCAGTTGACGTGCCCGAAAACACGAAATAATTTCTACGTCAGTAGAGAACAAATTTTGAAAAATAAGAATCGACTTGCTTCAAATGTGTAGAATGTGGAACTTATGCCTTCCAGTGGTGAGGATTAGGATGAAGACAATTTATTTATTTTTCATTTTACATCTGTAAGAGCAAAATTAAAAGTACTTAATTGCAATAATGTAACATGAACCTGGACGTTTTAGATCTCAAACGCGTTCTGGAGATAAAATATCGATTGGCTATTACGAAGTACCAGATTACTTTACAGTAGTATACTTTACACTGCCTTGTCTTGTAAGCTCACACACACTTGTCTTTCCGGTCGTCGCTGCGTCGTACGCCGTTTTGTCAACATTCCGGCCACCGTATCGCAGCCTTCCTCAGGACTCAAAAGCCAAAAGCCAGAAGCCAAGTGCCGCGTTGGACTACCGCGAGCATTTGAACGACTCTTACCATTAGAGTTGAGCCTTCACTGTCTGCCTAGTCTTCCGCACACTACGTCGCAGGTGATACCTTATTTCTTCGATTATATTTGCACGCGGAGGGTAACTTTGTATGCAACATATATTGAGAAGGCAATTTTTGTTTTGTTGAAAGCGACCTCGTAACAATGGCAAAAACACGTCTGACGTAACCGCTGGTGCAAATTTATAATAGCCTGAACTGGGAGAGAACGGACAGGCGCCGCACCGGAATATTTTTGTTGCCGCGAAGCATTGCCTTTTCAATTGACCCTGCGTGTTCCGGGCGCGTCAATTGCTGTACTCATAAGCGTAGTGCTTGTTATACGTATCTATACTTCGGTTTTTCTTTCTTGGCGCGTGGGGGTATGTCATCAAAATGGAATATCTCACGATATTTCGCGTCGTTCTCCGTTGTGCCGCCAGGAGTCGCATGATCGCGGCTGTATCGATCAGTGCTGGCGATCATGTGATTCCTGGCGGACAACGGAGGTGGCAGGTGATTCCTGGACGCGAAATACCGTGAGATATTCCATTTTATTGACACCCCCCCCGTGCGCCAAGAAAGAAAAACCGAAGTACAAGTCAAGGCTCGTCCTCGTCGCCCAACATTGGAGCGTGTGCGACGGAGCATTGTGGCGCGAGAACTCTTATATTGCCATAAGCGGGAGACATTTCGAGAAAGTGCTGTAACAACTGCATTTACGTAGGCAATAAATTTGTGACGTTACTCCTAGGATTTGGTTATTTCACGCTCGTCTGACTTCCGTTTCGCAATCCTGTGCGCTCCGTCGCTGATACACCACTCGGTTCGGGCTTATCACCCACACAGCGCTGCGGGGTTCTCGGTAAACCCATCGTCATGAGAAAAGACGAGTTACTAGTCGTTTGGCGTGCAACCAATTATGACGGTCGTGTATCACTGCGCACTGCGCATGATATGCATCATATTAGTAGGCGGATATTGCCTTTCCGCCAAGTACCCTTAATCAACAGCTTTGGCTTCCGCGGCCGCTGCCCATATATTCTTCGCTGACCAGGAGACGCCGCGATCTAGGTGCAGTTGCCAATATTTCGGCCGTCATATTGCGGCCTGCGTAATGCCATGAGGAAGGTCGCAGTATGACGGCCGAAACCTTACGCGGTGTCTCCCACAGAGATAAGAATCTACCTTTACCCAAGCTCGTGCAGTACATCGCAAGGCGTTCAGCTGCTTTCTGTTTCTCCGAATCACGGAGTTGAAACGTTTAATATTGGTTGTTATGTTTCTCGGCAATCTGACTACTGGATTACTCTCTTTGTGCAGGTATAATGATACAGATTTTATTGGAAGACGTAATATCCACAGTACTCATCCTATAATATGCCGAAATGCACATTTCGATACGATGTCATTCTGATATTGTATTCAATGATATTTCACTTTTCCACAGAATCTTCTTTTTAGGAACAAACGTATCACTTTTATTTGTAATTACTACTAATAAGTTACTTCAGTAACATTTTCCAGAAGAAACTCTAGCCTAATGCAAATTATTTAATTATTTCTTGCTCATATGTTCAGTCGCCTACTTTGATTTAACACCCACTATATTAGTCTTTTGCAACTGCAGATTAGGCTATCTAAGAATGGACTACATTTCAGAGATGTGAATGGAACGTAATGAAATAATTCAGTTTTCTCGTAAGAATTAGTACAAATACTGTGACTAAAAGGGATATTTTCGTCATTGAAAGAAAGAAGGAGAAGAATGATAGAAAAACATAAATCAGAATGCATTCAAATACTTTTTTCTTAACATTATTCCTAATGGTTGACCGGGTAGCTTAGTGGTCAGAGCAGCTGGGAGTAAACCAGAAGGCCCGGATTCGAATCCCGGTCGGACCGACCAATTCTTTGAACAAATTTAATTATTAAAACGCATTGTTACTCGGTAACATGGTCACAATTTGGAGTCTGTCAGTATCCCCTGGGTGTTGATTCTATATGACTGCGGAACATATTCTTCGTATAGCTTCCAACAATAGGGCGCAGCTGGACGTAAACCACAAGGCCCGGGTTCGAATCCCGGTCGGGCCGACCAATTCTTTGAACAAATTTAATTATTCCTAAGATTTATTATATTAATTTATTTATATTATGATACATATGCTATTAGAATAAGTGATAAATATGTAAGCCTTATTAACAGCTACATGAAAAATGTTGAATAGATTGACTGATCTGACATTTCGACTGGAGTTACCTATGGAAAGTAGCAAAGAAATAATAAGTAACACCTTGCTCGTCGTTGACAGCATAAGTAAATACAAATCACGAAGCATAAATAAATACAAAATACAAAGTTATACGCATGTATCATACATTCATGGTTGCTATGAAACACTGGCATCAAGAACACATTTTCAACAACTAGCACTGGATTATTGCACAGAATAAATAGCTTTTCGTAAGATAACACGAAACATGAAAAAAAAACATCAATATAACTTTTTCAGAGAAAATGATGATCGATATTTTCGGATGCCCCTCGCGAACTACTGAAATTCATAAGCAGTTATTAAAAGTGCAAACTTAGTAGTGAGTGCATTCTTCAATACACTTTTAAAGTAAAACATTCGTGCAGTTTCTGTGATTGTGCGGAATTGCTAACTATGTGCAATGTGTTGCAACGTCGATACCCAAGGTGATAGCTTTCACTTTGAACGCACTTTTATCTCCAGCACTTAAAATGTTAATATTAATGTTAACGTCAAATATGATAATCACTCTGTAAGTATAATGTCTAGGAAAAGCATTGGGTATCTACGTATGGTTAGAAATAGATGAATAGCTTCACCAGTTGAAAATAAATCAAGTCGCAAGGTCATCATTTATTGTCGAAAACATTATGCCACTGACATTTTTCTCAATACATTTAGAAAACAATAAACTTTCATTTAAAAGAAATAAGGCTATAAATGAGCAAAATTAGTGTTAAAACTGGAGGGCGTAGTTATCTTAGCGTTACTTCGATAGTCCATTAATATTGCAGTACGGAACACTGATGCAAGACCACATGGCAGTAATAAACATGGAGAACGTTTCGACGTAGCGAAGAGAGTTAAACTTCTTTACGCACATATGTAGAATTCTCAACATACAAAAATTTAACTCTTGCAGCACACATTTTGAAAACTTATTCTCATTATAACCTACGCGAGTAAGAAGGAAATTAACGTACGCGGATTTTGATCAACGCATAATCATTTGCCTTCTACATCTTATTTCTTAACTAGTTCACATAAAATAGTCGTGTTGCAGTCAAGGTAGGTCCTACATCTAACTACATTTTATACCATTTTAGTATTTTCGCATTCATCATTATATAATTTTTTACGCTTTTGCTTTGACAACTCGCAATTAATGAAATGCGACTCGTTACGACTCAAATTGTCACACAAATGGTGCATTTTATGCAACTACTTTTCCCATTCTAAAGCTATTCACCCCCGCTTTGTTAAGAAACAAATCCTCAAGATCCCCTAATCCGTAATAAGAACTGTATTTAAGGAGTTTGATTTGTTTCATTCCTGCTATTGAATTATTTCCCCTTACACTAAATCCTTAGTCCCTGAGACTGTCGTGTAACAGTGCGTAATCGTCATGTCGAATGAGTTGGTGATGTGTGATACAATTTTATTTCCTTAAATTTTGTTTCGAACTAGTAAAATGTTCATTTGACTTAAATGATTGAAGCACTTCTACTTGTCAGAGTATATTGCAATCCTTTGATTATTTGAAAATATCCTTTTTCTGCAATAATTTGTGTTTAAAAATACAATTCTATCCTCATAACGGTAGTCGATAATTCAAGATTAATAGTTTGCGTAATTCTTTTGTTATACAATTTTACAAAATAGACTTGTAACGGGAAACATATCATCAACTATTTTAACGCAAACACAAAACTGCTTTCGTTTAAAATTTGTCGCTTATGTTCCTTCGCTTTTAGTTTCATTCATTTACAATTCATATCTCTCTGTTTGCTTATGGAATCAGCTCAATTATGTCAATACTTTTTTTTTTTTAATCTTATTGATTTTTTGGCAATGTTATCATAACGTTTGTTATTTTCTTAACCGGAAAGTAAAATCTAGTAGTAATGATATTCTTAAAGGGAATATCTGTTTGCGTGAGACACACGTTTATTCCATGCACATTTCGTAGGAAAAGGAGTTAATGTTTTTCGTACGGATCGATGCTCCTGCAAATGTTGTTTCTACCAAAAGGATGGGGGATCCTTTTTTCTGCAGACGTCTCTAAACGATCAAGTAACAGACAATGGTGATCTCAGGAATTGGATATTACGTGATATGTGAGGGCTTGACCTGGAGTTTGGGATGCTTAAGGAATGGGTGATCACCATAGACCATAGACCATGGTGATCACCCATTTCTTAAGCGGGTTTTGAAAACACTTTTGCTGAGACCGCAGGTCGAGGCAAAAAAATTAATCGAGACCATGAAAAAACTACCCACTTCGCGCACTTAATATGAAATTAACTATATAGGTGTTTCGGACCTCCCGAAACATTTATTTCTGTAAAAATCTGACCAAAGAATTTTTGCAGATTTTCCTAACTCTAAACTACGTGTTCTAGGAAGTAAAAATTAAAGATAGGTCTTTTTTTAAACTCTTCGTAACGCTAGGAGTTTTTAAGTGATGTCTGAAATGTTAATAGGATGGAAGTTGCAGCGTTATAAAATATAGTTTATCAGTTACCAATACTACGAGAAAGTATGCGCTGTTGTAGCACCACCAGTTCTAGCAATGATTTTGCAGTCCATAATATCGCGCTGTGGAAGCGTTCGCAATAAAGAGTGACCTTGCGACGTGGCGGGCGCGGGGCGCGACGCGCGCATGCAGGGCGCGTGGCGTGGCGGGGGGTGCGTACCTCCTGGGGCTTCCTGGTCGCGGGCCTGGCGGCAGGGACGGCGCGGGTGGGCGGGGACAGGGACTCCCTGCGGCCCGCGGGCGCCTTCTTCGCGTCGGACGCCCTGGTGGCCATGGCGTGCGAGGGCGCGCGAGGCGCAATCTCCTCCTTGTACAGCGCGCGCTGCCCGTGCTTGTTGCTCACGTACGTCTTGAAGCGGTCGTTGTTGTTCACGGGCTCTTCGACCGCCCTCAGCGGCCCGCCGACGTTGGCCGGCTTCTCGTAGATGAAGGTGCCGTCGTCGATGCCGTCATCGTACGCGTCCGGCGGCGGGGAGGTGTTGACCAGCAGGTCGTGGTTGCCCAGCTCGCGCACCTGGTACTTGGCGAACAGTTCTTCCTGGCGCTTGTTGTCGGGCAGGACGGTGAAGCCGTTGCCGTTTCCGTTGCCGTTGCGGGCGTGGCGCGGCACGTCCTCGCCGAGCGTCTCGTAGTTGACGTCGTCCTCGAAGTCGTCCTCGTAATTATCGTCGTGCGGCGGCGGTGGCGCCACCTGCTGGCGGCGGTAGTTGTTGCGGTTGTTGTATTCGTCGACGTGGTTGTGGTGGTTGTTGTTGTGGTGGGCGTTGTTGTTGTTGTTGTTGTTGGCGGCGGGGATCTTGCGGAAGCCGTGTCCGCCGCCGTCGTAGTAGAGCTTGTTGGCGGCCGGGTCGTTGGCGGCGTGCAGGGCCTCGCCGCGGGCGTGGCTCTTGGAGCGGCGGGCCACGCTCTTGGCGTGCGGCGCGGGCGCGGCGTGCGAGCGGTCCAGGCTGGCGCCGCGCGCCACCTTCGTCTTGGGCACGGCGAGGGGCAGCGCCTGCGTGTGGGCGAACGCCTGCTGCTGCGCGGGGTGCGGGCCGGAGCGCGCCTTACCGCCCGCCACGGGCTCCAGAGGGTAACTGCGGTCCCAGCCGTTGGTGCGGCGCTCTTCGAACAGCTGTCGCACCTTGCCACCTCCAGGGCCGCCGCCGCCGCCGCCGCCCAGCCCCACGGAGGCCAGCGTGGAGGTGCTGGAGGAGAGCGAGGCGGTGGAGCTGCCGCCGGCGCTGCCGCGGCCCACGCGCTGGAAGGCCCGCTGCTGCTGGCTCTCGTACAGCCGCAGCAGCTTCTGCTCCTTCTCCTCCATCTGCTTCTTCTGGAAGCGGGCCTGCGCAGAGAGAGAAAGAGTGGGCCGTCAGTCTCGGAAGCAGCCGTGACCCTTGCGGGCGGGCGGGCGAAGCACGAGGGGAAGAGGAGAGGCGAAAGGCGTGGGGGCACACGCGATGAGCGTGGGCACAACACACACACTCACACACACAAAGACCGGCGCCGATTCACAGCTCTCGAAGGCCCATTCGGCGACAGTAGATCGACAGGATACAATGCCACAGAAGGCACCAAGCATTCAGATCGCTTTTGTCCGGCACGCTTTCATCAATTCCTCCATTCTCATTCATGGGTGTGGTGCCCACAGGTCTTAAGAATAATATACGTTTATCTAATTGACGTTACTTGTCTTCTTTCAGCCATACGGCATTTTTTACATTGTCGTCACATAATAATTAATCGTAGTGTTCGTATTAAGTAAATAAGACGCATGAAAGTAATAAAGACAGACCATGAATAATTCTAGACTAAAATATTACAATTCTAATAATGTGTTTTTGTATTAAGGTTGACAGAAGAAATATTAGAAATCAGATACCAGATACGCGTTTCTTTAGAGCCTACGACAACACACAAATTCGTAAGCGCCTGTGTGAGCATTTTCCTAGCCTTCTTTTCTTAAGTTTTAACAAGAAAATGTTACAGATAAACATTTCTAAATATTACCAAGGTATTCAATTCAGGGTTTTCATTTTTTGAAGAGTTCAATTAAAAAGCCTCTCGAGATGAAATAGTTAACTACGAAGAGAAATACGTGGTGTTATTATTACAAATAAGACATTTGCGTATGTAAAAAAATCTTCTATTGTACAAACATTCCAATAACCACATTAGACAATAATATTACATAATGTTAGAGATCAGTTTCCAAATGGAAGTATATGTCTTGAAACAAATGTCAGAGGATATTTGTAAAGTAAACATACTTCTATAATCCCTTGTTTCATTTGTCCATTCAATCTTCTGCACAAGTAATACGATCGTTAGACACTCATTGCACATATTATAATTCTCCAACAGCTATATGTAAAAGTGTACAGCGTGAAGTTGCTGTACTTCCATTATATCAAAGGGATTTGATATTCTCCAGATAAAACGCTTAATCAAAAGGTTACAGCAAATGGTTAGCATGTCGAGAGCTTAGGATTTCATTAATTTTAAACGGTTTCTACAAGTTGGGAGAATCTATTTCAGCATAATCAAAATCTAACAGTTTTCCATCACGTTTGAACATCGGTAAGTCAGGTTTCACTCTACTAGCGGCACCTCGTTCGATTACATCGATTACCTTACTCAAGTCAATATTGACCCTGGTTTCTTCCGACGCCTTTTGTGGCAATGGGGAACATTCACAGGAAGCTTTTTAGTTCCACAGAACCGCAATACAAAGAGTAAAGCTTATGAATATTTCGAGGAAACAGTTCTTTTACCAAGCGCGGTCAATTACTCGCAAATTTGATGCGTTTTCTCGGTTTTATGAGTGCTGAATGCGCAGCAGCGTGCGATAGTCACTCGGCCAACCGTGCAATAAGAGTAACTGCATGCCAGGAATAACGGCCACCCGTTAGCTGCGTGAGATGCGAAATGCAGGTGCTACGCACACACCTTCGCACATTCTGTGCTGCAGGTGACCCCGAAAAACATTTATGAACCCCGGGTTTATTCACAGAGACTTCTTAATGAAGCAGGATGAATGAATAGTTTTGAGAAAAATTTCACGGTGAAAACAGAATGGATTGCTGTAGAGAGACCATTATATATGAATGGATGACAGAATGTCTGTATTTGCACTTCGGTTGGTTGTTTTCTTGGATGCCAATCCAAGAATAATTAACAGTTACTGGATTTTCTGATTAATGATGCTCATTCTTTGCATAGGAAAACGAATATTTTCTTTGAGCAAAACTTTGTTTGTGATTTTTGCCAGAGAGTATATATTTCGGGATTGGAAATCACCTCCCGAAAAATTGTTATTTTTTACATAAAAACATATAATTAAACATTCAGCAGTCATACAACGTTCAACAACCCTTCGTCCTGATAATTTAAATGTTAGATTAGTTTCTGATTATTTGATTAGGTTTTGGTTGCACGAAAATGTAAAGGCTTTGTAAATATAACTGGAATTGATAGAAGCAGACCTACTTTTACACTATTCAAATAATTATAAACTAATTTTTAAACATTTTTTCGTAATACTGTACTGTTATTTGACTTTACGCAACTAAACAGATGAACGAAAAAACATTCTTGAATAGCCGGCGGCCGTTAAAGATTTAAAAGTTCGTCGTCCGTTAAGAATAACCGAAACAAATGAGTTACTCATGAGTAAATGAGTAAACGCATGAGCTAAAGATGGTGCATGAGGTTTTTTTTGGTATTTCTTGTTTATATTACTATTTTCCATGAAATAAAATGGTATTACGTAAAATACTGAATGACTCACGGCCAATAACACAACTAACTAGTAAGCCGATAACACTAGTAGGTTAATAGCTGATTGTCGGCCTAATGGCGTAAACACTGTAACATGATTTAAGTCAACCAGATTTGAGTGAGTAAATAAATGAGCTCTGAATAAAACCATCGAAAAGGTTTACTTTTGACTTCGAAAATGTAGCGTCGTTCCCATTCGTAGCCTTGTAACACGCATGAAAATTAAGCCGCATTCGTAATGAAATTGTGCGTGAAATAATGATTTTGTGTCGTTAACGGTTATGTTTAAACCCCAAGGCAAACGGGTTGCAGAGGGGAGACACCCATACCCCACGCCCTGCACCTCCACCAATTGCACGCTCCGGTCCCATATCGGGTTTGCCCACATGGTGCATGAACAGCGCTAATGTATTCCGAGTGGTTCTCCTACATCCGTGCAAGTGGGCAGAACTCTTAGACAAAGCTCGGTCCAAGCTGCCAAGCCGCGACTCAAGTATGGCGGTGGCCTTCCCACAAAACGCTGTCGATAAAAATTCAGAAGTGGGACTAAAGATAGGCTGGAAAGTTTTCAATAGCAGACTTTTGACACCCGCCATTGGTGACTTTGATCCGTGGACGAGGCTTCGTTTCGTGCACGCCATTTAACAAGAGCGCTCGAACTTTTTCGTGTCTCTGCGAGATGAATACGTTATGTTCTTGCAACCTTGACGACCGACAAGTGTGGTTCGTTTCTAACTTTGTGGCTTTTAACCGATGGTCATATCATAAGGTTCCTCAAACTTCCAGAATATTCTAAAGCTGCGTGAAGTGAATTCAGAGAAGAACCGTAGGGGGCGACGTTTCGCACGAAGAAAAAAATGTGAAGCAACCACAGTCGAAAAAGAGTTGCGGTTGTGTAAGATATTGTACTTCCGAACTATCTTCACAACAGAAAAACGTTGCTCTAGTGGCTTTATGAATCCACATTTGCTAGAAATTGGTACCGGGAAGGAACGTGATAAAACGATTTTTTAGACTTCATCCTTAAATTGAATGGCTAAGTGGGACAGGGGAACGTTCTTGACCACAGAGGAAATATATCTACCCAATATTTGAACATCCGATCGCTAAGCTTATACAATCATAGGAAAAACAACTCGTACAACTTAAAATGTAAAATTATAGACGTTTTATGGGATATAATGTAGTACAACAAACCGATTTATAACGTAACCAATAAGAAGAAGTACTCTTCTTTATAATTTCCCCTCCAGACAGAACTGTAAAGTGTGGTCGCACTGAGACAAGTCAGTGATGAGGGCTTCTTCTACGAGAGTATTAAAAATTCGTTTCGGCGCTTTTCGCTGTTCTGTTTAGTATCAGTCACATAATATATAGTTAATCTGTAACGTAATCTAGTAGGCGAGTCAGTGTCTGAGTTGTATTGTATCTTTCTTTCACCGATATTTAGAGACCGGAGTCTTATGTAATTACATATTTTTTGCCGTTATATTTTCACCTCTCAGAATTGTGCTCTTGGCAAATCAGGGCAATCCTAACATAATATGCAAATTTTTCTTTACATATTTTGTACTGTATTACATGTTTTACTATTTTTCTTGTAGTTTACATATTTTTCATTTTTTAAATGTTCAACCAATTTGCTTAAAATTATTTTGCAAAAATAATTAATGAATTTTCAGAAACAGTTTTTCCACAGAAATCGGCATTTTTTTCTAACACATGTTCAGAATTGCTAGCTGACGACGCGAGGTGCCCCATAAGATGACACGATCAGATGGTCGGATCCACGCTGTCTGTCTGGGTTAACCTCCGTCCGCAGTATATGTTTGTAGCGACAAAAACGCTTGAGCACTGAGAATATTATATTTAGCTATAGAAAGAATCAGTGACGCCGTGTTTCTTGATTCAAACCAATTTACAAGAGATATTAATTGTTGCAGATGTGAAATTCTAGGATGACGATGCTATTGTGATTGCCGGTCATTGAGTTCTCGCGTTTGTATAGGGGCTGTCATTGTTCTTGAGTATAGAAATGTACTCTGAAAAAAATTCAGTAGAACAAGTGGCATTTATTTTCAAAATTGATTTAATAAATATATTATTAATGTAATTTCAAATTGTTGTATAAATAAGAACGTGTTTTGATATTACATATTATATCCGTTTTTGCATACTTTTACATACTTTTATCATTTTCATTACATATTTATGTACGTATTTTGCCGTTTCATACTACACTTTTTTCCGGACTCTCCTGATATTAACCAAGGCCAAACGACAGTGAGGTAATAAATAATCAATAAAATAATCCGTAAATGAAAGCCACGGACGAAGAGAGAAGGATTATTTATTAGAGCTCATAGTTCTTGTTTGTCGCTACCTCAAATACTTAAAATGATAGGAAGATAAAGATTCATCATTAAGGTAATTATTGAGAAAAAATCTAACAAAAATTTGGATGAGAGTGATTGTTCTTCTAATTAAATGATTAGGTGAGGAGATTTCAGAAATTTGAAATAAAATCTCCATAAGAAGTGCTGCAAAAATTAGTGTTGAACTAAAATCTAGTTTAACATTTAATATCAAGTCATCTACTCTTGAAAATTTTGTGAAGTCATCAATATCATTGTAAAAATGCCATGCAAAAAGCATTCATTAATCCAGTAAATAGGAGAAAAAATTGTAGGCTGTCTTATTCGTGATAAAACTTTTATACAGAACTCTGAGATGAATTTTTTTCTGAATACACGACTTTTCAAGAATACTATAAGAAAGTATGAATAAAAAGGAAGTAAGAACTGGAGAGGGAAATATATTTCCTTCAGTAAAGCATGATGACAGTAGTCGCATGGTTTGTGGCTGCTTGAGTGCAGTATCTTGAGTTATTAAATACAACTATAGATATTAAACATTATTAATCTTGTGCCGAATGTATCACCCAGTACCGCAAAATTGTGTCTTACAGTCAGTTATGTTTTCATGGAAGATAACGATGAAATGTACCAGGACCGTAAATCCTTGTTGCGCGTTTTTATAATAATTCAAAAGCCTTGTGACACCATCTCAAATATCAAATCCAATCAACTCTCAAATATCAAATCCAATTCAGAATTAATGGAGATACATTAGTAAACTCTCTGAAAGGAAGATCTCTTCAAAGGTAAATATTACTATTTTGAAGAAAGAGGAAGATGAGCCAAAACGTTGGCTAGCCGGCTCCGCTTAGCCGGATAGCTAACGGTGTCCCCATGTGTGAGCCTACCAAAATTCAAAATTACATTTCTAAACTTTTTCAACAAGAACAACAGAAACAGTATTACATGTTTTATCACCTCCATTCAAATATAAATTGAGATAATATGAACGTCTCTAAGAAACGCACTTAAGGAAAAACAATACAAGAGGTTCAATAACTTTGTAAAAGACCTATTTCGACGTTTTCGATGTTCTACCGCCGTTCGTTTCGATCGTTTGTTCGAGGCGCCGATCTCCGAACACAGGAAGGAGCACTTATAGTCTGTGAGGAATTTATGTCTGAATATCGCTCCATTGTAATCAAAGCAGGCGGCCTCGTCGGCGGGGCCCGGGAGGAGCAATTCCCCGCCCACTCAGTGGCGTTATTTATGAGGGCGAGTGTACCTGGAGGCCGCGTCACCCATCTTAAGGTCGCCGTTGAGCTGTCGCTAGTAATGAGGAATGTACTTAGGGTATCGATCTACAGACGGCTGTATTTTGTACACATGCGACACCAACTGTCCCTGTGCTTTTGGACGGGAGAGGGGATTAGGAAGCCATCTAAAAGCCATAATCGAGCGATGGACGTGTTTCACAAGTGATGGGAATATGACATTCAGAATAATAAAATAATTTATAACTTTTATTTTTAAACATTAGCATGTTTATTAAACAGTGTAATTTCGCTTTCTCCTCAGGAAATAATTAATCATATTGTGCAATACGAAACTTGCGATTACCAAAGGTTGCATATATTTCTTTCTGGGAATAAAATGTTTCTTATGTAAAGGTTATTAAAAATGTATTAAAGATCTGATAAAATTAATTTCTTTTCCGTTTTTAGATACTAATTATGCATGAGTCACTTCCGATGTATCCTTCAGCCAAGAAATATTAATACCGAAAGCAGTTGTGGCTGTCCATGTCCTCATCTTCATATCCCATATACAGATCGGCAAGTTCGTCCAGATTTGGAGTTTGCCCCAAACGTATCCACAACATGTATAAAATGGTCTATTTTGGTAGTCGTCCTGCCAAGAAAACACGGCAGGACGACGTGAGCAGCTGTCACGAGTGTGCCATGACCTAGGATCCTTTTAACGACACGCTCAACAGATGCTTTACGACGGCTCCCGATAGGCCAGGATTTTATAGCCTTCACTGGCGGTCGTTCCGCAACCCACGCAGTCTGCACGCGGATATTGCAACCTTCCGCAGGCGCGGTGGATTTCCGGAGTTGAGACTGCTTGCAAAGTATACGTTGAACAATAACCGATCTATAACATCCGGTAGAAACGTTCACGGTGTGAACGTAGTTAACAAACAGGCAATGCCCATTAACAAACGCCACTATCGAAAACCATCGGCTTGCGTCGCCATGGTGATCACACGGCGACACAACACATATATCGAATAGCGTGCATCATGGCCACTGACTACGGTGGGGCATTAGCAAGGTCTCTGATTTGAAACTGTATCAGATTTTCGCACCTACTCAATAATCTGTTGGTTGGTTTCGCAAATTCTTCAGTTAGAAATTTAATTACACGTTTGTGACAAAAGAATAGAGAAGATGTATTTTATTAAGTGCTTGCTTAAAGAGTAGCCTCTTCATTGTTCTTACCGAATGGAAATTAATTTTTTCTTTGTATTTTGGAATAATATTCCCAACTTTCATTTCACGTCAGTTCTCGTCAGGAAACTGGCAATAACTATGCGATAGCTATGCCTTTAGATCAAGCAATGTATCCATTGAGTAATTCAAATATTTTTTCAAATTTATTTCCATCACAGTCACTTTTTTTTGCATACTAAAGATATTTCAGAACGATCAACATATTTCTATTTAAATCTGTTTTGAAATTATTGGTCCGTGTAACAAACCGGCATCAATTTTTTTTTTTAAATCCACAAAATTTTCAAAACTTACTGCATTAATCATTGGCCATTACTTCCCTTAGCAGATGATATGTAATTTTCAGAAGGGCACTTCCGCAAATGAAATTGGAAAAGCAATTTTTTTTAAACTTGGAAAACTACATTGGTTAAATCAACATGCATTGCTAAACTTGCCTGAAGGTACTAGGATATTTCAGGATGAACTACATAGTTTACGTAGTTTGATTCGAGTGGAATGATCAATAATCATAATCAGACGTATTATAAGTACGAATAATATGTGTAGTTTATTATCATAAATCTCTGATGAAAGCCAAAATCCAAATAAATGGCCGACACCCCGACAATGTAAGTTAAATACAATTAAGACCAAAACTCGATAACCTTAGAAACAACTTCAACAGGTGTGTAAACAAATTACAGAATTGCAGAACATGGTTGGAGAGTTCTGGAGACTTCATACTACTATTGGCAACACCATAGAATAAACCCGCAGGGAGGTTCGTCGATTAACGAAACAAACGTGACAAAGTGAGGGTTTGCAGAGAGAAGTGTGTTATTCGACATTTCGAATATGCATCACGTGCGCAACATATGACACTGACCCGGATACGAAGTGCGTTGCGGGATGTATCTACAGCAGCGATCGATTCGGTTTGACACGGGAAGGACGTTTCACAGCTGAAAGTTTGATTTATGTTTTATGGCAAATATGAGAAGATTTGAATTTTCGATTGTAGAGTGCAATTATTGAAAGTACGTAAGGCAAACGTGTTATAAAGTTTGAAAATAAAATATTTTTTATACACCTGCGCACTGTAGTATCTGGCCGGCAATTCGAAATTGCCGCGGCAAAGGGCGCCGGCGGCGTGCACAGAGCGTCGGCAGCAGGAGCGCCGAGTTTCGCCGAACGCGCCAAAAAGCGCGCTCAGAACAGCAATGGCTACTCCTTGGACTTCAAGCACCATCAAGCGAGCCAATTAGCAGGAGCCGCGGGAAGCCGTACGCGGGAGCTGGCCGTCATAAAAGGGCGCCGGCGGCAGATCTCAGCAGACAGAGTGCGCGCTGCGTAGTTTAAGCCAGACGGCAGAATGTTTGACTAGAGTTTTGTAGCACCTGTACATGGCGGCCGAGTGGGCCAAGATTTTGTATATAATAAATCTCCTTTTAAGAAAGCACGTGTTTCTGAGATACAACAGTGGCGACGAGGATAAACTCCGTGAGAGCGTGATGGCTGCAGGCGTCGCCATACAACAGTGGCGACGAGGATAAACTCCGTGAGTGCCGTAGCTGCAGGCGTCGCCATACAACAGTGGCGACGAGGATAAACTTAGGAATGAAGGGTGGCTGTGCGGAAAACGCGACAAAGTGCTGTGGTAAGTCGCTGCAACAGTGACGAGAGAAATTAAGAGAACAATGGGCGTCAAGGTAAATTAGTACGCGCATCGCTGAGAGACAAACTGGACTCGTGTGGAGAAACTTGCCTACAGTATAGTGCAATTGCTGACAAAAGGTATTGCAAAATGGCTATGGGAATGGAAATTCTGAAAAGTAGTGAGCGCTGAGACTCTAGTGAAGAACTGGCCTACGATATAAATAATTAGTGATAAACATGGAGGGAAGCCTCGAACATTTTAAGATAAAATTGGAACAGCAACAACGACAATTTGTGGAAAAAGTGAAGAACGCACCGGCCCAGCCAGAGCTGCTACTGCTACAATTTATGCACCAGCAGAACCTGCAACTAATAAGATTTGCATCGGGGCAAACGGAAGAATTGGAGCGGCAGTATGAGGAGCAAGTGCAGCAGCAGATGGCAGCGTGGAAGAAATGCAACAAGCCATGGTTGGACGACACGCCGCAGCAGGCGTGCGCACGGAACACGTCGGACGAGGCCGGGGCGGTTGGAGTGGCGACGCCGCGGGCCTCGTCTCAGGAGACACGGGACGCCCCTACAGGTGCAGGCAGCCGCACGGGGGTGCGGCGCAACAGTCGGCGCGAAGGCAACCATACGTCAGCAGGAGGCGCTGGGGCAGCAAGCTACCATGGTGGCGAGAAGGCATCACAGAAGTCGGCTAGAGGCCGCGACACCAATAGCGCGGTCCGGCCGAGCGTGCAGCGTGGTAGCCGGGAGAAGGTCGCCGCGAGGGCGACACAGCGCAATACTACTAGAGGCCGCATAGCTGATAACGAGGCGAGGGCAAGCAGGCGGCCGGGTGAGCAGCGGGTCCAGAGCGCAGCGCGGCAGGCAACGAGGACGCAGAAAAGTGCAAAGGAGGCATTCTGGAAGGCATCGAGCTCGGCGCAGGGGCCGAGTGAGCGACGACAAAGTGAGCCACGAAGGGTAATGGAGTTCACGGTGGTACAAAGCAAGAGGGAAATGTGCTCAAAGCAAGGTAGGGACTGCACAAGCTATAGTCGTAGCAAAAGTACGGATACGTGTAATAGCAGCAAGGAAGTGAAGTTATTCTGTAAGAACTTGGAGATTAGCGTCAGAGACCTATGGAAAGGGATTAAAATATATGGGAAAATGTGTGGCGTAAGTGATAGCAGTAATATAATAGGCAGTCAGCACGGATTGAGCACTAAGATTTATAGTGAGTTAAAGCCAAAGGACACGGCAAGAAAATGTAGACCAGTACTAGTAAGAAACGCGTGGCAGGAGCTAGCAGAATTGAGTAGTAAATTTAGGTCACAAGATGACGGGCTTAGTGAAAATTTAGGAGGGAAACTGGTAAAAGGCAAGGTAGTGCTAGAATCGGAGTTTCAGGTCATGGACACGCAGCAGCAGGCGCAGCCAGGTAGCGAGGCTGGCGAGGTACAGACACCAGGTAGCGGGGCAGCCGCCCCTAAGAGGTCAGCCGGGCAGGTAACGCAGCGCCGTCCGGCAGGAGGCCGCGGCTCGGGTGAGCCCGTGCAACAGGGCAAACAGCAAGCGGCCGATGCAGCAGCTCAAGTCGGGACCACAGGAAGTGACCACAGGGGCAAGTCTAATGACAACGAGCAAGCGAGAGCTTTTGATGGTAAAATGTTAGGAGTGAACTATGACGACATGGTAAAAAGGGTAGAAATATACTATAAGCGGGTAGTGCAAGACGATCGTGGGTACATCGAGGTAGACCAGGTTGAATTAGGCACGGAACTGGCTAGTGAGCTTAAGAATGAGGTGAACAGTAGAAAACCCTGTGTTAGGGAGAGTTATTCAACTAGTGGCGCGCTGGGAAATCGGTTAGAAAGATGGCAGGCGTCGGCAAATGAGCTACAGGACATGAGGCTAGTCTTTGCGTTTAAGCAAGAATTCGGGAAGGCCAGTGTAGTGGGCAGTGGAAAACAATGTGACATGAGGCCCGTAGCTAGTGAAGCTAAGTCCAAAAATGGTGTGACGAAAAGTGACTCAAGTGCTTCGCAGCAAGCAAAGTTACGGGGCCTGGTAGCGCGTGTGTTTAGAGAGCGGTGCGTCAAGAGCAATAGTGGCAGGTCTACAAAACGTAAAACCAAACGGAAGAGATGGTCAAGTGCACATTATAAAGTTATGCCATGGGTTGGACAGCAGGAAACAGTAGTAATGCTAGGGCAAAAGGCGGTAAAAGTGAAACGCGGGATAACAATTCAAATATCCAGTGGAAATGGCACCCGGAAATTAATTTTCGCAAGTGTTCAGCTAGTAAGGGGGAAAAGAGTATGCTTAGAATACTATCATAAAGAAAGTTTAAGAAAAAAAAGCTGACAGATTTTCCAGTTATGGGGTGCATTATGGTTCTGTTTCACATTTGTTAAAGTTTAATTTAAATGTATTCTGTGACAAAAGAAATTGTTGAGTGCATTCATTTTTTTGACGAAGAGTGTCAAGTAAATGTGGTTAAGCCAAAAGTAATTGGTGAAAGATTAGTAGAGTAATATAAATAGATTTAAGCGTGGTGAATCAAAGTTAATTGTTTTATTTTTTTCTTATGTAACTAGTTCAAAAGTACAGATGGTAGCTTGAAATTTGTTAGCGTCAAGAATTTGTGTTCGGGTTGATTGTTTTGTGTTAATGTTCGTTTAGCGAAGAGCTATTTTTGTATATTTGTACAACAACAATGTAAAATGCCAGAGAAGTTAGGAAGTTTCATGTGTACCATGAGGAGATGTAGTGCCGTAATGTAAACGCATGACTGCGATCAGATTCTTATGTCTTATGAGTTTGTTACAGTGACTGTCCCCTGAGCAACGAATGGAGCGTGCCGCTATTCGTTGCATTCGGGTGGGGAGGGTGTAGTATCTGGCCGGCAATTCGAATTGCCGCGGCAAAGGGCGCCGGCGGCGTGCACAGAGCGTCGGCAGCAGGAGCGCCGAGTTTCGCCGAACGCGCCAAAAAGCGCGCTCAGAACAGCAATGGCTACTCCTTGGACTTCAAGCACCATCAAGCGAGCCAATTAGCAGGAGCCGCGGGAAGCCGTACGCGGGAGCTGGCCGTCATAAAAGGGCGCCGGCGGCAGATCTCAGCAGACAGAGTGCGCGCTGCGTAGTTTAAGCCAGACGGCAGAATGTTTGACTAGAGTTTTGTAGCACCTGTACATGGCGGCCGAGTGGGCCAAGATTTTGTATATAATAAATCTCCTTTTAAGAAAGCACGTGTTTCTGAGATACAACACGCACTGGGGCCATGGCTTCCATAAACTTTTTGAAAGAAGCCCCACATTTTTACGTAAAACCTTTTTATTTTCCCGAATACATACGTATAAACGGAGTAATATACGTAGTACAGAGAAAGTTATGTAATGCTGCGCGAAAAAACGGCGGATTTTCGGCAGAAAAAAATTCATTGTCGGGCCCTGATAACGAAAAAGTGGAAAAAGTTGCGAAATTAAGAAAAAAAACTCCTTTCAGGACGATCATCTTAAATCTGTTTAGAAATTATTGATCCATTTAACAAACAGGCATTTAAGCTTTTTTTTCAAAACTTCACAAAATTTTCAAAACTCATTGTATTAACCATTGGCCATTACCTTTCCCTTAGCATGTGATATGTTATTTTCAAAAGGGTACCTCCGCAAATGAAGTAGGAAAAGCATTTTTTTTATACTTCGCAAACCATATTTTTTAAATCAATATGCATTGATAAACCTCTCCATTTTTCGTTCGTTTCGAATGGATAGTGCTAATTGCACTCTTTAATAGGACCTAATGTTCATTTTTGGTTATTTTTTGTTTCTAAAAAATTACACAAATGTATTTTTTAAAGATCTCTCACACCGTTAATGTGCACATTTCCTGCAATTTGTAAAAACTATTGTATTTGTGAGTTAATGTGCTTGAAATGGCTTCTAGTGAAGGTTTTCAAAAACTCAAAAGGTTTCTGTGAAAAAGAGTTTCAAATTTCGAATTTACAGTAGCGCTTAAACGCCATTTTCTTAAAAACTGCTCAAATTTTTCAAAGAAAATTGCCATTTAGGACGATGTTTTACTGTTCTTTAATATTCTTAAAATAATATTTCAGTTCTACTATTAGGAAACCGAAAAATTAAGAAAATGTCAAAAAAAATTTACTTTGGGCGGCGATAAATGACAGCTGGCAGGAGTATGTGGCAAGTCTGAAGAGCTAGCCGAGACAGAGGAAACGGAAATCATATGGGAAAGTCTGTGCCATTCAGTAGCACCACTAGTTATTTACGGAAATATGTTAAATCCTTAACACAATGTCGTATAGTTATAATGTGTACATACATTTTAAAATTTACAGAGATAAACACAAACGGATGGACACATTAGTCTACACGGATATATTTCCGAATCTACGGTTCAGTAAGTTTTATTTTTTATTGTCTAGGGATATTAAATTTAAGAAAGTAAAAATCTCTGCGTTTTACTTATGAAACTTAATACTTGTTGTGCTGTAGTCATTAACTCGTTGACTCGCAATGTTTCAATAATTAGTTTAAAGGTTTGTTTATTTATATTTTAATCGTTTGGAAAAATAGCACAAGCATGCCAAAAAATGAAAATTAGTGCATATTTTGAATGCGCAAAATTCTCTATTTTAAAAATGTTGCTTTTGATAGTGTATTTCTTGAAATTAGATATTTGTAATTTCGAATATGACTAAAGGAGTTAACTATAGTATCCAAATAATAATTTATTACATTGAGCGCGATTTGACATGTCATTTAGTCAACTTCATGATATCATCTTAAATGTATTTCATAAAAAAATGAAAAAATATAAGAAAAATTCTTAAACAGTTCAAAAATCATAAAAAAATAGAAATTGTGTGTTGTGTAGAGTGTTAATAATTTAGAGTAACAGAGACTTTGGAGCAAAAATCTTTCAAATCTACCCACGTAAGGTGGCCAAGTGAACCAGATTCCCTTCCTAGAGGAAGGGACGCCCTAAAAATGCTTTGAAAATGCTTAAAAAATCGAAAATTGCTCAATTACGAATGTCAAAAATGTATGAAACTACCCCGAAAAAATGTAAGTAAATTGGAATCGATCCATTCTACGAGTCCAAAAATGCATTTCAAAAACAAACAAAAAATTGTTGTATAAATAAATTGTTATATGTGAATAAAAACCTTTTAATGAATAGGCGGCCCAGAACTGTAGTTGCCCCCTCCTTTTGTCTTCAGGCTGTGCATGCCTATGAGTTTTTTTCTTTGTAAATGTAAATGAAATCTTATTTATCTGATTTCATTCTTGTATGGGTGGTTATAATTCAAGTATTTTAAGTTTCTATTATTATCTCAGAAGGAATATAATTATACATAATTAAAGTAGTGAATGTTTTAATAAGTGCATCAAGTTGCAATGAAACTATTCACATGATACAACGAAAATGAAAATATTGTTATCTCTTAAAAAATACATTTGCAATAATTCAAAATTTGGAGTACTCATTTATAATCTTGCAAGAACAAAAAACCACGATATTAAAGTAAAATGTTAAAAAAACGAATGAGATTAGTATTTAGGTATTTTATTGTTCTTAAATATGAGCAATGAAGTGATTTTCGGGGATTTTAAAAACAAACGAGAGACTGAAGAATGAAACAATGCAGGAAAACGAGTGAACGTAGTATGAAAATTATATATTCCTATCGAAAAAGAATGAGAATAACTAAGAGTTGTAAAGAAGAAACAAATATTATTAAGAAAAAAATAATAAGTAACAAATAGTTTCATCTATTGTATTTCTCTGTACCAAATAACGAACAGATAAATGCGTTTAATTCTTACTAGCAGTGATCCTGATATTTTAATATTTTCAAAAACTGTTTCAAAGCCATAAAGTCGTAATAATTTGTGAAAATACGAAGTGAAATATTGTTGAGATCTTCAGTTTAGAAGACACGCTCTTAACCTAGCCAGTGAGCGGGAACGTTTACGCTTGTTCTGCGGTTGCAAAGCGGTTTTAAGGATCGATTGTGTTTTACATCGTTGTTACCATTAATCTAAAGTCCGGTTGACCGCCCAACTTCATTGACAAGTTGATTAATAGCACAAAAACAATCGTAGGCTTTACACTCGCCAACACGTATGAAATTCTCTATCGATCATGTTTTGTCAAAAGAGATAATACAATTCAGCTCTTGACAGTCTTATGAAAGAGAATCACATCCATCGCAGGATTAATAATTTCGAATTTAAAAAAATAAGTAAACGCTTTTTTATTCTTTTTTCAATTTACGGGGCTGAAATTTTTATTTCAGGAGGAAATGTTTAAATTTCACGGAAGACGTTTAATACATTTCTTTACAGTTTCAAACGTGTCACATCGAAAATGTCAAATGAGCAAGGAACTTATTTTTCCCCTTATCAACAGATCCTTAAAAGGAACTCCCAAAATGAAAACAAATCTTTGATTAAAATTCTTATAATATGTTAATAATTATGTTTTCTTTGCTTATTTTCCAAAGAGAATTACTATTCTGTTCATAAAATAACAACTCTAAGTAATTGTTTCATTTCCATAAACAATTTTTAAAATGACTTGAGAAGGTAAGGAATATGCCCTAAATCTCCGTTTCGTCTCTAGCATATTTTTCCCATATTGAACCACATCATGTGTGGTACATTCTCCTTTGTAACAAACATCATGGCCCATACAAGTCGCATTCCAACTTAAAATTCACAGCAGTGAACGACTCAGCCACATCCATTCAACACAAACTTTCCAACAGAGACAAAAAGAAAAACAACTAAAAATTACAATCACTTCACGCTGAAGCCACGATGACCAGCAGGGTAGAAGAAATAAATCTCTTTCGGTTCCAGAAGCCACCCACATCGTTTGCCCCAGTTGCGCCGGGTGAATCCCGTATATATCTCGCTTATCGCTTGCGAAGTCATACGCCTGGTTTTCCTCCACGTGGGGCTGTATGGCTGGGAGGGTGGCAGGAGCGGGCAGAGGGAGCAGAGGGGGGCAGGGGGGGGGGTAATCCTGGCGTAGCGGCGCGGCGCGTGAGGAATGGCTCTTTGGGCCGCGGCCGCCAAGCGCATCTTCTTCAGCCCCCCTCCCCAGCGCCACCCCCCTCACCGCACGTTGCCAAGCCCGCTGTGTTGTGCTCTGCCGCGCTGCACTGCACAAGCTCGCGCCTATCCTCAATGTCGGATAAATGTGGACTAACCAAAACTACTTCGAAGTACTATCTTCTCAAAGTGTAATTGAATTCAAAATATTGTCATATATAAAGTGCGAACAGTACTCAAAAGCCTTCAACAGCGCAATTATAATCTAAATATATATTTTTCATGTAATTTAATGTACCTCAAAACTTCAAAAGTTGGTGAAAAGGATAGTCAAATAAACTATTGTATAATCTTCCTTTAAATGCAACCGTAAACTTTGGCATTGAGAAGTACATGATTTTATATTAAAGATGACCAACTTTAAAAAATTGAAAGTAACAATTAACTTTGCTCTTATCCCGAATTACAATTTGTTAGGAACGATACTTCAGTGACCAGGCTATGCCAGTGAGAAGGTAACGACGAAAATGGCAAAAGCGTAATAACTCCAATTAACAGGTAGCTTCTCAAAATACACGTTTATTGCACAATTATTAATGCTCAAGACAAATTAAAACCTTAATTAAATTGAATAATTTCAAACTTTAATACGCTTCCGACAACGCGATTTTGCAAGGAAGTTTATTTCAGTATTCTGTTCAACATGGAGCAGAGTTTTGATTCCAGAAGTAATTTTAAGTAAGGATATTCCAGAAGTAAATTCATTAATTAATTTGTAAAAACAATAAAAAATATGTGAGTTTGGGGAAGAGAAAAACTACATGTAAGGCCTAAAAGGAAGACATGTAATTCATTGGTTTTATACTTGTCTTTGAACTTACTATGTAGTTTTCAAACGTGAAATGTTACGACATACGATACGGATTTTTCACGATTTAACTCCCCGTTTCATTAACTTTGTAACACGTGCGTCATATAACCCGCAGTGCAATTCTTTTTCGATTTGTTTCATTTCGTTACGCAGTTTTCAGGCATCCCAGCACCTTTAATAGCGAACTGAATTATACAACGCTTTTATTAGACGACGACGCTGGTAGGCCCAGGCTTGTCAGAGGCGACTGCGCCAAAGTGCATACATACATTATTAGATGGAATATAGGGCGTCCAAGTCAAAACGACTTCAGGAACAAGTTTTCTATAATGGTGCATTAAAGTTAACAAAAACTGTTTAGATATGTGTAAGATTATCTAGTAAAATTCCTTTACTGTATTTGGACTTGCGGAGCTTTAAACCTGTGACAGTACGCATCATTTACTCAATAAAGACTTGTGAAAGGCGAGCGGAACTGCCATATACGCCGAAAGGTTTCGCGTGTTTCGTAAAATGTAAAATACAAACAGTGCTTTTGTTTATTATAAATGTACGAGTATTACTTAAGTTAAAATGCTATATACTTCTTTTCCAAATCTGTTCTTTTGCATCAACTGGAGAATCGCGAATTTTCGCCAATAAAAGTGGAATGATATATGATGGAAACAAATAAGCTCATGTCGTATCATCTGGTAAAAACACAAATGGAAGAACGACACTCCTGTAACACTTCTATTTTTAATAATATTATTTATAAAATTCAAGTAAAAGTATTACGTTTGCACTAACAGAACCAACGGTCGGGACTGTCGAGGGACTTTCCCTTGCAACAAATTGTATTCCATCTTTCTGCTCCTTTACATCGTGAAATGATGGGGCAGATAAAAGTTCTAGATTATTTCTACTTCCAGGACACACAGTAGAATATAAGAGCCCATCAAATCAAGACTATTAATAGAAAAATACAAAAAGACAATGTGCTATCAATTTACCAGCAGCCAAATATGACGAGATCAAAGAGGTTCAGCACCCACACATCACTGTCATCTACAGACCGTAGAAGTATCGGTCGTCCTAGCCAATCCAATTCGTCGAGATCGAGTATCCAGTCCTTTATCGGTCCAGCGGAGGCGGGTCGTTAGGCGTTGCCTGCGAGCGCCCGTAACGAGAGGCGGGTGCGTCTGTGTGCGCGGCAACGGAACCGGCCAGTCAAGAAACTCCGGCGACCGTGGCGCGGCGGCGCGGCGTGTCGTGGGTGGAAGCGCACGCCGGTTCCCTCCACTCCCCTGCAACTCCCGCCCACTCAGCGCACGACCATTGCACACACTCGCGTACAGAGCGCGGCTGCAATGAGTGTTACAAAACGCACGATTTGTTTGAGAGTAACTAAGTTTTCTGCTTCTTTCGTAATAAGTATGACGCATTCGTACTATACTTTATGGCCGTGAGAATCAAATATATTTACTCCACGTTTGAAATCCAATATAACATTCGTTCCAATGATCTTCTTTGTGTATTGCGGAACTATGTATGTACGTCACAGCACAGCAAGATAGGTATTAGGAGAACGATTCCACTCGTGAAATTAACACCAATGGCGTCCAATTGCATATCTAATATGCACCAATTAAGACTGTGAATAAAAAAAAAAATTATCGCTTTTTGTTACCGCCTCCTTTCTCCTGGCCAATCACAAGGTACGCTAGATCAATCATAGAAATTGCTGTCATTCAGTGAAAGACAATGTAATTTATATTTGGCGCATTCTGAAACTTTTCTGGAGATAGGATGGTTTTCTTAAATTCAACTTGTGCATTGAAAAGTTTCAATGCACGCTTCTCGGCAATTTTTCTAAAGTTTCCAATGCACGCGTGATATTATCTACGATAAATTCCTCCTCCTCTAGGTTCAGTTTTCGAAAATAGAATAGCTTAGAGAAAGTGATAAATCTTTCTCAGGAAAAATGGTCGTTTACAGGCGAATCTAGGACTATTGCATGATAATTGATGAAAGTGATTCAAAGGTTGTGCGACTTACAATTAGAGAGACTGCTGTAATAGCAACTACAATCACCTCCATTGTTCAATTCTCGTTAAGCCATTGTGAATAACGCATATAATTAACCTAACAATTTATGTTGCGTAGAAGGAGACTGCGTTGAATCTTCATGATTATTAGCTGCTTGTTCCAGTCTTTCCACCACGCTTGACAAGTTTTGTAGCAAAAGAAAAATATGGGAAAATTACAATCTTTGAACCCTTGAGAATTTCTACTTCCTGTTGTCTTCTGTTTTCCATTGCTTTTACATATTGGACATCAGTGTTAGTTGCATCATTCCCTTATATTAAAAGACAATCGAATTCAAAAACATATTTTTTACGAATAAAAACAAAACAGGGAAAGTTATTAGTGCTGCCGATACCCTGTGTGTGGGACATTGTTCATTTACCGTAGAATGTAGTGATAAATGTAACCATATAAAAAAAATTAAATTATTTTGTTGCTCTCTCTCTCTCTTTCCCCCTCTCTCTCTTTCCCTCCCTCCCTCCCCCTCTCTCTCTCTCTCTCTCTTTCTCTCGCCCTCTCCCTGTGTGTCTTTAAAACTTGTTTAGCCGCATTAAAAAAAGTATTTTAAAAGTTGTGATGTAACAATAAAGTACTGACCTTGCTAATACTTCATATTAAAAACATGCTTCGTGAGTTTCAACTTTTCAGAATGCCACTACTCCCTTAGCTTGGGGCGTTCCGAATTAAATTCACATGAGATCTTTGGCGAGATATCAATTAAACCCTTCGGTACATCGATTTTGAGTTAACTCTAATCCTCATTACCTAACCTTTTCAGTCGTATCAGAGATTATTAGTTTGATGGATGAGAGACAATGTTATAATTTGAGTAATGACGAAGAACTGGTGAAATACGAGGCATGGGAATCGGGAAAGCTTCGAGAAAACCTTCCGCTAACTCAATATGCCTACCACAAATTCTACATGTATCGACCGGGATTTGAGTGACGGTTCTCAGAGGTGTAAAGAGTCCACAACTGATGCATGATGTATCACGGTGTCGGTCAAGCACTGCCTTCGCTCTGTGCGCTGCACTGCGGCTCAGCTTAGTGTTTAGGTTTTAAATTAATAATTTTATTTATCTGAAGAGATAACTTTATGTATTTTACAGTTCATTTCATAAATTTCAAGAGACAACTATCCTGTATTTAATTTCGGTCCGCATTATTTAGTAGATTTGCGATAGCATAGAATATTTTTCCACCTCCTACTCCTTCCACTTGGAAGCCAACGGGTACAAGTGGTACCTCTTATCACGGTATCAACGACGACAGTCAACTGATCGAAATATTTGCATCTTAATATTAGGCACAGTTACATACAACACTATCTTAAACTGATATACAAACAATATTTTCATATGTATGTCCTAGAATTAATTAATTATGCAAACTAAACTTCAATTCCGATTTTCTCGAAAGTAAATTTCTGCCACTTGTACTTCTTGGCCTCTCACTCCATCGTGTATGTTCAAGCACTGCCTTCCCTCTGCGCACTGCGGCGCGGCGCGGCGCGGCGATTGCGGGGCTATGGCCTTTGCAATCGCCAATATGGCCATTATGGCCACCCCTATGGCCAATGCAAAATATTTGCATCTTAATATTAGGCACAGTTACATACAACACTATCTTAAACTGATATACAAACAATATTTTCATATGTATGTCCTAGAATTAATTAATTATGCAAACTAAACTTCAATTCCGATTTTCTCGAAAGTAAATTTCTGCCACTTGTACTTCTTGGCCTCTCACTCCATCGTGTATGTTCAAGCACTGCCTTCCCTCTGCGCACTGCGGCGCGGCGCGGCGCGGCGATTGCGGGGCTATGGCCAGCCGCCTCGCCGTCTGGGCGGCGGCAGTGGCGGCGGCGGGGGCTGCGTGGGCGGCGCTTCGTCACCGGGCGCCCAGCCGCCAGGCCGCCGCTGCGCTGGCTTTCGCCGCCTCCCTGTGTATATAAGGAGTTCCGGCGCGCCCGCCCGCCCTCTCCCACCCCCGACCTCCGCGCCCCCTGCCGCGCGCTCATCCGCGTGAGCGGGTTGCGGGCGAGGGGGGGCGTCCGACGGAGAGATTGATGGATTGTTTGGCGATTTTAGGCGCGTCAGATCATTAGCTCCGTAAGCGCAGTGCACGTTTTCTTCGGGAGGTGGCGATAATATTTTCAAACTAGATGGCGAAATCCGGCACCGACCTACACGGCGAATTGCGGGTTTTCCCAACTAGGTATCTCTCACCAGCGGGGCACCACCCCAGCCGGGACAAGCTCAAAGCCCCCGACCTGTCTCCCGGTATGTATGTCAGTCGGAGAGAGATGAGACGTGGCAACAGAAGAAAGGTTTCTAATCTTTGGACATAGGAAGAGCTCAACAAAAGGACTCGCAATTTTCATTAGTTAAAAATCAACGAATATTTTTTAAACGTGCGCGAATGCTTCAGTAAATTGAATTGACGTGAGTTTGGTTAGCTATTTCAAGCATTTGATATTTCCTAAGTTTCCTCTCACCTCCTGTAAATACTGACAACTCCCAACTGGATTCCCGCTCCATTTGTTAACATTTGACAGAAAAACGGTAGCTTTTTATTGTGGTCCGTGCGCGCTTAATACAATAAAAGACATAAATTTGCATTTAAACCATCCAGTATACGTGACGATAAACTTAATTTCAAACGAGTTGAGCACTCGGATTTGTTCAAGAAATCAATTTTATGCCCATGTGTAGTGTTAGGTCAATACTACTGTTTACTAAGCTGTAAATGCTCTACAAAGATATTCCACAGCTGTATGTTTATTTCAAATGATAAGTTGTAAGTTCTTGTGTAGTTATGTTAATCCCAGAGAAAATTCTGGCCTCAAATTCCTAAATGTTCTTTGAAATTTTTAAGCTAAAGAATTCAGTAGTAAATTTAGTTTTGAGATAGTAAGAATTGAAGTTTGTAATTGTTTCGTTCATTGTGTATCAGACAAAATGTGTAATTTTCATATTTAGCCTACATATCTAAAGGTGGCATAGTTTACAGAATGTGTGCTCGACGTGACGACATGCAAGCGATATTTTTTTTTGTACTCGAGTATCAACAATATAAGGTGGGACTCAAAATGGAAATAAAACAAATGTCAGGTACTCCCGAATCAGATAAAGTAAGCTTATTCTGGAAAGTCGGTGAATTTTAGAGAATGAATTACAAGGGGGACCGCAGGGAATCAGGCGCATTAGAAGATTAAACAATGTTATTCAATTTCTTAGTTTAAAAAACTATTTTCAAAATCCATTGTCGAAAATATTTTGACTTAATTTATTTTCCTAGTTTGGTTTTCATTTCGGACTTTCTTTTCTCTCAAACTATTTTCACTTGCATAAAAAAGATTACCATATATTCGCTAACCATGGGCTGCACATGTATCTGATTGGGGACTTCGTGACATCTATTTACTTCCATCTATTTTCAGTCCTACTTTAGATTGTTGATACTTGAGAACAAAATAAAAAAAAATTGCGTGCGTATCGTCGTATGGAGTACACTTATAAACTAATTATGCAAACTTCAGATAAGTAGGCTAAATATAAAAATAAAACATTCTCTCTGATACAAAACCTGCTTCGCGAATAAGAACGACTGAATTCGAATTATGTCCTAAGCAGTCCATTCCTCTCTTAATAAACATAATTAGACTATTCAAGAAATAATTTTAGATTTCGATTACCTCAACCTATACGAAAATAAACGAGATTAAATGTATGAAATGTGCAAAACGGAAATAAAATTTTGTTATCCATTTATTCTAAATATACATGTTTTACCTGTTTTCTATAAAAGCATTCTTTTCAAAAAATTAGTACTTTACAAGAAATTAAAATTGAAGAGAGAACACTACAGGGCAATTTTGATGCATTGCTTATGAAGATGCACGTCTTTGAAAAAATCAGTAATCTACGCCTCATTAAACAATATATTTCTGTCCTCTATTTCTCACAAAGATAATTTCACTTATATGAAATCAAAAAGTTAAGAATTTACTTGATATTAGCGATCGTGAAAATGTAACACCAATACATTTGTAATATTTTTATTGATAAGGGAAAAGTCGGCAATAAATAAAATTATTTCTTTTCGTGCTTCAGAAATTGTGAATTTATTTATACAAACTGGTAAAGCAGCGCCATTAAAGCCAGAGTAACGTTCGTAAAACTTAGTCGAAGAAAACAAAAAAAAAACAGCTTGACTTGGCTTAGCAACGGAGCAGACAGATGCCTCCCACTCAGTCTTCATCAAAATACGGCATGTCGAAACCCTCCTCGAAGGCAAGAAAGAGAACAGTGTCCTACAGAGGTCTGCGTCTCGAGGCCGCCGGCTTCCTACGCGCGAGCAACGGGTGAGTTGCCGAGCAGATCCACGTGGGCTGGCTGGGAGGCGCTGAGCACGCGTGGAGGAGCTGCGGGGGAACCAGGGGCGGATCCAGCCGATCATTTGGAGGGGGGGGCATCGTAGATTTTTGTTAAATAATAAACATATTTATTACATTTCGTATTATTTATGTACTGTAGATATGAGACTATACAATATTATTGTTTAAGTAATTACATAATTCGAGCATGAATATTTGAATCAATTGTGCCACATAATGGAAGACAAACGAACATTCTAGGCCTTTTATGACCCCCATGGCCCCCGCTGGATCCGCCAGTGGGGGAATGAGTGACAACAAGGGTTTAGGGGCAGTCCACTCGGAGCGGTAAAAACCCACTTAAGAATCAGTCTCCACATGAAGTTCTGCTTCACCATTGGCAAACCATTCATAAGTTACGTAAATTAGGAACTGTCCCTCACTACGTAAGTTACACCAAGATCCTGGTCAAGAATTTTAACTCGGAAAGGCCTTGACACGAGTCAAGGCATGGCCACCGATACTTCCACCATTTTCCTCCTGCTTCAATGAGCACTAATTCTTATCTTTCCCTTTATCCAAATTGCTCTCATCAGCGCTGTCGACTCCAGTGCCCCTTTTTCTTCTTCTTCTCATTTTCCTTTTTCTTCTTCTTCTTCTTCACAATAATAATAATAATAAATATTTAGATTTTTCGCCTCCCCCAACGTTTTATGCTATTTTTTATGCTGTTCAGCAGGTGCTGGACAGTAATTATTTAGTAACTTATCTTTTGTTTGAACCTCGTTAATTTTCTATTAAAATTTGTTTAATTGTCTAGCGAATAATTTCAAGTTACCACATATTTCTCAGAAAATAAAACTACATCAGACTTCCTTTCTGAAAATTGACGTTAGTTCTTTGATGCCTATTACATTTTTGCCAGTGTTTCTTATAAGAGAGTTAGAAGAACAAAAAATAACAATTCGTTCTTTAGGTTGTGTTAAATAATACAATAATTTTGTGTTTTGTAATATAATTTGTTCGTGAATGTACTATTTAATTAATGTAACATCTCCAAATATTAATTTTATTAAATTAACTGGAAAAATAAATATTATATTCAGAAAAAACGAACACGTTTACATAATTCATAGTCTTTTTTTTCAACTTCGCAAACAATTTTCGCGTTTAAATGAAATAGATCGAAACTTGTAGATTCGGTCGCTATCTACTCAGTAGCCTTTCACGAGAAATAACAGTTAATTTTTAATTGAATTTACTGCTAAAATTATCTTTCCGGAAAATAATGTTTTGCGTACTTTACAATGTTCTTAATTTTGTAGAGTGTGAAAGGAGTTTGCACAATTTAGAAATATTTATATTCTCTGAATTCTATGTCTTACCAGGAAGTATTGGGGAGACGACTCGTGCCATAAAGGCTAGTACACAGCGAGTCTTCCATCTTTGAGGCTCTGTCCTATCCATGTTGAATTCGTGGTGGTCAAAAACGGGCATTCAGCAAATTATATCGAGATTTTACAGTTTCCCCTGGATCTCATTCCATCATTTCTCCGTCATCGTTTTCCATCATCATTCATCTTATCTTTATCAATATCATCTTTTTATTAAATCGTCACTCAATGGCCTTAAATTATCCTAGCAATCAAAGTAAGTAAAACAAGTGACTGGGAGTTTATTGAGTCCAGTCGACTTTATGTCTTCTTTCAACTAATTATTCATTAGAATTGAATTTAAAATGTATTTGTATTTATTGATTTATAGCTATTTATAACGTCAATTGAGTTATTAAATGACTTTTGTTATAATAGAAAAATAGTGAAAATTATATTTGGAATACGTGATATTGTCTTCGGGAGAAGGGGTCTATAGCCCCGTGACCTTCCGAGTGCGCCACTGAGTAAAACAAACGTGTTCGCGATACGTCATATCCGTTTGGGAGTTGCCTTTCAAGGTCTTAAACATCCAGGTTTTTACCAAATGTTCTTGTGCGAGGACGTTATCCATTGGGAGTGTTCTGATCCGCAGTTCGACGCCAGGTGAACAAAACATCTGCAGCGCACTAAGCGCGCGGAAAAATTCTGGAAGGTCGATAACCTTTCTCATTTAAACCTGCGCGCCCTACTTCTTTATACTGCTTGAAAAGATTGACAGACGCGCGTAGGTGAAAGAAAAGTGTGTGTGGAGGTCAAATCAATGCGTTCGGCGGAATTTTGTGAATTGGTTCGAGCAGCAGGGTAGAAAATGGCGTGACAAGTAAAGGGCAGCCTTGCACGCCAGTTTTATGCAAATTTGTTGGGGGTGTCCGCTGACGCTGTTCTGAGTTAAAAAATGAATGAGTCAGACGTTCAAAGAACTCTCGCTGCCCACGTGGGGTTCGCGAGTCAACAAAATGTTATGAAATTAGAAATATTATGAAACAATACTGGAAAAAAGGACTCATGAAATACCGAGCGAAGTGGCTCGAGGCGTAACGCGCGGACTTCGCAGTAGGAAGGTCCGGATTCGGTCCCCGAACGGCCATCCTGACCGGGATTTTCATGGTTTCTCTCAATCACACAGGCGAATGCTGAGATGGTTCCAAAATACCAAGATCATCGTCATTAAATCACTTCATAATTCACAGGCTGGCATCCAACTGCTTTGAATATCCTCCCATGGGGATCACCAAAGATTGCACGCGATGTACGGATTACTACTAGTACTACTACTTGTGAAATGTACGTTTTAGAGAACACACATTTTGATGCTCACGGTTTTAATTATCTCCATATTTAAGTAATGTTTATAAATTGTCATTTAAGTTTTCGAGAATATCAGCTGAAACTTTTTAATCCAATTCCCCACAGCAACACTTATTGTAAATAAATATGTCTCAAAACTTTGCCATCTATTTGTAAAAATGGCTGGCGAACAATCTTATTGGTGTCGATATTGGGATTTTAAATACAAACTCGAACTATTTAAGGATTTCTATCTTTTCTCGATAAATACAAATTACCTGTATCTTAAAAATTGTATATCCATCGTTAAAGAAGAATAACGCCTGGTCAATTGGAAGAGAGGGAGGAAGGTTCTAAATCGGCCTAATATCTACTATCTGTAAGAAATAATGTTTGTTATTTTTTTGAATTTTTGAAAATCTAACGATTTCTTGGTACCTAGTTTAAACAAGAAGTTAAAATAGATCAAATTGCTCTTAATTACGCTAGTGCGTGATTAAGAACATCGTATCAATTATCTTCATTAAGAAGTCTATTTCATTTCAGAAATCGATTTCATAAGGAATTCTGTTAACGACAGTCCGTCTGATGATCACGAAACACTTAAGAAACCAGAAGAATACCCTTCACCAGTAACAAAATTGTACCTATTCATTTTTTGTATCATACTTCATCAAATATCTCCTTTTTATTGGAAAATATTGAATACTGGATTCATTTAGGAAAGCGCATAAAGAAATCTTAAGTAAAATACATATTAAATACTCTATTATACTTAGTTAACTGCTTCCTCAAATAATCCAACCCGTTTCCCCTAATTCGATTTGTCACGTACCCGCAGCTCCCGCTCAGAGGAAGACTGGCTGAGGTAGTTGGCATCCCAGTCGCTGTTGGCCCACGAGGACTCGAGGTTGATGGACACCACCGACGAGAGGCTGCTGCTTAGGAAGTGTTGCTCCTTCATTTTCTTGTCAGATCTCAGGTATCCGTTAACAGACGAGTCACACTCTCACAGCCCGAATCACACTTCACTCAGCTTCACAGTGCAGGGAATTATTTCGAGGTTCTGATGACATTTTAGCGTATTTGCACCTGAGAGTGTACTCTTCGAAGGCAGTTAGAAATTTTACAAACTTTTCTGTAGAGCGTAGTTTTAAAATCTATTGGTTTCTTACATAAAATAATTAACTCTTTTCCTTGACTTCTATCATTTATGTAATTTAAATAGAAGTGGATTACTAAATTTTATTCTAGCCTATTCCTTCAACATACAGATACGGTAAAATCGTTGAGAGATGAAACGACAGAAAAACGTTTTATTAAAAATATGAATTATCCCGTTGTACCAGCAACAAAGACAAATTCAGTTCATGAAAGATGAAAGTTATGTCACTTCCCGGTCTGAGAAAGACCGGGGCAAGTTTTTCCTTTCTTTTGTTAAAAATAAATGCTACGTAGTCCTATTTACACAAAACAAGACATTTTGGTGTTCCAGCACCAACGTTTGCCGTAAGTTCCCAAGGAGAAGCGTAACAGTGAAGAGAAACTTCGTCAGGATTTCGATGTAGCGCGCCGTCGCACAACCGACACTTGTCATTAACGCGGCGAAGCCCTCACGCGGGCTCGCTCGGCCCGCGAGGCGTAATTGCGAGGCCTCGTCCCGCGCGGCGCGGGGGCGTGAGTGCGCGGCGCGTCGTCACACGTTTCGCGTCAACGCGGTGCGATGTCTTCATCGCGTCAGCGGCGACGGCGGCGGCTGCGCGAATTTCGGCGAGCCGCGATTCCGACCTTGAGGAACTCCGCGTCCGCGCGCGACGATGATCGGGCCAACGGCAACGGCGGCTGCGCGAATTTCGGCGAGCCGCGATTCCGACCTTGCGGAACCCCGCGTCCGCGCGCGATGATCGGGCCAGCGGCGGCGACGGCTGCGCGAATTTCGGCGAGCCGCGATTCCGACCTTGAGGAACTCCGCGTCCGCGCGCGACGATGATCGGGCCAACGGCAACGGCGGCCGCGCGAATTTCGGTGAGCCGCGATTCCGACCTTGCGGAACCCCGCGTCCGCGCAACGACAATCGGCCCGGCGACGGCGGCGGCGGCGGGCGCACGCGGTCGCCAACACGCGCTGAATGCGGCGCGTACACAGGACGTCCGGCAGGCGCGCGCCGCCGTTCGAACGCCGTTCGACGAATTCTTGAGCGGTGACGTCGGCGCGGCCAGTGCGCAGGTCTGGCGCGGCCGCCGCCGGCGCGCCGACCCCGCAGGCCGCCCTGCCCTTCGCACCCCCGCGCCCGCTGCCGTTGGCGTGCGGTCGCACGTGCCGCCCACGCGCCCGCCCACCCGTCGCCCGCAGCGCTGACCGCGCGCTGTCGTGCGTCGATGCGCCACCCCACGCGGCGCCAGATGAAAGGAAGGAAGCGTTCGCATACGTCCTTGACCCTCTTTATGGTGTTGTCTGTTGCTCTTTGTCTACAGGGTACTTCAAAGATCTTCATCATGATAGTTCCTGAAGTTCTCTTTGAATGTTCCTTATGCGATGTCGCCTACTATCCACTTCTGTTCTCTATACTCTTCAGACTCCATCGGTTTTCTTTCACGGTTCATGTCGTATCACACCATTTGCAACGAATGTCATTCTTTTGTCGCAACCATAGTGTGTCATCTCAAGCTTCTTGAGGTTCTTACTATGCAACTCTTCTTCTCCCATTTTGCGCACACCATTGTTATTCTTTTTCTTTACATTACCCGATCCTCACCTGCAATTACATGTCCCCGAGACACATACAGAATAAGTAATTTAATGTTAAATTTACAGTCGTATGCTTTTCTTAACCCACACTAACAGTAATCACTTAATTTTAAACTTAACTTACATAAAAAATCATTTCTGTTTCGCGGTTAGCCATCATCACCGCCAAAAGTTAGAGTTTTCTTTATCACTTTACGAATTGCTTTTTGTTTCTCCGTAATCCGTTTCTCCGTTATACATTGTCTTCATTTTCTCCTCTGTAAATCATCTTCAGAACTTCACCACACCTGTAAGTTCATGACTTGTAACATGGTTGCAACACCCCAAGTAAATTACGACTTACTTTTCTATCCGGTATTCAGTATTTTAACTTTTACTTTCTCCATTTTAACTTTTGACGTTTCCCAACCATATTACTTGTCAGGAGTCTCTTTGTCTCTGTCATCTAACGGATTTGATTTTAACATCGCTATTGCTTATATATTGCTTCAATCTCGTAAAATTTTGTTCGTCATAATCGGCTATTCGTAAATTTTGCAAGTCATAATCGCTGGTGACGCCAATCACTGTAGTATTTTTTTCTATTGAGTACTTTGCTAAATAATTTGCATAGATCTATTTACCGATAATTTCACTTCCTTCGTAAATAGCTCAGTCTTAAAGATGAACAAATATAAGCAATCATATATTAATGGACACTTCCAATATACTTGTTTTTGATATAATCTTCCATTTTACTTGTTTTTAAGAGGATACGATAAACATTGCTCCAATATTATGAACACACTAATACATCATACCTTGTAATTAAAGCTTTAGTAATCCCTTTGCGAAAACGGTCATCCAATCTCTTATCAGAATTTTCATTTAGCGTCTTAACTATCTACCTCAAAATCACTGCACTGTAGACATACAGTTAGTAACAGTCTTGCTTGTACAGTCCCTAATGTACTCGAAAATCGTTAATTTTAAGTGGAAAATTAGTACTAATGAAAAATATATTACAAGATAATTGAAAAATTCCAGTTAAATAAAATGTAAAATGTTTGAAGTTCACCAGCACATTTTGTTGCTTGGAAACCTTCCTAGCGGCTAGTTCCCGAGCGACTAAATATGCTGGTGAATTTCAACTTCAAGGCCATTTCTTCTAGGTGTACAAATTTACATTTTATTTAACTGGAATTATTCATTAATCTTGTAATATAGTTTTCATTAGTATTAATTTTCCACTTAACATTAATCTTTTTCGAGCAAATTATGGACTGTATAAACAAGACTGTTACCAACTGTACGTCCATGTGTCCTGTCCCCAACCCTTCCTAGTGGCTCCCAAAGTCCAAAGTGCCGAGTTGATTCCGGGTTGGACGCGCCACCCGCCCTCATTCCTCGCCTCGCCGCTGCGGGTAGATTTCCGGGTCGCGCACGCCGCCCATGCAACGCCGGCGCCACCCATCACGACAACCACAGGGCGCCTGGCCGCGCGCTCTCGATCGCACGGCCTCTCCCCCCCCCTTGGAGCTACGCTCGTGTTTTTTTATCTTAGTGTTAATTTACTTCATTTAAGCTTCCTTGTCGAACGCAAACCATGCATACACATCATAGGTAAAACATGCCACTGTATTTAAATGGCTATCACAAGGAAGGTAAGATGGCATGATTGGCGGTATTTTTGATTTTTTTCAAATATATTAGTTCAAGTCATTTTTTTTGCGGTAAACGTATCTCCATCATTAATCTCAATAGAAACAATATTACTCGGCTCCGTTGACATCACAATCCAACACTAAAAGAGAAGCACGAATCCTGCAAACGGAAACCCGTAAATACACCCACGGTAGCTATTTTCGGGCACAGTTCATTTACTTTGCCCGATCTTTAGATATCCTATTACCTTTAATGGCTGACTTACATTATTATTCTCTTTCTCTCTTTCCAACATTGATGTATTTTTCATAAAACTGTACTGTTATATCGACATAATGTAAGCCAACAGTAAAAATGAAAAGCTACTCTTAACGGCCGACGGTCGTTTAGGATTTAACAGTGGGTTTTTCGTTAAGACAAATCGAAACAAATGAGTTGTATCAACAGATGGTGTGTGAGTTCTTCTATTCCAAGAAAAAGTATTTCTAATGTATATGCGTATTTCTCTGAGATGTTATTACGAAAACATTAAAAGACATTCAGCCAATATCGCAATTAACGAACTTGGTTGATTATAAACATCCCCATGGCTTACAAACTTCAACCGCCTCAGCTGTAGGCCTAATAGGCCTAATTCTTTCTTACATTTGTGGTCTCCAGCAAACTGTTTTCACTCGTTGCTCCAAGTCTAGCATTTCATAAAACCCCCTTTAACCCTATTCACTCTTCCAATCCTTCCTATAAAGAAATGAATTCACAAAACAGACATTAAATTTTACTGGGCTTCTATTATCCTTGTTTTAGGTCAAATTTTCGAAATCTACCCTACATATGATAACAATTATACATGATTTAGAAACCATCCTATATAAAAGTAATGGCTAATAAAAAATATTTGCAGCTCGTAGTCTCCGAAATAACCATAACACGGTTTGATTCACTAAACGTCCTTGTCACTTCACATGATCCACCTGATGCAGCGACACTCCAAACAGGAAGACGGGCTCATGAACGTCTTTAATGCCATCGCCCCATGATGACATCTAAACCCCTCCACGTGCGTCATGGCTACCTCGGCATGCGCCGCCGCCCCCTTTGTCGCCCCGAAGCGCTTATCTAGCCCACCACTCACGCAGCTGCCACTCCCACGCCGCTGTCCTCCGTCTCGATTTATGGCTTCCACGCCCCTTCCACGCGCTATCAGCGCCCCATCAGGGATACCCCTCCTGGCTATCTCGCCTGGGCTGAACTCCGAGCTTTTATCATCCACTCGCGTTTTCGAAAAACATCCTCGCCCTCCTGTCTTATTCGGAGGTCGCAAGGTGAACAAGTACTGTGAAAGATGGCTATGCCGGGATGCAAAATATTACTCGAAGTGACGGTTTTATACTTTATTGTTAATAAAAATGCAGAAGGGTGTAAAAGTAATGCGGCTCGTAATTGCATTTCTTTCAGAGCAGAACATAATGTCCATGAAAATTAAAAACAAATTAACTGAAAACTAGATGAACCCCTGAGATTACATCGCACAAAGAAACATAGAAACGTTAAAGCTGAAAAGTATAATATATGCACCATAAGGAAAATGGAACCCTCACCCCCAAAAATGTTTCATATCGTTTAGTACTTATTCTCTAAGACTAATGAATGAAATGACGGGACATTTCTAAAACAATAGACTCACCGTCAGCACGAAGATAAATATGTTTCTGAAAATGTAATTAAAATGTTTTATATTTACAGGGATCTGGGCACGTATGTTGTAGTGGAATAAAGCAGGAAATTTTGCTAACCCCCATCATTTAAATACGTAGCGAATCACTTATAATTATGAAAAGTGAAAATATTTTGTGAAGGGACACACGTGGCAAACGAATGATATATATTGCATTTATGCACATTTACAAACCTTCGCAATTAAAACTCGATTTTTTGACATAAAAACTCGCTCTATGTGCTTTGCTAACTAGAACCTAACATTTACAACGTCGACTGAATAAATAACGGCACACAAGCAACATCATGAACAAGTGATCGCAGAGAAACTGTTTATTTCTAATAATTTTCCATTAAAATTTAATGTTTATAATATAAACCCAGTTAATAATAACAAGCGACAACACATCTGGGGCCACTATCTTTCCTTTAAAGCAAAGATCACAAAATTTGGTTGCGCAGAATGTTCGAATGTCTTTCTAAACGAAAACCCGTGGTGTTGTAAATATAAAGATTATATTTCTGAGACTGAAAAATTCTTACTGTTCATATTTTTTCTTGTATACCTGTGAGATTTATTCCCTAATTTATCTATCCCACATTTTAAAAAAATATGGTCTGTTTCCGCTTACAGTCGATTTCCATTAGTTCCCTCTCAGACTGACCCACCCCTACGCAATGTCGAGTACGGCAGTTTTTTGCTCCCACCGATCGACCAACGTGTTCACCAACAGTGTCTCTGTAATCGACGCGAGATCTCGAAGAATTTCATTACTTCATTTGATACGAATTGCATGCAGACACGAACAGACGCCGACCTTGGAGAGTACTGCGACATCTACTTACGAAACAGAAACATCACAGGTCGCTCTGAATGTCTGGGTAGTTTCCGCTTTCCGGGACGATACAAGGCTGCGAGTACTCCCCATTGGATCGGTAAATTTAAATATTCAATGCTTGTTCGTTTCTTTCTCAAATAATGTCCTATGTGTCTCCATCTGCTAATGTTGTTTAGTCATGCAAAACAAACTAGGGTACTAATTTTTTCAACCCGAAGGAATGCACAAATTCATTCTTGACACAAACAGAAACTCTAGGTCGATCGTAAATATTCATGCGAAAACGCTGGGGGAGAGACTTGAGATTTCTAAGTATGGGGGTCACGTACTTCGGCTCTCTAACGCCATTTTTTATACCTCCGAGAACGAATGTTGCATTCGATCGGAATTCCCAATACTTTTATTCTATCGAACTCGACATCTTTAAGGCACGTGATACGAAACACCTACCGTATGCAATGCGGAAAGGCATCAGAATTACGAAGCGTACTCTTCAAAACAAAACGCATAGAAATTACGTGACGTTTTTATTACTCAACCGAACAGACGCATCATTATATTTCACGACGAGGAGGAAAAGAGATAATGAATTTTCGCCGAGAAGAAAGTGGAGTAGAAAGTTAACACGTATCGTATAAATCACACAAAGGTCTCGTGCACACAATGCCCCAGTTACACATAGAACACCGCGGCGCGGGTTTACAACTTAATGGCGGGCAGCGCGGATGGGAATTTTATTGCATTTCGGCTTCGTCTTCTTCTTCTTCTTCTTCTTCTCAGCGTGGGGACGTGACCCACATCGAAGGGTCAAGTATAATCCTTGTTATTAGGAGCGCGATGCAGGCAGAACCGGGCAAATTGGCGTAGCAGGCCGTTCTTACGCACTTTTTCTGCGCGACGAGCAACGTGCGTGGCACGCACGGGGCGCGCGCCGCACGCACGCCAGGCACTTGTTTACGCTCGCCTCTGGAGCGACTCGGCAAATAAACGACGCTCTAAACACATTCGCAGGACTCACCAGAAGTTTCACTAAAAGCAGAGGTAACCGATTTTAGTTTTCATAGGTTTTTGAATTCTGAACACGAATCTTTTGAGGTCATTGTTTTCTAGATAATGAAATAATTACGTCGAAAAAATATTTCAATGAAAAATCAATAGGTTACGGCGAGAAAGGTAAGTGGAGGTGCTGTTTTATTCTCTTTTAAGCAAAAGATTAAAACATTTGTACGCATCCAATGTTTAAATCCGTAGGATTACTTAACCAGACTATATTTTGAGCTTCCAACAATGAAAATAACGTTATTCAATCATGTGTAAAAGACGCATAAAAAATTCTTCTTTCGGACGTGATTTTTCAATATAGATATTGCATTCGTTTATATTATAATATTTGGCACGATAATAACTTCCCACAGAAGCTTAGAGGTTAAATTTATGCTGAAGATATTTTGGGATCGTGGATAAAGTAAAAATCTACAATAACTGGCTTCGGCTTACAATAACTGATAGATGATGTCACGTAAGAACCGGTACCACCTGTTTAGTTTCAGTCGTTTTAACCCTTCAAGATCTCTGCTATCATAGAATAGTCAAGTAGCTGAAAGTTCGAAACCTTGGAAAGTTGGTAACGAATCATCTCTATTTTTTTTTCTAGACTCTAGACTGAAGCTTTCTTTCGGTTTACACATCACATTGAATTTTTGAGCAGAAAAGCTGTGATTGTGGCTTCAGATCGCATTTCTTTTCACACACACACACCAAAAAAAGCAAGCGATGGGCTCTGGGGACTTGGTGGTTGAGTGGTTGGCGCACTTAGGTGAACGCTGAGCGCAGATTAGCGACGTAATTAAAGCATTCGTATGTCAGAGGGCAAGGCGATGATACCGACTTCTGACATGGATATTTTTCCGTGCCATGATGCTCTTCTGGGAAGTGCGCTGTGTAGGCCAATCATTGGGACCTATATTTCTGCCATGCGTGAGGTGCGTCTTCATTCTGCCGGCTTGTTATATTGCTTTTTGATATTGGCTCATTTTAGGTGCAACTGCAGTGAAATATATTAGTACTTTTTTCCTCCAATTTTAAGCTTTTATTGCCTTTTTGGTGCCTTTTAAAAACATTTTAGTGCCTTTTTTAGGCGCCTGAAATGGAAATGTTTAGTGCTTCCGATGTCTTATTAATGCCCTCCGACGTCTATTAATTACATGAGTCCGCTTTCCAAAATAGTTCATTACATACTTAGTTCTTGTATTTTGACACTTATTATTTAATTGTATAACAAAAAGAACATAAGTCGGGCCCGTGGCCGAGATTGATAAGGCAGTAGTGCCGTAGTGATCTTGCACCGTGGGGTCGCGGGTTCAAGTCCCACCTTGGCCATGGTTGTATGTCCTTTCACCCCCTGTAATCACCATATCGTTTCATTCTCATACCATAACGTTACATCCAAACAGTGATCGCTAATGACCTAGTAGTTGATGCGACCTTTGATAACGAAAAGAGAACATAAGTTTTAATTTAATTTTCTTCATCCTTCAACATTTACATTCTTTATTAGAAAACCATAATATTGATACACAATTCAGTGCTGTAACGTTCGGGCCCGCAAGACCAATAATGCGGGCGGGCCCAATTTCAGGCTGAAGGTTTTGCGATTGTATGAAATATTAATTACTTGATATTTTCTCTGATACTTGGCGATGGTTGATACAATAAAAGATTAAAAACACCCATCTTCCAGAAGAACATTTGTTTCCGCTTCGGTAGCTTATGTAACCCTGTTTTTAAATCAATAAAGTTAATCATTTCATCTAGGTTTTATAACAGTCTTAATTTCATAAAATTAAATAATAAGAATTTTTTTATTATTTAAGGTACTAACACTACTTGTTTTTGCTATACACTTTTATGAAAGAGGCCCAGATAAAATTTTGCGGACTGGCCCGTACTCATTTTGTTAGGCTACTGATACAATTAAATACGAATAGGTTGATATTGATAATATTCGTGTTCTGACTATCTTCAAAACGATGTTGTTAAATGGTATAAAAATAGTAAAAACCGCTTTATGTTTTGCCTAATATATGAGAGGAGATATTCAAACAATTTCCAATTTGCACATTAAGGTCAGAGCTCGCAGTGCGACATTTCATTCAACGCAAATGTGCAAAAGAGGTTGTACCTAGGAAAGTACAGTAAATTGCCTACAGAACAGACAACTATTCTAGTTCACTGTTAATATCGGGATGGACGGCATAAACGAAGATATGGGCTGATTGCTATGCCGATGACACTTATGACGTGGGTATACAAACATCGCGTTTCCACCCAACACGCGACAAAGGACGAGGCTGCCCTTCCTGCGTGGGAGGGGGCGGGGTAGGATCGATTTTTCTGACGCCCCTTTCCAAATAATGACTCGTTCGACGGAAGGCCTTTGTGATGAGCCTTCCGAAAAATGTGAGCAGAAGAGCGGTTTCCACTTCCGAACTTTTCCTTTGAATTTCTTATTATTACGCTATCTTGAATGTTTGATTTGAAGTGAAATTGAAAAATACATCCCTTATCCTTTATAGTAAACCACGTAAAGGTATCGATTCACAACACCGAGAAACCGAAATGGTATCTAATACATTAGATACTAATCTAATACATTTAGAACCCAGTTGCCGCATCGCTAGTAGGTTCCACTGTTTGCCGATTTACAGAAAACAATCACATTTTATGCCTGTGCAACACATTTTATGGCAAAATTCTATGTCCTCGTTCTCGCAAAGTATGGAGTATTCGTTAGGGATGGGCGACTTTAAGGAATAAGACCTAAAATAAGTGTAATTTGAGATAATTCTTCACGAATATCATATGTAAATTACATGTAAAGTTAGCAGTTGACGTATTTTACGTTACTTCCACGTAACACACGGACTGTAGGCGTGCATTTGATTGGAGTTTGGAAATTTCGTTATATTTTATTTTATAGTTCTTAAGTATTAACATAGTATATTTATTGCATTTAATAGTTTTTATCGGTTTATAACAGTATATCTCTGAAAATATTAATATACATATATGTTTCTGTGTTATTTTGACGTTTTCCACAGAATTCAACATAAGTAGTCAGAGAATATAGGCTATTTGACTCCAATTCATTTAAGTAGCTAATTTACTGATAGAATCATAAATAATTGTTACATCTTAACTAAAATTAACTGATTGTCTATGTTATTGTTTTTCAGAGTGAATTAATTACGGTTCTCACAGACGGATTACAACAGAGCAAGGAATTATTGTGCCTCGAGCAATTGACTTATTAAAGCTTCATGGAATTCTCACTATTCATGAAAAGCAATGAAATTTTTTTCTCGTGAATGCTCGTTCTCCTCTATTGAATAAGGTAATTTCCGAACACTCTTCCATTATTTTAATTTGAGAGATTGTAATCTGAAACGGCCATTAAAGTAATTTGTAGCTCGTGATAAAAGGTATTTTTTCACAAGTTGAAGCAAAAATGTTTGCTGAGCGCTTACTCCTTCCGCATTCGGCGGAGCCATCGTAGATTGAACGGAGATAACACGAAACTAAGCATCAAAGGTTTTAGGGGGGAAGAGACTTCATCCGCTGTATTCAAAACGACTCTCCGTTTCTCCTAGTGCTTCATTAAAGAGCCATTTGCGATAATTCCCTCCAGCATTGCGGATAATAATGGCTTACGGAAACCAGGAGCGGTTGGACAAATTAACCCAAGCACGCCACTGGTCCCTCCGGAATGCATTCCCGTACGCACCACGAGTAAACATTTTCAGCTCGTGAAATATTTTTTCGATGTTGTTTTCTTTCATCAATTGACAACACGGAAGCAATAAACCACAATCAATTAATGTTTCGAGCTTTCTTAATTAATGGGAATATTAAAAAAGTCGTATTCTCTGAAATGAAATTGACTTCCAATTTTGTACGTCTAAATCATGCGTGAATATTATACTGGTTGTACTATCCATGAAATTCGTTCGTCGCTATTTTTGGAATCATCAACCAACTCATTGGTCTAAAAAATTTCAAAATTCAACATTCCTATCGGTATTTAATTTCGCAAAATATTTTCTCGATTTTTCTAAGAGCAAACAATTAATAAGCGTTTGTTTCGAAAGCGCAGGGCTTGAATTTGCTGCAATCCTGAAATCATTAGTGATCTCATCGTAGTATTGAACTATAAAAAGTATTAGGCCTATCGTTACAGTTTCTGTGCCGTGCAAGCACACTTTTTATGATTCTGTAGTGATCATACGTCGAATGATCACAACATAATTGCCTGAAAACATCTAGAAAATCATTAACCGAACTCGAAACTCATACTAGTGATAGTCTCAAATTTAATTTAGTAAAGGAAGAGAGTTTTCTTAACAGCAGAAGAAAAATCAAACAAATAACAACAGAAAGCCAACAAACTTTTTCACGGTAAAATGCTTCCTAAGGTAACTATTACAAATCGATTAGTTTAAATATAATTGAAATCGGGTTTTCAATGCAAAAATAAAATACTCCATATACAGGAACAAATATGGTTGTATTTTTCACTGCATCCATTTTCACAGTTTGACACATGAAACGACGGAATGAGACGTTTTATTTAAAAGTACCGATTTATTTCATTCACCTCTTGTCAACCCGATTGGCATTACCAAGCCACCATCCTCCACGTCCATCCCCCATCGCGTGAGCCCGTCTTTCTCCGCCGCCGGCAACTAGTGGTCTAGCGACTGACCTAAGCCAACGCGTTCTATTCCGAGCCGCCGCTCCGAGCCGTGTGTTTATGGTCGGAGGCCCGCGAAACGAGTCGGCGGCGGGCGCGGGAGCGTGGATGGCCGCGCTCGCAACCAGTTGCCGCGCGGCCAGCGCCTCCTTCTTCTCACGGAAGGCCCTCGGGGCCACCCCAGCGTGGGAGGACGCGCCGCCGCCGCCGCCAGGGCTCCGTGGGGCTGAGAACGCGCGCCGCTACTCACCGCCGCGCCGCGCCGGCAGCACCACCACCTCCACGGTTCATCGCAAGCCAACGGGTTCCAAAAGAATTATTCGTGAACTCATTTAAATCGTGGGTTATTAAATTAACTAATAGGTTAACAAAAGTGTGAACAAATTAAGAAAAGTGTGAATATCAAACAAAACGCATAACTATAGGTATCAATGAAGTAGCTATACAAATGAAAATTGTCAATAACAAGTGTAGTCAGAATAGTGAAGTAAGTCAGTTAACGAATGAAGTTGAACATAATGACAAGTGTATTACCAGACAGCGAACTAGCTATGTACAAGGCCACAAGTAGCTGACAGCACAAATCTTCCTTGAGAAATCATGAGGCCTTAGCCCTACATGGGACTGTATAGACTCATAATAATAATAATAATAATAATAATAATAATAATAATAATAATAATAATAGGGTAATCTAGTGGATTGAAGCAGGGCCCCCTCAGACGATCCTTGAGGGGGCATTACAGTGTTTTGTTAAATAATAAATATATTTGTTATTATATTGTGTATTACTTTTTGAAGTGTGTATATGAGTATTTTATCCATACATTTTAGACGTTTCTACATTTTTTTGTATTTAATTTTTCCTATACTGTTCCCATTTTTTTATCTCTGGATTTTTTAGAGGGGGCATGGCCCCCCATGGTCCCCTGCCCTTGATCCACCTACCGGCCTGAATCAACAAAAATGCTGCTGAACAAAACCAAACAAAATGGTTTTCCAAAAAGTAGCACGCGCAGTGCTCAACAACAATAAATAAAATACTCTCGTACAACTCTGTAATAAATGAAATAATTTAACAAAAACAGTCTTAACGAATACTACAATAACATAGCAAATTATACGTATATATTCAATTCAAGTTTTAAATTATGGAAACATTCACATATCACACCAATAGCAAAACCAGGAAAAGATCATTGAATTCCAAGTAACTATTCCCTTTCCTCAAATAAAATTCGGTCACTCAAAAGATTTACTTCATAACTTGTTTTTTGTTTAAACCAATACAAAAAATCTTAAATACACTGTATTAAACTTATCGAATTTTTAATATATTACAAGATACTTCTTGAAGTAACCTCATTTTTTATATTGATTGTAATTAATTTAAATTTATATTTGTATCAATGTTTATGAATGATTTAATATGTATGAGTGAAAAATTCGTTGTCTATTATAATGATCTTGTTTATGTGTTCATCAAGTATGTATATTCAAAACCTTGAAAAGCAATGTCCACAAGGAATTTTTTTAAATCCGCCAGTAGCACCGCCAGGAAAGAGTGATTTGGAACTATGGTAACCATTAAAAGGGCTAATGAATTAATCAGCAGCACAAGACATCATCGTCCCAGACAGCCACAGAGACGAAAGTTAGGCTAGTATTGGCGGAAACCTATATACTTAATAGTCCTCAACGTTAGATACGAAGATGCAAGCTTGCGGGAATACTCAGCATGAAAGCATCTTCGTAATAGTCATTGCCCATGCATTTTTCGATTTATTGAACAATGAAGGACGGAAAAACATTTATACACTACCATGTTCTCGTTTCACAATCTGAATATTATGAAACGAATAAATATTATTTCTGTATTATGATATATTGCAAATGACTTAAGTAAAAAGTTAAATTAGAATAAAACAACTGAATGTAGTTAAAATATTGAAGAGAATGCCCCTCCCTCACCAAAGACGCCTGTGCATGATAATTCTGGTTATAATTCTTGTGGATCTGGACAGTTAGTGAATAGAAACTTGCGTTCCGTAAAGCGCTAATGTCCCTAACATGGAATAGGGTTCATTTGGTCGACTGAAGGTTTCCCTTTTCAGAAGCTAAAGAAATAGTAAATGTTAAGGTGTGTTCAAAACGCTTTTATAGATACCTATAAACAGATCAAATGGGATGAGAAGTTTCAAGATGAAGTAATGTTTTCGCAAAATATAATCCTGGAAAAGTAAAAAGGCAAGAATTCACAAAGCGGGAGGCGAGCTGTTTGACGACTACACCATAGGCTGCCCAAATTAAGAGATATGGGCGTCCCACTTGAGAGCTGCAACAGCGTTCCCATCCCGTTTTCCTTCTTCGTGACCAGCGCTATCACGACGGCCTCCGCCTCCGTCGTCTTCATCGACGACGTAGTCGTCGCTGTCGTGGCCGCCGCAGCCGTCGTCGCCTCCGCCTCCACCATGGTCCGGAATCTCACTGAACGAACAGAGCTTTTTCTTTCTTTGAAGTCTCCGCTAGTCGCCGTTGTCAATTAGTGGAAGAAAGTCCGTTCGACACAATAGAGAAAAGCTCTCGTAAAATAGCCATAACGTGACTCGTGTCGATACACAGAACAGAAGGAAGAGGCACAGGATAGCACGCAAGATCCTGGTTTCCTGTCTTGGAAGGTTGGATCTTTGCAAGCAATGTACAATACTTTCGTCGTATCTTTCAGGTTATTGCTATAGTTGTTCAAGCGATAAACCAGAAGTTGACAACGTATATTACACATAGGTATTTCCACTATACTTTGAGTCGCTTTTTAGACTTTTTGTGCTCTTTCTATCAATCTAAGTGCAAAATAACTTACAACTACTAGTCAAGCAATAATAGGAATAAAGGCAAAATTACAATGCTAAAAATAGGAATTTCATAAATATAGCAAGAAATCACACATTATCATTAAGTAATGAATGAGTGTTAATATCACAAATATCACATATAAATCTTAACTACACCTAATAAAATCGACAACCAGTGTTTCATAGAGCAACCATGAATGTATGTTCCTACAGTCATTCATAACAACCATAAAATTATAATAATTTATCACGCAAGAAAGCGCTTAAAAGTAATGCTCGTTAGAACACAAAAATATTTCATTACGAAATCAATGACGATATTGACAGCTACATAAGTATTTGATTCTCTATAGGACATCGCATGTCAAGAAACTCTATTCAGACAGCTCTTAGAACGGAGCGTTGAAACGTATGGAAACAAGTCTGGAAGTTATACTTATAGTTCACGAATGCATGAAATAAGAAGAGGACTCTTACTGCGTCAAATTGAATTGCTACCTACCAAGCTGCCAATTATAAAGCAACTTTATCACTGCGAGTATCAAATGTCAATGAAACAATCACTTCCCACGAGTTCGTGCGCTAAATAAAAAGATAACAAAGCTCAAGATACACGATATATGTATAGTAAATAATAAACAAATAATTTCTCAAATTAAAATAAGCATCTAAAATGGAAGTTATAGGATAGATTACTATCACACGAATCAATATATAAATCTCACATTATGCATTATTGTTAGCTGTTTTGTTGTGAAATAGATCATCTAACTGTCTAATATTAATTGTATAATTTTTTTCTAATTTCATTATTTTTGTTACACCAATTTTGAAATAGTATGCTAAATATTTGAAACCACAATCTAATAATAGATTATACGTTAAATAACGCCTCTTTAACTCGACAAAAAACGAAACAGTGGATATCACGCGGTCATTGGCTCCCCGTTAGCTATTCGAACGCGCCCGTTCTCCATCGGCATCCGTCAGCGCGCCGCGTTGGTCGCGCGTCGAACCGTCTTCGGCGCGCCTGCAACGCAGCTCCATTCCACGGCCGAAGCGCTCCAGATGCCTTCGCGGCGCGGAGCGGCTCGCAGCGGGAGGCCTCGCCTCGACACGCCGCGTTCCGATTCCTGACGCTCAGGCATCGAACACTCGACCATCCGCACGAGGAACAATGCACCGGAACAACAAAAAAACGTGGTCCAACGAGAAACGTTTCCGACTGAAAACTTACGAACAAGATTTCACTTCGCGGGCGAACAAATTCACATCGCACTGTACCTACGGCGAACCCGGAAACAAGAAATCGCTTCGAGTACTGTTGACCCGAAAATACCCGTATCCAACTACTCGAACAGGTACGTGGTATAAAAACTCGCCGCACAGGTATTCCCGGAAACGGTTTCACCTTCCCAGTACCGACGCTCAGGTACTCGCTCGGTGCGGGTACTCACGTGAAGTACTCGCTTCCCAGGGTACTCACGGGTACGCAGCGCGGCGCGGCGTAGCAGTGCGAGCGCCGTGGCGAGGCAGAAGACCCGGGTGCGAGGGGTCCCGCACCCTTTATCAGCCCCGGCACACCCGTTGCCCCGCATTTATACTGTCGAACGCTCCCTCCCGCGGCCGCGAAGTGGGGGCGAGGGTGGAACAAGACGGGAGATGCTTTGAAATTTAAATTCTAGACAAGAGGCCGGCCGACTGGCCGACCACGGCGCGCGGCAGAGCGCGAGGGAGTTATACGCCCCTTCGTTCGGTCCACTCCGCTGCCCCGGCCACGCTATCTATAAACGGGCAATAAAACTGATAAATTCGGAACTCGCTACGTGTTACGTGTCAAGGTGTGACCTACTATTTCATTGAAGAGTACATGTCGTACAGGAATAGGAGAATATCTAGGATTTCTTTTATATTAAATGTTTCTTTCGGCGCCTATCGTTAGTCCTTGACCCGATTGAGTTTTTCTTTGCAAGGTTAGGTCATTCGAAAGAAAACCATAAATTTGGTTCTCCAAGGTCGTCCTTTGTTTATCTTTGAAGTGCTAATAATTTATGAGTACTGATACTTTTCTGACTAAGAAAGTCTTTGATTTACAAAGCCTTCTACGTCTATTCAATTTGAACACATTTTTTTATATTTAGGAAAAGTAATGTTGCATTAGTGTTCGTGCTTTCGAAGAGCCGGGTTTCATACGAACTCTGCAAGTCAAAAATATGGATAACTATGTTTTATATTAATTTACAGGTTGGGTTTTGAAGTTAATATTTATAATTATTTGAACTTTTTAAACTTGTGAGGCAGATATTAATACTTAATAATCCAATAAAAACACTTATTTTTTAATACTTAAAAACATGCTGATTTCACGTAAACGATTTTTTTCTCTTTCAAAACAATTCTCTGTGGCTATGAGTTTTCTTGACAGAAATGTAGAATCACTTCTCAGTAAGTAAAGTAGAACTCTCGGAAAAAATATATAATATTATTTTTTTGAATTATACTTGTATCATGTGAGATGAAAATGAAATTGTTTCAGATGAAATGTATTCCCTTTAAGTGCCAGATTATTTGGCTCCAAGAAAGTGTTGAGGGAAGCAAATATTTATTTCCTCAAGGCTTCGGAACTCTGTCCAACTGTTGGATTTTATTTCATTGATAATCACTCACGAGATATTGAATCTGCGAGAAGCAATAAACAAAGACTTTGTCATTCAGGAAAACTTCAAGAAACATTGTGTGTGATCCCAGTAACCAATAATGCTTTGCAAGATTGGTATCATGTTTAGTACGAATATACGTTTGAATAAAGTGAACAACCGCAGTTCATGTGGTATAGACAAACGTTGAGGTTAGACATAGGATTGTAGAAGAGAGGAGAGTTAAATTGTAAGAATTGGGTACGAATGAGAATTAAAGGGAAGAAGATGTTAAACCTCACTCTTGAAGAAAATCTTCAAGAATAAGAAAATGAAAAAAATAAGAAAATAAAAGTTATATTATTTTCATTAAAGTTTACTAGAGCATATTCAAAACAATGTAAAAAAATATTTTTGCAAAATATTGCATTAAGAAATGATGAAAATGGATTTCAAAGTCTCTTTTCATTTCGAGTTTGCTTTTAAAGTTATTTTTTTTTAATTTCCCAATCCACAAATAGCGTCATGAATATTCACTAGGAAACATACAGAATATCTATTACTTGCATTCCTGAATCTAACGGAGAAAGCCAACATGGAAATTTTGAAAACATAAATAATGAAGGTCACCAAGAGCTCTATCAATTCAAGAACTGCGGCAAGTAGTTCGATCGATGTTATTCCCCTAACGATTAAAATGACGTCGTGTTGAAAACTTCTTAAGGACAAACCTTGAACTTGTTTCTCATTTGAATACGTAATCCCACTCTCGTGCCAAAAGTAGATAATTTCCCCGGGGCGGTTGTGTCAAATATTATTAATTGAAGGCCTGAATTGCGTGAGGCCCCTCTGGAATGGGGAACGACACAGTCGACTTAATTTCGTTCCAAATGAAGCCACTTGGAGCGAAAGTTTGCGACTGAGAGAAAGTCTTTACTCATGGGCGTCCTAAACTTTAGAAACGTCCTTGTACCCCAATTTCATTCAGTAATAATTGTGTGTTAAGTTCACTATTTTTTCACCTTATTTTTTTCGTAAAGGGGGTCAAGAAAAACAAATACAAACATTTAAGGCCACGCTCTCACAACACATGTTATATTCTTCATGGTGTACGAATACTTAAAGAATACCGACTTTTGAATAATTTCAAGCTTCGGATACACATAATTTCAAGTAACAGGTATTCATAATTGTCAATAGCATCCTTCTATTACAACATTTGGCATCCTAAAACATTCAGAACAACGTAATCTATTTTTCAGCCAACCGCTTAAGGGAAACATTGAAATATTTTCTCCTGTAAAAGTTTTAAAAAACACGTGGGATGCGTGCACACAAATCGACGTCAGCCGTTTGTATGAGTACATTACAAAGTACGAGTAAATCACAAGAATTGTTCAACTGATTTACGGTTCCCATTAAACTAGAGAAATATATGAGCAATATTTTTAAGTCAGGAAAACAAAAGCAAGAAAAACACGAAGTATGATTATGAACTAATTTTGTGCATGTAGTATTTCTCAAGTCATATTTTTCACCTAAAGTCATTCATATCTTTGCACAACACTTATTAATCATAATTCCTAAAACCACTAGTATGTCTTGCACGATTACAACAGTAAGCACATGTAGACCACATACTGTATTTGCATACCATCTCTATAAAAAAACAGAACGCGACAATAACAGTGAAGTTAAATCAAAGAAAATATGGCATCAAAATAACAGGAAGAACGATGATATCAATGTAACCAAGCTAATAATTCTTACCTTGCATAACATCAGAAGCAGACTAACAAAACTCAAAAGCTAATTTCAAATGCACATTTCGCTTACCAACTCCCGCTCCACTCGCGGCGTGGATTGTCCCCTGGTGTGCGTCACCTGAATTATCACCTCCGCCTCCTCACTCGCCGTTTAGCCGGCAAATATGACCGGAGCAGGACACGCCCTGTTAAATATACGCGGCGGCTGCGGCGGCAGGGGCGGCTATGTCCGGCGCGAGGCGGCGTGGGTGCGAGCGAGACGGGACGGGGCGAGGAGACGAGGGGACGGCGGGTGGGCGGCGTCCTCCCCGTAAAGCTCTTCCTTTGATTATGGGCGCGCCGCGCCAGGCCGCCCCCGCCCGTTGGGTTTCTCACCACGCCCTGCGCCCAGGCCGGGCTCAATTTCCTCGAGTCCTCGCTTCCGACTTGAAGCCGTGCGTCTGGGGCCGCGCTCTGCAGGATTGCTCGTGACGCAAAGTACAGGCGTTGGCGTTGTTTGGTGTTTAAGAGATGTGTCCATTTCTCACTCCGGCGGAAGGTAGCCATTTGCCCGTTTCCGCTAGTTATTAGTACCCGTTATGGTTCGTGAAATGGCTTCTGATGATATTGTGGATTGACTAAAGATGTTTTCGCTTGCCATGCTTCTGTTGGATGATAAAGAGAGTGAGTCTGGTGGGAGAAGACTTCTTTGGTAGTATTTAATATGTGTGAACTAGAAAGTGAGGTAAGCCATTAGTGTCGGATTATAAAAAATAGGCATCTATGTGAGAATGACGTTTCTCAGATCAACTAAAATAACTAAGTGATGTTATTGTTTTCCAGGAGCAAGGTGATATAATCTGCACAAGTACCCATAGCAAAGTATACCTTTTGAACCTTCTTTTCAATTTTGGAAGTTCAGCTCGTAAGGATACTCCCACTTCACAGTCAGAATTTCCAGAAACGTGCACAATCACGAAATCTAAATAAATTAAATGGACTATTTTGATATTTTACGCAATTTAATCGCAAATCTCAAGGTTTTTCTGTTTGTTAATAAGGATCATGAGATGACTACGAGGATGGAGAAGGTTAAATTTGCGAAAGTAAATTTGAATGGACCTTAACCTATTAAAAGTATGTACATCTTAATTAGGAGGTATCTTCAAAGCTATAAAATGCAACTTGCATTAGATGGTGTTATGGATTCGAAAAAATATTAGAGCAATAACAAAATAATAATATCGGATCTGCGACGACCTTATGTGTGTGTACGTGAGTTTGTCATTAGCAGGGCTCGGATTCTGATTACCTAAAAATTCTTTGAAAATCACCTATAAAATGACTTAAAAATACGAGGAAAATTACCTACAAAATGACTTAAAAATTAGGGGAAGGTGCCGCAATTTTTAAACAAATACCCAAAAATTTATATAATTATTTGTTTCTTCTATGAATTTAATAATTTAAATAAAATTCATTGATATAAAATTATATTTAATATAAAGTCTTTATTTTAGAAGTAAATGTAATCCTTAGCTCTGACCTTCTAACTGTCAGTCTTGAAAGGTTGAGGAAGTTACCGAAGATACTGTAATTTTCAGAGTTCGAAAAACAGAGTCCATTACAGTAGTGAATTTCGTCAAGAACTGATGATACAATTATTTTGTTTTAGTCTGTCATTGTAAATACATGAAATACTCACTACCAAAAAACACGAAAAGGAAATAAAACGTGTAAAAATTACAAAATGGCAAAAAATTTAAAAAATGTCAAAAATAACAAAAATGACCAAATAACTATACATTTCTATCATCCATATGTCGTGATAAACATTCATTTACAAGTTAGCTACGTCTAGAATGCACCAATGAAAAGATGACATGTCATCAGAATCCGAGCGCAGGTTATTAGGCACAAACGGTAACGCACGCGTATCTCGTAATGCCAACAGACCCGTCGCACTTCGCGCAACCGCTTCTGCGGATGGGGGCGCGCTATCGGTTAGCGGAACCGCGCGCGTGCCGTGCTGCGCACCCATTAAAGTTCGCGAACGAGGCAGCCGCAGGTAGAGTTTGGCAAGTTACTCTTGATTGTATCGGGAAAAGCCAAAACACTTTTACGCGAAGTTTGGATTTTGTAAACAAAAAGCTTATCGGCAAGAAATCTTCCATCCTCATATTTGAACTTTTCGGCGACTGACGAAATTCATATGAACTATTTCACTTAGGCCACGTTGTATATAATCGATAGTGTCAAACAAAGAAACGCAGCCTAAGGCTCCAAGTAGGTAAGTCTGGGTCAACAGATAAAATAGTATATCTACTACCAAATTTTCAGGTGTCATAAAATTAAGTATTAACATTCTCAACATTTTCCTACAACTTGAATGCTTACGATTGAATTTTTGATCAACGATTCATGAATACCACTTCATGATGCGTGCATTTCTTCCGTGCATTACTGTTCAAATTCTTCCAATTTGCTAATTTTTTTCACATGTCCAAGTATTTGATCACATAAGCATGGAGAACAATCTTCCCTCCTTTAAACCCACTGATGTAAAGAACGAGTAAATAAAACAGGTGGAGTGTTGCAATTAATGGCACTTTTAGACAATATTTGAACATTCTATGTTTTCATGATATTAATGAACCACTTGCACCCATAAAGATGCGTCTGTTTCAGGTTTGCCATTTAACGCCATAAGATCTGAGTAAATTACTAATCATAAAAAACACGTGCCATTCTGGACGCATACAAGGAGTATAAATATCGCATTAGAAATAAAACTCTATTTATAACTAGGAGAGCTAGTAGCAGGTCATATGAGATTTTTTTACGACTCATGAACAGTTGAAGTACGAAATTTGAAGGGAGCCCCAACGGACGTAGTCCATCACGAGGAATGCGATAATCTAGTGAAGTTACATTAAAAACCGGACGCTTGGGGCGCTGGCGTCCTATTACGAGCGAGCGCGCGATACGAGCGCGGCCAGGCGTCGCTCACCCTAATCGCACATCGGCGCGGGCGGGCCGCATCGGAAGTAATGCACACTGGGCCGAAACGGGATACGAGGTGCGAAAGCATGAGCAAACCTGGTGCAACCCTGTACACATTTTTTTAAACATGTGAAAACGATTATGAATATAAAAATAATTACATTGAAAGTTATCTTAAACTGATTATACCCCTGTCCTTCACATATCCCTCTTCACCGATGTTATTTTCCAATAAACATGAAAGAAGAGAAACACGTCAATTGGCAAAAGAAAACTAGTGGTCACACTACAACGTATCACAAACTCGAAAGATCTGTATTTATCTTTTAAAGTTGAATTAATTACACTGTGAGCTATATATCAACTATATTTTAATCATTTCTCAAAATTCTTTTTCCTCAGGCCCAGCATCTAATCATCAATTTCAATTTTCAATTAATAACAAATTAATTGAAATATTATCTAAGTATTATGTTCTTCTCAGAAGAATTTAAAGATTCTGAGAAAAATTGTTTATAAGAGCAGTGCTAAAGTTTGAGAAGCGTTCGAGCTCTGATGCCATTAAAGGGAATGTTTTTTTTAACATTACTCAGGTGTATAGGTGCTTAAACAAACATGGCAATTCACTCTGCAAAAACTTCCATATCCGTGTTAATTAGGCCTTAGAGATTTGTTGGGGATTAGACTTCGTTTGCAGTGCTTGAATCAGTCTGGTGAACCGTAATTTGAATAGATTCAATGTAATAATGTAATTTTGCCACGCTATCCGTAAGGATCCTGCGAAAAATTAAGTTGCTAACAAGACAAGCATTGTTTTGCCGTTTGAAATGCTTGATCCGAACTAAGAAACCAAACATGTTTAGATAGTTTTTTTTGACCCACAGTGCTCGGCGGGTCAGCGGGGTTTAGCACCGCTGAGCTAATTGCGGCGGCGGAGGGAGACGGGGATGGCGGGGGGGGGGCGGCGCTGGTCAAGGCTACTCCGCCCCGATGCACGCGAGGGATGAAGCGCGCGGCCTGCTAAGCGCGCCGCTCTTGTCTCCGGGGGAGGAGGAGGAGGCACGCGATGCCCGCCCCCGCCCCGCCCCCGCCCCCGCCGCCCGCGCTGACCCCGTGCGGCCCCGATCCAGGTGGCGCTGCTGGCGGAGGAAACAGCTGGGACGGAACGCTAGAAACGGCAACGGTGAAGGTGGGGATGCTGGTGGAAGTGGCTTGTGATGGCAGTGGAAATGGAGTTTGTGGGGATGGCGGCGGCGATTGTGACGGAAGCAGCGATAAAATTATGGTGCCGGTGGTGGTATTGTATGTAACCTTGTTGGTGATAACGGTATCTTAGAGAAGAGTTTTTTTATTGAATGATGTTTCCGAGCACATCAGCTATTATAATCCTTATTTCCGTTGACTATTTTATCCCTGGAGATGGTGTTCTTCCCCCACTGAAGGGTGAGATCCGGTGCGGACCTATACATCTGCTAGCGGTGGAATTTCTCCACCAGGTATCTACCAAAGCGCAACATTACCGGCAGGGACAAGTTCCCGATTGGTCTCTCATGTGTGGTAGTGTAGAGCATGTAGAGATGTGTGTGTGGGTGTGGGTGTGATGTGATAGAACAATAAAGAGGAATGAAAGATTGTGCGCTATTTGTGGCCCGTTTTCAGGATGAAGCTGCGGCATTCACCTGGTATTGATGGGCGAAACCACGGAAAACTACCGATCAGAGCGGCCGCGCACCGAGCTATGTGGCTAGTGTCAAAATCCGCCATGTCGGGATTCGAACTCTAGGACCTCCCAGTCAGAGTCGCGGCAGAGTCTGTTGCAATGTTGGCTCTAAACTGAACTCAACCGGTTAGTGAAGCGGTGGTGATTGTAGTTCTTAGCGGCAGAGATGATGGTCAGCTGCGAAGATGGTGACGGTGGTAGCGATAAAATTATGTGAAGCCGGTAAAGGGGTAGGAGATTAAGTAGTGGTGCTGATGGTGGTGGTGACGGAGGTTGTGAGAGTAGTAGTGGTGACAGCGGCAGCAACGTTGGAGGCGACGTAGCGGATGAATGTCCACAAAAGGGCTTTCGCAGAGGACGCGAGCTATGCAGGGCTGTTGTTGCAATAGGACATCCGCTGCATCAGCGTGTGTTATGAATAGGGGGTGGATTTTAATGAAATGTCATTTTCTTTCTTTTCACTGTAGAACAATGCCATTAAGTATAGAAATTCATTTTATGTTATTACAAAACAAAATGACCCATTTTTATATATCATATGTTCAATCATATGTAAAATAGGTCATAAATGATCCGATTTTATATTTTTATAAGTCATTATTTTGCATTTTTGTCGATATCGACTAAAAAGTCATTTTTTACCTTTTACGTCATTTTTAATGCATTTTCGCTGATTTAATCGATTTTAACATCATTTTAATGGTACTTGCTTCAAACAATATTTACAAGATGCGACAAACGTTCACCCCAGAATTCCTGAGTGCCCTATTCGACTTCTTTGCTCGTATAATGTAATGTCAGCTGTTGTGAGTACTATGTAATCTAAAGTTCCTGTGACGCCTATCCGCGAAATTGTCAGTTCGGCCGATTTCGCGATAAATAAAGGCTGACATTTTCTTTTACAGAACAGTCCAAACCTAAAGTTTGCAAACTGAGTTCATTTACACGAAAGGAAGAAGCCTCGATTATTTCAGTAACATATCCAACAGCTTGAGTTATTCATCTGAACTGCTTTTGATCAAATTTTTTACGTTATTTTTTTGTTTTTAGGGCATTTTAAAAACATTTTAAGAGCATTTTATTTATTATTTTTTGGCAATGTTTTGAGTCATCAAAATCGGGCCCCTAGTTATGAATGACTACTTGTATGTCGTCAGCATCTTTTTATTATTATTCTTACTCCCAAAATGATAAAACATGATTTACACCTAATAGAAACTGCGTAATATTTTGAAATCAATATTCAATTTAGAAGTTGAGGTGGTCACTAGAAGGTTTGTTTATAATTGAGTTTATAAAAATATTAATTCTTAAAACCTTTTGTTTTCAAATAAGTTTCTCTTTCTTTAGCCTGTTTTCCAAACCCTTGTCATTTGTATGTTCTCTTCACCTTTAAAGGAATAAGCAAACGGTTCAGAGTACAGGGGCGGATCTAGCCGATCATTTTGGAGAGGGTCATCATAGATTTTTATTAAATAATAAACATTTATTATTATATTGTAAATTATGTTTGTAGTTTATTTATGACACTGTACAATATTATGTTTTAAATGGCCCCCTGGCCTCCGTCTCCCCCCTGGATACGCCACTGTCATGGTACGTCTTGTAATTTCACTCTACTCCATTACTTGTTTCATTTCATTATATATAACAATGCCACCTTAAGAATTACAGCATACGTAATTCCTCCATCTTCCTTATATAATTTTTAATTAGAAGGGCTCCCAAGCAAAACAAAACAAGGTCGATCTTTGAAGAAACCTAGCAGTGTGAGAGAGAGACAAGGCGCATGCCCTGATTGCAAGTGGTATGAGAACACGGTGGAATGGCTAAAGAACGGTGCCCGCAATGCAGGCAAACCTCCGCTTCTCACAGCGATCGCTAAAGTACGTCCTTTGTTCGAACCTGCTCAGTACGTATGGTAAAATCTCTCAATGGCACAGAAGAAATACAAGCGGCTTATTGGAACAACAATTTCTTTGGAAAAGCCCATTTTGTCATAGGCGGTTTACAGCAAATGCCACGAAAATGAAATTTCTAACTAGACATTCCATTATTTAAGACGCAAATTAGTTATAAAAAAGGCATTCATTAAAAAATTTCAGAGACAAATTCTTTGCCGTATTATTTTATTTAATTAGTAAGGAAGATTTTGACAATTGATAAAAATATAAGATCTCAACTTTAGTAGAGGTTTTTTTACTAAGCGTGTTGAATACTGCGAATGTTGTAAAAATTTCGATATAATTTTGCAACAAAAGTTACATTTCACTGAATATTATCATCGCTCTTCTCTTTTTGTCCAATTCACTTCACACCTTTCATACAGCAACAGTAATAAAGTTGCCAAGGTCAGACAAAGTCTGAAGACTAGTTCTTTTGCACGTTAAAGACATTTATGTTACTGTTTGCTATAAAAATACAAACATTGAGACATCCACCACAATTTTTTATGCCACTGACGACCGAATGGTTTATAATAACCTTTCTGATAACATGAAAGGAAGTTTTATTTACGGCAGAAGTCCTGCAGGAGTGTCAGTGTCAATTACATTAACTTGCATTGTTTAAGTTCTAAACGACCTTTGTATTATCAAGTTAATGTGTAAGCGACAAACAAAAACAATGGTTATTTCAAAGTTTCCCTCCATTGTGTTTTTTAACAATTATTGCTTAACATTGCGAACAAACATAAGCAATGCAAACAAATGATTTCAACTCGTGCTTATTGGTAGAGGAGTGCTTCTTAAGGACGAAACTTAACTGTTTCAAAAATTGAACTTATACCATATTTCATTTCAGGCCTGTACAAATTAAATACTAACAAAGGAATTCGTCAGTATTTAATCATTGAGAAAGTTCCTGACCTTACTAGTTAATAAAAAAGGAACATACCTTTAATATTTTGAATTTTGTTTTAGAAAGAAAAGATAACTATTTTCTGGTCCTTATCAATAACAGTTGTTGTTATTATATACTATTATACTTTTCACTAAAAATGTAATAAGTACGTGCAATAGTTATTTAGAACATACGAAATCGCATGTTCAATTTTAAATTAACTCTATAATAAACTGAATATAAATTAAATGCCATTTGTCTTCTCTCTCTTACTTATTCTCTTAACACCTCTTGTCGAATTTCTCGCATTTCTCTCAACTTATTATTTACATTTTATTTATTCCATGAACTTTTTGCTTTAAAGACGGGATGTTATCAAGCACTGTCAGAACTCGTTTAACAACATAACCTACTTCATGCGTAGGTAATGACGCAAAAAATACTATACGTGTACGCAAAAGGAAACAAAACGAACACCAACATTTCATCGGCAACAAACGGAACCTAACCTCGGCATTAAAAATGTCAAAACATTTTCCAACTTCAACAAACCGTGTTTACCTTCCTCAAAACACGCCTCCAACGCTGTCACTTTCTTTCTCGGCCTCAAACAAGACGTCACTTGTTCGCGAGTGGCTTCCGATCGGCGAATTCAACTCCGCGACGCGACGCTTGACAGACTTCAGGCCACAGTGGCCGCTGCCACGTCGACGCTTTCCTTTCAGGCGGCGCTCCGCTCTTTATTGCCTTTTGATTTATGCTCAGTTGTCGAGGCCCTCCTCAGCGAACGGAGGGAGAGGGGAGGCGGGGTGAGGAGAGGCTTTTGTGCGGTGATTTACCGGCCGAGAGTCTGCCCTTGAATGGGTCCAATAATTCTTGCGCAAAGCCGGTTTAAAGTTACTAGCGATTTTTACTTCACGGTCCAGCGAGGGTTTATTCGGCAGAGACGACCACCCGTGGGGATGTCGACGAAATCTGGTTTTTATGTCTAAGTCGTATCGATACCAAAACGAACGTTCTGGAGTTGTGGGAAGTGCTCCGTAGGAAGTGTTGTAAAAACGAATGTCAAGAGGTGAAGCTGTCTGAGAAGAAGAATGAATTCGACGCTCTGCGGGTAATTGCAAACAAGTTCTCCCACGTCGTGAATCTCCAGAGTCCGGAGCCATACGTCATTCTCTTGATCTGCGTGAGTTGCTTTGAAAGAGATCGTTATGGCTTTGGGTTTGACCTCGAAAAACACGATGACTCGACAGATAACAACACTTCGTTCATGGATCAGGAAGCAACGTTACCTCAGGAAATAAACCGAGAATGAAGTTAAAATGGACTAACGATGTGTTAAAATCATTGTTAGTGAAACGTCATTGTGAAAAGTAAAAAACACGTTTCTTACAAAGTATTCAATTTCAACGCTACTGTTGTATAGGCAATTCTCAAGTTCACGTCTACAAAGACTCAATTGTTAAATGAACAGCAAATTGTTGTTTTCGTATTTCCAAGCACAATAACTGTCTTCGACGTACAAGTATGATTTTTGCGATTTTTTGCAATCACGTTCGTAGAACAAATTATTTTACAAATAAAATTATTGTACGTCTTTATAATTATTTTGTGCTGTTCTTGGCATTCTTTTTTAAATTCAGACTTATCTTCAAACTTCGTGTTTCTACTGCAAAATGGAAGGAATATGTTGTTAAATGGTCTCTGGCAAGTAGAGAGAGGAAGACGCACATTAAACATATTTTCATTACATGGACACCTTCAATTCGCCAATAACATTCAAATGGCACTTGCCGTAACACTCACACAGTACTTTACTTGCTCTCAAATGACTTGCTTGCTCTGCGAAAGCAATTGACCTGTGCAGATGAGATGAAATGGAGTTATATTACCGAAACACTTTACTCGGTCGAAATCAATTAAGTACACCTCATCACACAATTCTCTTCATACAGCACTCAGCATAAACAAAAACAGCTGAAGTAAACTACATCATTTTAGATTCATGACCCTTCATAGTAAATAATTCTTTTATTTTCGTATCAATTTGGCGCACGTGCTCGTCAGGTCCCTTGGGCTTGATTGATCAAATGTTTTGTATTATTGAATTATGAATTTTTATTGTATTTGTATTGAATTTTTGTAATTAGTTGAGTTTTTGTAATTTGTATTGAATATTTTTAAAAATTTGTATTGAATTTTTATAATTATTTTTAAATAAATCAAAATTCCCCTACTTACCTTAACATGAACAAATTATAATTTACAGCATCTGAGATTCTAACACTGTTGTTGAAGATACCACCAAAATCACAAGACTTAAGTGATTACCAGAATTAGATAGTGCATTTCCGAATAATTGTTATAGGTATGATTGCATCATAGGTATGATAGCCTGGACAACAATTGTCATAGGTGTCAAACTATTTCAATATCGCTAAATAAGGTGTTTTTCTCCTGCGTTTTTGATCGAGATACCAATGTGTTAAAGTGATCGTTATTTTGGTAAAGTGATAATTCTTGACACATCATTCTCCTCTCCTATGGCATAGAGATACCCATAATTACCACAATTAGTCTCGATTGAAGTTAGCTTTCCTTTAATTTTAAAAAATGATTCCCCTTTAATATTTTCCGAAGCCTTGAAAGCTGAGGAGACGGCTTGCGGCTGGCTTGCGCCGCGGTGCAGCTGGGGCAAGCGCACGGTGCTCCTGGCAGAGACTGGCTGGCCAAAGCAACTGCATACAGTTGCGCATTCGTTTGCGCCGCCGGTTTCGCCTTTTTATATCCAATTGACAGCCGACTTGGTGGCTACGATTGTGTACTGAGTCAGCGGTTCGCTCCGAAAGGTTGCGGGTTCGACTCCCGCCTTGGGCATGGTAATTTGTCCCTTGACTTTGAATTTGTTGTTGCGGAGGGCCTCGCGTTCTGCTGACCCCAGATCAAAGGAGCCCGAAAGTGTGTTGGTGTCTCGTGTACAGTCGAATATGCGTCCCATCGGGATGTAAAAAGCAACCGGCTGGTAGCTGAATAAAAGCCATGGGAAAAAATTAAATTGACAGGAGAATGCCAACTGAGCGGTATGTGTGAATGTTGAGAAAAACAATTTATTGAAAACCAATATAAATATCCTTACAGTTGTAGATGCGAAGGGGCCATGGTCTGCCATCCCGACAGGTTTAAAGTTTTCAATTGTTACCTCCCTTTATTTGACAAAATTGTTTTAAATATTTATGTTGGAATAATTTAATTATTTAAAAAATAATAATATTGTGTAGTATTATTTATACACTACAAAAATAACATACAATACAATAACAAATATGTTTATGTTAACACAAATTTATGACCGCCCCTCCCCAAATGATCGGCTGGATCCGTCCCTGTATCCTTAACAATCTGCACAGTACCTTCAGTTGTTACCATTTTTCTTCAACGCCTGAATGCTGCCTGACGGGGGGCTATCTGATGAGCGGATATTAAACGGCAGCGATTGCGCTATTCTCTGTATGCGCAGCTGGTGCAGCAGCACGCCGCTTGGGCAACCGCCCGCCCGAACGATCGCAGCGCCCTGAGCCTCCTCCGCGCCGGCGGGCACTTGCTCAACTCCCACAGCGTTGCGCCGCGCCGCGCCGGCCTAGTCGGACGTCCGACGTGGGGCGTGAGCGGAAGGCTTTGGCGAACGATGACGCCGGCGCGGCTGAGCGAGAGGAGGCGTTTGGGCTTGGAGCTCGCAATTACAATTCGAGGTTAAGGAGGGGAATAACTCATCGAATAAGCATTAATCCTCTCAAAACACACTATGCTAAGGGCGCATTGCGGTTTTTAAAAATGTGTAAGAAAGCATCGGCACAAAAATTTGTTGGGTACTGTTGCTGGATAAACGAACAAATTATAAATTTGTAGATTAGAGTATGACTTAAGGAAGAGACGTCCGCATCACGCACTAAAACTGCGTATTACTTGGAAACGATACGTCCTTGGTCATTAACACCATGGTTTCGTTTATCGAAGGGACATGGGTTTTTGGGGGACAAGTGAGTTTTGTGGCGATACGAGTTTTAGGACAGATGGTGAAAACACTGGGAACAGAAATGACGGTAAGGAACACGTGGATGACATATAAGGGGCATGCAGGAGATATGTGGGAACATGACAGATGGGACCTAATTTATGTTTATTATTAAGTAGTCTATAAAATAAGATCATTTTGAACTTTCTTATATATTTTTGGAAATTAAGTTCTTGTGGGGACGCCTACCCCCCAGCATGAATGTGGAGGAACTCAAAATTTTGTATAATTAAATTGAAGGAATAATTAACAAGTATTATTTGATAAAATTAAGGTGGCTATTTCATTTCATAGAAAATTAAATCAAAGCTTAGCATTATTAGAATCTTTATTCATGCACAGTATCGCACTTATAATGCTGCCACGCATAGTTCAGGGTCTGTCCCGAAGTGTGTATCTAGTGTGAAGCTATTTTCACTTTTAGAACAATGATTTACAAAGTGCGGGACCAGCTAGTATTTTGTTATCTCGTTTATTTTTTCGATGAAATATTTTTTTTTATATTTCATCATTTGACTTATTTTTAAATATTTGGCTCTTTTTGAAAAGTGTCTACCGTAAAACACTGATTTAATTTGAGCAATCAAGATTACTAGGAACAACGATCCTGCATCTACACCGACTTGAGCCCTCGCTCGTTGGCGCTACGCCCTTCGAAACGCAACATGCAGGAGTGTGCGGCGGGAAGCCTCGCCTACATTAGGCGTAACTCATCATGTCCCTCAATTAAAAATACATTAATTTTTTAAATTAACTTTGTATCTAAGAAAACCCGGTGATACTTTGGTCATGTCGTTACGAATACGGTGGTTGAGAGTTTATGAGGGTGAAACTAATCACATTTTATATATTTAATTTTGGTATTTGGGGTATTTGGTAATTCGGGTATTGACTCGTGACCATTGAACAATAGAATCTCCTTTCATAATTTAACGTTTAGATGGAAACCTTTTTTCGCCCAATTCTATGTTAAAAAAGGAATAAAGTCAAGAAACGAGTGCCTCAAGAATCGAGGCAAATGGTGATATAAGTTTCCAGTGAGCAGCAGAAACTTGAGAGCAAGAACTTTCCAAGGAAATTATTTTTTAGACCATTTAGGCATTTTCAGTGTTAATGAGATCCCCTCTTAGGATATTTTTAGATTCTCAGGACTAGAGTTTCAGTGCATGTGGAGAAAAGCAAGGATAAGAAAGTGATATTCATTAATATCTTCTTCGAGTCAATCGAGAAGTAGACAAGATGACCATCCGGATCTCGACTATTGTCTTATTTACATAAGCAGTTTGTTGTTTTTGTAGAAAATTATCTTGGCTGAAATACTCTCATTATCATTATCAAATTGGCTGTAATGTATGCAGTGAAGACATATGTTTAAAATATTTCGATAGATTTATAGTACACTGCATTTTTTAAATTATACCAATTTTGTATGAATAACCTCATCAAGTGGTAAGTAAAGTTGTAACAATGGTAATGACATTCATTAACTGGTAGTAACTTTAGTAAAGTTAGCACAAATAGGAATATACAAATTAGTGAACAGTGCACCAGGAAACGAACGGGAAAGCTCGAGCATTCAAACAACGCAAACAAAGCGTTAAGGGAAACAGTAACGGCAATATCACTCCACAGAGGTACATTAGAAGTAAGAGACTTTATCTCCTTTACCTAGTAAATACTAGCCCATGACCAATTACTGGAGTAATTAGAGCTCTAACAATTTTGTCTGAACTAATCATTTAATTTGATCAATTTACTAGTTCTGTAAGTATTATAATATGATCCAAAAAACGACTGAGTGGCAATGTTGCAAATAAAAGGAATCAAGAAATTCCTGCAAATACTTCATATCCTGTAAATTAGTCTCATCAGTGTTCTAACCATTTTGATTCCTCAGTTTCTTCGTATTTTATTCCCTTTCTTTGCAATTGTGGCCATGTACACATAACATACTTGTTACAAGGGAAAGGGAAACATGTCTGGAAAAGGGTTTCGGTGACCAGTGAGAACTTGCGAGTACCGAAAACGAAAACCCTGCGGAGCAACATTTTAAATATGCTCCACCTTGACCACGCCCCCTCACGAGCTGCCAGCGGAGTGTCAAAAGCGCCGCACGAATTGCGTCTGGCGTCGCGCGTCACGCAGTCCGCCTGTGGCGCGTGGGTGCGCTCGCTCGGCTATTACGTCGGGGGGGGGGGAGAGTCGCCGCCGCCGACGGCGAGCGCGCTGGAGGCGGGCGGGCGGGCGTTCCGCTTCACGGTGCCGGCCTCGAAACGACGGCGTCGGCGACGGCGACGGCGACGCGGTGACGACGCGGACGGCGACGCCCACGCACTCAGACGCCGCGCCGCCGCCGGCGCCGCGCGCTCGCGTAGCTACGGTAGAACGCACTGCGCCGAAATGACACCAAAACATTTTCTGTCGTTTCCAAGTATGCTTTCCAAACATGATATTGTTACATTGAGGGCTTATTGCACAAAAAATTGTACGTCCACTCTTGGGCATTTTTGAGTTAATATCATGTTTGAATACTTCTTATTTATATCAAGTACCTAGAGTACATTATCTACTAAACTAATAGTGTGCAAGGATTATATGTCTATATAAGGGGATCGTGCTTTTAACCAGAAAGCAAACATTGTGCTTCGTAAGTAATCTTTACACACTTTCAAGCTTGTGTTTCTCGAAACTACGGTTTTTGGATACACAATGTGTGCGATCTAAGCCATCGATATGCAATATTAATAAAAGAGTTTAAAAATGAACACATACTTTTGTTTTCAACGATTCTTTTTCTTTAGTTGCAAAAAATGGAATTATTCTCGCGGTTTTATCGTCGTCTTTTTAACACTGATATTTTTTATCTTTGTGTCTTTTGTGCAAATTCAATTAAAGAGTTGATCTATTTTATCATTAGGTAATACCGGCAAAAGGATTTTTCCTAGAATTTTCAATGAGTTCGTAGTACTTTCTATATGCGTAAAAATAATAAATTATCACTAATACACTTGGTAGTAATAATATAATCTTAACTGAGAATCAATATCACAGAAAAAGAAAATGTAGGAATACGTCTAGATAGCAAAACGGAATTGTCAGCGGCTTATAATTAGATAACTCACGGAAAACACATCTCTCATTTGTTGATAAAGAATAAATTCTTACATTTTTAAATAATAATGTTATAATGTAAAGTATTAATAATATTTAATATACAATATTATTACATTGTATATGTAAAATATTAGCCTCGCAGCTAATTCTTGGGTCTCGCTTTCCATTACGCGGCCCCGGGTTCGATTCCCTGTCCAGGCAAGATTGTAGCGTGCGTTGTCCTTGGAATGTTCCAGTATATGTTGCTGTATGACGATGAGAAAATTTACTTATCAGGTTGAGAAGACCGGAATACGCCAATGGGATGTCTACATGATAACCGCTTGTATCCCCGTAACCCACAGCCGCGAGGCAGGGACGGCGCTGGGAGGTCTGAGCCCGTTCACGGGCTGTCACGCCAAGTATGTACACACTTATGTACAATATTATATACTACTGCAGGTATGTAATATGAACATTATACAAGAAAAAATCTTCATTACAGTCACATTTCTTGAGCTGAAAAGTCATAATGAACAGTTCCTCGCCTGTTAACCATATGTCGTACCCCGGTAACCCATGGCAGCGAAGCAGGGACTGTAGGTCGTCGCCGGTAGGTCTGAGCCCGATCACGGGCTGTCGCGCCAAGTACGTACATACATACATATGTACAAAATAATATATTCTACTACAAGTATGTAATATGAATATTATACAAGAAAAAATCTTCATTACTGTCACATTTCGTGAGCTGAATAGTCATAACGAACAAAGGTGCGGACCCGAGGGCATGATTTGGGTGTGCGGGCGCTGCGCCTCTGCGACTGGCAGCGTGCGTGGCCTCCCCTCGCCTATCGCGGCGCCCGGCGCAGGCGCAGGCGCAGGCGGAGGCGGAGCGGCCCCAGGCGGCCCTCGCTGCCTTTTCGGTCTCCGCGCCACGCCACGCCGCCTGGCGGTCATGAATTGCAGATTCCCATTCGGGAATGTTACGACCGTTTCGCAAGTCTTTTGTCTCTGCTGCCTCCAAAGTGGTGCTAGGAAAGTTGCAATGTCACAGGGCTGAAGTGGTCCCCACTAATCCCAGGATGGACTCTTCCTTAGTACGCGAGTTTTTCCTTTCTCAGTGATAACGTTTTGGAGAAATATTGTTATAGTGAGGTGAAAGTTGGCATATGAAGTTTGAATTCCTGTTAGAAATAAATATTGTAAAATACAATTTGGTTGTAACAATCTTCAATGAGAACCAATATTACAGAATATTAATGTAAGATCAAAGTTTATCTAGCGAACAAAACAATCTTTGAGCCCATCTAAACAGTTGCCAAACCTTTTGAACGATGGTATTTTTTTCTATTAATCATATTCATACTTCAATGATCATCCTAAACGAAATGTCAGAAAATAAAGGAAAACGTAATTTCTTTAATTATTTAATACGCAATGTGGAACTAAAGAAAGAAAGGAAGGAAGAGAAAGAATGAAAGAGAGAATCAGGGTGTCAGCAATAATAGAAAGATAATTATTCTAAACGCATATTGCCCTTACCTTCAAAAATAAACTTGCATGTATAATTGAAACAGGACTCTGAAATAAAAGCCGAAATTAAAATCTAGGAAGAAAATAACGGAAGTTTCCTTTTATCTAGACAAACGAACAAGTTTTCAAAAAACTCTTAAACAATTTAACGAGACCCGCTGGCATTCACAACCGACCTCGTTTCACCTACACGGAACCGCAGTCGCCGTCTTCGGAATAAGAGGTGCTCGAGTGTGTCGTGTGCCTAGGCTTCCTCCTTCGGTAGCTGGCTTTCGCAACGCGGGAGTTGGGACCCCGTCTCGGTAGCTGCCTTTCTCGGTCCAGGTCCCTGCCATTCATGTGTTAATGGTTCAGTTGAAGGCCCACCTACGCTGCTTTTGGGGCAGACATGTCTCTCTTTTCCTGCAAGACAAGGAAAATATTACATTACAACGTCGCAATCGACTCGCGGCGAATTTAACTGTGACTCATTGTAACTTTCTAAGACAACTGAGATGAGGAATAAAGATTTGTTTACTGAACGGTCACAAAACAAAACAAATATTTGTGCTGTGAGATAAAAAGCGGTCGAGATCGCTTCAAAAATCATGTCTGAAAATATCAGTAAGAATATGTAATGTATTTTGTATGATTCATCACAAAGTAAAAAGATGAAAAATCCCAATTGTCACGGTATCGCGTTTATCAAGGAAAACCGTGCACAGGTCCACGCTTTCTTTCGTTCTCATCCAAAGACTTCTTCCGTTAAGTAACCTCGCCACGCACAATGAGGTCATCAAATAATTGAATTAAAATCCTTTTCTATCATTGTCAGGTTTTCCTTTAAAAGCGAAAAGATCTTTATTCGATAACCTTAGTGCATTACTTATCTGACAGGCAACTCTTTCCGAAGTAGAAGACCATGGTAATAATACTGAGTGGCAATACCTAGAACGATGGTTTGACAGTGAAGAAAGTCGTCTAGAAAACAGTCGCAAAAGGGAAAAAATGAAAGTGGTAATATTATTAAATGTAGTTTAATGATGTAGCTTATTGGGAATGATTTTGACTATTGATTTATTTTGCAAATAACGCAAATTACGTTTACATGCACTTTGGACTACTTCCTGATTTCTGAAATACGTGAATTTTTCATGTCTCTCTTGATGAGTTATTAATTAATGAGTTTCGAGAACTTCCATCGCCTTGTTTTTATTTACGAAACAGTAGTTTTTGTCAAAGCTAACAACTTTTTCTCCAGAGTGAGAAGGTATTGTCATACAATACAGATATCTGAATAAGCACATACTTCGAAGGAATGGCATTTATCATTAACGTCTCACTGCAAGAAATCCACAGATAGTACATGTGCGTTTTTCTCAATTTGTTCCCAGATGAGATTAAGCACCTAAAATCGATACACAAGTTTAAATAACAACTGAAACCTTTTCTTTTCATTTTATTGAAATAAACTATGCTAAAAATCAAAAACGGAAATATTTACTTCAACATTGATCTATATGCATTGATTAGCATTTATTTAATGTTATATATCTGTTCATATTATAATACATGGGCCAAATATAATGCATATCTTAACACATGAGCCAAATATAATGAAATTCATTAGCATTTGTATTGTATAATTCTGACTCAAAATATGTCTCGAAAATGCCCTTATCTAAATAATGGCTGTAACAAGTTTTATACCATAGCCTCTCGGCCAATGATGTCCCTGTCGATCCATGGGATGGAGTTGTTATTTTGTTATCATTACTGTAAATTCAAATCTGTAGTTTGTTTCCCGATGTAAATACATTATCTATTACATGGGGGTAAACATTTATTGTTTTCAAATGTTATCAACCACTCTCGTTTGTACCTTTATTCATAATTGAACTATTCAGGGAACATAGAGGAATACGAATTCTGACCCTTAAGAAAATGAGCGCTGATTGACTGCCTCATATTTCACATAGTTTTTAATGTTTTTGACAATTTATAGATTAAATTAAATAGAAACCATTATTTTACCCTGATCTATTAGTGTTATTAAAATGTAAATACGATAATTATGAATAAACGATGTCGTCTGGTGATGTTGACGTGGACATGAAATTAAATGGTGTCTTATGTTGGCAAGGACGACACATTTTACTTCTACTTCATTGTTTTGATTCATTTTCATCCTACTTATACGAGCACACCTTAATCAGAAGCATCCTCAGTTCATCCTTATCTGAGACCCAATGAAGAATGATTGGATGCACGTTTCGTGACAACTTCCTATTTTAAGTTCACAGTTCAAAGAGTTGTGTTATTTTGAATATTGACCATCCGTTCCATCAGCTCCCTTGTGCACTCATTTAGCGGAGAGCGTGGTTCTTGTCTTCGTCAAAGGCTCTATTCACCCAGAGTACACGCTCTTTATAGCAAGGTTTCATAAGCCTCTCTCGTTCCGGTCCGAGCGTTCACCTCCGGACCATTCACCCCTGCTCTCGACGTATCTGCGCCGCGGAACAGCCAGCAGGCCCCGGGCGCCCACGGGTTGCCACTTGCGAAATATCTCAACAGCCCCCTCGAGCTGCCAAGAGCCCCGGGCTGATGTGGGCGAGATGAATCATCGTTCAAACTTGACAAAATTGGTATCATCAATGTTATGTTCGCTCTTCAAGGTGTAACATTCTCATTTGAATTCAAGAGTACTAAACTACACGCTTCTCATTTGGCGCTGCAAAAAGTCCGTCTGCATTAACGTTACTCCTTCGAATCCTAATAACATGACAGCTTCATTACTTTTAATACTGATTGAGTTATGAGCACATTTCTTTCATTTTTACTTTCTCGGCTTACTAATACATCGCAAGAAGAGAAAGTTATGTAATCGTGCGCCGGAAAACGGCGGATTTTCGCCAGAAAAACACTTATTTAATAAATCAACGTTAATCAAAAATCATTTAATCAAAATTAAATCAACTTTAATTTTTATTAAATCAAATTAAAACAACTGATAACTTAAATCTTAGTTTTAAAATATAAATATTGTAAATTGTTTTCTTTCATTCTGATTCGATCGTTGTGCTTCAGTACATTTACATGGCAAATTGAGTAATAAATGTGGCAATTCTACGGTTCCGTAGTCGGAAATTTGAGAGTCACACAAAAGGAGACTCACGAAGGCACTCATCTACGAAAAGTTACATCAGCAAAAAGAAACGAAGTCAGGATGTAAACCAGAGAAAACAAACAGGGACATCGAGTTAGATGACTCAATGTTTCGTCATTTTCTCGTCGCGTCTTAAATGCGGTGTTCTCAAATAACATTTAATAATATAAGTCAAAAAATTGAAAAAGCTTCATGAAAGTTTTTTATTGTAAAAGGACCGCACAAATGCCAAAAAATATATCAGTGAGCAATTTTAGAGAAAATATATACATTGTGAATAAAAAAAGTATAGCTGTACTTTAGTATTATGTATACATAGGACGTTTCGAATGGAGACGAACAAACAAAAGGACAGTTGATACACATTTGTGTTAAAAATTGATAATTTCCTCAATGATCTCATCAAAAAGAACATATCTTACCACCATCAATTACAAAATCCAACTTTTAAGTTTATCTGAGTTATATTAATCGCATCAAACAAGTTGAACACATGGCACATGGAAACTAGGACGCATAAACGATTCACATTCAACATACCATGTGTCTAAGAGCACTTAGCAGACATGCTGGGAAAAACATTCCCGTCAATTTTTATGCCATTCTTTGATTAAAGGTAATGATCCAGACTAATATGGATTTAGAGTGTGCTTGGGTCATCAAAAGATATTCAACGCAGCTCAACCTGAAAGATTCGCGAGTAATGTTGTAAGTGAAAAGACAGCGCCAATAAAAGCAAGGCGGCGGTCCCTGTGACTCAGCAGAAGGGAGCGCAGCTTCTTGCGACGGGGAAGCGCAGATCCAACGAGCGTCCGACGCGCATCTCGCACCTTCCCGCCCGCACGCTGCACACTGGGTCGAAACCAAGCGAAGCGCACGCAGAGCAGAAGAAAATACGTGACGAAATACGTGCGAAATGGAATTAAAAATAAAATAAAGAATCATAATAAAAAAATGCTTGTATGTAAGAAGTATTTAATGCTTTATATTAATCATTTGTCTTTATCTTAAATGAGTACAACTTTCCATTCGAAAAATTCTAAGAGTTTTTTTTTTCTTATTTTTCTGTCACATATGAGGATGAGTATGGGAAAAAGAAGAAATTCGGCATTATTTCATACCCACGAATATTGAAATCAAATATACTCAAATCTTCCTGTGGTACAAAATGAAAGAAAATATTTATCAATGAAGTATTTATATATCTTCATAATATTGCAATGTCATCCAACCTCAAAGCTTTACTTGTCTTTATTGTACAATTGATATTTTATCCAAGCAATTTAATACAAACCAAATAAGAATGAATAAAACAAATCAAAATGTAAGCCCTTCCAAAAAAATAAAAACAACATGGAAAAAATCATGAAAAGGAACCATTCTTTTACGTCTTATCTTCAATCCTTCTTAGCAATTTACATTTTCTTGTTTGAAACGCATGCTTTAAAACGATAAGAAATTGCGCTTTATGTGCAAATTTGATGAAGTATGCCCTACAACTGCACGTCTTTAGGCCTACTGCAGCGGCAAATGAGTATTTTTTATTTATTTTATTTAAACTCGAATTTAATTTACTTATATCGATTGCAAAGTCTGATAATAAAATGAAATTTCAGAATTACGAGTAAAAATGTTTGGATTTATTATGTTTAATTTTCAGTTGCCAATTATATTTTCATGTTTAAAATCAGGATTGGCCAAATTTTTCCCAGACCAAAACAATCGCAAAAAACTTGAAAATTCTTAAAAAGTTGTATTAAATTATTTTCAATAAAATAAAAAATATAATTTTATGTATCGAAATATAAAATTAAAACTGACAACAGATTAACCAAGAAGTATTAAAAATACCACAAGCACAAATAACATAAACAGACAATAAAAAATACACTTTGTTTCCTAGAATTGACAACTCTAAATTCATCACAAGAAAGAAAATAATGTAGTTGTGAAATGTAAAATTGCTTGTTTTACAACTTTACTACGTGTAATGCCTTTGCTTTTTATTTCCCAAACTGAATAACATTAAAAAAAAGTATGTCACCGGTAATGATTATATGAATTTGAAATCGTAAAGGTGGGGTTTAGAGGATGTCGTATCATTGGACGGGCCATAAATTTACTTGGCAATACTGAATGCGTCCGATGATGAAAAGCAGTATATTGTTTGTGAACAAAATTTAAAAAATAATTTTCCACATTAAAACGCTATAAACTCCCCCCAAAACACAAATACTAAACACAATTACATCAAAAATATCCATTTGGTCGGACTTTTATAAAAATCTATTATTGTTTCCTATTTAAAACGCATGGATAGAAATAATAGGAAATGTGTTTGATCCAGTCGATTATATTTAAATGTCTGGGGTTTATTTTTTCGTCTACTGTCATGCGCTTAAATGCCAGAGCGTAGCATCTGTTTGGGCCCAGTGTGCGCCGGCAGCGCCTCCGCTGCGCTCCTCCCCGCTCGTTTTGCGGTTTCGGCTCCGCTGGCTGTTCCGCCTGCGTGCCTGCCGCCCAAATTTTCCCTCGTTTCTCCCCAAAGCCTCGGTCACGCCGGGTCACTCGCTCGCCAGCTTTGTTCCAGACGCCTTTTGTGTGAAGCGTCTCGATGCGAGTGAAGAATTGTTTGAAGAAGAAATTCAGAAATTTGAGGACTGTGTTACTCGTTTGTTTGTTCTTTGTTTAGGGTGGAAGTTTTTGATACTTAGACATATAATATTAATGTTTATTTCGTTTGTCTTATTGTTTTATTAAATCACATTATCATAATCATATTATTTATCACATCATGCATACATTCTGTTAATCACAAATGGCATTAGTATGATTATACGCTTACATTATATTTCCGTGAAAAATATTTGAGAGAATTTAAATTATTAATAGGAGAAACTACAACAAAACGATTGTTCATTTCCAAAACAAGTCTTCTGTCGTTCAACAATATTGTATTTCCATTAATTTATATTATGTTTTTACTCCGATTATGAATAAAAGATAATTTATAATTTTGTTAAACTTGAAAAGGAGACGCTGGTGATGTTGAAGCTTGATCTTCCTCGAAGCTTTCAGGCCAGGAAACCATAATAACTCAAACTATGCATTCGTGAGGACCCTTGTTTTGGGAATTTACTCTACTCGCAATTATGTGTATGAGAAGGTTTGGAAGAATGAAGAGGAAATTGGATCTGAGATTATAATACTAAACGTTGTTTATCTTCAAGCACAGCCGCGAGAATATTGGTTTATAAAAATATGCGATAAAATAATAACTATCATTTTCTATTACAATATGTAGTCAGAAAAAGGTGTGGAAATGTAAAACAGTAGTTTTGTTTCTCTGCGACGGAATTGAACTGACAGTCTATTTATCTAATGTTCTTTTTTATTCAAAACGTAGATAGTTGCATATTATTCCGCGTATCTAGTTTGCTACATCTTCTTTATTTCTGTTCCTTTTTCTCACATTTTATAGTATAGCAGATACGTTCAGGTCCCAACAAAAACATTACATCAATAAACCGTACTGCATGTAGCATTTGTATGTAAAAAGTATGAATGTACCGCAAATTTCATAGTAATTGTTATTTTCGTATTGTCGGTCAGATAAAAAAATAATATAGATTTGAAGGGTCACGATATATGCATGCATTTTGAACAACGCATATCTGTACCTGGTTAGAGTAAGACGGTCTCAATTATCGAATTGATCACTTGATCAGCACTCATGTTGGCTTGTGGTCATGTTAAGTCATTTCAATAATAATGAAACCTAAGGTAAGAAGATATTGCGATGTGGAGCTGAGAGTATTTGACGCCTTTCACATCGTTGGCAGAGTAGATACTTAAAATTCTGATTCGAAGCTGTACGTAAGCTACAATGTTGTTTATGATTTTCATGTGGTTTACTAGAGGAACAAACACTTTCAAATTAATCGTTGTTATTTTTAATTTCTAGAACCTGCTGGAGATTACTAAGTTGTTTAAAATTCGTAATTTTCGTAGTGCTATACTGGATAAAATATCACATTAACGCAATCAAAGGAACAAAAAGTCACTCTCCGCCTACGTCCGTTAAGTATTAAATACTCCGCTGTTCCTTAAGAATAATGGAAACGAATGAGTTGTAACTCAATATTGCCTATTATATGGCGTATAAACTTATTCCAAGAAATGGTATTTCTTTTTTTATATGTTGTTGTTTTTTCTTGTACGAAGATGGTATTACAAAAAGTATTGAACGACGCACGGCCGACAACACAAACAAAAGACTTGATTGGTTATAAGCTTCGTCTCACTTCGGAAAATTTAACCGCATCTGATACCTAACGACATTAATAACTATAAACGTTTGCATGGGGTTATCTTCTAATTGAAAATTTCGAAATTTCTTGCCTAATTCGTAGTATCGTGGAAAAAGACATTCGCCACGATTTCTGCGACCACCCTCGTAAATCAAAGCCTTTAAAAAATGAGCCGGCGAACTCTCCCCACGTCCGCTAACAAGCGAGCATTTCCCTTTCGTCCTGCCTCGCGCCCCGGCACAGCCAGTCGCACGCAGGCTTTCGGGGAATTACTTTCCCCGCTCGTCACCATTAACGCTATTGTACTCGTCGCGACCTTTTTGCGCATTTTTCTCGCTTAGGTGCATTATGAGGACCCTTTCGAAGGGAACCGCCGCTCCTTTTATTTTTGTTGCTTTCTGACAATACACGTCAACAACGCTCTTCTCAGACCCAAGGAGATAAGTAATGAATAATGACAGAGAATGTAGTAAATATACGTTTACAAACAAAAAGTTTTTTATGGACTCGTTGCGAAGTACTTTCCCTTTATATTAAAGCATGAGTATCGTAACCGAGGAAGAAGATACGAGTCGAAAGATATGGTTGTGAGACTAAGAAAGTAGTTTCCAACTTTTGAACTGGAGCAATAAATCCAAACGAGAAAAGTTTCTCCATCCATGAATCGAACTCAATATCTTCCACATTTTTTATTCATTTCGCATTACACGGATATCATGCGTTGAGAAACGATTTCATCGTTGGCAATAATGTTGTATCGGAATCGTAGTAAATATAAGCATACGCTTACAAATGGGCATTTTGAAAATTACAGTGGTTTTACATTTTGAAGTTAATTTTGCAACATTTTTCTCTCCTATTTGCAACTACTTCCTATGTTACCATGGTCAAGGATCACGCATTATACTGCACATTCATACTAGGTTTATTAAAAAAAACTAGTCCCTTCCAGGAGTAAAAACCGCAACATAAGTTTGTAAAAGGAAAAAACAATTACATATTTTCTGGGAAACTGGGCTCATACACTGCAAAGAAATGTTATTTATTTCACAAAATAAATCAGTGGTGCGTAGGAAGCGAAACCAGAACTTTCTTGGAAACACGAGGATAGGAATTGGTCAGGAACTCTAACTTTTAGTTGAAGCTGCAAGCCACGTCTCAATTCAATCGTTTTATGAATACAATGCTTCTTAAAACAGTTGATGCGTTCTTGATATTCAGTTCGTTCCTGTTACAGCATTGAAATATTCAAGAACTCCTTTCATACTTCACGTTCCAAGGAACATTCCAGGCTTTATCAGGACTCGACGTAAATTTAAAAATTAAGGTTTTACAAAGCGACTTATTACTAATGCTAAGTCGTTATTTTGCAGGTTTGTTTGTGAAATACAATTTTTTGTGAAACATTTAAGAAAACAGTATGATCATCAAGGATCCTAATGCTTTTTTGTGAGGCGCGGACGCGAGTTGTCTAAGGAGAAATGAATTAGAAAAATTTAGCATATGTGAAAAAACTACACAACTTTGCCATTATGGCATAGTAGAAAACTTGTCGTTTGTATAGACATTGAAATTTAGGCGCTTGTATTTTCCAGATATCTAATTTATTTGCACATTCAATTTTTTTAGAGGTCAAGATAGGAGTTCGAGGAAAGAACTGGAATTTTCTGTAACATATTGATACTGTTCAAATAGCGACAAGAGTAATAATTTTAAACAAGCTGTAAAAAAAATTATTACGCGATAAAATGTCAAAAGAACCTCTCTGATAATTCGAATATCCCATTCCGTAACCGAACACCATAACCAAAGTTGCAAAGAATCCTACGAGATATTCCGCCGATGCGATGCGGTCATGAATTCCACGCGCCTCCGCCCGCGACTGCATCTCGGCGCCTGGCGCGGCCCCAAGCGGGACTTCACGGGGTCATACGAGACGGCGCGCGTCCTCCGCAGACGCCGCAAAACGCCGTAAAGCAAAGCTGAAGCCCGTCGTGGCTGGGGCGGTGGCGCGGAAGACGCGGGCGGGGCACGCGATGCAGCCTGTGCAACGCCCGCGGTATGGTCGGCGCCACGTAAAAGTGAACGTCCGAAACGACTTTTGGATTTATTAGCTATAGCTACGGCGTGAATGATACATGAAATGTATCAGCTGAATAAATGGTGTTTACGGGTATCTATGAGTGAAAGGGGGAGGAGATTTTTTACGCATTCAACGCTGTTAATGTAGCCATCACGTTATTAAGATCCTCGGTTGAGGAGCTACATAACGTGACGTTTTACGTGGAAGCGACCTTACGAGGCAGAAGCGCCGAAGGAACGAGCTGAGAAAGGCTTAGCCGCAAAGAAAGTACGACATGAGAGAAGGGGCAGGGTGATCGCCGGGAGCGAAGGAGGGAGTAAGCGGCAGTGGCCGCGATCCTAACGTCAACCGCTGCGGGTTGGTTATTGTGGCGAGGGGCTCCTGGAGGTCCTGAAGGTGTTGAAAGACATCAACATCACAAGACGGAATGTCTGAGGAGACGCTGGTGGTATGGTACATGGAGAAGAAAATGAAAAGACGGGAGAATGAAGCAGGGAAAGAGTGTTTGCCATCAGTTGAGAAGAGGAAAGATAAAAGAAAAGGAAATGAAATAAATATACGTAAGGAACTAAGGAGAACGCACCCTAATCTAAGGCAAGGATAAGAAAGCTAAACATTGAAGGAGACAGAGGAGAAAAAGAAGAGGTACGAAACCCGTTGGCAGAAACAAGGAAGAGAGCATGATGCAGTATAAGGGGAAAGAAATATCTCTGACTTCTATATGCCATATTCGGTGAAGGTGAAGAGTGTCATTAGTAAGGTTCGACGTCGCTGAAGGTTGTAGCATAGACAAATGCAGCAACAAAAGAGTAAATTTAGCGTCGGGAGAGACCGGGAAGAACGGTGGAAGAGGCTAAGATGGTGGCGGGGACGCTGCCAATAGCGATGATGGAGTGCAAGCAGACGTCGAGTGAGACGAAGACAGACGGAAAGCAGAGACGCAGGCATAGGGAGAGAAAGAGAGGGCAAAGGAGGTGGAGACGGCAACGGCGGCGGAGCGAAGGTAGCGGGAAAGGCAGTGAGGCAGCAGCGGGTGCCGGGTGCGAGATCGAGGGAACTGATGATGGTGGCGGTGGTGGACTTAGAGCCGTTAAAGCGCGAAGAAAACGTAGACAAAGACGAAAGAAAAAGGGATGCGTAGGGAGGAGTACGGGCTGGCGGAGAAGACGGTGGGACAATAAGCGTCGGGAAGGGAAGGGAAGTGACGGTGGTAGGAGGCGTTGGTGAAGAAGCAGATGAGGTCAAACACGTAGCCGGAGGCAAAACAGATGAACGAAAAGAGAAACAGATGTAAGCGGCGTCGGCGGTGGTTCAGAAGAGGTAGGGAAGTGGTAAGACAGTGATGAGCCGAGAGTGGAAGCAAAGCGTTGTATATTACGCTGATAGTTGCGGTGGTGGTGGTCGCAGTATTGGCGGTGGTAATGGTGGTGATGATTGTTGAAATGGTGGTAGAGATGCTGATGGCCGTGGTGGTAGTGGAGTCGTTGGAAATGTGGTGATGAGCAAAGAGGTGGTGGTGGAGTTGTGGTGTCGTGGTGGCGTTGTTGACGGCGATGTTGTCGACGGCGATGTTGGTGGCGATGCTGGTGGCGATAAAGTCGTACTGGCGAAACTGGGGGCATCGATAGTAACGTGGAAACAAAGGCACAGGAGAAGAAGGAGGAAATCTACGAGGAGGCGAAGGCATTGAGGCAGGTAGCGACGAGGGGAGAAGGCGGTGAGGAAGCAACGAACACCGACAGAAGCGATGGAGGAAGAGTGACGGTGGTGGAGAAGGAGGAGGGCAAGGCGGCGGTGGCGGTGGCGGCGGCGGATGCGAGGGGCGGCGGGTGCCACTTGAGTGGCCACGCAGCACGGCCGGCGCCGGGCCGGTTCCGGCGAGGCAGACGCCGTGACCGCAGCGCCGCCCCGGCCGCGGTTCGAGCCTAGGCGGCAGCTTCGGCCCGGTGCTGCACCTGGCTACTTGCTTCGCCGCATCGCAGTCATGCTGCCAAGTGGGGATCGTTTCTTAGATTGAAGACCAAATGATTAAGGGGCCACGATTGATTCGCAGTACGAGGAACATATGAAGGATGACGCTATTTTTCATCTGTTATTTATATATTTACTTATTTTTGAATCCCCTTATTGATACACATTGTATCAATGTAGTATACATATTGATATTCTCGTATAAATATAAAACGTAGAGGAATATTGTAACCAAGAGATGTACTGGAAATTGGGAGGCACAATTTTTATTGGAATGAACGTCAACACAGTCATGTGTAAAGAAAATTATTACGAAAAAGATAAGTTCTCTAAATATGTGAGAATAATTACGTCATTTATTCCAATTAAACTGAAAATTAATAGTTTTAGGGTAAAATCAAGAAAGTTTCTAGGAATTCACTATCTACTTGCATTGAAAAATTTACATCGAATATGTAATATGATGGTGAGCAGCACTTCTTAAAATATGTTCATTTGTCTAAAAACACTTTTATAGATAAAGTATTTAGCGGTTCAGAACATCGTTACGCAGACTGTCGTTTCAATAATCGAAATTCGATATTCTTAAAGTATCTTGTCCTGTAATTTCTTCAATAAGGTCAGAAAATGTCCTTTAGTAATGCTACTCGCTCTTCAGGGACATCAGTAGCTTAAAATAACCTCATTTCTGTAGAATTAATAACTACTATTGATCCAACCAGTTAACCTTGCCCAGAAACAAAAGAGGGTACTTTGTGATGGATAGCTTCCGTCTCTGATCTTAGCCGAGGACGAAGAACAATCATTCCCCACCGCGAACACAGCCGCCCGCCCGGCGCCAATCGGCGTCAGTTGGTCCAAACAAGGCGTAACCATAATGCACACGTGTAAAGCACAGGGGCCGGATCTCAATGGTCTATCGCACGACCGTTACTTAAGCAAATACGGCGCCAAGGTCGCGAATCGGCAGCGCATTAGCTCTCGTCGGCCGCGCGCGTTCGCATAGGCTGAGAGCATTCGCTCGTTCGGCGCACGGCCCCTCCCGCCCCTTCGCCCCTCCCACCCGCGCCGGAGGAAGCCTCGGCCCATAAAAACGTCCGCGAGCATCCGCTCCTTTGTTTTCGCCTGCGCCCCGTCGAGCCCCCGGCGTCGTCTCCGCCGCCCCGCCGCCGCTCGACGTCTCAACGTCGATTCCCTCGACCCCGTCGACTACATCGGCTCCGTCGACCCCGTTGACCCCGTAAACCTCGACGACCCCGTAGATCCAGTCGACCCCATAGGCCCCGTCGACCCCGACGACCCCGACGACCCCGACGACCCCGACGAACCCGACGAACCCGTCGACCCCGACGAACCCGTAGGCCCCGTCGAACCCCGACGAACCCTTCGACCCCGACGACCCCGTAGACCCCAACGACTCCGTAGGCCCCGTCGACCCCGACGACCTGGACTCCGTCGACCCCCGCCGCCTTCGCAGGCTCACCACCGTCGGCTGATGGCCGCCTCGCTGCACTTGCCGTCTCTGTTCTGCCGAATGCTCACACCGTTCTGATCAATACCAGGCGAATTCCGGAACAGTGTCTTAAAAAGTAGATCAAGGATCGCCCGCGATCTTTCTTTCATAATCATTGTCCCCTCCTCATCCCTTGTACCGTCTGGATATAGAGAAGAGCCGCTTTGACAGGTACTGCTTGGCTACCGCTGGCAGCATAACTGCAAGTTATGTCCATGTCCTTAATTTCTTAATGCGTTCGTTTGCAGTTGACTCGCTTGTAAATGTCATCCAGCAAGACTTTCTCTTGTTTTCCGACCTGTGAAACTGGCCCCTTCTTAGACTAATTTCTCTAACCATGCATTACACGTACTAGACTAATAAGCATAGGAGTTGACGAGCCCGGAAACACTAAACAATTAATCAATAAATTAATCAATCTGCCCCACGCCGTCCTCTTGACCCACGTTGACTCCGCCTATTGGGCCCTTCTGCTAAAGATTCTACTTAAGACTTCTCACCCCTTCCCAGGGTCACGTTGCCCGAGATCCTCACACTCCCGCTGTCCTAGACGACGACGCCTGCCCCGTCGTCTCTCCACCGTCTCCTCTGCCTCTGCCACCCTCGCTCTCTCCGCCGTCCTTGCTAGTTCCGTTTTCCCACCCATCCAGTTACGCGCCCCGTCATCGCCATTGCCTCCGTCAGCGCTGACGACTCGTCACCTTTTCACCCACCCACTTGCAGGACGTCTTTTTTGTCCCCGTCGACCTGCATCACACAGTGTCTTCCTCCCGGATGTCCCCACCGGCACATAGAGAAGTCGGAAGAATGAGTCATAGCAGGCGTGTTTGCATGAAATTACTTCCAAAAGCTCGGAGAAAAAACTCTGGAATCCGAAATTTCAACTCTCCCAGTTTATTAAATAAGATCTATAAACTGTTTTCTTAACTTTGTTACAAGTAAATTTTAAAATAATCATTTACGTAAATATTCCACTTTTAGTTAACTAATAAAATTGCTTCTAGAAGCGAAAATAATACAGGCATAATAACTAATTTCAACACGAAGTCGTTGTTCCACCTCCTTTCCCATAGAAAGATCCCATTTTAGTTATGTCGATGTCCCACAATTCTGCTTGTTTACAGCCTCTAAAGAAAAGGTACAAAATAGGATATTTGGAGTACCTGTCGATATATATATATATATATACACATACACACACACACACACACACACTGGTGAATGGTCTCTGGAATGCACTACCAACTTTAATATTTTAGTACCGCAAATGTTGATTAGATTTTAAATTGTTTTAAATCAATCAAAAGTAATCTTAAACAATATCTATGTTAATATAGTAGCAAATTATCAGAATAATCTTTGTTCACAATTATTTAGAAAATAAATTTTTGAGACGACAAAGCAAATGTAAATATTAAACACAGTTTTATATCATTTTGGCTCGAGTGAGTGCTCTTCACTTTATGGACCCTTCAGGCACTGTTCAGGCATTATGTGTCAAAATTGGAAGAAGCGTGGACTTAAATCGCAAGGAGAGGAGCACCAATGGTAGGTTCTTTCTGTTAGCGAGAGTCAATACACCTTGATTACTCTCCCACTACCTCATCCTTCCCACTTCCGCTGCCCCCGTCGGACGTCCTCGATGCCTCGTTACCCCCACCTGTCACCTCCGCGGCCCCGCCGTTCACCTCAGTCACCTCTGCGTCCTCCCGGCGCCCACGCCATTGTCGCATCCCCCCTCCACTCGCGGCCGCCCCGCCACGCCCCACTGCCCCACTCCACATCTCGCCATCCAGCCTCGGGCAAGGCGGCCCGCGTTGCCGCAATGGCGGCTGCCGTCCTCCCTCGCCGCTCGTTTGAGTGACACTGCTCCACACACTCCAATACACAACGCTACTTGCCTCCGCATCTGGAACCACCTGATGTTGACCTGTGCTATTTACGAAGCTCGTTATGAGCTTTAAGGTCAAATATTGTTTCACGTTGCTTTCTTTCAAACACCCCAAGTCATATTCAACACTGGCTGACACCAATGCTCTAGAACACACCCATATTAGTGCGTTGTGCACAATATGGTAGCTTTACTATAGGATCACGTAGAGTCATGCCTGTTAAAATTCCTTTGTGTTAAGCCTAATTGAACATAAATGGGAAATACGAATTGTAATAAATGCAATGAAAAGTCGAGTAATGAGTTAGGAGCAAACATTTATTTTTCAGCTTCATAAAATAAAATATTATCGTCCAAAATTCAAGAACATTGTTGAGAAATTCTGAGAACCATCGTACCGCCGAAATATCAAGAGTATTTAAAAATTGTCTTCAACATTTACTGTTTGTATCTAGCTTAAGCAGAGGGATTCACAATGGAGTCATTTTTGCATTTACCACATATCTACTCCAGTATGTTCCCGTCCTTATCGTATCGCAATCATCATGTTTTCTTGTATCACCCCATCGCAATATAGCTAAATCATTTTGTTTCCCCTCTCTGCAAACTCCGCGTATTAAATCACCACCATAAACCATAAGACACATATTTTTCATCGATTTCTCTTGACTTCACTCATTTCAATATTCCCCAATTTTCAACAATCCTCCATCCAATATCCTCCGACCTCCGTCTTGTTCACCGCCCCCGCCGCCCAGCAGTCGCCGCCTCCCACCGCCGCCCACGCGCCCACGTGCGCCCGCCCTCGGAGGAGGCCCGGGGGGTCGTAAATCTCGCCCAGTCGAACTTTGATTAACGCCCGCAGCGGCGGCCGCCCACGCCGCCCCGCGCCGCGCCGCGCGCCCTCGCGACCACTGCGGGCGATGCCTTTGCGGGGAAGGTGCGCGCAAGGCGAAGCCGGCCTCCAAGGTAGAGGACGTATCCCATTCCGGCAGCTGGTTGGATCGCCTTCGCTTTTTCTGCCGGCGGACGGTCTTCTTGTTTCGCCAAGCACCCGATATCATCATCGGCTCGGTGAAAAAAATTAATCTACCCTCTCCCGGCCTTGGAACAACGAAACTGTGTTGATGTACCTATCTCGTTTCTGCGCAGTGTCTTCTAGATTCGTATCAAGTCGCCAGATATTTGAATTGATTGAAAATCATTACATGTTTTCAACGTTGTTTTCTCTTATTATTTTATTTAAAGACTGATTTCAATTATGAGTTATTACCGATTACCAATTACCGATTTTAGTAAACAAGAGCTGGAGAAACTAAAAAAAAAAATACCCAAATAATTAGAGGCTTCCAAACTGTAGCTGGTACAGAAATATCGTTTATAGCGCTCCCTTCGTACTGTTTTGAGTGTTGATTGAGTTTGTGATCCCTATATTCAGTTCTCCTATTGCAGTTGTATTCTTATTTTTTGCCCCAGCCGTCCTCAAAGCTAATTTGTCTTTATCACCAAACCCTACCGTCCCCGCTGGTATCCGGAGGAAGCGTTTTTTTTTTCGGGTGTCTTGTATGAGATCACAAGTTCGCAGCAAAAACCTTGTCAGCAACTGAAGCTTGCATCCTATTGTAGATGATAAACTAACGGTGGAAGAGCGATTGCACGACAGCCCCAGCTACGAATTTCGTAACTTTCCAACTCACGCATGCAATTAAGAGAGTATTTTTTGTCCATCCCTGATTGTCAGACTTCCTCGCCATTTTTGAGACCCTCTGTTTTCACATCCAAGCGCAATAACGATATCCGCATACTCTCGGTTCTACTGGAGTCATCTTCCCTTGAGATGATCTAATCTTCAGAAGGCTGAGGTATTGTTTTATCTCACATTCACAAAGATGGAGTTGAGAACAGGAAGCGGAAAGCAGGATTGCATGTGGTTAGTTTTGTAACTGCTTTCCATCTTGGTTTGATAAAGACAAAAAGCATTGAAGGGATGGATCAGAACAGCTGAACCTCGAGCAGTGAATCTTCTTTTGTCTAAAGTATTTGTTGAATCCATGTTCGTGTCGAAAATTTGTCATAATCGTAATATAGAACGAAGCACGTCTTGACGTGAACGCTTCACTCATGTGCCCTTCGGCAGACAGTTTTCTGAAATGTGTTTCTCTCTCGCAAATCATATTATGTCTCTTGTAGTTCGCAACAATCGAAATTTATACCAACGTTTACAGTATATTTGAACATTGTAGCATTTTAAAAGCAATTATTACTTTTTCAAACGAACTTTATCTAAAGTACATTATCTTATGTTTGATCGTGTCAAGTACTCGTACGTTCCTGTTTATGGTCACAAATATGGCAATGCGGACACCACCTTGGCAAAATTAGAGACGTATGACTACAGTAGCAACGATAGTTGAATTAAACTTCATGGAGGTCTGACACCAAACAGACAATAGTCTACTGCTTACCAAATACACATTCTAAGAGTACTAAACCTTCCAAATGAGGTGTTTCATATTTATTATATATATATAATATATATATTTTTTATTTTTTCAAAGACATCCCTAATTAAAAGCTTAAAATAGGCTCTAAGCAAACTTTCGGATGAATATAAAATTCAAAAAACAAAAATAAGAAACCTATCTCTCTCACAAACCGATTGAAATAAAATATTTAGCTTCATGATAGAATATGCGTGAAACTGTCTGCCAAGAAACGACGATTTAAATAAACAAATCAAACTGAAAGGTGTAGGTGACACGAGATGATTGCAAATAAGCTTTTGGACATTTTGTTTTGTTTGGCATCCACCGAAAATGGAAATAGGACGGTCGAAATGATGCTGCTAAAAATATCAAGAATCTAATTAACCAGTCAAAATGCGACAACAGGTTATTAAATAAATATTACTGGCGTCGTTTAACTACCCTTAATCAATTTGTTTAATTAGCGAAATGTAGTGCATAAGTGATGTAAAAACACGCCTAAAATAAATACCATACATCTATAATGCAATTCTTCAATCTCTTATAGTAATATCTTACGATTCTTATTTAGGATATTACTAAATAAATATTTTATTAGAGCGTCTGTGTAAAATTTCTTTCCTCAAGACGCATGAGAGATTTCACACAACAACATTCAGATATTGTATTAAACAATTCACTTTAAATAATTATTACAATAATCACAAGAATATTAAACATACTCTTTTAATGTCGCAACCCTTCTTGAATATTCCGGTTAATTTCTCCATAAGTTTCTCCTCTGCGATACAGCAGTTACAAGACTTAGTACAAGGACATCATTAAGAAACATTTAACATGTCCGCTTCTCAGGCTGTACAGAGACTGCACTCTCACCTTCAAGATCGCGACCCCACTTTCAGATTTAATGTGCAGAACTTCAGGGTTGAAGTATAATTAAATACTAATCAATTTAATGTCACTTCTTTTAAATGTTACTCTCTTAGTATTCATAACTAATGAAGTATGAATATGCAGTGGGATATGCTGGTGCATAAGTCAAGCTAATAAGCTCTTGGCCACCTTAAATTCATCAGAGGTAGCCTAAATGTATATATAGAGGACAATACGCACGTAGAAGCGTGTTCAGTATCATTTCATTTACAAACAAGCTTAGTTGGCTCAGTGCATAACTGATGCCATTGCAGTGTCTCCGACCGAGCGGTCCTTAGGTTCGAGTTCCTGCAGTGGAAGTATTTTCGACACTTGCTTGTCAGCTAGGTGGAAATCAGCCGCTGTCTGGAGGAGAATTCTAGTGATCGGCTTCTCTGATCAACACCAGGCGAATGCCGGAGCAGTACCCTAATAAAAGGGGCACGGAACGTGAGTGATCTTTGCTTCCCCTTCCTTGTCCTATCCTCATTCCTTACTTACACACACTTCCACTTACGAGCACTGCACTACCACAAATATCGGGAGATTGGTCGAAAGTTTAGACTTCGTCCCGGCTGGGGCGGTGCCCCGCCGGTCAGTGTCATTTCATTAATCTCTGGTTGAGAAAACCCCGCAAGTCGACGCGTAGGTCGGCGCCAGATCTGCCACCTCCCGTGATAAAAAAAAGCTCTACACTTCACGTCCACAGCAGTTGACGCGCTCAAAAACACGAAATAATCAATCAATCGGGTCTTTTTGAATACGGATAGGGGGGGCTATACTGCGATTTTTCTAACTTTGCCCCTCAAGGCCCGTCTTCACGATGGAATATATCACGGTATTTCGCAATGTTCTCAGTCGTGCCGCCAGCTATCGCATGATCGCGACCGCATCAAGCAGTGCTTGAGATCATGCGACTTCTAGCTGTACGACGGAGAAAGACGTGAAATGTCGTATGATATTCCATCGTGGCCATAGGGGCTTGCAGGGCAGTGTTAGAATAATCGCACTATACCCGGGGTGGGGGGGGGGGACGCCCGGTGGCAGCGCGCGCCTGCCCATCCCGCCTGCCGGCGCGTGCCACACTCCATGTTTGGAGTCATTCGATATTCCTCGCGGTCGCCCTTGGAGCGGCTGCCCCCGCCACCTTCGTCCTCGTGTGCGACCGCCTCCGCCTCCTTCGCCGCCGCGCCGCGCCGCGACGAGTGAGTCAGCGAGACTCGCGATGACTCACTGCCCACTCCGCCCCGCCCCGCCCCTCCCCGCCTCACCCCGCCCCCGCTCCGCGCGGTAATTCCGCGAGACGTCATCAGCTGTTGGGATCGGACAGCCGCGCTGGAGGAGGCCTTTTACATAAGCACGCTCGCTCGCCGCCGCCGCCGCGAACTCGTGCCTGCCTGCGAAGTGCAGGACACGCACGCCCGACAAACCGGTCAGGAGAGCCGGGACGCCGACGCAGGGCGCGGTCGAGAAGATGGCACGGGCGGTGGGGGAAGACGAGGGGAAAATACGAACCGGTGGGATAGGTATTTATATAAGGAATGGGTGAAATCCTAGAAACGTTGCAACATTCCTCTAAATTTCTCACGTGTCACAAGAAATTCGTGTTTATAAGCCTGATAATCGTAATGTTATGAATCCAAAGTCCGGGCTAGCATCAATTTTTATTTCGAAGTTCTGTGAGGCTAGAGGACGATAAAACAGATCTAATGGCCATGTGATGTCAAGTTGCCATAAAAGATTTGTAAGATCTTATCAAGGAAGAACCTATGAAACCGTCTGGCAATTTGGAAATGTTCAATTATGAGCGTTGATGACAAAATCAACTGTGAATCATCCTGGCAAACAAGAGATAACACAAAATACAGTACCGTGAATCCAGAAGGTAGAATAGAAGATAATGCATTATCTTACGACAACAAGAGGGGAAAAGCTGATATCATCATTCAATCAAAAAATTATGGGAACGTCATGTGGCCTTTCAACTGGACTGCTGAAAATTCCTAATAGACGTTAATAAAAGAGTATCGGTTATCAGCTCAAACACGATAGAATATTCATAAGATGCGTTCATTGTTTTGTTTCAAGTGAGACATGCTTCAATCTATTTGCTGACATCTGTTTGTACTGTTATGACGTCCACCTACGATTGACCATCGCACAAGATTCGAACAAACATCCCTTGAAGTAAAGTGGCGTTTTCATTGACCGAAGAGGAGGAAGAATATAAAAGAGAAAGAGTAGGTGAAACACACTTTCTCCCTCTCTCTCTCTCTCTCTCTCTCTCTCTCCCTCTCTCACCGGGAGAGATGGCTCAGTGCATTAACTGATGTTACTGATGTCACTGCAGTCCCTATGACCGGGAGGTCATAGGTTCGAGTCCCGACGGCGGCAGGATTTTCGACACTAGCTTGTCAGCTCTGATCGGTAGTTTCCATGGTTTCTCCGATCAACACCAGACGAATGCCGGAGCAGTACCCTAACAAACGGGCTACGGACTACGCGCGATCTTTCCTTCCTCTTCCTTGTCCTATCCGCTCCTCTTACACTAACATGCACTACACTACCACACTGTGCCGGGAGACCGGTCGGGAACTTACAGCTTGTCCCGGCTGGGGCGGTGCCCAGCTGGTGGGAGATCCATGGTTGAGGGGAAACCCCCGCTAGTCGACAGTAGGTCGACGCCAGATCTCGCCATCCAGCGGGGAAAAGTTCATCGCCACCTCCCGAGGAAAAACACGCACTACACTGACGGGACTAATGACCAAAGTAATTGACGCGCCCGGAAACACCAATCAATCTCCCTCTCTCTCCCTCTCTCTCCCTCTCGCCCATAGTTGGTGAAATTTGTTAAATAAACTTAATAAAATTGTCACTTGCACGGCTTCCGCCGACTCCACATTGGAATCACTTAACGTAGGTAAAATCAGTCTGTTGACCTGCGAAAGCGAGTTCAGACACGGAAAGCTACAAAGGTAAAATACATCAGCACATGCAAGATCAGACGCACTTTTCACCAAGAAACATTTCTTCGGAACGTGAAATTCCGCGTCCATAACGTGCCTTCTGAGAAAACCATGTGTTTTTGCAAAAGTATCTCTTCGAATATTATAAATACTTATATCATTGTATTCGTCCCTTTGGGAACTTTACAATGATAGTGAAAAAATTTATACTTGCATTTAAAAAATCGAAGTTGTGTCGATACCTTCAAAATTACAAAAGACACAAACAAGAAATTTGAATATGTTATTTCCCCCATTACTTGCAATAACTTGGCGCAAACCTAATCCCAATACCTCAAACCGTTTCGAAGATACTTGCTGTGGGCATCTTAGCCGCCTCACCTGTATATATACACACAGGTGTTCCACTAACTATGGGCCACCTCCATAACTTCTAAACGGTTCACGATATTGAAATACAGTTTTCGCTAGTATAAATGTCCATCAATTTGCAACATTTTCTTTTTTTAAAGAAAATAACGTGACACTATTTGGACTTAATTCCCACTACAGACACCATTATATACCCATTTCAAACATTCGTGTGGATCGAATAAGAGCACAGAATGCGTAAGTGTGTCCAGCAGCGGCCCCTCCGAAGCGGGTCTAGGTCGGCGCGGCGTGTTCCTGGGAGGTCGGCCACCTGCCGCCCCGCCTTGAGGCTGCTCCTTCGCCAGCTAAGGACGCGGCCGTGGCCTTACCCATAGAAGAGCAGCAGGGGCAGCGAGAAATGCACCGCCTTCCTCGGAAAGGCCGCAAGCCACTCGAAAGGGAGCTTATTTTATAATACAGTCGATGGTCAAGAAAAGTGATACATCTCAAACATAGTCATTTTTGTAGGAAAATTATTTTATTTTAAGCTGTTTATTTCTCGTATTACGTCTTTCCTGTAAGCTGTCTCTTAGTAAAATTTTGTTGGTAAAAATAGTCAATTTTCTAAATATGTTCTTAAATGTACAAAATGACGATATTTACTAGGTGCGTAACTTTTTCTTGACCTCTGACAAAAAGTGTGATAGAAGAGTTGAGAAAATCCAGTTTCAGAATTTACCCATAAAGATAAAATCAAGGGTTGTGGGCGAGTTTCCAAATGTGCTGGGTTTGTTTTGTATCAGCCGTACTTTAGCAACATAAGAATACAAAAAATGTTGTTATTGTGTAATTCTCAGATTACATAATTACTGTATTTAGATATTGGTTTGTTATCTGTGTGCAAATGAGACTCCTTACGTATATTACTCAATTTGACCCAACAGCTTCTTTACTATTATAATTCTGCACTTCATCATTATTGGTAATTATATAAATAGCATCATTGAGTATCATTATGACCCGATACACGCGCATGAAGACGCACACTTAAACGATCATTGCACATTCTGGCGGTTATTTCATAGTTCCGAAAAAAATATGAGACTAAAGAGAGCTAATTTTATAAATTAATCCAATCAGAAGTTCATCTTTGGTGCTTTCTACAACTTAAACCTGATCCCGTACACCCTCGTCATCGCTAATACATATAAAGTTGCTGCTCGCCACACAATTAAAGGCGGTTTCCTTCTGAGATGGAAATTATCGGTTAATACTAATTTTTAGTTTTTAATTTCATCAGAGTTAGCTTGCGCATGCGTTTTTTTTATTTTACTAAGAGATATAGTAATCTTATATACCGCACTTATTATTAACATTTCCATAAATTAGAGTCGCATTTCTCTGAAGCATCCTTCTAACAGAGCTTAGCTAAGGTGCAGGTTCTTTGCTGCAACTTCCCGTCGTTATGTTTTCCTACGATTAAATATATTATCGTTGTCAGGCCTTATCATATATTATCGTTGTCAGACGTTGTAACAATTCGAATCCACAGCAGTTGAGAAGTCCGCTCACATTTTATGACCTATTTTTCCCACAATCATAATAAAATTAAATTTTCGATAGACACAGAGTTATGCTGTTCCCAAGAATGATGTTCCAAGGTAATTTCTTCATTCAAAAATACCAAGTTTTCAAAGAATACAAGTTCAAGGTTGTTCTAAATCTCAATGTGCATTTCTTTTCACAGCCGGCTTTCAAGAGAAGTTACAATAACGAACACGAATGTTTTTTTTTCTTTCCAACCTGTTGAACATCAAATGAAGAATACGATGCTTTTGCTTTGTGCTAATGACCCTTACGGTATATTTAGAAATAATAACCTGAGGAAACCCACCTATAAGCAGTTAAAGTCATTATGTTTTACATGAATTATGCTACTTTCATTGTTACATCTTTCTCGAAAAAATGAAAAAAGGATATGCAAGGTGTATTTCTTACGAATTTTCAATCTTCCAGCCATGACAGATGCTACTGTTCAAAATAATTCCTGAATTGTGTTGCTGACAAATCAGAAGACACGTAATGATTTTAAGTATTTTATTTCTGGGGAAAAGTAAATGATCCTACGTAAATTTCCACTATATCTAAATCTGAAATCTAAAATTCACCATCAGGGTCGGTTTTTGAGAAGCTAACTCGATAATTTATATAATTTGGAATTCATTATTTGGAGTAAATAAAATGATTTCAAAAAATTGTAATTGGCAAAATTTATTTCTGAACTTATAATAATTTTGTTTTAATGTTCAAATATGTAGCATCTTAAATACAGATTACTTCAGTATTAACCTCAAAGTCACTGTGAGAAACCTTCAAGAGTGTTTAGAGTTCTTGAAGTGATTTGTTTTGATTCGCTGAAAGTGAAAGAAGTAAATGTCTTAAATTAAGCAAATTTATACACAGATAGTATATTTTATTTTCCTATTTTGTATTTAAATGTTGGAGAATTGATATTTTACAATGTTGCCGGACTATTGAAAGCCGGAATAATGAAATTGACCATACTTGAACAGGGACTCTGCAGTCGCATATCTTGCTAACATATTTCATCAACGTTAGAAAAAAATTAAAGCTCATTAGTAGGCTTTCTGATCAAGTATCGTAAGCTAGATTAAAATTTTAAACTTGCCTAATAGACGCGAAAGGTCGAACATGGGTATATTTCAAGAAATTTAAACAATCCTGGGATGAAGAAAAGCTGAAAATTGCATGAAAATAGTGAACCAAATTATCAATTCTTATGGCAATTTCGACAACGAAATATATTCTAAAAGTCCATATCATGGAATCCGGGTAGAATGTTGGCATGGGTTCACTTAATAGCTGAAAATTTCACAAATACAATATTTTATGTAATATAAATTGTAAAATTAAATACTCAATAAATCTAATCTAATATTTTACTTCAAATATATTTCAATAACCAAAATTGTATTTACTTATTAATTTTCATGGTACACATGAAATAAATGCATGAAACGAAATGTCATAGTTCCATTTTGTTCATTTAGTCTCTTTAAATGGCCCTAAAACGTAAGCTGAATTTCGCGACTGAGTAGAGTGCCGCCACACAACGGAGGAAATCGCTGTTGTGGAAGCTGTGAGTCATCAAGAGGAGTTCCCGTTTCCCATACCTGTTCACTGGTTCTGGTTTCAACATTTCTCTCCACCGCTACCCATACACAACGCCAACAAACTCTCGCCGTGTTGCCAGCCTCTCTATCGTTCCGCTAACCCACGCGAAACAATTCATTGTGCGGCTGTAAAGAAAGTTCTAGAATCGAGCACCCACCGCCGTCTGCCATCCTTTTCGGTCGGGCAGCAGCGGAGAAAACGTCGACCTGGGCGGAGCCGCGCGGGGTATCGCTCTCAGGGCCTCCCGAATACGTACAACACTCATTACACGTCACGCCTTGAAGCTGTCTGGCCTGACAACCGAGAGCTCGAACCTCGTCCTCCCAAACGCGAACTCGTTCTGTGTGGACTCAGGTGAGTAAACGTTGAGCTGAAAGGTGCGAGGTGAAATCTAAAGAATGAGAAAATGTGCATCTGGTGCTGTGCCTCCACAAATAGTATATGGAATGGAAAATGTTTAAAACAATAATAATGTAATGTAATTGAAATTCCCTTTGAATGCCCGCAATGAACCTTGTTTATTCTAGTGGCACTGCTTCTAAATCAGTACAGTTGATCAACTTTTTACAAATTATAATTACTTTTTCAGTTTACAAAATCAGAAACAGAAAACACATTTACAAAGTTTCAAGACGTAAAATTACACATATCTTCCTAAAAAGCATACATTCAGTATTAAGTTATGGTATTTAACATTATCATTTGGAGATGGGACAACAGTGTGAGGATTAAGGTTGGAATCTGACAGCCGCAATTTACCATCACTGGTAAACGATTTGCGAATCTCATTGACCTAGGCGAATAATAGAGGAAAGAAAAAACTCAGTCACATTAATAATATTAACAACTTATATTCTCTCCAACAATACCTCGAAATGTTAATATTGTTTTCTACCTTGAGTTACATGTTATCCCAATGTGGTTGATGCAATCTGACTTCACTATTTCACTTCTTCTGACTTCTTCACTAACTGACAAAATTGTAATTGGAGAGTACTAAAAATTTTAATTTTGAATTTTTCAGAAGAAAATACTCGTATTCAATGTTCACATCAATCAGTTAAATTGACTGGCTAGTAAATAACTAAATAAACTAACGATAACGAAACGAGCAAAGTAATGAAACAAGCGTAACAAAATTAACAGCTAACAGGGAGAGCGCTACGGCACAGGTTTACAGCCTAACCCGAGAAGAAGAAGAAGAAGAAGAAGAAAAGAAGAAGAAAAACAACAACAACAGTGACATTTAACAAAATGCTCTTTAATTCTACATCTGAATTTCGGGTAATGAATTGCGGTCACATGTGATTTGTAGAAGAATAAACGAGGTCAAGGCAGGTTTTTCTAAACCTTTCCGATTTTCCATCACATTAATTCCATCTCGTCGTCACCATAATTCACTTGCCAACACAAATCAAGCTTGTAAGAAACTGCTCTTGTATTACAGGATATCTTGACGTCCGCAATCGCAGTACATCGACCGAATCTCATAATATACTTTTTTATACACAACATCCCTATAACGAATCATGTAAATAATACATTGCATATCGACATGTGTTCTAGGACTGTATAATATCGTATGGTGCACTTGATGTGTATATTTATTTATAATTTTCATAGTAATTAGTGGAAGATATTAAAGATATGTGAGCTTTCAAAGTAAGTATAATCAATGAAAAGAACGAGTCTGGTAAAAATTCAAGTTTGAAATGACTCCACATTGCCTCCCTTCGCCATATCCTTATTGAGTGTACACGACAACTAATGCGAAAAGGAAAAGTTGAAAGTACTATTACCTAACTCTCAAAATTGACCATTGTAGCCCAGATTATAATAATATTGTTAAAACTTTGAATGCATGTTGATTATTTTATATAAATAAATATTCCCACCCAGGGATAATACCATGAATTCAATATCTGCGTTTTTTTTCAAAAGGTACAAAGGGTATGCACCCAATAATATGGAACATACGAATATCTAAAACTCAAAAAATTAAATGTCTAAAGCCGCATTTGACACGAAGTAAATTACAGTCACGCTGGTTATTTCAGGCCAGGAAATTCTACATTAGCACTAGAGTGCTCCTTGAACACTTTATGTTACAGTCCCTACATCATATTTGCAATATTCATGGGTTTCAAACATTTTCAATAAAATTAACTTCATTGGTCCGTAATGGAGCAAGTGACGGCCGTGGTAAAAATTTGTGAACTGAAGTGATATCCCAGTTAATTTAAGTTTTCGTCATAGTCAACTCTGTTCGTAATGTCACTTTATTAGGGGCAAAAATATTATATAAATAAAATCTATTTTCCTTGCAGTAGAAGTACTAATAGGCCAGATTTCGTTAAAATTACTTTGTTTCAATTGTTCTTAACGGACGAGGACTGTTAAAATCCTTAACAGACGCCAGTCGTTAAGAGCGGCTTTTCGTCCTCTGGTTGCCTGAAGTCGAAATAAGAGTACAATATTATGACAAATATTGACTTGACTGTTGTGACCGTGATACTTATTGCCAACAACTTCGTACAGTGCAAAAGAACATGCAATTCCGAGCGGGCAACAACCGGTGCGGACACCTTCACCGCACTCTCCTTATTGCGGCAACGGAGAGCAAAGCGACTACGAGCATTGCCCCCGGTAGCGCAACCACTGACAGGCAGCTCTAGGCGCGCGGCGCGAGGCTCGAAGCCCGACCCACCGCCGAATACGCCCTGGCGGCGTCTCGCCATCGCGGCGGCGATCAATTATCAGCCCACGGAGCGCGTGGGCGACGGCGGCCGCCGCCGCCGCCGCCGCCACCACCCGAATGCGGCGTGCGCCGCGCTGCGGAGGCGACCGCCGCGGCCCCGCCCCCCGCGTCACCTTGCGCGACGCCCACGGGCGGCGCCGGCGACGCCGCGCCGGTGAAGGAGGCAGTGGTGGACGAGGTGGTGGCTGCGACGGCGGCGGCAACAGGGGTGGGGGCGTTAGGAAGGGAGAAGCCGCTGGCGGCGATGGAGACGGTGGTGACGCCGGTGAAGGAGGCAGTGGTGGACGAGGTGGTGGCTGCGACGGCGGCGGCAACAGGGGTGGGGGCGTTAGAAAGGGAGAAGCCGCTGGCGGCGATGGAGACGGTGGTGACGCCGGTGAAGGAGGCAGTGGTGGACGAGGTGGTGGCTGCGACGGCGGCGGCAACAGGGGTGGGGGCGTTAGGAAGGGAGAAGCCGCTGGCGGCGATGGAGACGGTGGTGACGCCGGTGAAGGAGGCAGTGGTGGACGAGGTGGTGGCTGCGACGGCGGCAACAGGGGCGGAGACATTGGTAAGGGAGAAGCCGCTGGCGGCGATGGAGACGGTGGTGACGCCGGGATGAAGGAGGCAGTGGTGGACGAGGTGGTGGCTGCGACAGCGGCAACAGGGGCGGGGACATTGGTAAGGAGAAGCCGCTGGCGGCGATGGAGACGGTGGTGACGCCGGTGAAGGAGGCAGTGGTGGACGAGGTGGTGGCTGCGACGGCGGCGGCAACAGGGGCGGAGACATTGGTAAGGGAGAAGCCGCTGGCGGCGATGGAGACGGTGGTGACGCCGGTGAAGGAGGCAGTGGTGGACGAGATGGTGGCTGCGACGGCGGCGGCAACAGGGGCGGAGACATTGGTAAGGGGAGAAGCCGCTGGCGGCGATGGAGACGGTGGTGACGCCGGTGAAGGAGGCAGTGGTGGACGAGGTGGTGGCTGCGACGGCGGCGGCAACAGGGGCGGGGAGCGTTGGAAGGGAGAAGCCGCTGGCGGTGACGGAGACGGTGGTGACGCCGGTGAAGGAGGCAGTGGTGGACGAGGTGGTGGCTGCGACGGCGGCGGCAACAGGGGTGGGGGCGTTAGGAAGGGAGAAGCCGCTGGCGGCGATGGAGACGGTGGTGACGCCGGTGAAGGAGGCAGTGGTGGACGAGGTGGTGGCTGCGACGGCGGCAACAGGTGCGGAGACATTGGTAAGGGAGAAGCCGCTGGCGGCGATGGAGACGGTGGTGACGCCGGTGAAGGAGGCAGTGGTGGACGAGGTGGTGGCTGCGACAGGCGGCAACAGGGGCGGGGACATTGGTAAGGGAGAAGCCGCTGGCGGCGATGGAGACGGTGGTGACGCCGGTGAAGGAGGCAGTGGTGGACGAGGTGGTGGCTGCGACGGCGCGGCAACAGGGGCGAGACATTGGTAAGGGAGAAGCCGCTGGCGGCGATGGAGACGGTGGTGACGCCGGTGAAGGAGGCAGTGGTGGACGAGGTGGTGGCTGCGACGGCGGCGGCAACAGGGGCGGAGACATTGGTAAGGGAGAAGCCGCTGGCGGCGATGGAGACGGTGGTGACGCCGGTGAAGGAGGCAGTGGTGGACGAGGTGGTGGCTGCGACGGCGGCGGCAACAGGGGCGAGGACGTTGGGAAGGGAGAAGCCGCTGGCGGCTGATGGAGACGGTGGTGACGCCGGTGAAGGAGGCAGTGGTGGACGAGGTGGTGGCTGCGACGGCGGCGGCAACAGGGGCGGAGACATTGGTAAGGGAGAAGCCGCTGGCGGCGATGGAGACGGTGGTGACGCCGGTGAAGGAGGCAGTGGTGGACGAGGTGGTGGCTGCGACGGCGGCGGCAACAGGGGCGAGGGCGTTGGGAAGGGAGAAGCCGCTGGCGGTGACGGAGACGGTGGTGACGCCGGTGAAGGAGGCAGTGGTGGACGAGGTGGTGGCTGCGACGGCGGCGGCAACAGGGGCGGAGACATTGGTAAGGGAGAAGCCGCTGGCGGCGATGGAGACGGTGGTGACGCCGGTGAAGGAGGCAGTGGTGGACGAGGTGGTGGCTGCGACGGCGGCGGCAACAGGGGCGGAGACATTGGTAAGGGAGAAGCCGCTGGCGGCGATGGAGACGGTGGTGACGCCGGTGAAGGAGGCAGTGGTGGACGAGGTGGTGGCTGCGACGGCGGCGGCAACAGGGGCGGAGACATTGGTAAGGGAGAAGCCGCTGGCGGCGATGGAGACGGTGGTGACGCCGGTGAAGGAGGCAGTGGTGGACGAGGTGGTGGCTGCGACGGCGGCGGCAACAGGGGCGGAGACATTGGTAAGGGAGAAGCCGCTGGCGGCGATGGAGACGGTGGTGACGCCGGTGAAGGAGGCAGTGGTGGACGAGGTGGTGCTGCGACGGCGGCGGCAACAGGGGCGAGGGCGTTGGGAAGGGAGAAGCCGCTGGCGGTGACGGAGACGGTGGTGACGCCGGTGAAGGAGGCAGTGGTGGACGAGGTGGTGGCTGCGACGGCGGCGGCAACAGGGGCGGAGACATTGGTAAGGGAGAAGCCGCTGGCGGCGATGGAGACGGTGGTGACGCCGGTGAAGGAGGCAGTGGTGGACGAGGTGGTGGCTGCGACGGCGGCGGCAACAGGGGCGGAGACATTGGTAAGGGAGAAGCCGCTGGCGGCGATGGAGACGGTGGTGACGCCGGTGAAGGAGGCAGTGGTGGACGAGGTGGTGGCTGCGACGGCGGCGGCAACAGGGGCGGAGACATTGGTAAGGGAGAAGCCGCTGGCGGCGATGGAGACGGTGGTGACGCCGGTGAAGGAGGCAGTGGTGGACGAGGTGGTGGCTGCGACGGCGGCGGCAACAGGGGCGGAGACATTGGTAAGGGAGAAGCCGCTGGCGGCGATGGAGACGGTGGTGACGCCGGTGAAAGAGGCAGTGGTGGACGAGGTGGTGGCTGCGACGGCGGCGGCAACAGGGCGGAGACATTGGTAAGGGAGAAGCCGCTGGCGGCGATGGAGACGGTGGTGACGCCGGTGAAGGAGGCAGTGGTGGACGAGGTGGTGGCTGCGACGGCGGCGGCAACAGGGGGGGGGGCGTTGGGAAGGGAGAAGCCGCTGGCGGCGATGGAGACGGTGGTGACGCCGGTGAAGGAGGCAGTGGTGGACGAGGTGGTGGCTGCGACGGCGGCGGCAACAGGGGCGAGGGCGTTGGGAAGGGAGAAGCCGCTGGCGGCGACGGAGACGGTGGTGACGCCGGTGAAGGAGGCAGTGGTGGACGAGGTGGTGGCTGCGACGGCGGCGGCAACAGGGGCGAGGGCGTTGGGAAGGGAGAAGCCGCTGGCGGCGACGGAGACGGTGGTGACGCCGGTGAAGGAGGCAGTGGTGGACGAGGTGGTGGCTGCGACGGCGGCGGCAACAGGGGCGGGGGCGTTGGGAAGGAGAAGCCGCTGGCGGCGACGGAGACGGTGGTGACGCCGGTGAAGGAGGCAGTGGTGGACGAGGTGGTGGCTGCGACGGCGGCGGCAACAGGGGCGAGGGCGTTGGGAAGGGAGAAGCCGCTGGCGGCGACGGAGACGGTGGTGACGCCGGTGAAGGAGGCAGTGGTGGACGAGGTGGTGGCTGCGACGGCGGCGGCAATAGGGGCGGAGACATTGGTAAGGGAGAAGCCGCTGGCGGCGATGGAGACGGTGGTGACGCCGGTGAAGGAGGCAGTGGTGGACGAGGTGGTGGCTGCGACGGCGGCGGCAACAGGGGCGGAGACATTGGTAAGGGAGAAGCCGCTGGCGGCGATGGAGACGGTGGTGACGCCGGTGAAGGAGGCAGTGGTGGACGAGGTGGTGGCTGCGACGGCGGCGGCAACAGGGGCGAGGGCGTTGGGAAGGGAGAAGCCGCTGGCGGTGACGGAGACGGTGGTGACGCCGGTGAAGGAGGCAGTGGTGGACGAGGTGGTGGCTGCGACGGCGGCGGCAACAGGGGCGAGGGCGTTGGGAAGGGAGAAGCCGCTGGCGGTGACGGAGACGGTGGTGACGCCGGTGAAGGAGGCAGTGGTGGACGAGGTGGTGGCTGCGACGGCGGCGGCAACAGGGGCGGAGACATTGGTAAGGGAGAAGCCGCTGGCGGCGATGGAGACGGTGGTGACGCCGGTGAAGGAGGCAGTGGTGGACGAGGTGGTGGCTGCGACGGCGGCGGCAACAGGGGCGGAGACATTGGTAAGGGAGAAGCCGCTGGCGGCGATGGAGACGGTGGTGACGCCGGTGAAGGAGGCAGTGGTGGACGAGGTGGTGGCTGCGACGGCGGCGGCAACAGGGGCGAGGGCGTTGGGAAGGGAGAAGCCGCTGGCGGTGACGGAGACGGTGGTGACGCCGGTGAAGGAGGCAGTGGTGGACGAGGTGGTGGCTGCGACGGCGGCGGCAACAGGGGGGGGGGCGTTGGGAAGGGAGAAGCCGCTGGCGGCGATGGAGACGGTGGTGACGACGGTGAAGGAGGCAGTGGTGGACGAGGTGGTGGCTGCGACGGCGGCGGCAACAGGGGCGGGGGCGTTGGGAAGGGAGAAGCCGCTGGCGGCGACGGAGACGGTGGTGACGCCGGTGAAGGAGGCAGTGGTGGACGAGGTGGTGGCTGCGACGGCGGCGGCAACAGGGGGGGGGGGCGTTGGGAAGGGAGAAGCCGCTGGCGGCGATGGAGACGGTGGTGACGCCGGTGAAGGAGGCAGTGGTGGACGAGGTGGTGGCTGCGACGGCGGCGGCAACAGGGGCGGGGGGCGTTGGGAAGGGAGAAGCCGCTGGCGGCGACGGAGACGGTGGTGACGCCGGTGAAGGAGGCAGTGGTGGACGAGGTGGTGGCTGCGACGGCGGCGGCAATAGGGGCGGAGACATTGGTAAGGGAGAAGCCGCTGGCGGCGATGGAGACGGTGGTGACGCCGGTGAAGGAGGCAGTGGTGGACGAGGTGGTGGCTGCGACGGCGGCGGCAATAGGGGCGGAGACATTGGTAAGGGAGAAGCCGCTGGCGGCGATGGAGACGGTGGTGACGCCGGTGAAGGAGGCAGTGGTGGACGAGGTGGTGGCTGCGACGGCGGCGGCAACAGGGGCGGAGACATTGGTAAGGGAGAAGCCGCTGGCGGCGATGGAGACGGTGGTGACGCCGGTGAAGGAGGCAGTGGTGGACGAGGTGGTGGCTGCGACGGCGGCGGCAACAGGGGCGGAGACATTGGTAAGGGAGAAGCCGCTGGCGGCGATGGAGACGGTGGTGACGCCGGTGAAGGAGGCAGTGGTGGACGAGGTGGTGGCTGCGACGGCGGCGGCAACAGGGGCGGGGGCGTTGGGAAGGGAGAAGCCGCTGGCGGCGATGGAGACGGTGGTGACGCCGGTGAAGGAGGCAGTGGTGGACGAGGTGGTGGCTGCGACGGCGGCGGCAACAGGGGCGAGGGCGTTGGGAAGGGAGAAGCCGCTGGCGGCGACGGAGACGGTGGTGACGCCGGTGAAGGAGGCAGTGGTGGACGAGGTGGTGGCTGCGACGGCGGCGGCAACAGGGGCGGGGGCGTTGGGAAGGGAGAAGCCGCTGGCGGCGACGGAGACGGTGGTGACGCCGGTGAAGGAGGCAGTGGTGGACGAGATGGTGGCTGCGACGGCGGCGGAAACAGGGGGGGGGGTTGTTAAGGGAGAAGACGAAGACGGTGGTGATGCCGGTGACGGTTGTGACCGCGGCGGCGATGGAGGAGGTAGTCACGGCGACAAGTGTTACGGAGATAGGAAATAGCAGAGGTATCGGTGGTGGTCGAGGTGGAAGTAACTACGTGGGCGGCAGGAGCAGCCGCGATATAACCAGAGAAGTTGCTGATACTTGAGTTGGTGGCGGCTGTATCGGGGAGGGGCTGTAGTGGTGATGGTTGCGGTAGGAGGTGGCAACAGCGGCGATCGGTATTGGCGGTGGAAACAGTAGAGGTGGCGATGGGTTTTAGCTATTCTCAGGTAAAAGTACCTGAGTTTAGCTGCCTTAAAGTGTTTTATTCTGAACAGGAAGATTAATCAATCCTGGTCTTTCGCCTATGATTTTAATAAGGAAATCAAATTAAATAGAAATACGTTTTGAATGGAATGTGTTGTAATTTGACAATGCTATTGTCTGGTGTGTCGCATTTTCAAAGTAAATGACACATCCAAACATCATCCGTTTTCAGACGGAACGTATCTTGTAGCGGAGGATCACACAGAATGTGGCAACCGTGGTTAACCAGAATCGGAAGTAGACAGGGCATCAGGAGAAATATAGACAATAGTAGGGAGGTGGATATTTGTTAAAGAAAGTGCACGGCTATGAACAAATAATGAAAGCCAATGGGAGTACTAATGTCCAAATGAGAAAATGAGTGGATGAATGTATGTGCAAATATGAAGGTATCAAAAGAAATTTCAGTGACGAAGCGAGATAATTGTGTGTGACGTTAATGTATTCTTTCACAATAACACAATGAGGTAGAAGAGTAGCAAAGGTGGCAATGTTGCTCATGACAATTACCGCTGGGGTCTCGAACAAAGACGGAGGCGAAGGCGAGAAACGCTATCGAGGTCCGACGGGACAATGGAAGCAAGACAGTGGTCGGCAAGGTCTTCAGCGGCAGCAGATCTATTGACTTCTTCACAGATGCAATTGTTAATGTTTCAGGCAGAGTTTACGACCGAAATAGTAATAAAAGTACCCGTAATTGTACAAATGATAGCAGGTGAATTAGAGGCAGCGGTCAACAGCGGGTATTGAAGGGCCAAATAAATGATCTGCAAGAAACTTCTGGAGATATACACTGGCATTAAAAATAGTGGTCATTATGATTAATATTCTTCTCGTTGTAAATTTGATAATGAAAGGACTCATTCAAATAAATTGCAACTAGTTTTTTTAAACCTACGATATGTTTACACTTTTGCTATCCCGCTATATTAAATCCTCGTATGTTAGAAACAGTTACTATGATATTGTTTCCATTCTGCAAATGTATAATTAGAATCCGCAGGCACTTGTTAATCTCAGAAAAAAGCCATGCTCAGAAAGCTCGTAAGAAACGTACCCCTTCCCAGCACCGCCAAGAAATGATGATGCGTAAGGAGCTTGCTTAGTGCTTAGTTGATTGTAATTTGAAGCACGATGTCGGGTGAAAATGGACTTCTTCTTGCAGTCCCCTTTTACGGTCTCCTTTTCGCGAATCTCAAAAGGCGAGTCTATTCCGAGTTAAAAGGAGCTCTCTTGGGTTCGGAGAGAGGCGGTGGCGGAGGGTGTCGTGGGCGGCGCGAGGGCGGCTGCGGCTGGTCCTCCCACTGCGGCGGCGGAAGGAGGTCGCGAAAGCGGCCCGCCCCTTCGCCCGCCGCCGCCGCCGCCTCCACACCTCAGCCAGAACACCCACAGGACGGGAAGTTCCCCTCCACAAAAAAATCAGGTAAAGCAGTTAACCTTTACCAGGGGCAGATCCAGACACGAAGTGGGGGGCGGGAGGATTCAAAATGTTTTGGTCGAATGTGTAATATTACAGACTATGTAGAATGACGCAGGTTAAGCTATCTTCCGATACGATTTTATTCGTTTTAATGATTATTCGAAAATATCTTTGCTTTCGTGACAAGTTAAAATGAATAGTTACTGAAAACTTTTTTGGGGGGGAGAGGAATTACCTCATTTCCCTCCTCGTATATCCGCGCCTGTCTTTAGCGACATTCGCGGAACAATTTTCATTCAATTTTTGGTCCGAAACTGGATGCCCTTATTCTGTGGTGAAGTGACGTCAATGAAATCAGTTTATTCATGCTGTATGAAATGTAGATGATTTTTTCTCTCTATTACATATAGGGCTATTTATGCGAAATTGCAAATCGCGTTGAGCGTCGCCTAGCCGATGAACCGTTTTGAAGCATTTTGTGTTATATTCAAAATGTACAGTTGTGATTATTTGTTATATTTATGATGTGTGATTTACAATTATTTACCTCGATAATCAGCAGTAGTTTCGGTAGCAAACTACAATCGTCACTGCTTTACATTGTCCGTGTGGTCATAGACGGCCAATTCCCGACCGAAAAAAAATTCTTGTTGATTTTCAGAATTCGGGGCAGACCTTTTTTGCAACTTCCTTCCTTGGCGGACTAAAAAGGGACGTGGGTACAAACGACATTTAGGCATATTTATCGCAAATTAAAAACCTAAAATAGATGCAGAAGTATAAAAAGAATCATGGCCTCTAGGACATATGGACATGGCTCGTAGACAGCGTATTAGCTTCCCGTGGTGTGGTCGCGGGTTTGATTCCCAGTCGAGGTAAAAATTGAGTTGTAGCTTTCCTTTAAAAAAAATCGCGCCAAGTTTCTGTAGCTGTGTGAGGACGAAAAGCTCAAGCTGGCGGATCTTGCTAGTGAAGATGAAGGGAATATCATGTTCGGCACATGCCACTCTTACCCGCAAGCATGGGAATTTAACTTGGCCCGGGCCTGAGGGATACCTGAGGCTCGGGCCTAGCTGGCTAAGTCGGACCATCGACCCAAAAAGCCAAATACATGTACATACATGCATACAAAAAAACACACCATTAGTGAAAACTAGGATATATTCATTTTATATTCTCCTGTTTTAGTAAATTTGTGTTCCACCATGCTCGATTTAAAAGCCCAGCAAATGAACCGAGCGCTTTTGATCTCCTGGCGCCCCACTGTGCGCCGCCGCGGCGCGGATGTGACAGCTGTCGGTCGCCCCGCGAAACGCCGGGGATTTTCAGCAACGTGCAAGAGCCGCGCTTGCGAAAAGCAGATCGCTGCCACGGAAGGCCGGTTGACCAACGCTTGACTTGCTGATTCCGCAGCCTGTGTGCCTGGGGGGCGTTGCTCCATATGCAACTGAGTTTCTTTTTCTTAGCTCAGTGGAAAGATCAAAGCATGAACTCAAAATGATTTGTAATATTCTACACGAGTGGTCAAATGCCAGCGAAAAGGAAAGAATAGTCATTGCCGAAAAAATCATTAAAATTTACAAAATCTTTACACCCGTTTATATTTCCTAGTCATATTTAGTATACGAGAATTACTTATACGTGTAAATTTTGACTAAAACCTTACATTTTCATTCTCACCAGCTTTGAAAGAAGTCCCATTAAATTTATACAAATCGGAGAAATATATATTCCTGTCAACTATTTTGGTGTCATTATACGTGGTGTCTGTGAATTCATAAGTTGGCAAGAAATACAGTTAGTGATCAAAGTTGTTAGTACACTTAAACGTTATGCGTTTGATAAAAAGCGTTTGTGCAATATACGTTTGGAGTTCAAGCAACCCTAGGAAACAACGTATTCTAAGTTATATTGGTCAATAACCGCTTATATATCACCAAGTGTAAATCCTGTCAAAGAGGGCTTTTAACAAAAGGGTCGAGTAAGAGCCTTGGTGATTTTGTCGATGTAACAGCTTTGGTGAGAAACAGTTACAAAGAGAAATCATGCACATCGAAAACAAGGATTGAACGAAAGAGAAACGTCATGTGAAAGTGAAGAGAATGTGCCAAGGATTGACTCTAGCATTTTTCACAAACAGTGAGAAAACGTGTGAATTACGCCACGATACCCCAATTCTCTAAGAACTCTAAAATTCGGTCACAGAGCAGTTTCGAAAATGCAACTGAATGCATTCGCCATACTAAATCGTTAGATGAATAATAAAATAAATTACTTCCTTGATGAATTACAAAATCCATCTAACAACGGGTTTCTTTGCTCCGAAAATTTAAGATAATTGAAATACTATAATTGAAGTGCTTATGTGAATCCACTTAGAAGATAATTTAAGGTTGATTAAGCTCGAGTAATTTATTTCAAGAATATGTTTATTAAATACGTATATTACATTAAAGCAACCTCATATGTTTTCTTTTTTTTTTCTTCTTTTTTTTCGTATTATACACTCTCTACTTCACATCATAACTCCTGGTATTCAAAAAGAGATTGTTAATTCAACCGTGTAAAAGCACTTCAAAGGTTCCCAGCATGACAGATTAGTGAAGGTTTCCTCCTTGGTGAATTTATGGGCTATTGTGGTTTTATGTATTAGACGCGTGAATTATGCACGTTTGGCATAATTTCCTTTTATTCTCTCAGTAAACACACATTTTATTTTAACTTGAGAGCTAACGTTTAATGACGGTCTTGGAAACGTAATTTACTATGATCCGAAACCTTGAGTAAAATAGTACTATAAAAAGTAACAGGGAGTATTAAGTTCAACATGGATTGATTGTAGAAAGACTTCATACATTCACGCCATCGGACGTTGCTAACGTGTTGGTCAGCAACGGATCGCACCATCCAGCGGCGGAAGACCACCGCATCTCTCGGGATAAAACATTCACCACACTAACGGGACAATGCAATTGCACGCCAAAAAGAGAAAGATTGTTACATTCTCAAAACCTCAGAACGTGCATTCAAGTGCAACACGGTTTGACGGATGCTGGAAGGGAATTTGATAGGCGAAAGGGCAGAATCATTGTATCCACTAGGCTGACTAAGCTGCAACTTAGGCTCCGGAACTTTTGGGGGCCCACAAATTTGTAGAATTTTTTGCTTAAGTTTTTGCTCATTTTAATCGTAATATCATTTACAAGCAAACCTTATACAAATTTTCTCTGTTTTAAATAAATACACCTAAAGTATTCGTATATTAATATATTTATACTTTTTATTCTGACATAGACTGATACACTTGAAAAAATTACTTTTAAGAAAGTACGTTTCTGAATCGAGGGCCTTTCATTTGGAAGAAAATCTGAAATGTGCTTAGGACCGGTAAAGCGCGGAGAAAAATATAATTTTATGGCTCTATTGCTTCTAAGAGTTGTTTGAACAAAGCATTGTTTGTCATATTGTTTTTAAAAACAATATATTATTATTGTTAATTATTTTACTTTCAATTTCAAATTTAATATTTTATATATAATGTATATACTATATTATTATTATTTAATAATAATATTATTAATAAAATAAATATTCAAAGACATAATTATGTTGGGATGTACATTAATTATCCTAGGGCCTATTACATTTTACAGCTTGGGGCCCAAAAGCACTTTGCAACGGCTCTCCGAAAGGGTCTGCTGAGGGCAACGCAGTGGCGTGAGCAACGCGCAGATCGCGTGCGTCTCCGCAGCGCCTCTCATCGCGTTCAGTTGAGCGCCGCCCCGCGCCGCACGAATTAGCGCGACGGCGCGAAATCCGCTCGCCTGCGAGCGACGAGGCGCGGCGCGGCGGCGCCCGCCAATTCGAGGGCGGCCGCGCTGACAGCTGCCAGCGTTACCGCGCCAATTAGCATTCGCTCTCGGATTCAGGAAATTATCGGTTCGGTTTCACTCGGCGGCGCAGATGTGTATCAACCGCACCGAACAACGTGTTTCTTCCCACAAACGAAATATCAACCAGAATCACGATACGAAAAGACGTTTCAAGGGGGAGAACGGCGGATTGAGGAAACATTTGTCTTGGGATTGCAAATTGCTGGATCCCGCTGAAACGGTATGGAGGAGAGAAAGGTCTTCCATATTATTAAAGATATTTAAGAGTAATCATAACTTAACGAGTTAAATGAGAACAATGCTAGATGCGAATTACTAAACGAACTAATTAATAATAGCCGTTGGTGAATATTCCACTCAAATCGCATCTGCCCGTTAAATATTTATGTTGCTTTATTCTCCCACAGTGAAAAAAAATATTGAAAGGCCATTTGTTCATATTATTACATTCAATAATTGACAAAACTCAAACATTCTTAAAGAAAATAATTTTACTTTAAAATTTGATGCTTTCGATAAAAAACAGAAGAACCCGCACGTCCAAATAATAACAAGCTATTTTGCAAAACCTATTCCACTTGTTGATTAATGGGCTTCAAACTTGCCTAGAGTTTAATTACAACGAAGGGTATTAGAACAAAAGTGTAAACGTTATCAAAACATGTTTATAAAACGATGTATTTACCGAGTATCACAAATGAACTTGTAAATAACAATTTTGAAACAATGAGATCCATTGAAATAATACACTTCATTTAACTGATTAAAATTCACAAGAAAGAGAGAAGGAAATTAAAATGAATAATATTTCTTCTCTGCTACTTCGAATACTAAAACCCTGCCACAAACGACCGCTTGAAATGCGAAACATAACAGTAACCCAAATTAAGGTTCTGTCACAGGCCGAGGCACGTGCCATCGACAAGAGCGACCCAGAATCTCGCGGCCGTCACCTGAGCAGTCTGTTCCATGTTGCTGCCCCTAACAAATCGCTGCGTCTCGGTGCGTCTTCTGTCAACGACCCGACAGCCGACAGGCGCGCACTTCCACGAACGGAACCCGACGCTCGACAGCTTCCAAACGGAAGGCTAAAGCGGGGCAGCGGGCTCTGATGAAAGACGTGACTCGTAACTCTCTGTTTATCTCCATCGTCAGAATTGATTCAGATGACTTTGTTTGGTCAAGTGGAAATCGCCCTGTTGAATGAGCCCTCAATGGGCGCTTGTTACCGCCGCAAAAAGGAACAGTTGATGTAACAGGGCTTTTAATTTTTTTGCCCCGGAATTCCTTCTACAGAGGAGACGCGTCGCTGCGCTTACAGTGTTAAAATACAGCATCAACTGTACATATAGTTAGTTGGGCAATAAAATCTGCAATTTCTTTTTGTGTCTATCTGTAATAAATGTTTTATAATAATTTTTGAGCCGCCCTATTTAGCGCACACTGATCCAGCAGCAACCGCTATAAGTGGAAAGACTATATGGGTGGTTGGGTTCACCATGTGATTCGCAAGTGAAACAGCAGACCATTACAAAATACCAAATGACAACACAAAACACAATATCACCCTTAACATCATCATTAATTCAAACTTGATGCTGCAAGACCTCAAACCAGCAGAAAGTCTGGTAATTTTTTTTTCAGAAAATGATATATTTTCAAAAAAGCAGTAAATCATTCTCTTTAAATATTAAACATTTCGTTTAATATTTAAGTTACTACTACTAGTTACATAGGTCATTTTGTTGAATTTGTTCACCAGGACACCTTTGTAATACTAATACGTAGTAACATAGGTGAGAAAAGATTTCGAGTTCAATCATTCGCTACTCCTTGTTCAAAACCACTAGTATGGAACGTGTTTCGCTTTTTGCTCGTCCGCCGTCTCGTATTTAGGACATCCTGCACGTGATTATTACCGTGGCCACGATCCAGGTCGGGCAGTCGAGCTGTGTGATGATCAACAGTTTTTTCTCCCTTTCTTGGGGCAATTACGAAGAGGAGTGCACTGCAGGTGCCTCCGACCGCATCAAAGCCTCTTTCTGTCCCTTTCCTTCCTCCCGTGGTCTCTTTTTTTTATTTTTTGTGCCGAGCAGACTAAATTTGCTCTTTCACTGCTCTCGCGCAAGAAAAGGGGGGATTTGCGCTGCTGAGTGTGTGAAAACGAAGTCGTGTGGCTCCGGACGCGGGTCTCGGCGCTTCGAATTGGGCGGCACCTTGACGTGTCAGCCCACACAAACAAACAGCTGACTGTGTTTGTTCACGTCCACGCGCCCTCGGCGGAGACGACGGAGTCAAAGAGAAGAATGCGCGAGTGCAGCTCGTTTCTCACGGTGCAGCAGCGCGCTCTGAGTGGCGGCCGCTCGGAGTGAGAGTTCCAGGCGAAGGTAAACTCCCGTGCTTTATGCGTCTCGGCATGAAGGTGGCCTATAAAAGGTAGGTTGACACGACCACGGGCCATTTTCAGATGTGATAGTCACACAAGAGCTAACTTCACAAAATACAGGTTTGCTGTGGGATTGTTAGTGTAAAATGAAGCAAAATTATTACTAGGGAGAGGATTTTTATGCTCTAAAAATATTGAAATATGCTTTTAAAAATATGCACTTATGAACGAAAAATTCTGAAATATGCACTTTAATATTCAATTAAAATTAACAATATTTCATTTTCTCAATAAAACATTCTTGATAAAATTCAGAAAAAGCATGCTTGGAATGAAATGATACATTTTTGTGCAAACATAATATAACCTACCCTACTTCGCGAGAGATAATTGAAGTAAATAATCATTTTAGTGAAGTGCATTATATGTCTTGTATTTACTCTGGCTGGTTTAAAAATATATTATCAAGAAATATCTTACATTTGCACAAGTATTTTATCATCTATAGAAAACAAGAAAAAAACGCACACTGTAACAAGCTCTTTCGAATCAATGAACGCTTACAAATTAATAGATTCTTCGAAAAGACGAAACATTTTAAAGATAAGTCTCTATTTTAACGAAATATGCAAAATATACGCCTTTAATTATACGAATATGCACCAACAGAACAAATCGGCCAAAAATTCACAAATATGCAATAACATACTAATGGTTAAAACATCATATTCTAACCAAATGTCAAGAAATTTCACTTAGCTAAGCACTGAAGCAATGGACAAAAACATGCAAAATCGTAGAAATCCGCTCCCTGTTCTTACAAATTGAAGTAGCCCTACATGGTTTTCTAGTGATCCATAAAAGCTCTGATTTTGGCAGTGGGTAAGGAAGGTACTGTATAAGACTCTAAGACTGTAACAAAAAAATGAAGTTATTCTGTCCGCTTTCTTTCCCGTTGAAATCTCTAATGGGAGATGTGGGTGGTATTTCACTGCATGTCGAGCAAACCTGACGGCTCTTCTGACTTTAATAAAATCCTTTCACTTGTTATTGGAATCTGATTCAAGTTAGGCAGGAAGTTAAATCACACACCCTTCGATTATGTTAATTTCATGTATCTCTTCCTACTTTCACGAACTCAAGGAACGCCCACAATAGTGCTGGTCTTAAATTCCTAACAAAGATACCAACCAATGTGGCAGTTACACCATCAGCCCACTTTCTCAGCAGTCAGTTAAACGATCTGCTCTGTATTTTTGACATATCTTCGTCATCAACAGTGCCTGTCAATTCACAAATACTAAGATATTGCTTGACATTAATGTGGACTGCAAATGGAGTATTTTTTCGTAAATGTATAGAATGCCGAAAGACAGTATTCTACTCAAACACTCCGAAAGTTGCGAACTTTATGTCGGTGATTTCCGCACGATTTCAAGACATCTCTTTTGGTACATTCTGAGCACGACGTTCTCATATTGACAGATTTAACTTCCCATTACAGACCTTGCAGATTATTTACAACTGGAATAATAATAATAATAATAATAGCAATAATAATAATAATAATAATCTAGTAAGAAATTACAATTACAATATATAATATAATATAGTAACTTCAAAAAATACTGAAAGAGATTTCAACCCAGAAAAGAAGCATTTTGATCATACATTCATAGTATTTAAAGACTTAAGTGGTAGTTCCAACTTGAAGCGCAAATAAAGAAAGAAATGCAATAATACAAAAAAGGTATTTCTGAGATATTCGCGAAACATGTTGCACAGAGGAAAATACTGTTGTTTCGTGTTCCACATTGCATCCGTGGCATTTCGTGACCGATTGTTTAACAAAAACATGAAAGATATAATCATTTTAATCTGAAAAATGTACACGTAACAAAACAATTTTCATTTGAAAAAATGATCCGCCAATGAGACTTCTCACACAATTTTAAGCTGTTCTTCTTGTAAACAATTGAGTGGAATTTTCTGTCAAATAGTCATTTATTACTCTTCTTACCGAAATTCATTAGAGTTTGGATTTTCAATCAGGTATTTAGATCTTCAATCGAGTTTGTTTCATCCCCGTGAACAATGAATATCCTCCATTCACTGACTCAAAAATCGGTCTTCGCTGGCGTCCGATAAATAGGCCGTCCTGTGTTTCCGCTTATCTCGTCCATCAGCTGCGCCTGTCAACGCGTGGCCCCAAGGAGGTTGCTTGACGGACTCGTGTGGGCAATGCCCACGTGTGTCGCACTGCCTACTCGCTCACAACAAGTGCTTATTATTTATTCCATATGACTTGCAAACGAAAAATGTTGCCTCGCCGCGTTCAGGTGCCCATAAATCAATTCGGAACCCGTGATAACTACTTTTTCTACATCATTTGCATGGGCCTTTCCCCGTCGCGCCTCAAGGTGGAGATATAAACTTGTTTTCTGATTTTAAGCGGACCGCGGGCTAAATGTAACTACAGTAGCACTTTGGAATACGAACTGTTTGACGGCGGAACGATGGCAGCAGAACTACTTTATCAGCACTGCGTGGTACTGTCTTCCGAAAATTTGAGATATGTCTTTCATAACCAGAAGTCTTAAATTCATAAAATTAACGCCTCTTTAATGCCAATAATGCAATATTTTTCATCTGATTATTGCATCAACTTAAAGCACTTTGAAATACCTTACTCATAAAAAGTATACGATCAAATATACATATTGTGGAGGCAGTTCTCAGAACGCTACGACTGTTAATTGTTTCCCCATTAAGAACACTAATACAATTAGTATTCCTACAACACATTACACAAAGATTTTTATAGTCCTCTGAGAAATATGATTCCCAAAGTTATTGAGTACTGAGCATGTCGGTGATGTCATCATGTCAAACGCAAACAAAAGAACGAGTTTGCTACTCTTTTGTTATCCATGTCACCACACATGCTTGAAGACATCAATGGCCCTTCCAAATCGAACACGCTATTGGTTATTCCACACGATCTGTAGTTGACACACCGTCTACATAACATCGAACCATCAGAGTGACGTCATTCTGTTTCGAGCTCTCTGGGAATGACAGCTGTCAGCAACCAAGGTGATTCTACGAAGAAAGAAAATGGAAATACGAAAGTATAATGTTTACGTTCGGTTCCTCATCAGAGTCAAGCCGTCATGCTATCAGGAGAAACATTTGGTTGTAGTCACGCGAGAAGCCTGTGAAGTCTTAAAGTTCATTCGTGTTTTATTTTTTCAAACGAGATACATTTTAAAGAGTGGAAACCATTTCGTCTTCATTTGACTGCCTTAATTTTTGTTGTTCTTACATGTTAGTTAACTTACATAAATATTACAACTGCGCAAACTTCTAAAATCAATTCTTCGCATGAATACCTAACATAGTAGACTAACACACAATGAATGAAGGAAAATGGAAGTATAATAGCTACGTGCATGTGTACCCCAACGGGACAATCTCAACATAGTATTCTGGATTACATAATGGTGTACTCAGAAGTAGACATTTTCTTCAATTACGGTGTTCCAAATCTCTTGAGAAAAATTTTAAAAAGAGTAATTATTGAGTCACGAACATTTTTCTCCTTTACACCTCCGACACCTTCCCTCTGAACACACAAAAAATAAGAATCAAGCTGTGGCACATTTAAGGCTGTCATGTTAGTTTTCTAGTCTTTTTTCTCTATACTAGTTTCGTCTCACCCTCTTCCCAGCTGCTACGAATGGGTGCCTAAAAGACATTTTTCACATATTCTCAATGTTTGGCCCCAACGGAAGAACTGAAATATATTAACATGTTTACAGTCGGCCACACATGGACGGATGTTTGCCGTAAACCATCATTTTGGAATTGAAGACCCACAAAATGTGGATTTTGACTTCACAACGAGTTAGAGAAAGTAATTTACTACCAAAAGGAACAAGAATTATCCACTTTTCTGCCAAAAAATCACCGTTTTTCGCTACACCATTATAAATTTCTGTATACTACGTATGTGGTATGCGAGAAAGTAAAATGAAGTCGACTATTCATCAGTATACGTATCTATGAGAAGTGTAAATCAGGTAGATTAAAGAATAGATCAGGAGAGAACATCTAATTTAATTAGAGACAGAAAAGAGATGTGATTGAACGGTGGCCTCGTGCACGCTCTTTGCTAATCAATGGCGAGGCATCGATCTAAGCGGCGCGGGCGTCCGGCGCGCCCATGGCGATCCGACCGCGCCCTGACCCTGCTCCCACTGCAGACTATTTGCATATCGATTGCTTGGGCCAGGGGTCGACAAAGGACGCGTCTTCCACTATTTCCGCTTCTTTCGGCGGCTCCTAGAAAATTGTCCTATGCGTGCAGCTTTAGAAGACGTAGTCAACTTTCTTAGAATAGACTAAATTAGTATATTGTCAGGGGCTGAAATTACGGAGTTTTCTTTCTTCTATTTTACGAAGTTCCTCATAATATCGAAATTGAGGGAATTGGTTGGTACAAAGCGACCTTACTACAATCAAATGATAAATATTTCTGGTCGATATACATGTGAAATGATTAACGTTGCTGACTGATGGTAGACTAGAATAAGTTGAGAACGTTTATTTAGATTTGTAACAATAAATAATAATAATAATAATAATAATAATAATAACAATAACACTGTAACGTACGATTTACATAATAAAATCTTATAGAAAAAGTTTACGTATTTCGCTTAATAGCATTCAACATGTAAGTTTTGATAGATCAACTCCACACGGATGTTTTAATAAAAATTGCAACGGTCCAGAGGGTACAAAATTTGGTCGACAAACGCAACCTCGCAAAAATGGAATAATTTAGAATATCTAATTTGTAAAAAAACTACATTTTTCTCTTTGTTAACATTTAATTAGAAAGGAATAGATCTACGTAGTCTTGATTTAAAAAGGGTTTGGAATGAATAAGATCGCTGGTGAGGTAAATACCTTCTAACAAATAAATTTATTTATTTATTTATTTAAGAGTTTGGAAATAAACGCTCAAGAGGCGGTACCTCTCAGCGCCTAACACACGAAATCGGGGCCCGCGCGAAATCATTCTCTCGTGAGTGAACGGAAGCCAACAAATCTCGCTGGTCGTCAGTGGAGCAGCGAGATCTCCGTGCCTCGCGGGCTGTCGGCGCCCCTCGCAAATTGGCGGGAAACAGAAGCTCATCAGCGCCGCAAGCGCGCGTCTTCGTGACCGATTCCCCCCGCGCATCACGCTCGCGCGCCCGCCGCGCGGTCACGCCGCCGCGCACGCCACCGCTCCCCGGCTGCGTTGCCAGGCGCTCCCACCCACACCACCGGCGAAAATGACTTCAAGAAAGCTGATTTATTGTGACGTTCTTCTGAGACGTTTTGGGGTTGATTGATTAGAAATTCCGGGCGCGTCTACTGCTAAAGGCATGATTCACGTAACTGTGGTGTATGTTTTTGTAGCGGCAGGTGGTAGAGATAGTTTTATAGTGGCTGGATGGCGATCTACCCGGCGGCTTGCGAATTATTTTCCCCAACCAAGTACCTCCCACCAGCGGGGCACCGCCCCAGCCTGGACAAGCTCTAAGCTCCCGATTGGACTCCAGGCATATGCGGTAGTGTAGTGCACGTAACTTGTGAGTTTAAGTATATTGTGTGTGGCCCGTTTGTTAGGATAACGCTCCGGCATTCGCCTGGTATTGATCCGAGTAACCAAGGAAAACTACCGGTCAGAGCAGCCGGCCTCTAGAATTCTCCTCCAGGCAGCGACTGAATTCGACCTAGCTCGTGTCCAAAATCCTGCCATCGTCGGGACTCGAAACTAGGACCTTCCTGTGAGCGCCACTGTAGTGACATCAGTTGAAGTCCTGAGCTACCTAAGCCGGTAAACTTTGCGGTAAACTTTTGCAAGAGAGGTGGTTTAGTTCGCTGTGATGTGTCTTTAGCCATTTCCTATCCCGACTTGTCCTCCCTTACCATGAGACCTAATCCTTTTTCATAGTTTGACAATTCATTGGTGGGAAGGAACCCTCCCGCATCGTAGCTCCGAGAGGTAATCTGTAGGCCTGTTCTGGCCAGTGGGTACCTGTTTTATATTGGAAATGCAGAGATACCCCGACAAATTATTTTGAATAATTTATTTTTTAGGAAGTGCTAGTTTCCTTCAGGAAGACCTCAAGTTTACTTCTGTGGGATTCTACTCGTTATTTCCAGATACAACAATTTCTTCACACATTTATTTATATTATTCCTTCCAGATAAATTATTGAGTAATTGCATTTACAAGTTATATGTTGGTAATATTCATTACAAATATTACGTATCTAATTACAATTCAATATTCTTTGATTACACGTTTATTCATTTCGTGAACAACGCCTACCTTTTTTCTCACTAATTGAGAATATAGTTATCGTATTTCTCTCTCCACGTGTTACATTTCACGAAATTTACGAGCAAATATTTTCGAGCTCTTTCCCGCGTGGAACGAAAAACAATGTGGCAACATCGAACCGCGGACCGCCGTAACGGGTGCAACCGCACGCCAGAGCGCCCGCCACGCAGCAGTGCGATCAGGTAACTAATTGCCAGCTGTTAACGAGGCGGTTTGGGGGCAGCGCGATGGGGTGCATCAGGGAGACACCCACCACCCACCCCGCACGGCCTCGCGCCTCATCTCCCCGTACCGACCGACCGAAGGGGCTCAGGGCAGCAACAGATGTCACTGCAGTGCCTCTGATCGGGAGGACCTGGGGTTCGAGGTCCAACGGTGGCAAAATTTTCGACACTGACCAGATAACTAGGTCGAGTTCTGTCGCTGTCTGGAGGAAAATTCTGGCGGTCGGCTGCTCTGATCGGAAGTTTACCGTGGTTTCTCCGATCAATAGCAGACGAATGCCGGAGCAGTACCCTAACAAACAGGCCACGGATCGCGCGCGATCTTTCCTTCCCATTCCTTGTCCTATCCTACATCTTACTTACTCACACTTAAACACTTACATGTACTATTCTACATCACATGCCTGGAGACCAGTCAGCCCTTAGTTCTTGTCCCGGCTGGGGCGGTACCCCACTGGTGGGAGACGGTAGATCGTCGCCGAATTTCGCTAGCCAGCGAGGTAAAATCACTGCCCCCTCCCGAGCAAAACATACACTATACTTACGCGACTAATTGACCTTAGCAGTTAACACTCTCAGAATCACTAGAAATCAATCACCACATTCCGCCACACCCCTCCATCTAGTTCTTGTTTACCCCTCCTAGCGAACCGCCTCTCTACGTATACCTCAATGCCCTTCATCGCCTCATGCCGCCCATACTACCTCTCAACTTGTCACACCGCACTGTCCCGCAGCTTGCGACACTGCCCCACAACGTCCCACGCACTATCTTACAGCGTCCCACATCTCCCCACACCACCTCCACCGCCCTTCACCATCCTACCCCACCCCCACTGCCCCTCGATGCCTCACCGCCCAACACTGAGCCACCGGAACTGTTATGCGCCGTTGTTTTTAACGGTTGCTCGAGTTTCGCTCTTCTATCTGGTCCAGAACTTCATGGTTCCTCTGCTGCTCTTGAAGACGCAACGATGCATTGCTCTCCGCAGGATGAAACGTTGATGCAATGGTGGTATGGTACTAACGAATACCTACATGTCCATTTGACTGATGTGGAGCCCTCTATCACGTAAATCATGTCTAATATTTTGTTGTAACCTTAAAACAGACTTCAATATTTCTCTAATAGAATTGTGGTTATCAAACAGAAATACAATTCTGAATACATAAAGCATGAAATAAATTTAACAGAAAAATATAACAAAATACTATCAACACACCAAAATTAATAATTACAATAATTCATATTTTGTAGCATTGTAAAAAAGCATTGTGAAAATGTTTAAACTAAAATATGAAATATTTAAAAAAATATAGAATATTTGCTTAATTCTTTACAGACATTGAAATATTCAACTAGTCATATTTTCATTTAATAAATAGAAAAATATAATACTATGTTGTTTGTAGCAATACAGATTTTTTAAATTTCTTTTATTATAATAGTTCATCTAATTCATTAAAACTTTTCAACAAAAAACAGCAATTATGAATCACTGGAAGATACAAAAACCAGTTCCAACTTCGCGATTGCCTGGTTACTATTAATATAGATGGATAGTCTGCCGGGTGTTATTTCAATTTTAATGTTCAAGTGTATTTCCCCAAGCAAAAGCCCTCTTTCAATTTAGCTAGAATCAATTTTGTTATAATTAACCCCTGCATAATGGATGTTCTCGAAACGCAACACAGAATTTAGTTAATCTCTGCCTCTTCGTGGGTGTAAACTTCGTGCAACGCGCGCAGCGTACGGTCATCTCGCCAGAGTGCACATCAATCATAACGTCCGCATAATGAGGGGCCGGAGAGATTTGCACCCCTAAAACTATCAAGTTTATTACAAAGTCCATAAAGCCATGCATTAGGATATTGCTTCATCACGGCTGGGGGACTAAAAAATAGCTATCGTAATAGTTCCGTTGTCGGCGTCTATAATTTTTTAGGTTTCTCTATTCTTGTTTTTCAGGCACACCAAGTCTCCAAAGATGCAAGTTTGACTGATCACAGCTTAGTTTCATCCCTCCCCGCACTACATTCTGCAAGAATACACAGCTATTCACAGCTAATGCAAAGCTAACTACTTCGCCGTAGTTCGTTCTCAGTGCGATTCATTGTCAACACTATCTTAAAATTGCCAGAAATGTTCTTACCTAAAACCAATAGTTCACCAGAAAATAATGAGACATTTCGGATCAGAAAGTCAGACGTTCCTAACAATTTCGATCCTAACAATGTCAACTGTGCTTCATAAGCTACTGCAAAATTTGTTTCAGTTCAATGGACATCTAGGCCTCGTTACAGTTTCCCGGAATTTGCGGGATGAAAAATGAATGACAAAATAAAATTTATCCACATTTTATAGACGAATATATCAATTATGTCTACGTACGTATCAGTTATTAATTTGATAAATGTTATTGCAATGACAACAAATTCGAAGTTTACAAAATTATCATAATCACATTGATTTCATCTGCATACGATATTTTTGCTTACAAGTTCATGTTCGTTAGTTATTTACGGTCACGAACAGAAGAGAACATTTAACTGAACACCGGCACCAAATTATAAATTCAGCCAATGGTCTTAAAAATATTACCTCCTCCATCAACATACTGATAAAATGAGATCGGAGTAATGATTATGAGTCACTGTTACGCAATCGCTTAAAAACCGACAGTTCATTTAACAAATAGATTCGTGACACCCCTGTCGCCTCTGACATAGTGACCCTATCTTGAATCTCGACGCCTGGACGATTTCCCTGCAAAATGACTCACGAAGGTGGGGTGTGTTTTCCACGTTTGATACATATCACATACTGTAACTTATAAGAACAAAAACTTCTCCACTTGCATGAAATGATTCGGAAACATAATAACATAGGCATAAAGCGGCAGTCAAAATCACGAAGTGAATTAAATAATCAAAAGATCGCGGACACTGGCCAGCATTATTTACCAACTTTTGCAACCTACACTATTTTACCACAGACTATTATTTTCTTAAACAGTAATTTATTTGATACATTATATATTTTTAATACTGCGACATATCGTGATATGATTCATATTTTTGTTAAGTATTATTTTTCGAATTCCAATCCAACTTATCTAACCTAAAAAGTAATTAAATATACAAACAGAGTAATGCTTCAACAATCAAGCATCATCGTTAAAGGTTTCCAGATTTGTTTCATTCGATATTCAAATATCCATTCGATATTCAATGATATCCACTCGATATCATTGTTTTGTTGTTGCTACGATTTAAATTTTATATCAGGCCTCAATTATGTTTTTACAAACCACTCAATAATACATAACGTGCACATGCAATTCAGTTCGTAAAACTGTTATGTTTGTTGCATGGAAGTAACAATGCAGTCAATTTGTCTTTAATAATCCGGTAGTCGCCATGAATCACAAAATATGCAAAACAGTGTCGATAATGTCACGACAGCCGGTCTTCGCGCCAGCCAGAAGCACCGGACGCTTTCATGGTCTGAGTCACGACCGGACCGCAGCATGCAAAACTGCAGGCTCCCTCACGTGAGGTGACTCAGTGACGCCCAGAGCTCCTCCCTGCAATTTTACGCTCCTGCTAATGTAGAACACAACGAAAACACCCGTCCGTCTACCCTCACGTGTGTGCCTCACACCCGCTACTTCGGCACAACCTGCATACGTTTCACAAACTGATAAAACAAAAGATAGAGTAAAATACTCATTTACTTTAAAATATGAAACAAAATTCAAAATTACACAGGATTACAAATTATTCATAAAAGAGTAGCGAGAAACTTTATATTTATTGTAATCGTCGTAGTCTACCTGAACTACAAATGATAACTATTTTCAAAATGTTTTTCAACTTTTCGATTAAGTTTGAATTGTGATGTGAAAATTATTTGATTCAATTGAATTTAAATGTGAAAATTGAATAAAACGACCAATGTAGAATATCATACAACTGTTGTAAGCTAATATTTCACCTTAATGGTTAGATTACATAATCAATTATTTCTAAAACTTGTTTATGTTAAATGACAAAAACGTTGTATTAAGTACATTTTTCAAATAACGCAAATTTTGAACGGCTACTAATAAGTTGAACTGTGGGAGGTAAGAAAATTGCTTATTATGTAGTTAAATTATAGACGTAATGAATGCTCTCTCTTTAAACAGTTCTTTTTATCCAACTTCTGGGAAATGACTTATTTAAATGGTTTGCTCTCTTCAGTTATACTACAAAACTGTATTCTTAAAACATCTAAAAATAAAATTTTAACCTGTGACGTCAAGTCGGGATTTTGGGGCTCAACAAATCAGGTGTCTTCTCAGGAAAACAACAAAGACTTCCCACGCAAAACTACCTCATTGAAAAATCGGCAGGTTCCTTTCTCTCATTGTCTCTTCCGCTCACGCGAAACACACATACAGACACACACATAAAGAAGTCCACATATACATTGACACACAGGTGGGCGCACTCACAAAAAAAAAAACAAGCACGCACGCGCATATACAGACACACACGTGCGCACGCCTACACATACCCAAGTCCGTGAATACATAGACTAGCCATGCGTAGGCTTACACATACATTCATAAACACACATACACACACAAGCCCATGAACACGCGCTTGCAAACACAGACATGTCCCAACCAAAGCCCTTTAAAAAGTTCCATGCCGTAATGACAACGGGTCTCCATTATTAATATTCCTTTAATGTTTACTATTATTTTATAACTTTCATTCATTAATATAATACCTAAGAAGTAGACTTAAACAAAATTAATATAATTTTCGGATGATTTCAAAATAAATTTATATCCAGATCGACAAATTTAAATTTTAGATAACTACTAGTTTAAAAATCGAAATTGTATGTAAAAGCACAGCTCTTAGCGCATGCAATTGTTCTCCACGTAATCGTTACAAACCCATCTTTATTTCTTGAATTACCACGTAAATACTTTATCTTAGTTATCAATTTTAATTACTAAAAACTTCATAATATTTTTAAAATTTCAAAATATTTCAAAAATACAGGCGCTCCTCCCAAAATTCAAGGCCTAGGCCCGGACGTGGAAGACCTATTGGTTAAGTCGGTACTAACCACAACTTACACGCACACACATTCATTCAGTCACAACTTCAGTCACAGTAAAAACTTCAATATTTTTAAAATTTCAAAATATTTCAAAAATACAGGCGCTCCTCCCAAAATTCAAGGCCTAGGCCCGGACGTGGCCCTATTGGTTACGTCGGTACTAACCACAACTTACACGCACACACATTCATTCAGTCACACACATAAAAATGATCGCGCCTTTGAACAGGCGTGCGTATACCAGACACGCACACAAAAGTAGGTGCATGCAGAAGCGGGCGTGTCCGCGCGGGGCCGGGTCCCGCGGGGCGTCGGCGCGCTGACTCACCTGCATCTGGGCGAGGCGCGAGACGGGCGCGCCGGCGGTGGCCACGCCGGCGGCGGAGGTGGCCGACGGCGGTGCGGCGGGGGCGGCCGCCACGGGGGGCACGCCGTAGCTCTGCTGCACCAGGGCCATGGGGGCTGCAACACACCGGCCGGGCGGCCCCGCCCATTCGTTATCGACTGCCCACTGCCGCAGCGCTCCTCTCCGAGGGGGTGGGAGGCTAATGATAGGGCGGATCGCACCCTCAAGGACTCGCAGCTGAATATTTCAGCTGGCGCCCCCCTCGCCCCCGTCGGGAGGGCACGGGGAGGAGAGCATCGATTTGGAGCGTCTTGAGGACGGACGGGTGGACGGGCACGGGGCGGGGGAAGGAAGGATTGGATTGCGTTGCACCCGTCATGCCGCATTCTCATTTACGGTACTGATTTCCGTGTAGAGGTAAGACACGGTAATCAAAGTGCCACAGCAATAAATTCAATCGCTGATTAGACATCATAAACTGCGACACATCTCATTTTATTTTTTTTAATATTAATACATGAGTGTAGAGTGGAAAGCAATGTTTAAATTTTGTGTTGCTCAACACTAATTGTTCATAACTCTGTTCATCAATTACCAAACTTTTAATATCAATTGCATAAATATCCAGTGATGGTATGGATAATAATGATTGTCTTTACATATTCTTCGGTAATTTTAATAAACACATAATAAGGGGTGACTTTAATAAGATTCATTTAAAATGAATGCTTTCCTATACACAGACACACGATACAGTCAGTCTTATGAAGATGAACGATGATAATTTCCTTTCATCTAATTTCAATCTATACAAGAAAGAGAATGTATTCTTAGGAAAGAAAGCAATGATTGTAGCACTTAATCGAAACTTGTTTTGTAACATCATTTGCGGGATTCTATCAAACAACATAAAAGCAGACGTAAGGCAGTAATGGTTTTTGACGAGAACACATATCTGTAATCTATCGATTTTGTGTCAGATGATGTAAGCGACGTTGAGTTTTAACGAGTCATGTAAATGAGCAGACAATCCATTTCGAAAAGTTGATGGCTTCTGGTAGCGGAAATAATGAACCTTAATTTCATGTCCAAAGAAAATCAAAAATTTAACCCATGAGATTGAAAATTCTAAATTATTGAATCATAATATCAGCGCCTCCAAAATAAAATCAAGAAGTAGAAGGTCCATAGATTGTGTAAGGAAAGTAAGATATGTCAACCACTCCAACAAAGTATAAAATGATTCTGAAACGCTTAGTAGGGAGATGAATAGAATTCAAATGCCCAAATGAACTTTGGCAAATAATCATATCACGCTACTTCTGATAATTTGTATTTTATAATAATCGGCAATTATATTCACCTGTCTACTTTGTGATCTGGACCACTAAGAAGATTATTATCGTAAGTAATTTCCTGATTCAAAACGTGTTAACAAAGAAAACAAAACATTGCAAGCGTGCTTTTCAAACAATGCCAACCATGCTCTCATTAGTTAACCATTGGCTTGACTAGAGAGAATGTAAAGGAACAAAGGAAAGCGTGTAATATTTATCTTTTGCGTTTCATTATTTTGTTATGGGGAAGCAAAATCAACTGAAATGTTATACAATCGGCTTTCAGTGATTTTTGTGGGATATTGCTCTTTACTTACTAATTTGTGAACAACGAATGTGAACTAATTGGTGTATCTTTCATATTACGAAACAATCTAAAATTCTGCTGACGTTTCACTGGTTTGCATTCAATTTACTTTACAATAGACCCAGTGATACAGCAACAATATAAATTGACAAAAATACCATTGACATTTATCTTAGGTTCTGTTTAACTAATTTTTATATGCCGATTCCCGGTGGCCGAAATCGTTGAGGCAGTAGTGACGTAGCGATCTCGGACCTAAGGATCGCGGGTTCGAGTCCCGCCTTGGGCATTGTTGTAATTGTGTTCGTTCTTTCACCACATCACATCATCTTCACAGTTACCATAACGTTAAACCCAATAGTGGTCGCTAAAGACCTAGATGTTGATGCATCGTTAAATAACCAACAAAAAATGCATATAGTATGTGTCATTGCGTTCCGATGCATAACAACCAACCATCAATTAAAACGAATAAATATGGTTCTTAAGAAGAAAATGGCATTGCTCTTGTGTGTGTTTCTCCAATTTTGGTAAAGCGATTAATCCTGATAATTTTAATATTGCCCAACACTAACTGTCCTCATTATTTCTTGCAGCGTCTGATTCAAAGCAGATGCACACTGAGAAGTCGGTTTCAAAATATATATTTTAATTTATTTTGAAGTCTAATTGCATGTACAAATACTATAACTAACGCTCAAATAGCGGAGTTCAAATTTTTTTCAAAGAAACTGTGACCAGTAATACTTTTATTATAAAATTAGTATTTTTTATTTTTAGTCAGAAAATAATATTTTTATTCGTTTAAGGTCACTTACGTGACCCTCATTCTTTGTCCTTCTCTATCCGTGTTGGTTCTCCCTCGGGAGACCTTACATTCTTCTTACAAAGAGCAGCCTTACCCCTTGGTACCGGCGAACTGAAGTATCTATTAGGCCCTTTTCAACCACCTTTGTTTCCTTGTCCTCTGATCTTTGTCATCCCGTAGATCCTTGTCTCTACATTTCTATCGCTAGTTGGAAAGGGGTGATAATTATGCATGAATGGTAGTTCCGGATGATATGTTTGAAGCTGTGAAATGGCTACAATAATACAAACATATGATGAAAGTACTCATGCTTCGTGCAGAATATGAGTCCATGCACCCAGTATATCGGCCACTGTCTTAAGAAACTACGCTACACAGCGAGGACGAAATAGTTATTTATATAACAAGGAGTTTAAGTAGAGCTTTATTCACAAGGGAGAATAGTTGTGTCCCGAGCGCGGCAGGACATAATTCTCCCGAGTGAATAAAGCTCAGGTAAACCCCGTGTCATCTTCTTCTTATATATTATTTCTCAAAGGGCTGTTTGGTCTTTTCAATAAATTGGGCGACATACGAAACCGATCTGTATAAAGTAGCAATGGATTGAAAAATCGTGTTTCTTTTCACCTGCACATGGGGCATTCGTATTGAAAAAGGGCGTTAAAAATACCTAAATATTAAAAAAAGTAATAATTCGGGATCTGTAATATCTGATTGCCGCGCGATCTATCGGAAGAAAATTACACTCGGACGGTGGCGGGAAATGCAATCTCAAGCATTTTTGTTTGTTTCAATTTAGTGTAGGTTGTGTAAGCACGTGAACGTGATTTTCTACATTGAATAGAAATCTTGAAATATGAGAGGTTAGTGATCTTAGTGAGGTTAGGTCGTTTATAATGCTGGAATACAAAAAAAGAATTTAAGCAGAAAACAGTTTGGTTATTTGACTAACCGTGCGATTTAATCGCACGGGTTCTCACTAGTATACAAAACTTTACTTATAAACAATATTTATTCGCATTCACCTCTATGCCAGAAAGGAGAGTAGACGGCCGGCATCCTTGTGACGGGAGGCATCTTTAGGTGCCTGTAATTTCAACTTGCATTCTGCATGGAAGAATGGAGGCATTTTCTATTCAAACGATACATATTATTTAGACTCTGAAGATGAATATCTACAAATTCCTAAGTATATCATGAAAGAAGCAGAAAGTGATGTTTCAAAATTATTTTCTGAAAAGTCGAAGCGCCTATACGAAAAAGACTACGAATGTTTATGCAAATGAAGAAATGGAGAAAGTAAGAAAAGTATCAGAAGAAATTGTACGTACTTGCGTATTTTAACAATAAATCAAAAACATAGGAGTCTTCGTCGTTTTGGAGGTAATATTCGACGGTGAGGGCAACGTTACGAGCCAAGGAAAATGTTAATACCTCTAAGTAAAAGCGCATGTATTTCTGTAGAAAAATTGTTGACAATACGAGTTTAACACTAATTGATATTGATATTATATGATTGATTATTGATGATGATGAGATATGATGATTATTGATGATATATAGATACATATCAATATCTAAAATATTGTAAATTGATTGGATTTTTGAAGCGACATGAAATAGACTATCAGCCAAGAAACTCAGACTTTTACAAAGCTTGAATTTTACATTTGTTAAAGAAGCTTGTAACAGTCAGTATTTATTGTTGGTTACTTTTTAACTCATATGTATACTCTTAGACTTACGGTATATCGAAACTTTCTTTGTTTCTCAGATTGTAATGATAATTGGAGTCGCTGGTGGGTGTCATTATTTTAATCCCACCCTGCGGCTACTTTAATCCCGGAGGGATTAAAGTAACATTTATTCCGGAGCAGGAACTCAGAGGCCAACCATAACATCACGCAATTACCAGAAGAAACGTGTGTCGAACATTCGTCCTCGCTAATCGAACCCACGAGCAATAAAACAGCGAAAACATCACAGTGGTTAACAAAAAAACAAGTGCTGCGGAAAAGAGGGCAGGGGAGCATCTGGGCGCGGGTGGGAGGGAGAGAGGGAGGGGAGGGGGAGGAAGAGAAGCGGTTGCGCAAATGGGACTACCTTAAAGGAAACAGGGCTAATGAAGAGTTTATTGATTTATTTTCCCATCATCGAGGCTTTCATTTAGGACGGCTATCTATCGAGGCGTCCCGTGCCTTGCACCACACCGACTGCATCCCCGGCCATGTGATAGGTATGGAGGGGTCAACGCACCCTTGGCAGGTTTTCCCTCTCTAAATATAGTGGGTAGGAAGGAGATTTTGATCAGCTGTCGAACGTGTGCAATTAATAAAGAACAATTAAAACAATTATCGTGATCAGTTTTTTCCGCGTTATGAGGGATAGAAGATACCAGTCCGCACTGCTAGAGGATCGTTGCCAATTTTTCTCATGGAGAAAATAAACTATTACTTGAATTCTTTTACAGTAGCATTCAATACTTTTGTTGTTCTGGTTGGTATTTTCTCATACTTTGTTTACAGATGTAGTGTGTGGCAGTATCCTTTGACAAACCGAATTACACACTTGTCAAACATTCGACATGTTTATTCGTTTATTCTGAACCATCATTTCATGTTGTCCACATTTTAATTATGTGATTTATGACAAATCGTATAAACAAAATTCTCTTGATTTAAATCATCACATTCCTAATTACAAGTTTGTGTCTCATGGCTTTCTTGGTCCAATTGCAAAATAAATATTAAAAAAGTATAAAATTGCAATACACCACGAGAGCTTTAGATACGATTCGCATAGTAGATTCTTCTGTCATTATTATTAAGCCAATAATGTATTTCTAATTCAAATTGACAGGTACATAGGACAAAATACATGAAATGTCCATTGTAACATGATGAGCAAATTTTAAAACACAAGAGGTATAAGTATAGTACATATAAATAAGCACTAGAATTCAGTCGAGGGTTTTTGAATAACCCAAACACTTCAAAATGCGCAAGTCAAGAAAGTTTAAATTCTAGTTCTTCATCTAAGTGTTAGCACAGATATTCATTACAGAGTGAACCTACCAAACTGCTGCTATCGCTCCGAACGCCTTAACTCAAACGCGCTTGGTCGCCACAAGTGAAGCTCCTGAGCAACGTGCGCACTCGATCGCGGGCCAAGCGTAACTGACATGATTATTTTTGTATTATTAATTGTAAACTACAAATTAATGTCAAAATAAATCAAAAACATATTTTGAGATACAAAATTTAAAACAGTGAATCTATATGAAATTTTACTCAATTTCTAAAGAGATAATTTTGCGTAACTGAAGAAATGTCTAGAGGAGGGGGCGGTAGAAATGGAACGTTCATCTCAGAAGGTGTTAGTAAGTATAGCAAGTTGTTACAAAGGAAAGGAGGAGTTCAGGAAAACCTAAATTGTGTGAATGAATAAAATAACACATATTATGAATTAACTGTGTGTGATGAGTCACCATGCTGCGATTGCTAGAAATTCGAATAATATGATATTAACAAGATGACCTACTGAAATATTCTTTTTCCCAACGTGTGCTATTTAGATCCATTATAAATGGAATACACCTTATATCGTCAGCTGTGTCAAAAATCGAGTTATTGCCGAAAAAGACATAAGTTAACCATTAAGAGCTTTGTGAAAACCCAGAAGATCAACTGAAAGCAAGACCTAAAGACAGAAAATAAACAATTTCGTTTGTTTGTACTTGAAAACTCGTACAAATATTTTTAAAAAAATATCAATCGCATTACAGCAACATATGTTATGCTAATACGGTGAACAGTTTGTTTCAAAACATGTTTATATGAACCGCAGATCAAGAAAACTGTAGCAAACCCAATAAATTACTTGTGAAATATTTTAATGTTCCCGGTAATAGATCTTTCATAATTAACTTTAAACGCAAAAGTTAATCTCTCATTACGTACGCAAGGACGTCAACTAATTCGGGAAATTTATTCACACTTCTGTTTTAATATTCATGCATAAATGTATATTAAATGCCCCTAAGATTTAAGTTACCGAAACAACAGTTTCTCAGTGTATATACTACAACGAAAGAGAATGGTTGGGAAGGGTATAACCTCCCTAGTAAATGTATACGGGCACAAAAATTATCAGTGGAAGAGTGTGAACAAATTAATAATACACATCCCTTAACGAATGTGTGCTGTCACTGTCTTCTGGCAGTGAATTGTGCAACGAAATTAATAATGTTAGTGTTTTTTTAAAGAAATTTAAATGTTATGCAGGGGTTATATTGGCGCGGCTTGTATTATTAATGCATTCTAACGTGCATCTCTACCCGACGGAAGTAACTTTCTGCTTTGCGAGAACTGCCCACGCTCGTGCAACCTCGCTCGGGGGTTTGCTTCTCGGCTTCATTTCTAGCGCTGTTTTATAACCCCTCAAAGTAACAATTTCATTAACGAGTAAATGGAATAATATTGAACTGGAGACGTTTTCAAACCTCTGCACTTTTCATTACTACATGTAGTACATATACATTTGAATCAAATAATAAATTACATGAAATTAATATGTTTCATTATCATTGCAGCACTTTTGGTCACACTTCTTACCTAAAGGTTGTGACGGTATATAATCACTGGTGATGATGCACAATCAACAGTTAATGTGTATGCTTTGGGGTTTGTGTAATGCGTGAATTTTGTGGTTTGCCATTGCCTCATTCTGGATGGAATATGGTGGAGTCGATCACGTCAGATAAATGACGATAAGCGATGAATAATTATGGAGGATAACGAGACGGAGATGAGATACGTGGTGATGCGCGACGCCCCCTACGTGATCCAAACACCCTTGCCTCGTGTCATAAACCCGAAGTTTTTCGGCTTTGCGCACTTGGAGCCTGCTCCACGCCCCTACGCTACCGAGGCAGGCCGAAACAAATGAGGAAGCATAAAATTAGAGAAAGTTCAATCCACAAACTTAAGTTGACTTTTGCATGTTATTTCCAACAAGTTAAACATTAATGCGCACAAAACTCGCAAGTAAAAATGAGTTATAAGAAGATATATTTGAATTCATATGTTCCGAAGTCGCCCGCGTAGTGTCCCTAGATCATTTCATGCAGTAAAAGTCCCCAAATCCGGTCTCCTCGTCTGCATATAAATCTCTGGGGCAACGTATGCGCAGCTTTAATAACAGCCGGCGGCAGCGGCGATGGTGGTGGAATGGAAGCGGCAGTAGTAGCAATGGCGACGGCGTTGGTGGGGATGGTAGTGGCGGCGGTAGTGGCGGCGGTAGTGGCGGCGGTAGTGGCGGCGGTAGTGGCGGCGGTAGTGGCGGCGATAGTGGCGGCGATAGTGGCGGCGATAGTGGCGGCGATAGTGGCGGCGATAGTGGCGACGGTAGTGGCAGCAGTAATGGTGGCTGTAGTGGCAGCAGTAGTGGTGGCGGTAACGGCAGCGGTAGTGGCGGCGGTTGTGACGGCGGTAGTGGCGACGGTAGTGGCAGCGGTAGTGGCGGTGGGAGTGGCGGCGGGAGTGGCGGCGGGAGTGACGGTGGTAGTGGCGGCGGTAGTGATGGCGTTAGTGGCGGCGGTAGTGGCGGCGGTAGTGACGGTAGTGGTGGCAAGCCTGGCGCGGAGCGCAAAAGCAATAAAGAACGTCGCGGAGATGCCACAGCTTTAAACGTGCCATCGATTCCGTACCGTGTCGAGCGCCCCTCCGCAGCGCACAGTGGGATTTTTCAAACTCAGCCAAAACGAAAGCTATCGATCACTGCCCACAAAGCATGTGGTGACCATGTACAAAACTACGTCATATTATGGTCTGATTGATTTTTTTTAATATTTCTTTTTACCTATAAATGTCTTTCTTGCCCCAAGAAGTGTATACGGGTAATATTTCTATTTGCTTCTTGTAACATCAATGTTGAATTTTGACGGCATGAGTCGAATTTCCATTTAAATTTTAACTATGATGGTTTTATTTTCAAGAATTATCGATTTAGCCCTCTTACATGATTTACATCCATTTTGATAGTAGACAGTAGAACTTCACGAACATCACGATCGTAATAAAAGTTATGAGAACACAACTTTCCCATAATCCATGCCCCACTGTTATCAACAATAAGGAGCTTCGTAATGAAAAGAAAAAATATTCACACAACTTTTTTAATAATAGCCTAACATCAACATCACTCTGTCACATTCACATGATAAATAGTCAAATTTACCAAAAAATTGTAATACATTGGAAATTTAACGAAGTGAGTAAATCGCAGTACGATCATCGTATCGTAACATTGTATGATACTTATTTCACAAATAACTCTGTGTAAACTTTAATCTAGAAACTTCGTTCTAACAATTTTCAATTTTGGCCGCGTGCATTTCACTTCCGATGACTTGGGATTGTGTCCGCTCGTCCTGGAGCTTGCGGACTCCGTGCGCCTTGGCGAAGCGGAGTGGGGCTATAGTGCGCGCAGTCACGCAGCCCGCGCGGCCGCCCGCGCCGCTGCAGCCGCACGCACGGGCCGTACCGCGCCGCGTACCACCACGTGCCTCAACTTCGCGCGGCCCGGCGCGGCAAGGCGCCCGCTGCCCGAGTTTGCTTTGGGAACGGCGCGGCGCGGCGCCCCGGGCGCTACTGGCACGGACCGATGACGGTCCGCATTGTAAGCGCGAACTTCGAGGGGTCACGTGCTAGCAGGTAATTGCTATTTGGGCTGGTGGCTGGCTCTCAGAAGAGACGGAAGTGTCTGGGCATGTGAATGGAGTCTTTATTTTTCATTCCAAGGAAAGAAGAATCTGAAGTCGTTTATGTCTCAACCTAATCTATTTTTCTTAATTTTTTTTCCACTGACTTTTAGTTTCTCGTATGTGGAGTAATGCACTTCGTACAAAGTTATATACTAATGCAGAGGAAAATCGATTTCGGGATTTCAAGGGAAAATACACGTTTCGATGTCCCTGAAAAGGGTTATTTTGTTTTTCAAAACGTCCGTCCGTCCCTCTGTCCGTGTCCATCTCCCTGCCTGTGTCGTCCGTTTGTCTATCCGTCCGTCTGTTTGTCCGTCTATCCTCCCGGCCGTCTCTCCGTTTCTCCGTCTGGGAACAAAACTCTTGCCTAAATAATTCACTTGATTGTCCCAAAATGATTACTCGCCGATCGATTTGTCCGGCTAGACGCTCTGTGATTTTTTTTTTTTCATTATTGTTTCACTGAAGTTTTTGTTTCTAATCACTCACTACGATAGAACTAAATCCAAAATTAATATGGTCTCTCGTATTAATCGTGTGTGACTGATCACTGTGTTTACAATCAGATCCGTTAACAATGCCCTTGAGATCTCTAAAAATAATTTTTCTTATTTGGGAAGTTTAGGGAAAAATCTCAAATTTGTATTTTGGTACACTAATTTCAAAAGCTACCAAACTCAGAGATTACATTTACAGAGCAGAGCCATTAAAATGTTTCATCGAACAGATCATTACGTCTTGGCGAACTTGTGACTAAATAGATGAGACAAAAATTAAATAGCATATAATCGTGATTGGTAGATTTAAAAAAATACATAATATCTTGATTCTACGATGTTTCTTTGTCATTACAGTGCTTACTTCATTTTAAGCAACAAAGACTGAATCATTTGACCGGCAATTTGTTCTGGTTTCAACAAAATTAACTCCTAAATGAAGTCTTTACATTGTTTGTTACTTTTTCGCATTCACTTCATCGCCCTTCCTTCTTCAGAGAACAAGCTTAACGATTTTGTTGTTGTTTTTCAACTCCGAGTTGCAAATTTAAAAAATGCTACGTCTCTCTGTAAGTTCGGGTATTCTTTATCTTCTCTGTCCTACCATATCGTAATATAACACGGTATTATAAACTGAAAATTAATTGAAAACACTTATCCTCCATCAGTATTTTTAAAGATGGAACTCATGTGGAGAGATATTACGAGTACAAAAGAACGTCAGTGGCAGCGCTCTGGCGCTCGGCTCTAGTGTAGTGAAAGGGGAGTGGCCCGCGGGCTACTGAAGCGGGTCACCGCTCGCAGTCTGTCCCGTAATTTTGCATTATTTTGCGCCACCGAGTCTCAGAGGCGAATCGCGCCCACGTGGTCGGCGGCGCGGGGATTGGGAGCGTTTCTCCGGCGCTCCCACATCCGCTTCCAGGAGGCGGCTGCTTCCGGGCTCTCTCCGCCCTCCTTCCGGCCGCGCCGCTGCACGCGCTGCCCCCGCCGCCCCCGGTGCACTTGCAACGACGGCCGCGCATCCTTCGAGCCACCCGCCGCCGCCTGCTTGCGGTTGGAGCATAAAGATTACCCCGCGCCTGCCTTTCCCGCGAGTTCAGAATTGCCTGGGACGTGTGTTCATTTACTTTCTAAAAGCTAGTATTGCAACTTCATTGCACAAACTTTCTATTGCATTTATGCATTTTTTGTTAAAATCGTGTTTTTCATAGCTTAAAATTGTTTAGTTTATTCTTAAGTCTTTATTTTGCAGTTTTTGCTTTCCATACGGCTACACAGACTGTTGCTGTAAGTAACATACGGCAAACAATATGAAAAAATGAAATAAGCCACAAGATATCTCCTTCAGAACTTAGAACGCGCTTTATGCTGGTTGTTCATGACACTTCTTCATTTTTTCACCTTCTTTTAAATAGTTTATCAGCGTATGATCCCACAATGAATAATATTTCCATAATACCTACATTATGAACATTTATCCTCAAATTCAGCAAACCTCGAGAAATAAGTAATATTTCACCAAAAATAAAATCTTAAAAACTTCTGAAAATCTTGTGAAGATGAACAATACTAGGTTCATTTATTCATTTACCTCAACCACTTTTATTCTAAAGTGTATACGCCTTAAATGTTATATAAAGCATAAAATACTGTCTATCTTCATCTCTGAATTTCTAGAAAAATATCCAAAACAAATATAGCGTTTTTTATTTTCATACAATTTTTAAAAAAGGAAAGCGTTCTCCTTAAAATCAGACATTCAGGCAATACGTGACATGAAATTATATGACTATCAAACATTTTAGAAACTCATTTGTATGATTGTCCCCCCAAACAAATATGGAACAAATTGTTAGTGTATCAAGTATTTATCATAAATTGCTTTATTACGAACCCGTGTTTATTAATTAATTAAAAATTTCCAGCGGCGTCCCCAAGGATGGAGGAGAGGGGCATCAGTCGTACTTCACAAGCCAATTATTCATATTAAACAACTTTTTTACTAATTTTCTACGCTGACGAAAGTCATTCAAAAAATAAATTGATACGTTATATATATTAACTTTAAGTCAAATTAAATAATATTTTAAATTCATTATAAATGAAAAATTCTTTAAAGAAAGCATCAACTTGCCAGGACACTACGCCTGTAGCCGCCTTTTCCCCTCACACACACGCACATTTTCTTCAGCTCCATTGGTGTGTGTATGTGGGTGGGTGGGAGGTTGCACACGCGTGCAACCCCCCACCCACATACACACACACTAGAAAAAATTCTGGTGTACCTCCGATGATTTTACAACATGGAATGGAGCTGAAGAAAATGTGCGCAGAAGTTACTGCTCCCTCATACGTCACATACAGTTCTTATTGTTCTTTGACTAAATAAATCGAATCTAAATCAAATCGAATCCCTATTTTTAAAATTCCATTTGTTCTTTCGCTGAATAAAATTCAGTGGTCTAGCTGACAATTTTCAGCGTTACGGCTGTTTCAAGTTATGTTATCTGTAAACCGAAGGTTTTCAAGCTGTTTTCGTCCACGTTCCCTTGATCTAAACGAATCTTCCCGCGGCTCCCCTGGCAACAAGTTTCAAATATAAGGTTACTATAGGTCTACTAAAGATTCAACACAAATGAGTAAGTGATATAATAGGCTTTTTTTATTTCTCCATTCTAATTAGGTATTAAAATAACACAACACGTTTTGTGTCACCACCGCGCCCCAGAATAGATCTATACTATTCTGTGACCGCGCTCTTGCATGAGCACGGGAACTCTTGATCTGCGTGAGTAGAAAGATTAGATTAAATATCACCGGTCGCGATGCGCGCTAGGGATGTACGTCGGTGCTAAAGGAGCCACAGGAGCTTATTAGTAAAGAACTTGCTAGGTTCAATTAACCCTCAATTAATTAGAAAAATAAATCATATATATTACAAATGACATATAGTATGACAGTACGAAATTATTTTGCAGGCATAAATGACTCAAAGAGTAAAGTAAATCAAATCTAAAGAGCGTTTTTAATAAAACATCGCGACGCCCCTGGAAGTCGCGACGCGCAGTTAGAAAACCCCTGCTATAGATCAATCTGCAGAAATCCATGAAAGTTCTAACGAGTAAGCTTATGTTACGGAGTCCTAAACAAAAAAGGTTTTCAGAAATAAAAGTTGAAAACCTGACCAACATTGGTAGAATTAATGTTTTCCTCCTCGAATCACATCATTTCCTCATCGCCACAGAATTGCCCTTGGGGCACTCCATATCGACCACGAGACCTTGCCTTTGACATCATCGATCCTTTTATACCTCGTGGCCAGTAGTACAATGAGACACGTCGGTGTTTGAAAATAACCACGCAACCGGTGCTCTTTTCATTGCTAATATGGCAAATACATGGCAAATATTTGGGAAATGATTAAACATTTTTAAACATTACATTACACGTTATGCATTGCTATCTATTATCATTATTCCGATTATTATTCTTATTAGTGTTATAACTTAAAGGTGTCGAAATGCCCAAGAAACACTAAGTACACAAAAAATCTAAGTAAGTTAGTTTGTAAGAACCAACTTACAAAATATCTATGTATCGCTCAAAATTTATTTTGTGATGCTTCTCATTTGCGGAGGTTTTGCAACCCGGAAAGACTTTCTCAGTTCTCTGAAACTTGTAGACAAGACTGAATTTGTGTATGATTTCAGTACTTTTTTACTTTCTCACTACCGAATAGAGGGAAAGTTATACAATGCTGCACGAAAAACGGCGAATTTTTGGTAGAAAATCTCTTATTACACTCATAGGGCCCTAGTAACGAAAAAGTGGATAAATCCACTAGCTAAATTTATAAAAAAAATCCTCCAACACGTGGTGTAGCCAGAATCTAAGTTTTGTGGGAGCTTGAAACCAAAAAATCGAATGACGGCAAAACGACTGTGTCCGTCCGACTGTGTGTCCGTTTGTACGTTCTGTCTGACTGGCCGTCTCTCTGTGAACAACGCTAGCAGCTAAACCGTTCAGCCGATTTTATCCAAAATTGATATTCCTCAATCGATGTGGTTGTTGTTGTGGCGCCTTGAATTTGAAACCGATAGTTTGATTTTTGGGGGTACTTTACATGGAGTCATTTTCAAAATTGTTAAAAAAATGGCTTCATCGATTTTGATTAAATTTTGTCGTTGGATAGTGTGAAGGACGTGTAAGAGAATGGTGTAGGTCACATGTTCGTTGAAAACCCTGATTTTTCAAAAATTGCCAACGTTCAAATTTTTTTTTGGCGTCTTCCTACAACTTAAATATTAAAGATAGAGACTTTTCCCTTAAAGAAATCTGTTCCTTGAAGATCAATTTTGAAGTAAGATCACGAACAATTGTTCGAAAATTTTAGTACTTTTCGCATAATTTTGCCTGAAAATACGGGCTGGAAAGTATGTGCTGTTTTAGCACAATTAGTTTTTCACTATTCGTATGTATACAAGAAAATAAAAGCCAAAAATATATTTTTTACAATTATGTGCAAATTATGGTGTTTTGCATGTTACTGTACACCTTATTACATGAAAGTTAATCTCTCTTAATTGCATCTAAAAAGCAGAGATTATTAGTTATTGTTACGCGAATGCAGACTTCAGCCACTTTCATCTTATCAGCATCTAAAACAGCAATGTATTCACAACAAAGGACAACATCAACACCTACGTACCCTATCGACATTCACAGTCCCCACGAAATAGCAAGCACCAGCCTCCCGGCGGCGCCGAGGTGCGATCTAAGACCGCTCATCCGTCGCCACCCGGAGATCAAATCAGGTGGCAGTTTTCACCGAATTTCCGCCCGGCGCCGCCCCGGACGCCGGCGGCGGCGGCGGCGGGGCACCGCGTGGCGTGGCGTGCCATGGCGTGGAGCGGCGCGGCGCGTGGCAGCAGCGGCCGGCGGGAGCGAGCGTACTCACCGGCGGCGGCGTCGGGACGCGGCGCGGAGCACGGCGCCGGGTGGCGCGAGCGAGGGTCGATCGGCGGGGCCGGCGCCGGGAAGTAGAACACACCGCCGCCGCCTTCGCCGCCGCCGGCGACGCGAATTCATCAAGCGCGCGGAGGCGGCGCCCACCTCCTCCTCCTCCCCCCCCACACCCGTCGCCCCACCCCGTCGCCCGCCGCCGCGTGCCATTCCTCCAGGCGCATGGGTGCCCCGTTTCCGGCCCACCGAACCACGCAAATTAAAGGCGCTGCCGATGCTTTTTTCTTCGACGCTCGTTTCGTTTTCAAATTTCTGCGGATCCAACGCCACCCTTGAATTTCGTTTCGTTAGGCTCCTTTTTGTGGAGCTGTCATCCCTATTCTGCTACCAATCAAATGAGGATGCTCATCTTCTCGGCATCCTGTCTCCGCCACTCCGCGTTTCTTTTTCTTATTTCTGCAAGGTCCAAGTTCGCTGAGATTTTTCTTGAGGTACTTTCTCCTAGTGCTTCTGATCCGATTCCGGAGCAATAAACTACTACACTCATCATGTTGGTAATCTTTATCCAGGATTCAACATTTCGTTTTCTTATTTCTGTGAATCCTGTACCATCTATGGAAACTGTTTGAATTCTGTTCGTTCCTTCTTGCAGTTCTTTCTCTTCCTCCTCTTCGTAACTCGTTTCGTGACGCCAAGCCATGTGAATAAAAGGACGCTCGTCCTTTAACTAGTACTCTTTCACATCTACTCCTCCATTTGCTTTCTGATTTCGGAGGCTGCTACTCCCCGCCCTTATTTCAGTTCCTTTGACTGCTTCCTGTCTAGACCTCTCTTTCATAGCTTGTAACGTTACTGGTGCGCCAAGCCATACTAGTTAGAAAACGCAATTTCTGGCAGAGCTTTTTCTCCTTTCTAACTTGTCGTTTCCTTATTCGTTCAGGTTCATTTTCAGCGTTTGTAATTTTTTCTTCGATCCCTTCTCTTTCTCTTTTCTCTGCACTCCTTCAGTTTTGCTGATTGGGACCACATAGGTATTATAGACTACCACAAAGGTAGTCTTTTCACTGTGGCCGAAAGAAATAAAGAAACTCATCCCCTTCCTGTCCTCTTTCTATTTAACTTCTTGGTATGTTTTCATATGCCCCCAAGTCCTATTTCCTCATTCTTTTTCATTAGATTTCTCCCCTTTCATTATCTTCTTCATCCATTTTCTGTCATTTTCTTCTACTTCTGCATCTTCTTCATTTATTATTCTGTTTAAATGATTTCGTTGCTGCTGTTGCCCCGATTCTCTTCCCTTTTCCAATGCGCGTTCTTCATGTATCACCTTCTCACTGGTTCTTGTTTTATTTATCTTCTGCTAATGTAGTATATCATTTAGCTCTTTATCGCTAGTTCTCATCGAATTACATCGGTAAGATGAAAACATAAACACTACCGCAATTACTGTGATTTTTTAGCAGTTTGCCAACACTTCAATTCTATATGTTTGTTTTCGGGGTTTTTGTTTCCAATATTATATCTCTAAAATGTATACTACCTTCTCCAACTTTTAGACAGCAAAGTCTTTGGAAATAATTAGTGTGTATATTTTAATTTTCATTCTTTTCTCTTATCTTTCTGAAAAACATCCAAATAGTATATGTAGTCTCAATAATGACACATGATGAAACCTGTTCTCGTCTCAAATGTTTAAAAAAATTTATGAAAAGATACGAGATTCACTGAATCTTATAGTTGCGAATCGTGTATTCATATACAATGATTCGATATCTACATTATTATTTAAAACGTGTAATGATGTATATTTTTAATAATACTCATCACTCTGTTCTCGTATTCATTATTAAATCGTAGCCTAAAAATAAAATAATGCAACGCAACACTGTGAGAATCCAAAAATTCAAACTGTAGATTTGAGGTCAATTTGATGCACATGTCAGAAGCAAAATTTGTTGACGCGGCTCTGCGAGAGGGCACACGCGAACTGAGCCAAGGCGCCGACACTGCAAGCCCCAAGAGGACGCGCCTCGACGGAACGTTCCAGAGAAGAAATACCGCCCGCCCCGCAGTGCAGCTCATTCGAGATTTCTATCGCGTCCCGGAGAGAGGGAAGCGCCGAGAGCGAGACCTCTCTAAATGCGCTGACCCCGCTGCAAGAATCTCGCTTGTCCTTCTTTCGACTCCTCGTATTCCGGCCTAGGCTGCAGGCACTCGCTCTCTACTACCGCTGCAACGTCTCTCACCAATACTTCCACTATTTACTTTCATTGTGTACAGTGGAATTTATGTGACATTAATATTCTTACAGACAGATAATATAGACACCATGATGCAGGATTGAAATCAGTGTGAGTATTTTAGTACTTACTCCCAAACTGGCTCGAAGAATTCAAGATGTCGTTAAGCACGTTCTAGACGGCTTGGAGTAGTATGAGGTATTTACACGATTTCAACACAACTTTCTTTTGAAGAATGAGACTCGAGACTGTCTAGGAAATTGCGCGACACAACGACCGCAAGACGCGGGCATTCCCTCAAGCGCGTTATCTTCGAGTTGCGGTGGGCTCACACTTGCACAACACAATTGTACACACAGGATGTTTTGGAGTTGATTGTCACCAAGATTTAGTAGGAAGTTCCTTTGGAGCTCGATATAATTCGTTGCCATTCATTTTTCTGGGCAATATTCACCTCAGCTAATGATTCGTGAAGTATAAAAATACAAGAAGTCAAACAATTTCATTCGTCTGTGTAATTTACGTTGCTATTGTATCTACGGCCGTTTTAAATGATCTACGGTTTAAATGTTAAAAGTCGTTTTAAATGTTTTCATTAATTGAACATAATTCTTAATTACCACTTTACACTTGATGCGTATGTAAAAAATGTAAAATACGAATATTTAAAAAAATTACATCATTAAAAATTACATTTAATTGCATGTCAAACATTTATGCGTAAGTAACAAGTTTAAAATTTCACAAAAATATATTTTGAAGAATGTCCATTGTCCATGAATAATATATATTTTCTTGCGATCGTTTTTCATGATCTTATTTTGTAAAAATTGGAGTTCTAACATAATTGAAAATTTAATTACTACCATGTTGACCTGTGTCGCATTCACAAATGTTTTACAAAACAACTCTTACAATAAAAAATCAACAATGTTCTGAATGAAAATTAGTCATGAATAAACATAGAAAAAAATTGTACTACGATTGTATTCCTGGAAGATTCATAACACCTTTTGTAAAGAAGGGAAAAACGGACTAATTTGATTCCCTTACCCTTGAGCTTTCCGCAAGCTATGCGTATGCATTGGATAATTCTGTAAACACTGATATTATTTTATTGCACAAATACAAATAAATAAATCCTTGTAAAATTAGTGGTGCTACAGAATTGTACAGACACTTCTGTATTAGTTTTCTATTTCCTTTGGTCTCGGCTAGCTATTCCGACATGCCGCATACTCTTGCCAGCTGACATCTACAGCCGCCCAAAGTACATTTTTTGACATATTCTTAATTTGCCAGTTGAAGTGCTAACATATGGATAGATAAGTGACCTTTCGTTCAGTGAATATGTGCTATACCTTGCAACTTGGACAAAAATAATGTTTATTTGAATAATTTCCAAAAGTCTAAATACAAACACTACTGAATAAACTATCTTTATCTTAGCACTGCCACCATCTCATAGTTCACCAACAATGTAGTTTGCTTTGCGACATTGTTGCGCAAATTTCAATAAAGCTTTGCGGATCGCTTGATAGAAATACATCATACATTGAGAATATAAATTGTAAATTGTAAATTTAACAAACATGTATTATAAATTATTATAAAGTACTATTTTTGTTCGATGTATTAATCTCGTCGTATCCTATTTGCTTTATAGTCGTCCTAAATATAAAGTATAATATTGGGCGACTAATTTTCACGTCCAATTACTCCACAAATACGCATAGGAAGAGGCCGGACTTTTTTTTTCAAATCAGGCATTTCAACGAACATGAAACCTGCACCATTATCTCAAGCTTCCTTAATGCTATATAAGGTCCCAATTTAATACAAAAAATGTGGGGTTTTTAAGAGAAAATAGTTTAAAGAAAATAAAATTACCTATGTTTGACACATTTCGGAAAAAAATACTCATGTTTTTGAAAACTTGAACATGACCTTATTTGAAGATCTGTTTTTTATGAACATACTTCATTTAAAAAATTGTATCTTCATAATTGTAGTTGAGGTTTGGCGTTTGAGCGTTTCTGAAAAGGCGGAATTTTGATATAGTTTTCACAGAAAACGCTTGAGTTCTCGGGAAAGTTTGTAGGACATTATTTAAAGCACATGTAAATATCATAATGTGAAAATATCGCCGCTAATGTAAATATTACCGACAGGAAAGACAAGTCAAATTTCATTTTTGTAATTTTTAAAAAAACAAAAGAATATAGCAACATGGCGTTTATGTCATATTATAGAGTACATTTAGTGTCATCCTTACCACAAGTTTAAAGACAGAATTTGGAGCCATTTTTGTGAAAATCTGTTTTTTGTAATTTTTAAAAATAGCGCATATTGCACGCAATATTGCCCGAAAACTACTAAAATTTTCAAAAAAATGTAAATGAGCTTAATGAAAGAACTTATTTTGGGGAACAAATTTTATTTGAAGGAAAAATCTTTATCTTCAATTTGGTAGTTGTAGAAAGACACCGAAACAATTTTGATTTTTTTTCAATTTTCGAAAAATTAGAGTTTTCAACCTACATGAGACATACCCCACTCTCTTAAATGACTTTTAGACTATCCAAAAACAAAATTTAGTCAAAATTGTTGGCGCCATGTTTTTGAAAATTTTGAAAATGTCCCAGGGGCTTTGTGTAAAGTACCCCCCAAAATTAAAATAACGGTTTCAAATTCAAGAAGTCACGAAATCAGTCAGATCGATCGGAGTATGTCAATTTTGGGAGAAAATCGGCTGAACGGTTTAGTCGCTAGCGTTGTTCACAGACGGACAGACAGACCGAAAACGGACAGACGTTTTGCCATCAATCGATTTTTCGGTATCAAGGACCACAAAACAGGAATTCAGGCTGCACCGCGTGTTAAGGGATTTTTTTTCTTAATTTAGCAACTGGATTTATCCACTTTTTCGTTATCAGGGCCCGGCAATGAATTTTTTTCTGCCGAAAATCCGCACAGCATTACATAACTTTCCCTATATATATAGTAGTACATAACTTACTCCGTATATACGTATGTATAGGGGGAAGTAAGAATGAAAAATTGAAATGGAAAAAATGTACCTCACACACTTTGCGATCCTGAAATCTTCTAAACATCAACAATTCTGGGAAGAAAGTATGTCGCCAGAGAAATGTGTGCTATGATAATTTCAACGGAACAAAAAGAGATTCCCATAAAAAAGGAAATAAGACGTGGCAGACAGAGCAGTAAAAACTGTACGACATCCAACTGGACATTAGTGACCATCCTCACCCCTCGTTACTCCAAGCAGGGCTATCGCGATCATCAACCCAAGTCCCTCCGCCCTCCTGCCTCCTCGAATTACTCCCCAACGTCTCATTTTCTCGCGAGGCGCCTCGGCTCCTGAACGCCGTTCATTGTTCGCGCCAAGCGGCGCGCTGCATTTTGCGCCCTGCGCCCCGGCGGCGGCGGCGGCGCGTGGGAGCGCCGGAAATGCCTCGCCGCCTCCCTCGCCTCTTCTTCCTCCGCCAGCCCCGCCCCGCCCCACCCCGCCCCCTCCGCAACTGCTCGCCCCGCCACCGCCCGGGCCGCGCGCCCGCCGCCGTCCCGCCCCGCCCCGCCCCGCCCCGCCCCGCTTCGCCCCGCCAGGTACCGCGGAGCCGCCATCAGGGCGCCCAGTGGAGCGCGAAAGCCACAGGGCGCGATAAGCTGGCAGTCAGGCTCCACTTCCACCGCCTATAGACGCCTTCGCACGAGGCGACCACCGGCCGGCCACACGCTTGCAAGACGCGTGGCCGGTTGGACATGATATTTACATTTTAAAAAGAAGGCTCCTTTGTCGTCGTCTTTGGCTTAAATCCTTACGTTATTTTACTGTGCAGATGGAATATGGAACGCAAATTGTAGGCTTTAAAGTAAATAACAGGATTAGAGCGTCACTTATTTTCAGAAACGTAATGAATTATTTGAGCTTGCGAATGTCATGAATAAAATTAATTGCATGTGGATATAAAAGTGGTTGGACTGAATTGTAAGATAAAACATGAACGCGGAATGTTGGAACTGAACTAATTAGCATTGGTAAAATGGCTTATAACATGGCCTCATATGGTTTGTCTCCATGAGCAGAACAAAATCTAAAAACACTGGCCAACAAAAAAAAGGTTTCTAAAAACGTTTTAAATCTTTATAGCTCATTTTTATAGTTTTTTGGGTGCTGAATGCGCATCTGAACTCTATTTCTTTCCATCACCCACAATTTAGTCAGAATTTGATCTATTAAGATATGGGAAAATATGCTATATATGCAAATGAAATTAAAAATAAACGTCCTCTAAAATACCAACAGAACTTTATTTAAACATAGAAGATGGCTTTACATTCTTAATATTTAATTTTACCAAGTCTATTCCTGTCCAATGACGTATATTTTCTTTGTCTCTTTACTTGAAAGTCCCTGATAAAGCTAGTTCACCTCTGCGCCGTTTGCTGATTCTCTCGGTGAAGTGGCCTACAATAATCTTCCATCATATTGGTGTTCCAGAGCCCCTGATAACGTTTTCTCATCACTTTCAGATTTTAATGAAAATGCGCACCTTGATCTTCCCTAAATCGTCCGGAAATAATTGTAAATGTTTAAAAAGTAAAACTCGAGGCTCATTAAACATCTCAATTTCTTGAAAGAATTCAGTATATTGGCAACAATAGCTTGATAGTCTGGGTCTTTTTTGTTGGCTAGGAACTTATTAACAATGTTATTAAAAGCACTCTACGCCTCATTTTCATATTCTGTGATATGTAGTTCAAATTGGGGATCAGACATCACTTTCCTAATATCATTTTCAATGAAGATACCCCCTTTTAATAAAAGAAGGTATCTTCATTGAGAATGAATTAAATTTTTGCTGCAGACAATTGCGTAAACTTTTCAGAAATGTACTTGAAACACTACTCATCTTTAGGTAAAGCAAATGTTTCATGAGACCTAATTTTATGTGCAATGGTGGCAGCAGAAACTTGTGTTGATCTACCAGATGTTCCCGTAGGATGTTCTTTTCCCCTAGATTTAAACATTTTCTTACAGGCCAGTTCTTTCTAGACTAATGATAATCTCGTGCCCTACCATTCCATTAACATAGTAAATATGGGAATTTATAACTTCTTGCATCTCATACATTTCTAGAAACGCAGAGCATCATTTGCCTAGCTATAGAGAGAAAATTTCAAAATTTGAACTAAAGGTGGGTGATACGGCATTTTTAATGTTATTTCTGGAATCAGCACACACAAAATGATAAGAATTAAGTGAACATACAAAAAAAGTTTTTTGGCCGTTGGCCTGTGTTATTAATAATCTAAAAATGAGGGTCATAAATACATTATATGTTCTTTGAAGAGAACGCAGTAAGATATGGGCACACAAAATTATTAGGACGATTTCACATTAACTTATATCCCAGATTAACTTATATCATTAAAATGGTACAGCATCCGAATTTGAGAAGAGAACCTTTTATGTTCCGCAAAGATCAGAAGATATGGTCTGGAAGATTGTGTGGCATACACTGTACGTCCCCGACTCAGTTGACCCGGAGATTAGACCGTCCAGCGACTCCGCATAGCACGCACGAGATGTTATCAGAAACATCAGTGCTTGCAGTCACGGCAGAAGAAAGTGGAATACCAGATCCCCATTCTCACATCCTAGGAGAAACATAATCCAGATGCATTCTTTCATTAGACTGTGTTTATACTTGCCATTATCACACGGTTTTATGACTGGTACGATTGTAATCTGTGAGTTTCGTGCAATAAAATACAATCAGCTTAACCTCTACCCCATCGAATTTCTACTATAAAAATGGAATATGCAATCTGCATGCGCAATATAACCCTCAAAATTTCATTGGATTAAGATTCGTCTCCACATCTTTGAACACAAAAGAATTACGTCAAAAACTAAATAATAGTTCCTTCTCGGATCCGTCGCTTTTTGCGAAAACTACGACTATTTTTTCAGAAAGTATCAATTTACTGAAACTTCTCAAACGTAAGAGAAATGTATAGAAAGTTTTCAAACAATCACATTAAATTTGTGTGTGTGTGTGTGTTTATTTGAAATGTCTTACATCAGAACCCTAGCGTCAAGAATCCCTTTGCCAACCAAATAAATAAAATCTAAATATGCCTACCCCTCCTCCATATGCAAACATAAAAATAACGCCATTTTCCTATTCTGAGTCCTTTCTGTAATACATTTCATAACACACATTTGATAAAACCAGGAAAACCACAACGAATATTACGAAGTTCCGTGAAATGTGTTTTGCAACAGCAACATTCCTCAATAAGATTTAAGTTCATGCAAACGTGTACAGAGCACGGCAATAAAAATAGGAGGTTGCCGTCAGTTTACAATGCCTCATCGGCATCGGAAATTGGTTTCCCGGCCACGCGGCGCCTCGCAATCCAACACTGCAGCGATCGCTCTTCACAGAGAGCGAGGGGGGAGGGGGAGGTTTGCTAAAGCGCCTCGCGCAAAAGGAAAAGGCGCGCAGGCAGGGCCGGCGCGGAGGGGCTCTCACTTAGCGAGTTCGCCGAATGCCCCGTCACCGCCTTACGTCAGCTTCGCGCCGCGATGCGCCGCCGCGCCGCCGAGATTCGCGGGCCGCTGCGAGATTCAGCCAGGCACTCAGAGGGCGCGAGAACCACTATACCCGTACCCCGACTGACAGACATTGCACAAAAAACCTTTGTACGGTTACTGAGACTCACTTCCATCGAAACTTTGCTATCACGTTAAATGTTGATTAAATTAAAATTAGTATCTATAATAATGTTATATATAACATTATTATAGATACTAATAATGCTTATATTATATGCTTCAAAAAATGTAAATATATTATAATGCTTCAGAAAATGTTTACACCATTTGCACTATCAAAGATTTTTTCCCCCAGCCCACAAGGGTTTTTTTTTCAATTCTGAAGGGGGAAGTAACGTTAAAGTTCGTCCTTCAGAATAAAATAAGTTTTCTTTTTTATTAAAATGAATGTTCCAATTGGTTAAATTAAATATACAAACTGTTGGCCATCGGCACCGATACATATCTGGGTACAAGTCCCAACTGATTCCATACTTCCCACCGAGTCCACCGAGCCCACACCACTTGAGGCGCATCGCAAAGTGTGTCCAGAATACGAGAACGTGATTTACGACGGTACACCTCATCTTTTACTGTGTCCCATAAAAAAGTCTAGCGGCGTAAGGTCTGGAGAACGTTCAGCAAACTCTATTGGTCCCCTGCCTCCTAGCCTGGTACAATATTCTGTCTCATGTCGAAGAAAAGTTACATTAATGGTTTCCAGAAATTCAAAACGTGTAGGTGAGAAATGATATGTTATCTGTGAGGGTTCAAAGTGTGTATAATTTGTTTGAAGCACTTGTATGTACTTAAAGGAACAGGTATTTATAGTGTGAACTATGTTTACTGCCGGTAAGGTTGTGAACAAATTTAATCAATACAGCACATTAGCTTTCACATGTGCATAGGTTCCTATTGCTGAAACAGGCATGATATAGTAGTGAAAAAATTCCACCAAGAATTGGTGCGGACCTAATACATAAAAAATGTATTTACTAGCAGCCCGACACAATATATCCTTCATGGTTTTAATTAATTTATTAACTTAGCGTCTATTCTGACCATAGGTGTCCGCAACCTAAAACGAGAGAAGTGGCCCAACTACATTTTTGGGGTCTGAAAAGGCTTATTTACATATGGAATATTTTACTAGACAATAAATAAACATAATACCTGGGGAAAATAGAATTATCACTTTAATGATACTGATGAATAATTACTGTTGACATTATTTTCTACTACAGTCGGAAGATTTGGAGAGCCTCTTCCCCAGATATCGTCTATCAATTACTCAAATCATAAACTTAAAAGTGGGTGAATCAGGAATTGTTCATATTTACAGAAATAAAATGTTTTAATTCGTAGGGCTACGGGGCCCCTTTCGTAATTTTCAGACTGACCTCGCAAATTCTTCTATCATTTTTTCAAAATAGAAACACCAAATGATAGAATGCAAATGAATCCATTTTATCCCAATTTCTGAAAAACATTCTGATCGCTACGATCATCCATGAACTTTTTGAGAGATCGCCCTCTCTCTTTCTTCCCGAGAATTTTGTCTCCTATAATGTTTGGTAAAAAGTCACTACGACCTACAAATTTCAATTATATTATTTCCATTTCTTCAAGCAGCTACCCATCTTTAGATTCCAAAAATATTTAATAATAGCTATATCAATAATGTGTTGTTATTTTCTGAGCTACGTAAATGAAGTTAACTTGGAACTGTGCTAAGGAAGATGCGCTTGGTAAATCGCCAACGTAGTTGAGGTCGCTAAAACCGCCTCTGTCGGCATCTGAAAGTAATATTTTATTTTTAATGCCATGTACTAGTTTGAGCCTCTGATTCTAGTAGCTTCATTCCCAACAATATGTGCATTTTTTGCATTATCGCCTCCTAATGTAAAGTGTTCTGGATTAACGACATAAACTATTAGTGTATATTTCCAACAGTCTTAGAGCTAATGCTGATTGTGTAAGTAATGTGATATGTAATTCAAATATTTTCTAAGTAATTAAATAAAAATAAATAAGTCAATTTTTTCACTGGTTTGAATCATACTGCAGAGAAGAGTGCTCATGTTACAAAAAGACTAATCATGTAAAATATTGATGAAACAAAAGCATTGTTGGTAGGTGATACAATGTTGAAAACCTCCACTAAACGTTCCCACCGTGGACACCCATATCCAAAACAGAACCAGGATCTGGAAAACATGAATGTAGTGAGCATCCTACAATCTATTTGCATGTACCCTTTCACCACCCTGTCCCCACACGTTTGCCTAGTTGAGCTCTCTCTAGTTACATCACAGAAGCAAGTGCACCTCTTTAAACTGCTCGCCAAGCACATCTCCGCACAGTCCAACTGCACTCAGCGAGACCTGCTGCATTTGCCATTAAGGCCTCTTCCTCGAGCACTCGCAGACAGACGCCTCTTCCAGGACCCGACCGCGCTCACGCTCATATCCATGCGGCAAATCACAACAGCAGCTGACGGACGTGTCGCGGGGAGTGCACAAGCCATGCTTTATTTCGTACTGCCCATCGACTTATGGGACTCGGGGCATCAACTGATGTCACTAAACTGCCTCTGACCGAGAGGTCCTAGAATTTGTACCCCACGATGGCGGATTTTCGACACTAGCTAGACAGTTAGGTCGAATTCAGCTGCTTTCTGGAGGAGAATTCTAACGGCCGGCTGGTCTAAACGGTAGTTTTCCCAGGTTTCTCGGATCAATACCAGGCGAATGTCCGAGCAGTATTCTAACAAACTGGTCACGGACCGCGCGCGATCCTTCCTTTCTCTTCCTCATTCTATCCTCAGCCCTCCTTAAACACATTTGCACTAACATGCACTACACTATCACGAATATTGGGTGACCAGTCGGGAGCTCAGAGCTTGCCCCAAGCTTAGAGGTGGGCTGGTACCCGCTGGTGGGAGATAACGGGTTGAGAAAAAACTCGCAAGCGAACATGTAGGTCGACGCCAGATCTCGCCATCCAGTGGGGAAAGTTCATCACCACCTCCCACGAAAAACATGCACTAAACTTTCATGATTAATGACCACAGCAGCTGACGCGCTGGGAAACAAATAATTCAATGGTATTGCCCTCAGGCATTGACGGGAGGAAAAAGCAAGGGCGGAATCCCCCGGGACGGTATAAAAATACGAAAAATTACTAAATTAATGTTAGGGGTATATTCATTTGACGCTTTTCCCTCTTTTATGTAATACGAGACTTCTTCCAACATCAGAAACATCAGAAGCAAGAAATACACTTGTCTTGCGGCCGTATTTTATTCGCCATTTCTGGAACATTTTTCTACTACTTCCTCCACAGCTCTAATAGTTATTTATCGTCACTGTTGAAAGAGCATTTTCCAAGTGCGATTAGAACAGCGCCTCCTCTAGGTACGACCATTCATTCCATATGACAAGTGGGGTTCACAGCAACTGGCGGCTGATGGGCGTTGCGTGGAGCTTTCACGAAATGCGTTTTGTATGGTTCTGCCCAGAAGGCGGAGCGAGGTCGGCATCACTCAAGACGGTAAAGAAGGCGGCAAAAACACAAAGTGACAACAAACCCTTACGGTCCAATTTTCATTTCATGCTTTCTTCTCTCATTAGATTTATCCCAAATTGTACTAAACAAAGACCTTCACTGACTTCGCACTGTAATTATGAAGGCTGACAGTGGCGTCAAGAGAAGTGTCACCAGAGCAAAGCCGGCGAGGAAGCGATAGCCTCATATCATGAGACAAGACATCATATGTAGTACATGTCATGGCGGACGCAGTTTCTGACGCACATGTCGGGGTTTTGACAAACTACACTTTATTTGGTGCCGTGCAAAGGAATCGTCGAGGAGGAAAAAGCAAGTGCCATCACCTGAAGGCTGTAGGAAAAGAAAACAAAGCAACTAACATTCTTAATTCTTACATCCTTATAAGGATAGCATATATGTATACATACCAAAGTTCGTTTTACCACATCCCGCCCGCAGAGAATTTCTAACCGTTTCTCGAGTCTTAAGATAGCTGTTGGTATGTAGTTCACAATGTAGTTCAACAAAGGTATTGAGATGTATTGTTCCAACTTATCTCTATACCGTAATTGCCTCTAATCAACACACTACTCAAGATCATTTTTCTTCTTCCCCTTTTCCATTTTCCCGTCTTGATTATGTCATTGACGTCAGGGAAGACCGAAAGATAGTCCAACATCATGCTTTTAAGTTCGACATTTCCTTCCCATGAATCAAGTCAGCTTCCATAGCACCTGGCAAATGATGCGTGTCTTTTGGAAAACTCAATTCATTGGGCGCTGCTCAGAAGAGTAGAGACAAGAGGAAGAATAAGAGAGCGATCACCTTGGGTCGGCAGATGTTTTGGAGTAGTTCCGTCAGGAACAGTCAATAAAAATGTGAGAACCAATATCAAGCTGCACTAGAATTATGTTTGACACCTATTCCGGAAATATATTTTTTGGTTCCTATATCATACGGAGATCTTTGTTAGGGGGCACTTAGGATAACGTACGTCTCGAGAATAGTAATTAGCTGATAGTAATTGTATCGTTTGAGTGTAGTTTCGTTTAAATAAACCCGCTCTTTGATTCTCGCCGGCGGAGTTTTCGGTTGTTGGTGAAAGACTCCTTTACTTTTCATGCAGTCGCATCTTCCAAGCTTCTCCAACTTCCTGAGACGTGCTGCGACATACGACCAAAGCAGATTGCACAGCAAGAAGTCTGCAAAAGTCTTTTCGGTGAGTGCACGCTTTCGTGCTCCATTAGCTGATTTGGGAATATATTTCAGTGCATCGGTTTTATGGCTCGTAACTGCGAACACCTATAGACAGTGCTATAAAATCACTACTGATAGATCAACTACTTCAAAAACACACACACATACACATATACATACACTGTTGTTTTCCCTTGAAGAGTCCACGAGCGTCCCTGGTGCCACGATCTACACTTTCAGCTGTTCATTTCGATTAGACAACTGAATATCACAGCGTCTTTATGATTCTTAGTATAGAAACCTTTTTGGACATACCTGGGATGAATGATTTAATGGACTGGTAATGAAGTTGATGTGACATGAATAATTTTTAAGTAATGGCGGGATGTGAGGCAGGGGAAACGGGAAAACTCCGATAAAACCATTCGCGAACACGCTTTCTCCATCACAATGCCAACGAGTCGACGGTGATTTGAACCCCAAATACTCGGAGATAGGAGATAAGCGTCCCGACAACTACACCACGCTGCATCTGCTGAGTTGGTTAGGTGACAGCATCCGTCGCGTCTGGAGCATTATTGACCGGGAGTTGACGCTAGAGACATAGGGTGGTCAAAGAAACTCTGGCTTAAGAAGATTTCTAGTGATCAGTTGCTCTGATCGATAGTTTTCCGTAATTAGTGTGATTCATATCAGACGAATGCCGGAGTAGTACGCTAACGAAGGGACGTATTTTCCTTTCCCCTCCTCTCCCGTTACAGTCACACACTTATGTTCTTAACCTACACACACACACACACACACAAGTGCGTTACTAACAGAACCACACATGACAAGTCCAGAGCCTAGAGCTTGTCTCGGCTGGGGCGGTGACCCGCTAGCAGAGGTACCTGGAGAGGAAACCCCCAGGCAAGCCGACGTGATCAGCGCTGGTTCTTGGAGGAGGAGGAGGAGTGCCACCTCCCGTAATATATCAAACACTACACTTACAGGATTAAATACAAACGCAGTAGACGGCGCGCCCGTAAAACAGTCCACTTCACCGCGGGTCGCCAGGCGCCACAGCGTCTGACGGACGTCGCGCGAGCTTTCACAAAGCGCGCTTTATTTGGCGTTGTCTCGTCAACGCGTCGGCGCGGCGCGGCGCGGCACGGGGGCGGGGGCGGGCGCCACGGGGGCTGCAAGACGCCCGCGCGCGGAACTGCTGATGAGCACGTGACGTAACCGCGTGACGGCATCGCGCTGAGCTGTGACACACACAGGAAGCGCAGCGCGGCCCAAGATGCGCAAGGTTTGAAGGTAAATAAACTGCGGGAGCTCAGGCGTAATATCCTGCAAGCCCACGAGCTGCAATCGCAGGCAATGGCGCGCGGCGGATTGGCTGAGCGTGCAAGAAGGGATTGATTGTAGTTGCTATCTGAAATTCATGAAGTCGATGAAGACATCCGAATAATCGATGATAATTGGTTGTAATTGCAATCGATTCTATTTGACACTGTGGTAGTCATACCATGAGCTTGTAGGGTCACAGAGTACAAAGAGATTGTAGGGCATGCAGTGGGTTAAGTTCAAATATTCCGTGAATAAAATAGTTACACATGGGCATGCAGGACTGTGAGTTGTCTAGAAACGAACAATAATTTTGTGAGTAAACAGTTAATAGTGAAGTAAAATGGCTCAAATTGTGATATAACGGTAACCCGAAGGTATATAAAACAATGAATAACTAGTGGTGCTACAGAATAGCACAGTCTTTCCCGTATTAGTTTTATAGTTCCTTGGGTCTGGGCTAGCCATTCGGAATTGCCACATACTCTTGCCAGCTGCCATTTATCGCCGCCCAAACTACAGTTTTTGACATTTTCTTATTTTTTCGATTTCCTAATGGTAGAACAGAAATATTAATTTTAGAATATTAAAGAACAGTAAAACCTAAATGGCAATTTTCTTTGAAAAAATTTGGAGCCGTTTTTAAGAAAATGGCGTTTAAGCGATACTAAAAATGCGAAATTTGAAGCTCTTTTTCACAGACAATTTTTGAGTTTTCGAAAAACTTCATTTGAAGTTATTTGAAGCACTTACACTCACAAATACAATAGTGTTTACAAGTTGCTGGCAATGTCCGTATTAAAGGTGTGAGAGAGATCTTTCAAAAAATTACACTTGTGTAATTTTGGAAAAAACAAAAAAATACCCTATTTTGAACTTTATGTCGTATTAAAGAGGGGAATTTGCACTATCGAAAAACTTGAAGATAAAATTTGGAGCCATTTATGAGAAAATGGTGTTTGAGCGCTTCTGAAAATGCTGTTTTTTGTGCTAGTTTTCACAGAAAACGAGGTTACCAAAAGTTTAAAGAAAAAATATGCAGCCGTTCTGAGAAAATCTTATTGTATTTTTTTTAATTGCAAATATTGCACGCAATATTAAGCAAAAACTACTAAAATTTTGAAAACAATGTACATGACCTTAATGAAAGAATTCACTACGGAGAACAAATTTTATTTGAAGGAAAAATATCTTTAATTTTGCAGTTGTAGAAGGAGCCCGAAAAAAATCAAAGTTTTGCAATTTTCGAAAATTTAGAGTTAACCGTGAAAATCGGACGTAAGCCATCTTAATAAGTGCATTTTACTTTATTCTTATAAGAAATTTAAAGAAAAAATTTGCAGCCGTTTTTGAGAAAATTTTGAAAATGTCCGGGGGTCTTCTTTGTAAAGTACCCCAAAAATTAATGTTTTTTCAAAATCGCAGAGCTTTGACTCAGGCCAGATAGACACGCGTTTCTTCAATTTGGAAAAAATTGTACGAATAATTTAGGCGCTAGTGTTGTTCACATACACCGGACAGACAGACAGACAGACAGACAGACAGACAGACAGACAGACGGACGGACGGACGGACGGACGGACGGACGGACAAACGGACAGACGGACGTTTTGCTTTCACTTAATTTTTCGATATCAAGGACCCACAAAACAGGGATTCAGGCTACCCCACGTGTTAGGGGATTTTTTCCCTAATTTAACAACTGGATTTATTCACTTTTGCGTTATCATTGCCCAGCACTTTTTTCTGCCGAAAATTCGCCATTTTTTCGCGCAGCGTTACATAACATTCCCTATAATACGCATATTATTCCGTATACACGTACGTATACGCGAAAGTAAAAATTTGTATTTTAATTTCATAATTACTTTCCTTCTATCGTCGTAATCTTTCCTCATTCAGGACCACAACGCATGTAAATTATCAGTGCTGAATTAGCTGCACTCTTAGAAAAATGTGTGAAATCTTTCTACTAATACCATGTGTTGAAATGACAATACGATATTAAAATAAAGAAAAATTGATCGATACTATAGTTATATTGCTTCTTACGTAATGTAAATGAATAGATTGCAAAGAGTTTGACATTCTTGTACAGAGCATACACGATAACAAAATCAAGAAAATATTTGTGCGAAACCATTCTGGAAAAGAAGACACAGAACTTAGGTCACGTCCATGACTGATTTACGTATATAGAATGAAAACGTGATCTACATTTGGACGGTATGTAATCGACGATTAAAAGTAACAAAAATAAGGAATATCACGTAAATTATGTCCAAAGACAGTTAATATCGTACAGAAAGTGAATTGTGCTTAGAATACATCAATTACTCAGATACACGTCCCCTAGAATATCGTACATGCGATGCGCCTCTGAATTATGTACTTGTGGAGAAACCTGTTTGGTAAGCATTTCACAACAATGTATTCGCTAATAATTCATAATATTCCCTAATAATAAATGTTCTTAATATGAAGTTCTTGTTGGGCAAAATAAATAAAATAGTGTAGCATGTATTTAAAAAAATATTCGTGGATACTGTATTGAGAATTAATGCATTTTTGAACATAGACTTGCAGATCCAACGATAGTTTTAATAGTTACAAGTTTCTCTTTTTTAGACCTCTTAAATCATCAGCGAATGAATATTTCCAAGAGACGAACAAAATATAGATTTATCAAAAAACAATTGTCCTATTTCTCTGCCTCGTCAACATGTATTGCTTCACCGTTATTTCCTGAAAAATTGGCCCTTTGGACAGAATACAATCGCACGTAAAACTATTAATACACTGTTCTGTTTGTATTCGATTTTCTGTGAGTTTCTAATTCTCTGAAAACGCAGATCCTTTGTTTTCGAAATTTTCCTCGTACAGTAGGTAATGTCAGCAATCTGATGACCACATCCGGGCACTTTCCGTAAATATCTAGGTAGTAGTAGAACTGTGAAGGCAAGTTAACCAATAAAACAATTATCTAGGAAGCACATTGTTTGTGAAAACCTTATTCCCACACTTAACCTTTATAACTGGCTCAATTATAACTATTGTATGACTAAAATTATGCCCCCCAAAAATGTCAAGATATTCCCACGAAAACCATCCGTCAGTCATCATGAGCACCACACTACACTGTTTTAAACCCTGTGATGTAACTATTTGAAAATGAGTTAAGCTGCTTAAAAGTAGCAGTGGCTACATAAAATGAATTTCATCGAATGAAAGGTTTCGTGTAAAGTAACCGACAAAATCAAAATATCCGTTTCAAACTCACAGGTTCTCGGGCTTCTATAGATGGATCGAGGAATATCAATGTTGGGAGAAAATCGCCTGAACAGTTTAGGCGCAAGCGTTGACCACTGACAGACAGACGTTTTGACATCAATCGCTTTAACGGTATCAAGAATTCACGAAACATGGATTCTGACTACACAACGTTTTAGATGAAGTATTTTACTACATATAGGTACGAGATTTATCCACTTCTTCGTTACCAGGACCCTGCAATAAGACTTTTTCTGTCGAAAAATCGCCGTTTTCCGGAGCACGATTACAATACTTTCTCTTCTCAAGGAGTAAGGCGACGAAGAAAAAAGCAAGCCGTGCAGTGGCTGCACTGGCGGATCCAGGGGTGGGGGCATGGGGGTCATGCCCCCCCCCTAAAAGGCCCAGAGTTTTCGTTTACCTTCCTCTATTTGGTAAAATTGGTTTAAATTTTATATTCAAATTATGTAATTATTTAAACAATAATATTTTATAGTATCATGTCTACACGACATAAATAATATACAATACAATAATAAATATGTTAATTATTTAACAAAAATCTGCTATGCTCCCCCCCCCCGCTGGATCCGCCCATGAGTGGCTGGGTGAAGGCGAGCGGGCGCAGGTGCGGGCGCGGGAGGTGCCTTCCGCGCCCGCGGCCTCCTTCGCAGAGTGGGGCAGCACGCGGATGGCCCGCGAGCGCCGCCGAGAGGATTAATGGGAGATCGCGCGCCAATTTGGGTCAGGATGAGGAAGGGCCACCGACACGTCTCAAGAATGCGCTTCTCTCTTTGGGACAAACTCCTCGCCGGAGACCAGGGACCGGCCCCAGGCGATTTTTAAACGTGATTTTCCCGATGGCTGACTTACAATTTGTCAACTGGACCTTTGATGAGAAAGGTTTACACTAAATATCGTGACGGTGAGGTATTGCGTGCAATTTCTCTCCTTATTTATCATTTCCAATACTTTCCCTTTGGAGAATACATCTTCGAAGAGTGTCAATTTGGCTCCAGTCTTGTTCCGTTATTCTGCTGAAACATACTAGCGAAATAGAATGGAGCCACCTTAAATAGACGTTTAAACTCTCCATTCACCGTCATATTTTTAAATCTTTGTCTTTAAAAAAACGTCCACAAAATAGTCAATAGCAATCTGCTGACTTGACCATTTGAATAAAACGAAAAAAAAGATACTTTAAAATATTGTCATGAACTCATGACATATAGGCGTTGCTCAAATTGGTTACGAAGTTGTATCAGCGGAGACTAGGTTAAAACACTAGGTAACTTTGAGAATGTAGGTAGTAGTATATTTCCGACCCAAGAAAAGTTTTGAGTTATGCTTAAAATTGAGAAAATTATGCTTAGTGATCCGTTTGAAAGTAAATAATTGTCACAATTCCACGATACTTGAATGTAAAAGTTGTAAGAGTGCATAGTAATTTCACACTATGTCATTAATTTTTTCTTTTTTGTGCCTTCACCTCTTAAAGCAGACATTTAGATAATATTAATCGTGCGTAAAATTGAGATTTGTCATGACTGGCATGTAGGTGAGTGGACTATCTTTGTAAAAGTATTCAGATGCGATGCACGGTATCTGGGTAATACCAGTACACTGTTCAAATACTCTAAAAAAACAAGCTATATTTTGTTATTAGTGACGGTTAAAGGATTAGCCAATTTTACATTTCGTATCGAAAATGAATTGTACGGATGTATGTATCGTATGCACGTCGGTAGAAAGTTATTGCACACAGTTCTTTATTACAGCACAGAAATGGACACTTTAAGTGTATAAAAATTTTTGTACACCTCGGTCTAAATATAAATATTCTGAGACTCTGTTACTTACTACCTCGGTTCCGATGCTTCTCCTTCAGTTGGTAAACACCTCGACCAATATCCTACACATCTCAGCCTTGATACATAAACTACTATTTCCGCATAATATTAACAACACTCGTGAATATTGACGTGCTTTTGTCGCTAAAAAGTTGTGTAATTTTGTATAATGCATAAATATTAAATAATTTCAATTTTAGGACCATTACTTTCATTCTCATTGGAAAACGCAGTTTCCACGGCACATTACAAACGACGACCTTGAACTGTCAGTATCTCTGAACTTCTAAACATTTCTGACCGTAGTTAAAGACCATAGGCAACTTCCAGATCAAAATAGGGGAAGTCACACACACAACTTTCTTTGTTTCTAAGAAATCAACGACCTCATAAATCAATTCATGATTAAAAGGGGCACTTAACTTTTAAAAAACCTTTCATGATGGCGGTAGCTTACATTCCAAACGTAAACACTTTGTTTCTAGATATGGAAATGTTCGAAGGTGGAATTAATAGGCAGTTAATTTAAGAGTAAAATCCACCATTTAAATGATTTCATTTCCGTCGTGGAAGTGATCTTCCAACTGTACTCAAACTGCTGTTCGCCGTCTTCTTAAAACACAGGGAAATGAGATACAAGGAAGCGGCAACGCGCTCGGGATGCCCTGCTGACAGATCGCGTGCAGCCCCCTCAGGATTACCTCCGCTGGCAACGCTGTTCCTGCAGGCAATTTGAAGCTATCAGCTACACAAATGGTTCCTAATAGAATATCGAGTTTCAAAGACTGCTTTAAGTGGAGAAAGGAAAAGCAGAACATAAGCAGTATATGACTGTGCGGTTACGAAACAGTCTTATTCCAGTTACAGAGTTTAATAATAGCAAGCAGTAGTTTAATAATAATAATAATAGTAATAATAATAATAGTAATAATAATAATAAAAGTAATAATAATAATAAAAGTAATAATAATAGTAATAATAATAATAATAGTAATAATAATAATAGTAATAATAATAATAGTAATAATAATAATAATAATAGTAATAATAATATAAGCATAAATGTATAATGAATAAGATCATGTGAACTATGTATTATCCAAAGAGCTTGTAAAATCAGGAGCGGTTTGTGAATGACAGCAGTGCAAGTCGTTAAACGACATTCATGCTAAGGCAGGGTGTTACATCACATCGGAAACAACCTGATTAGGCAATGTATTACTTCCAACGCCACACACTATAGCTTGGAAAGAGGAAATTGTAACATGCTTTCCCAATTCTTTACAGTCTAATTTAAATAGACGCCATCAACGCTAACCGCTTTTGTTACAGGTCTTTATGCTAGTGAACAAGAGTTTGCCATTCAGAAACGGAGTACAAAGGCTTGAAACGCGACATATCGATCAGTAAATTTTCTGTAAATGTATATTTTAACAAAATAAACACACAAATAACTATTAAAAGAAGGGTATTTAGCCGTTTTTACAGCATCATCAGCGCGTGAATTTCTGTTGCGTCGCAAGTCTTATCGACCAGAAAATATAATGTAACATCAGTATTCCGAACACGATGCTAATCAGACGATGTTTAATGAACGATTCCATTGGGGAGAGGGGAGACAAGTCCATAACACAAGTAGCCTTCTTTCGTCCAGAAACCATACACGAACAAACCAACACGTGGGCATATTTTGGGAACGGGGTTACGCGAAATAACGCCCAAGATGACGGACCTCTGTTGAAATCTGCGAGATCGAGGGTTTGGGGTACAAAAACGCCGTGCACACACGCACGCCACCGCATATATTAGCCTCGTATTAACCTGGATACGGTATCGCGCGCGAGAGAGCATTCGCGGCTTGCGGGCCGGGTTCAACGTACACGCAATCACAGCCGCCTTAGACCACCTAAAATAATTTACAAATGTTCTTTTCTTCATAAATGTGATCTGACATACTCATTTGTGAGATTGGATGAGGGAGGACGCTTTCGCTTTCATTTCGACCTCTCCCCCTTTACTCGGCAAGCGATGACAATAGTGTTTTGCCTTTGCCTTTCATTGAAAGATATAGTGATCTTCGCAGCGAATGAAGATTATGTGATTATTAGACATGTCACAATATATAATAATAATAATAATAATAATAATAATAACAATACATTTTTTGACGAAGTATATTATTAGTCCTGCTAAAAAATAGCCATGACTTCAATGGCTCAACTTAAAATTATTGACCCAGTATTTCCTAGGTATTTCCTAGGTATGATGAATATGGAAGATGAAAGGTTGTCTAGAGTGATGTTCAGTGTGTTGTATAGAGATGTGTAATGCTACGAGAAGCCAACTCCATCATAACGGCATGATGAAAACTTTCATGGTTTGCGCCAGTCTCGAATTCTCACACTTCGGTTCCACCTATCTGGATGTTTCTCCTACCTCCTTCGCCACTACAGCTGACAAGATATGCATTTACAACACGAGAACAGTCTCCATGGAGTAAAAAGTTTCATTTATAATAAGAAAATATTTCTGCTGTGGATTTTCGACTTCAATACTACATCCATTCTACTAGTACGTAGTATGGGGTTTAATTCAGAAGTCATTTATGAAATTTACAAAATTGTAAATTGTTGATATAACTTAATTCATAAAGAAAAGAATTATACTCATTTGGTCCCTAAAGACACAAGCACGACCTGAAGACTGGCAATCAGCTTTTCAAATATTACGAGATTTAAAGAATTCGCCACACGCACATAAAAAGCTATTATTTGTGCTATCTGCTAGTACATAAATATAAAATTGGTTTAATTTCGAAGGGACTCACGTCCCTTGTAAGACTTGGAACGGCATTGAACGGAATGGAGGCTTAGACACGGCGGTGGTCGTAGTTCAAGCGGCATTATAGACGTGGCGGAGGCAGCGGCGGCGGCGGCGGCGTTGGCGCGGGTCGAGTTCAAGGTCCGGAAACAAGGGAAAGTCGCGGGCGGCGCGGTGCTGCTCGGCAGGCGGGCGGGCAGGCGCGCTTCCCACGGGCCGGAGCGCCCCGGCGCCGTCGGCCGCGCTCGGCGGGCGCCCGCCCGGCAGGGCATCGAACCGGGACTGACGGAACCGCTCCGCCCCTACGCCCGCCAAGCCTGCCGCCTTCCCCAGACGTTCAGCCGCTCCCCTACTGATCTTGCCGCCCCGACACCCCTGCCGCTCTTGCTCCCCCACCGGGAGAGATGGCTCAGTGCATCAACTGATGTTACTGATGTCACTGCAGTCCCTCTGACCGGGAGGTCCTAGGTTCGAGTCCCGACGGCGGCAGGATTTTGACACTAGCTTGTCAGCTAGGTCGAATTCAGTCGTTGTTGGAGGAGAATTCTAGCGGACTGCTGCTCTGATCGGTAGTTTTCCGTGGTTTCTCCAATCAACACCAGGCGAATGCCGGAGCAGTGCCCTAACAAACGGGCAACGGACCGCGCGCGATCTTTCTTTCCTCTTCCTTTCCTATCCTCTCCCCTTACACACATACACTTACACTAACATGCACTACATTATCACACATGCCGGGAGGCCGGTCGGGAGCTTACAGCTTGTCCCGGCTGGGGCGGTGCCCTGCTGTTGGAAGGTACCTGGTTGAGGGGAAAACCTCGCTAGTCGACGGTAGGTCAGCGCCAGATCTCGCCATCCAGCGAGGAAAAGATCACCCCCCCGATAAAACACGCACTACACTAACGGGACTAATGCCCTACGTCGTTGACGCGAATCAATCGATCAGTCTTGCTCCACACACACACACTCTGATGCCCCCGCTCGCCAGGAGAGCTATCACCGACGTACCGCAGCGCTTTCGAACCCACTATTCCTCTACGTTTTATTTTTTTTTCCAAGTTGACTCTATTGTAAATACAACCCCACCTACCGGAATCATGAATGCATCTACTGGGTCGACTTGGTACTTCATCTTCCAAACAAACTTAGGACCGAACCACGAATTTTCTTCCAGGTGAATATATAATCATACTCTTCTTCCGTCGATTTTTATTATGTAGTTAGAGTATACTAGAGGAGAAGTCCTAGAGTTTAACTCAAGCGAACTTATCAATCTCTGCTTTCCAATAAACCACTAAATTATATTACAATTAATTAAGTTGCAAGTAGGCCTTGCAGACTCAAAATTTATTTTGATTGTTTTCTCACATTTCTGAGTATTACTTCTTCGCGCTCCCGGTCATGCTTTATCCACATATTGCGTTTTCTTCCTATCGATTCACCAAACTCAGTCATCCCTAACCAGAAGTCATTGTTCGTCCTCAGAAGCGAGCAGTGTCAATAAACTCGTGAACTGATGGCAGTCCTCGTTGCCAGTAGAAACAGCAATAAGCAGAAGACTGGGATGTATGCGTAGTAGTTTGAAGACACTGTGTTAAAAATACGAGTAATAAGCGTACGGCTTTCCAAGTTACTTTTATCTCTTCCTTCCCACATCAGGGAAAGACGTGCTGCCCTCCTAATATTAATCTGGCATTCTACATATTTTCTCAATTATCTAATCAAAAGATTATCCCTGATAGATCAGTATACCTTAGATATTATCGAATGAATCAACAACAGACCAATTGCTTAAGTGGAGCTACAGAATGACACAGACTTTTTCGTATTAGTATTCTATATTCTTTGGCCAGGGCTAATTATTGGGACTTGCCACATACTCTTGCCAGCTGCCACCTATCGCCGCCCAAAGTTTTTTTTTCTCAATTTTTTGGTTTTCTAATAGCGGATTCGCAATATTACATTAAGAATATTTAAGAAGAGTAAAATCTCGTCATATATGGCAATTCTCTTTGAAACACTTTTTAAGAAAAAGGCGTTTTAGAGTTACTGTAAATGCGAAATTCGAAGCTCGTTACCAGGGTCCTGTAATAAGAGTTCTTCTGCCGAAAATTCGCCGTTTTTTTTGCGCAGCATTACATAACTTTCTCTCTACCGCGAGCAGCGAGAAAGTAAAAATGAATACGTAACAATATTTTAGTGTTTTTTGGAAAAATAGACCTTCAGGGTTCAGGTATAAATTCGGGTATTATTTGGTATTGAGTTCAGATATTGATTCCTGTACCATACAGAGTTTCTTTTCTGGAGACCGACATTTTTTTAATGCTTAGATTCTCTTTTCTCAAAAGCATGATGTACCAAGCCTCTGTTCTTTAAAGTACCATTGTTTCCCTAAAGCAAGTTTACGGAAGTCCTCAGATCACAGACGTTGAAACCTCTATTCGCAGCTTCCGCATGCTTCCTTTTGTTGACTGAGCTATTCAGTTACCTTCTCTGGATGCTGGTTAGTATACTGTCACACTTTCAATTTCGTCAAAGAAGATCAGAGGGTTACTCGGAGCCTTACAGTAAAGGAACTTTCTACCCATTGTGCTGTTGATATGACGAATAGGCGATGCCATAAGCTCTGGAGGGGTCGATAACTCACAACCTATTGTTGGATTCCGGAAGTACTATAATAGAGGTTAGGTGGGGGGGCAGATGGTTTTAAATATCCCTATATGAGATATCACATTGATTTTCGTAGATCAAATTCTAATTATGGATTATAAAAAATAGTATTTGTTTAATGTGTGTCATAATGTTCACGCAGAATATCAATAACATATTACGCGCTGTATAACATCATCGATTTCAGAAATATGGAGAATTGCATGAAAAAAGAAATACGGCGAATACTAATGAATCTCAGCCATACTGTTAAATATCAGTTCATCGACTGTATATTCTTGAACTGCAGGATACAATATACTTTATTTCTCCACAAATAGCAGCAACAGAGTTCGAAGAGTAGACGAGTCACAAGTTGCGCTTCCATACCAAAAACGCTTAACTGTGTGATGCATTACTTACGTAGGTGAACAATCTAGTTCCATTTAGATAAACTGCCCAATGCGTTTAAGAAGCATGTCTCATTGCTTTTTCGCTACGGGGTAGAGACAAAGTTTAGTAATGATGTGCGAAACAACGGTGAATTTTCGTTAGAAAAATTTTTATTACAGGGCCCTGATAACGAAAAAGTGGATAAATCCACTTGCTAAATTTAGAAAAAATCCTCTATCACGTGGTGTAGCCAGAATTCATGATTATTGATTAATTGAATGATTGTTAGTGATTGCGAGCGCATCAACTACTGAAGTCATTAACCCCATAAGTGTAGTGCATGTTTTTCATCAGGGGGGGCTATGATCTTCCCTCGCTGGATGGCGCGGTTCGGCACCGACCTACCGTCGACTAGCGGGGTTTTCCCCAACCAGGGATATCCCACCAGTGGGACACCGCCCCAGCTGGGACAAGCTCTTAAGTCCCCGACCGGTCTCCCCGCGTGTGTGGTAGTGTAGTGCATGTTAGTGTAAGGGGTGAGGATAGGACAAGGAAGAGGATGGAAAGATCGCGTGCGGTCCGTGGCCCGTTTGTTAGGGTACAGCTTCAGCATTCGCCTGGTGTTGACCGGAGAACCCACGGAAAACTATATGATCAGAGCAGCCGCCCGCTAGAATTCTCCTCTAGACAGCGACAGAATTCGACTTAGCTCCAGAATTCATGTTTTTGGAGTCTTTGATACCGAAAAAGCGAATGACGGCAAAATGTCTCTCCGTCTGTGAACAACGCTAGCGGTTGAACTATTGAGGCGATTTTCTCTAAAATTGATATTCCCGAATTGATCTGGCTTATCGGGCCGCAGCCCCTTGAATTTGAAACCGATATTTTAATTTTGGAAGATACTTTAAATAAAACTTCTGAGACATTTTCCAAATTTGAAAAAAAAGACTATCGTTTTTTATTAAATTTTCTTTTCTTTTTAGTGTGAAAGACGTTTAAGAGAATGGTGTATATCTCATGTTCGTTAAAAACCCTGATTTTTCGAAAACTGCAAATGTGCAAACTTTTTTCGGAGTCTTCCTACAGTTAAAATATTAAAGATTTTCTCCTTAATGATTTTTTTCTTAAAAATAGATTCTGAAATAAGGTCATGTACAATTTTTTGAAAATTTGAGTACTTTTGTGAACTTTTGCATGAACATACAGGAGAGAAAGTACGTGCTCTTTTAGCACCATTAGTTTTCGGCGTAATAATGCATCATTTTCTATCAATCCTTCGACTACACATTTGCTTTCGTAATACCGATAATGATTCCGATTTCAAGACGATTTTAATATTGCGTATTTTCACTAAAAGAAAGAATATTGTGCATATTCCTTAAAACTTAGATTGAATTTTCATTCATATTGTATTATAATTTCTTTCATATTGTACTCCGTGCCAATGTGTCAATTTTAATACATTTTCTCTTCATTCATTTAAAATAAACGACTTTTAAATAATTACTATCGAAATAATTGGATTTTACTACGATGCATGTATTAGGGATCTATGTGACAAGTGACAGAAATATTTTCGGAAGGAAAGAAATCGGAAATTAAAAACTTTACTTTTAACGTATATCAGATGTACGTATTTAGAAACTTGGTATTTCAAATACTAAAAGGAAAAAACTTGTTTTATTGAAATTATGTAAAGCAATGCGTCTGAATCTTCAAAAATAATACTCCCGTGCATTTATAAAGATCTTTCAAAAAGAGACACAAAAATTAAGAAGAGTTATATTAACCCGAGGAATCTTATGAATATGAATCATGAATCTTATGAAACATGCTGGCATCGTTCTTATAATTACGATGATAGTTATGTAATTAAAAGTCTTTGAATTCAAGTCATACTGTGAATGCAAACATTGATATTAAAGATCATGGCATTAGAAAACATCTACTTCATTTCCTCCGACATAATATCAACGAAGGAAAACTTACGAGAAGTATAAAAAAATGAAAAACGCAACTGAGTATCGACGAGGACTGCAATTTGATTTATATAGCATGAAACGTGGTTAGAGAATACGTCAGAAAAAAATATTCGTATTTTGGTAACCCACTTCTGACTATATTATTATAAAACATTCAAACTCCATTTCCTCTGCGAAATAGACTTCCGTCGTATTAAAACTTTCCAAGGTTACTTGTAAGACTGTTTCAACTGCTTCATTTCCAGTATAAACTTTTTTGGTCGCATGATATTTCGCTTTCAGGTCACAAAGTCCAATGCAAAATATTAAGTTAAAAAAATTGTCAGGTACAATGTTCCACCAATTTAATCCCAAAAATAAGTGTATACAATGACTAGTAAGTTAAAATAAAATTGGTTCAAACACCAAAAATGATCATTCTTAATCATAGGAATAACTGAGAGGTAGATTTATCACCAAAAAAGGTTGTTGTTAATACTTCTGAAACCATAGGTCAACAATTTAGAAAAAGATAGTTGCATTGGCCACTATTGGGTTAAACGTTATGGTATAGTAGGGGGTGAAAGAACTAGCACAAATACAACCATGCTCAAGGCGGAACACGAACCCGCGATCCTCGGATCCGAAATCGCTACGACACTACTAACGTACCGATCTCTGCCACCGGGGATCGGCCGTAAAATATTTATTCAAAGAGTTACTTACAAATTACTATTGGTATGTGTTTAATAGCACATTGCAGCGAAGCCGCGCTCCTACACCATAAATGATATTGTGATATTTATCTTCATTTTGGAGAATGTCATTGAAACGCTGACGCTACGAGTTGGGAATTGTGCCCAGCTATCTCACACGCGTCTAGCAGACATTTTAAGAATTAGCTGGCAATGTTGTGTCTATTCACGACGAGGGTTGGTGGTTGACCGAGGCATTTTACTGGTCTAGGAAGAAGCTATAAAATATTTCTCAGGAGCCTTGAGGTTAATGTACGATACGTCTGTGAGAAATATTGGGTTTCCAAGAAACATTGCTATCTGGGTGAAAAAGTGATACCGAGCGTTCCAAATTCGGATAATCTCAGTTCTGACATCAATCGCGTTGAAGAAATTGCGCTGCGATTGTTTTCACATTGCGATATAATTTGTTGCTTTTTCGGATGCAAAATATCAACTTTACAGACAATAAACAGTAAATTTTAGCATAGTACATTCATCAGATATTGTCCCCTACTTATATTATTTTTCGATAAAAAAAGACATTTTTCATTTATTCATACAATCCAATTTGTGACTACTAATTTAAAATGGATATGCTCATATTCATTGATCGTTTATGTATAGTATCTTTATAATTTCCTACTCAAAACGGATTTGAAGTTTTAACATTTAAGCTTTTCTTCTGGAGAAACTACTGAGTTTAAGAAATATGTTTCTATAAATTTTCTATTTGTTTTTCGATAGAGATCAATATAATGCAAGCTTTTACAAACGTAAAGGGGCACCTGTATGCGAAAAACGTATATGACGTAAGTGTGAAGATTCATTAGCGATTTTCTTCAATTGTTTGAAGCAGTTTACACCTTCAGTCGCCGAAAAGCTTTAGTCATGTCTAAAAGTTCTCAGTATTCCCAAACATTCTATTTAATTTTAAAAGTTTTTAATATGATTCTTAGAATGGCATTCCTTTCTTTTCAATAACGAATCAAAATATAAAGTCCCTCATCCCAGAGTTGGTTCTGGATAATTATCATTCTTAATGTTAACGTGAAATATAGTCAACAACGTCACTCCAAGAAATTTTAAGATCCAGATGTGTTAAATACTGCATAAACGATATATTCTCTAAGCAACATACCATCACTTTATCTAGCAATAGATACTTTCGATCTTGAGCTAAATTCGTTTCGAGTAACACATTAGGAGCAAGTACGGTATAAGTGAAGGATTCCGAATTGGAAGAAAAAGAGGGTCTCTGACAGATAGATTTCTTGTTTATAACAATGACCTCACATTTCTGGAAAATTAAAATAATGTAGTGAGAATCGACATGTAAATTCCCCTTTTTCAGGAAAATAGCATTCCTAAGAAGTTTTGCCCAAGCCTTTCCTTATATTTTTGGCATTCTAACTATATTGAATACGAACTTATCGTCAGTTCCATGAGAGTCTGGAAAAGCACACATCCGTCTCAACAGCCCTCGATCTCCGAGAACACCTGTCCACCACGCACACTTGAAAGACCGTTCACCCGCTACCCGTTGACCATGGGTTCGGTTCCCGACCGCGGTGTTGGAGAATCGCTCAGCCTTTGTCCGGTCGGCCACAGGTCTCCAGAAGCCATCAAACCCATTTCCGCGCAAACATCCGTTTCCACAGATAGAAAACGCGACATACAAACCAGAAATCACACGAACGCGGTAGTCAATAGAACTTCTCGCTTTTGAAGTCAGATTCGATGCAACCAAAACACATTCCAGCTTCCCGAAAACAATCCACAATTGTCACTTCTGAAAGGCCGCCCCGGGCAGGGGGTGCGGGGAGCGCGGGGGCAGGAAGAGGAAGGGAAACAGAAGAACGCGAGCGGGTCGCAGATGTCACGCGGAGGCAACTCCACTTGGAAATATGGGTGTCATTAAATTAGAATACAATGCGAGCGGCGCGTGGGCGGGCGCGGGGCCGGGCGGGGAGGCTGGAGCGTCGGCGTCGCCGCCTGAGGTACTCACCGTTTCGGGGCGTCGGAGGTCCGTGGGCGTCGCGGCGCGGCGTCGCAATGATCCGGCGGGCGGGCGGGCGCGGCGGGTGGCTGTGGAAGACGGCGGCGGCGCTGGCTGCACGTGTGCGGGGCCGGCGGGCGGGCGGGAGCGGACGACCAGTCGCCGGCGCGAGTCGCTACTGGAAAGGCGCCGAGGAGACAGACGCACGCGGCGGCGGCGGAGGCCGGCGGCTGCTGAGCGCTGTGCGGCGTGCGGTCAATGCCACGCGCTGCGGTGCACTGCCTCCGCCTCCTGCCGCCGCCTCCACCTCCGCACCGGCTGCGCCGCCGCCGCCGCCGCCGCCGCCGCTCTCGGCGCTCCCGGCGAATGAGACGGCGACCCCCCCGCGCGCGCGCCCGCCCCGCCCCCGCGCCCGCCCCCGCGCCCGCCTCGCGCCGCCACCGCCGCAGGCGCACGCGATGCGCACCCGGCCCTGGAAGAAGGTGCGGGCTCGAGGGACTGCACCTGAAGATGGCTCCTCACATTCGGCATTCGCCGAGCAGCGAGCTACTGCTCGCCCGATCACGACCAGCGGATGTGTTCGGCGAATGTTCGCTCCCTTTGATGTGACCAAAAGACCGACATGCGGCGGGTAGGGCGAGCGGCGAATGGTCGTCATTCGGCAAATAGCAAGCAACCCATCCACACTACTCGGGATTCGGCGAGCGATTGCTCGCTGTTCGCCGAATAGCGAATGTGTAGAGCCACCTGGAGGATGCCTCGGACACTCGCGCACAAACCCTCCGGGGACGAATCATTGGACGAAACTCTTGATCAAATGATCTCGAGGCTTCCAGATGATGCAGACGCTGATGCCGCTGGAGGACAAAACATAAGGACGGGAACTCAGTATTTCGAATCTGAATGGAGAAGTGACTGATTTTGTGATTCCACGATTGAATTTGCATGGGCTGCGATGTCGTAGGTTCAAGTTCAGTCGTTGGCGAATTTTTTAGTGTCAGAGATTTACAAATCGGGAAATTTTTTCGTGGGTTTCTTCGCAGGTGGAGGTTGCAACAGTTCCCCAAACAATAGGCTTCCGACCGCGCGCGATCATTTTTCCCTACTTCCATCCCTAGAACAGGTCAATGGATCTCAATTTGATATGGACCATTCTCCACGATCCAGAAAGACTCCAGCAGCGATCCGGGTAAGCGGATGCCAGACTAAAGCTTGAACAGCGTACAATGGAAAAGTCAAAAAAATTAGTTATCAAATATTTCGATAAAATGAGCTTTGAGTTGCTAAATTCCAAATGTAAGAACAAGGTGATGGGACAAGAAAATTTACTTAAATAACTTACATAAAACTTTGCCCCTTTAACAGAAGATAATTAATTAATTTGTTTTACATGTACTGTCTAAAAATTAATTTAGGTAATATTACTATAAAATTCCGAGCCGTTGCGTGGTGAGTCGTCAAGAAATTTTCAATTTATTTATTTTAGACAATTTCGCGAATGAAATTATGAATACATTTTTAATAAAATAATGTCAAATAAATAAAATGTGCTCACAACTAACAATATCTGCCTCTGATGATTGACAAAATCGCTCTTCGTTTCCCGTGGCGGGCACTGCGAGTTTACTTTAGGAAGAAACAATTGCATGAGGAAGGAATAAAATCGGAGTGATAATTCTCCACGAATAAAACGCACGGGTAATTCGTCTCTGATTGGTCCAAAGATGAATTCTTAAACCCTATTGCTTTAAATTTCATTAATGTCGTAAAGAAGCATACCAACATTATTCACATCTCGTAGAGATGAAAAAGAATCAAAATTTCGTAAGCGAGTTTCGCAAATGTCGCTCAGACTTGAATGTTCTTTGACAAATGTTCAGTTGTCAAGATTTATTAGGAAGAAAATTCTGGCTGTGGCTCTGCTTTCATCGTTGTTAAGTTCTGAGATGAAAATTGGCAATCGGGATGTCTAGAACCGTGTCCCCTTGAGTTTGATTTCCCTATTTGGAAAATAAATAACTTTGTGCCTTAGGGGACAATGAATTAGTTTCTTGATGACCTATACATAATATCCATTCTATAGTGTGTTAATCGAGAATTCCAAATCAATGAAATATTTGAATAAAAGTAGAATTTGTACATCTGGGAATATTTATTGGCCCTTTTGCATTGGGCATTAGACTTTCTAACCATGTTTGCTGTCAGACTGCAAGTAAATATATTTTCATCACATCCACGTTTTTGAAAATGCTGTTTCTGGATGTGCGCTTTTCTGAAAGTGCTGCTTAGCTTAGCCGTCCTCGTGATCCTTAAAGGCCTGTTGTGCTTCGATGTGGCTAGCGCGCACCCCTGGATTGCCCCAGTGCCCCGCCCCCTCGCCGGAGCCACCCCCAGCGCGGCCCCTCCGCCCGCTGCTCTATTTTCCAGCCCCGTTACTCATTGTTTCTGCCGTTATCTCTGGCCATTCCCTTTCGTGCGAGGATTCGCGGCCTCTGCCGTTGAGTTGTGCGGCGGAGCGTCTTTGCGGCAGCTCCTCCTCCTCGGCTCCACTAGAGATGGGATCTGCAGATGCCCCATGCTGGAAATGATCAAAAATTGCTTCAGTCGGGATCGTTGATTGATTATTTTGTGTTTCCGGGCGCATAAAAAGCCAAGGTCATTAGTCTTTTTTTCCTCGGAAGGTGGCCGTGATCTTCTCCCACTGGATGGTGAGATCTGGCGCCCGCGATGAGATAAGCTCCCGATCGGTCTCCCGACATGTGTGTTAGTAGAGTGCATGTAAGTGTATGTTAGTAAGGGGAGAAGATAAGAAAAGGAAGAGGAAGGAAAGATCGCGCGCGGACCGTGGCCCTTTTGTTAGGGTACTGCTCCGGCATTGCCTGGTGTTAATCAGAAAAAAACACGGAAAACTACTGATCAGAACAAGCGGACGGTAGCATTTTCCTCCAGACAGTGGCTGAATTCGATCTAGCTCTGCAGATAGTTTCAGCGAAGAACACAGTTCATCATTTTCTACGTGCCTTATTTATAATTACTTTTTTGAATTGATTGAATCAAATCAAGGAATCCAAATCTATAAAATTGGACAAAGTGCGTCGTATTTCTGTTCCAAAAAACTACAAATGGCATTTGTGTGTATTAGATTCCTTGCCTTGTCTGACTGAGATGCAGAACCTATTATCTCATCAGTTCAGAAACAGTTTAATAATATTCTCTTCTCAACTATCAGAAGTACATCATTGTAGTCTAATATCAACCTTTTGTTACTTCCTCACTTAATAAAATCGTTTTACTTTACTCATAATGTAGTACATATAAAATGTCTCAACTTTCAATTACCTACTTCAGTGCCTTTAATTTCCAATCAACACACGAATGAAAATCGAGACTAATTAAAGAGTGCTGAATCTCTCTCCTTAGCTAGTAACTCATTCGCTCGTAACAGTGCGAGTAATCTCAGTGAGTTAAGAAAATGTAATTTGAGGAACTAATAGCCACGAAATAACGAATCTAGCAAGTGGTACCTTAGATCATTAGCTACGACATTTGTTAAGTTGAAAAACACGGCTAGCATTTGTGCTCTATTTGCTCTTTTAGTGTAAGGCATTAAGATTGTTCTCGAATGTAAATAGTACAGTGATCATGCTTTTGTTAAAACGGTGAAAATACGAACATGGAGAATGAGCATACTCGTATTTTTAAATAGTGTATACTGTTTATTATTGAACAGTATAGCTGTAATGGAATATTCAAACTTCACAATTTTATAGATTTTTTAATGTTTAATCGTTAGTCAAGAAATTTCAAGACAAAGACATTTTCGAAACTTCTTACATCGACCTAACAATATTGGTAAAGCAAATAATCGTAACCACGATATATTTCATTCCAAAAATGGCAAGGCAAACCCTAACGCAAGTATATACTCATACACGATGGCAAAATGAATATGAAAGTTTCTTCTCTGAACATAATTTATGAAAAACATATTTGATTATTGATTTTATTCCTTTCTAAAGTGTTTCTTTAGTTTATGCTTAGTTTTACAAAAATTGTTTCTAGCTGACCTACGAATTGTCGTACACATAGTACAGGCAGCACCCGAGAGATTACGCAATGTATTAACATAAATGGCATGATTACACACGTCGTTCCTCTAATCATAATCGGCTGAGGTGGCTCAGGGCTAGAATTGATGTCATTCCAGTACCTCTAGTCATAAATGGCAATTTTTTTTTAAATGATGTGCCGTTTAAGAGAAAATGGCGTTTTAGCGCTACTAAAATTGCGAAATTTGAAGCTCATTTTCACAGAAAATGATTGAGTTTTCAAAATACTTTATTTGAAGTTATGTTTACACTCACAAATATAATAATGTTTACAAATTGCGGATAATGTGCATATTAAAGATGTGAGAGATCTTTCAAAAAATTACAATTATGTACTTTTTGAAAAAACAAAAAAAAACTCAAAATAAACTTTACGTCATATTAAAGAGTGTAAATAGCACTATTCGTTACAAAAGTTTCAAGAAAAAATTTGCAGCCATATATGAGAAAATAGCGTTTGAGCGTTTCTGAAAATGCCGAAATTTTGAGCTACTTTTCACAGAAAACGGTAGTGTTTTCGAGAAACTTTACTTGACATTATTTAAAGCATATATACTCGTAAATATAATAAAGTGAAAAAATCGCCGATGGTGTAAATATTAACGACGTGAAAGACAAGTAAAAAAACTACATTTTTGTAATTTTTGAAAAAAACCAACCGATAGACCAGTATGGCTTTTATGTCGTCTGATAGAGTACATTTACCATTATCCCTTCCAAAAGTTTAAATAAAAAATTTGGAGCCGTTTTTGAAAAAATCATGTTTTGTAATTTTTTAAAATTGCACATGTTGCACGCAATATTGCACGAAAACTATTAAAATTTTGAAAAACATTTACACGACCTTTGTGAAATAACTCAACAAGCAGAACAAATTTTATTTGAAGAAAAAATCTCTATCTTCCATTTTGTAGTTTGAGAAAAACGCCGAAAAAAATTCAAACTTTCACGATTTTCGAAAATTCAGTTATTCGTGAAAATCGGACCTATGCCATGTTAATAAGTGTATTTTACTCTATTCATACAAGAAATTTAAAGAAAAAATTTGGAGCCCTTTTTGAGAAAATTTTCAAAATCCCCGGGGGGCTTCATATAAAGTACCCCCAAATTTTGAAGAATCTTTTTCAAAATCTCAAATCTTTGACTAGAATCAGATCGACCGAGGAATATCAATTTTGGAAGAAATCGTACGTATGGTTTAGGCGCTAGCAGTGTTCACAGACGGACAGACAGACGGACGGACGGACGGACGGACGGACGGACGGACGGATAGACGGACGTTTTCCTTTCAATTGGTTTTTCGGTATCAAGGACCTAGAAAACAGGGTTTCTGGCTACACCGTGTTAGGGATTTTTTTTCTTAATTTAGCAACTGGTTTTATCCACTTTTTCGTCATCACGGTCCGGCAATGATTTTTTTCCGCCGAAAATTGGCCATTTTTTCGCGCAGCATTACATAACTTTCCCTATACTACGTATATCACTCCGTGTATACGTACGTATACGGGAAAGTAAAAATGAATATCGAACAAATTAATCACTTACAATACTGGTCATCAATTACACTGTAACAATACATTCTTAAATGTTCCTAAAATAATTGATTAAAATTGACCCGAAACGAAGAGCAAACTATGGAGGAATAATACTCCATAGTCCATTACTCTTCCTCCCTGAACAAAAGAATTACTACCATTTTGTAACAAGTGAAATATTTTCGTTTAAACACGATTGGCGAGACGAAGAAGCTCAAAGAAGTAGCAATACCGCTTGCGCAAGAATAATGCAAAATTGTTGAATAAAAGGAAAGAAGAGAAAATACTCCATAAGATTCCCTTCGTATGAAAATGATCTACTTGACCGAACTTTAAATGTAATAAGAAGTGAAAAAATATTATTTATGAAGAAACAGAGTCCAGTATTTCTAATTCTCAATATAATGTGGTTTCAAAAAAAGGTTTATATTTACCTAAGAATATGTTGATATCCCTTACAAAAAAACGAATAAATAGTAGGTCTGAAAACCATATTTGGGCATTTTATCATCAGAGATTTTTGAAAACTGTTTTGCGACCTCACACATTTTTAAGTTATCTACAAATGGACAATTTTGAGTGAAATATGTATTTTTAATTTTCAAATAAAAAATAAATGAGGAATATTACTAGATTCAACAACCCTGACATTCTTAGGTGTATGTTTTCTATACCCCATGATTATTATCAATGCCCCATTTTGTAATTCTTCGAAAATTAGTTTACTGCCCAAGTAAATTAATAAACCTTTATATTCTGATCAAGATCGAAACATCATGCAAATGGCATAAAGGTTAGGAATCTGCTCCCTTTTTCCCTTCCAAGAATCAAAAAGTTTGAAATTTTCAGGGCTTTGTCATGTTTGGTTACGAGTCCGGATGTCTACAATTGTGTACGATGTCGCTGTCTTCTCAAAACATTCACTTACAGAAACACGTAACCTGTACGTTGTTAACTCGCGCACACGTGGGTCTGACCAGAGGGACTACAGCAAGTCTATCTAATAACATTAGTAATCAAATAAGCAAACAAATCATAACCCACGGAGAACAGCTGTCATCCAAGAGATGACGCGGCAAACGTTGAAGCGACTACATCCATGATGACAAGAATATGAGTACGGAACTTTTTTCTCCGCTCATAATTTACGAGATATGTGCGTAGTTTGTCTGTATATCTGTAAATTGTATCTTTAGTTTGTATTAATTATTTAATCGGTACAATTAATTCTGCGGACTTATGAATAGCTCGTTCGCCAACTCTTACACATACCCTTTGTTTCGGGTGTGCAACACACTGCCCAAGTGACAATTCAGCAAATAATTATGTCTTTGTTTTCTCTATCAAAGACTCCCCTAGTGTTTTGTATTACGAGAGATCGTGATTTTTCACTTGAAATCTCCTAGGTCAGTCTTCACTGACGTTGCTTTTTTGTTGATCTGTAATCGAGTGTGCATAAACATCCGATAGAGATTGCATGCTTGCGTGAATGCGATTTTGGAGAACATAAACTACTTTCTTAATTCCTTGTGTAATAATTGTAACATGGAAAATATTTTCTATTTTTAAAAGAAAAATTATTATAATTTCTCATTTTATCGCAAATGTACTGTTTTGTAGTAGTCAGCAATAACATGTTGCTCCTCTACAAGAAATTATTATTGGAGCCTTGATGAAAAACAGCTTAAATATATTTTGGCGTTTTAGACTCAGTTAAATTTATATTAAAATTACAACGACATTTGCTTTTGGAGCAATATATCAGATTAAATACAATTTTATTTTCGAAAATTGCTTTGGAAAACTTATCTTAAAAGAACCGAGCAAAGTGGCTCAGGACGTCACGCACTGACTTCGCATTGGGAAGGCCCAAGGGTTCAATCCCCGTACTGGCCATCTTGACCGGGGTTTTCGCGATTTCCTTCGGTCATCCAGACGAACGTTGGGATGCTTAAATGGATGAAAGACCACGACCGCGAAACCGGCGTCACTAGCCGAATTCTTTAACCACGTGAAGTCACAAAGGTTAAGTGAATTCGAGACATCACGGGTTCCTCTTTGAATGACCGACTAGGAACCTCCGGATGCAAGGACGCCGAGGCCAATTGCCCTTTACGGCACGGATAATAGCTAAATATAAATACTACACATTTTAAGAGGAACGGACAGTGGACGGTTCTATGGAAAATATTGCGCGGTAATTTAGACTGGCGAAGAACGATTCGCAGAGTATCCTGCCCCGCTCCTGCCTAGCGCGCCGGCCGCTCCACGCCGCGCCGCCTCGCAGCAGCACCTGTCGCGCCGCAGCTTTCTCCGCCGCGACGCCAACGCAAGCACAAGGCTGAGCACCTCCTCGGTGCAGCGGCTTGGCGAAACGGCGAACGCGGAGCCGACGACTGCGCGTTCGATGCGTGCACAAGGCGTGAGCAACACCATCGTGCGATTTATTTTTCCGGGCACGTAAACTGCTGTGGTCCCGTTAGTGGAATGAATGTTTTGTCGGTGTTCCTCCCCGTCCTTCCTCATGGATGGTGAGATCCAGGACCGCCGTCGGCTTATGTGGGGATTGCGGGGGGGGGAGGAAGTCTCCCAGCAATTGTCCCTGCTGCAGCCGGAACAATATCTAACCTCTACTAATAAATGTGGCAGTATATATAGTGTACGTAAGTATGTGCAGAGGCGGAACCAGCCGATCAGTTAGGGGGGGGGGGGAGGGCATCAAATATTTTTGTTAAATAATACACATATTTGTTATTATATTGTAAATTGGTTTGTAGTGTAAATATGGTAGTATACATTTTTTAAAATATTGTATTGTTTAAATAATTACATAATTCTAATATAAATAAACATTTAAATCAATTTTGAGAAATAAAGGAAGGCAACAAAAGAAAACTCTAGGCCTTGGGGGGGCATGGGCCCTTGCCCCCCCCATGGAACCACCACTGTGTGTGTGTGTGTGTGTGTGTAAGGGGAGGGGCTTAAATGGGGAAGAGGAAAAAAGATCGCCCGCGCTCCGTAGTCCGTTTGTTACGGCACTGCTCCAGCATCCGTCAGGTATTGATCGAAGAAACTAAGGAAAATTACGACTAGAGCAGCCGGCCTCTAGAAGTGTCCTCCAGGCAGTGGATGAACTCTACCAAGCTGTGTAGCTAAGGTCGAAAATCCGTCCCTGTCGGAACTCTAATCCGTCGGAACTCGAACACCTTGTCAGACTCGCTGCAGACACAATGCGGGCACTGCGATAAACTCAGCCAATAATTTCATCATATGATTTTGGCATGGTTGTCTCCTCATATTAATGTAGATCACATCTGAAGCTTCACCATATTCTTAGACATTCATTACTCGTCGTAATGTATTTCTCATGATCACCTTTAATATTCACCAACAGTCACCATCCTGTAGAACGCAAACCATACGGATGTCGAGAGACGAGTCGGGATCTTAGACTTCCTCCTGGTTGTGGTAGTGGTGCATGCTGGGGGAGAGACATGGAGGTGGAAATCACTCGCAAGCCTTACGTCGGCTCCGCAACTCACTGTTCTACGGGGTAGGATCACCGCCCTCCCTCGTGATAATAACATTCATTACACTTACGAGACTAAGATCCATAGCAGTTTATGTGCTCGGAAACACCAATGAATTATTTTGAAAAACATACAAGTTTCTAAAAGTATTTCTTCACGTATCTCAAAAATTACAATTTTTTCGTTGTCACACATGGAGCAGGCAGATATGACATGACTAAATAAGCTGTAACATTAGCTTGCGATTTAAAAATTCAGTACAAACATATTTTTGATATCAATAAAATATTTTCTTTAACAAAATCATTGAGGGACCCTCAGCTCTCGCTTAACCTGCTTAAGCACCAATTCGCCCCTGAGAGGAGCGTAGGTAGGCTGGCGCATCCAGTAACCTAACTTCAATGGCCGCAAATAAGGATCCCCGCCGGTGTCAATAAACAAGGGGTAGCTTATTTTAAGAATAAAATTGAAATATGAAGATATTCCTTGATTAAAAAATACGTTATGAATTATAAGTCAATCGAATATTTAATGAAATATTCTTGCAATACCGTATGAGAAAATTATTCTCGAAACAGCAACATAGAATCTACTAGCGAGAGTGGAAGTACTTGCTAGTCAGCTGAGCGACTTGTTCGACGTCTACCCCCGACTAGGCACGAATTTTGGAAATTAACTCGTAAAACTTTCGTTCGTGGCTAAACAAAAAGAAAATCCACAAAAAATAACAGAATACAAAGGAAATAAAACAAACATACGTGCAACCTGCGCTGTTTGTGTTTTACAAAGATGTCACATTCGTTGTGCGGTGTTGCTAGATCTAATCAAACATTACGAAAATTTTACAAATTTTACGACTTTTTTCAGAGGTCTAGGGTTGGGAATCTTAATTATTGAATGGAAAATTAACTTTGCCGGTTACATGGTTAAATCAAATTTATAAAATAAAACATAGATTCATTAAATTTAAAACTTTTGATTTCACATTTCGCAGTGTCATTTAGCCTCAACTGCCCCTGTGGGCCTCCCACAATAACTTTCTGATAATGATTCGAATCTATTGACTGTGATCTTGTTTCTTATACACTTGACACAATTTCTAACCCAATTTCTCCCTTGCTCTTAAAAAGAACGCAAGTCCCATTTTCTTTTAACTCTCAGAGTTTTCGAGAAGTTACAAATTGTTATGTGCGCCGCGACCAGGCGCGACATAACTTTGGATGTGGCGCGCTAGCGCCAAGGCAGCGCGCCCTGGCGGGAGCCGGCGGCGGCAGCAACTGGCTGCAGCCACGGTTCGGCGAACTCGAGCCGGGATAGCGAGTCTCGCCGCCGGACACCGGCCCTTTATAAGGAGCCAGCCGACGCCTGATCGGCAGTCTGCAGTTGGGAGCGAGCCCTGAGAGCACGAGTGAGTGGACGAGCCAGGTCCGGAGAGTCAGCCGCCATACGGAAGCAGTCGTGGGTTAACTACAAGCAGCAGCAGAGTGGAGCGTCCAAGAGGCAGACGCAGCACCCGGAGGGCATTAGGGATTTGCCCGGGGTACGAGAGACGGCATGGGTGATTGTCAGTGAACGGCGTTAAGGCCGATTGTAATTGTACATATGTGGGAATAAATCATTGTTAATTATGCGTGCAATGTTTAATTTATGAACATAACACAAATAAAGCAAGAAAATATGTGCTGTTGAAGAAAATATGTTCATTTTGTATTTCTGTCACGGACTCTAAAAACATCGCAAACTCTCTCCTAACATTTCTGAAACATTTGTGCTATAAAATTATTATAAAATTACACAAAAAAGAATGAGTTCTTCCTACTACAGTGTATCCTCTATCTACTCCGTCCTAAACTGATCCCATACAATTCTCTCAGCTTCAACCTTTCCTATCACATCCTGCCCTACCTCAGGGCATCAACTGAGTCAATGCAGTGCCTCTGACCGGGAGGACCTATGTTCGAGTCCCGACGGGGGCAGGATTTTCGACCCTACCTAGTTAGCCAGGTCGAATTCAATCGCTGTTTGCAGGAGAATTCTAGCAACCGACCGCTCTGATCGGCAATTTTTCGTGGTATTCTGATCAATACCAGGCGAAAGCCGGAGCAGTATCCTAACAAAAGAGCCACGGATCGCACGCCCTTGCCTTTCTCTCCCTTGTCTTATCACCCCTTACTTACAGATACACTACACTACCACACATGCCGGCAGACCTGTCGGGAGAGTCTAAGCCTTACAGCATGTCCCGGCTGAGGCGATGTCCCATTGGTGGGAGAAACCTGGTTCCACAGATCACCACCATCTCCCGAAGAAAAAACATGCACTACACTCACGAGACTAAAGACCTAAGCAGTTGACGTGCCCGGAATTACTCATTTATCAAACCAATCAATCATCCTGCTCTGCCCCTGCCTCCTGTCTCACCCTGCCTTCTTTGCTAAGGTCATTGTTACTACTACCGTCATTGCAGTGGCTTGCATTCCATGGAATGAAGGGAATGAGTCATTTCCCTGATTAAAGCACAGAAACAAATCCTTTTTATATTGGAAATATTCGTTGCTTTTGGCCAGAGTAAAACTGTTCAATCAACTCCGATTCTGAGCTAAGTGTCATGGAATCGTAACAATCGATGTTTTCAGAACGGTGTGTAGATTCGTCTCTTGACTTCAGCAAAGCTTAGTTCTTGAAGAGTGCAGGCGTTTGACTTCGTCATGCCTCGTGAAAAGTCGTATCGGTTCGTGAGTGCGCCGGAATGAGTACTGAAATGCATTCCGTTGTGATCGACTGGTAGCAATTTCAAGTTCGAAAGAATTTATTATGAGTGTTTGAGGTACGTGCTAACTACATTATAATACAATGAAAGTATGAATTACCTAATAATACTGAGAACGTTTATATTAAGTTAAAGTATTCTAAAATAACTAATTCTTTGTGTACCGTTCTGTAGTTCTTCCTTGCGGGGAGAGAATGCATTGGCAGACTCATTCCGAAGAAAGTGGGGTCAACCCGCGTTGACAAGCAGAGCCGAGCGGCACGACGCAACTCCCACGGATCTGTTGCGATAATCTCCGTTTCCGGTGATACATTCAGAATAGGCACGATCAACTTTCAGGAGAATAAAACATTACTGATATTTCCAGGAATCACCACACATAAGAATTGTAGACGGAAGTTCAGATCGTATTCGCCCTTGGTCTATTATGAGATAAAATCTACCAGGATTGTTGCGAGAGCTGATAGCTAAAATAAAACAATATTTGCATTCAGAGCAAAAACAAGAAACACAAGTTTGCAAGAAAGAGAGCTAACAAGACGTGTAATTTGGCCGAGGAATTTAAACCGCAGAGCATCCAGGGAATGTGAAAAGTGTAAGAAAACAGTAGAGCGAACATCACATCCATTGTCTGTACAGATTGTGAAAAACATTATTACTGAACTCTACAGATACATTGTCAAATCAACATTCACCATATATTAAAGTTTATGCACATGTTTTTCACTTTATGAAAGAAAAAATATGCTTTAATGCATTGATAGATTTTGTAAATTTGTGTTGATAATTTTAAATAACAAAGTACTTGATAAATAAGGTTAAGTTTGTCACATAAATACCGAATAATATTTGTTTATAATGTTAGAAGGCATTTAGGCAATGCAATTTTCCTTGAGGTCTGTTTTCTCCCAGGCGACAAGTTACGTTCGTATGCAAGATGCGACCTCTCCCGGGTTAATACTCACATTTTGTAAAAATTCATATCATCTTTATCTGTTTTTGTTTTTTATAGCTTGGACTTCAAAAGTGCTTCCCCTACTAAAATTATCACCGCACGCCACTGCGTCATTGATAAGGGCGCTAATGTGAAGATGATGCAGATTCATTATTGCATGCTCCAAGCGAAATTCCCGTAACAATTCTGTCCTTCAATTACACCGTAACTGCGCTATCGGAATTAATCAAAATTCTTTTAGTAGGAAATTGAATGGGCTTTCAAACATGTTCAAATTATTTTGATGGATTTTCCTCACCGCTTTCTAGATATTAACGAAACACTAAATTCCGTTTTAAGAATAAAATAGTATGAAAGTCGAATTTGCGAAATCACATGAAGACGTAAAATATACAATCTCATGAATGTCGGAATAAAACTATAGATTTGTAGAAAAACTTTCTTCTTTACATATGTAATGATCTGGGATCATTTACGGCTATTTTGAGACACTTTGGAAAAAGGGGCCTAGTAAAGTTGAACTGAACATAGAAAACTGTGACTAGTTATTGTAAACATAGCATAGGATAAACAAGCGACGGAGTGTCGCGTGTAATTAATTTTTGACTACAGAAACGACCGAAGGAAAATGAATTCGCGCATCAACATTCGATGGCGCAAATTTAGAGGAGAAATTTAAAACTTATTTCATTAAAATCGGACCACGGGTTGCGTTGCTTTTGCAAATTTTAGAAAATGCATTTTTGACAGAAAACCTCGAGTAAACAAGCACGAGTTACGTCACTCGGGGTACAATTAATGTTTTTTCAAGATTACGGCAAAACGGAAGAATTAAATTAAACCAGAAATTACACGACTGCAGAGGAGAATTTCGGGAAAATTATGAATGTAATACCGAAAATTTAGGACACGGGGGAAGAAAATAAAATAAAGTTAATAAGTTAAAAATAAATAAAGTTTTTTGAATTCATAACTCGGCGTTGAAGCAGAAACAATTGACGAAAATACGTAGTTATGACAAGGAATACTAAATTGTAAAATAAAATGTTTCGGCATAATAGGACGCAGAGCGTCGGTTTAAAGAATGAAATAGAGACAGTAAGATTTTTTGAAGAATTTAGAATACAATAACATGACAGGAAAACGCGAAACGGGCGAAATAAAATTATTTCGCAAATAACCAGACCAGAACAATAATGGCAGCGATCTTGCTTTGTTCAAGCTGGAATCTATAAAGAGTCCAGGCAACAATGCCCTGGGGAGATGGCGAGAGGTTTTGATTGCAAACAGACTGTGTGTTCGAGGCTGCGATATTTTTTTATATTGTTATAGTTTATATATGAATGTTTGTGAAAATACTTCGTGCGAAAAAACTTTAGTTGCGAAGGAATTATTCCGGAGCAATACTTGTGAATTTTTAATTTAATGTGAACAAACTTCGTAATAGAGAGTTACTGTGTTGCACGACAGAGTAAATAACTTACATTTTTTTGGAGCTTTCGTAAAGAGCTTTGTTGACGTTATATTTACGTCACATAAGTAAATTGCAGCAATAATATTAGTGAACTATGAGTGCTTGCATATTTTATTGCCGCGAAGGAACATTAGTAAAAACATTCGCGAAGTTTTCGTGATGCGAGTGCGCAGTACGTCACCAGTCGGTTTCGTGTGTTAGTGAGAGGCGGCGACCCAAACTGTACAATACTTCGGTGTAATTACAGAAAACACAAAGAAATTCAAAAAAACTTTTTTCGGCCAAACCCTGTGCATGCCCTCATTGAAACAGAATGCTCACCCCTGAGGTACTCATAAGTTGGTGCCGGATGCCAGGTAAGTGTTCATTTGGCGCCCATTCACTTATCAATTTAACGGGCACACCTGTCATCTGAATACCGACATACTTCGATGTGTTGGTGCCTTTCCCCCCTTTTGTGTTTGAGCGTCGGTTCATCACAGTATGAATCTTATGACATCTTGCTTGAAATATCCCGGGTTAGGTATTGCATTGTTTCCTTGGAGATCAATTACTATCTTTGTATTAATTTCATGATTATGTATTTCGGTCGTAATAATTGAATGCAACTGATTAAGTAAAAGAAGAAAAATTACTGATAAGCCTTGAAGTTTAATCATATGAAGTAGTTCTTTAATTCGAGCCGTCGTTTTGGATTGTGTTTCATCATATATTTTGAAATTACCTTGTAGAATTTTATTAGTGATGATTGTGGCATCGGTAGTTATGGATTATCTTTTTAAGCGCTCCCAGGATTGCATGGTTGGACATGTTTTCTTCACTAGCAATGTTCATAAATCGGAATTGCACCAAAGATTTGGAATCCTTCACTATGGCCTCAGAAATTGTTGTATTATTGCGTCCGCAAATGAAGATATTGTAGTTATTTTTGTATTTATCATAGGTTACGCGGTATTTGAGCTTCCATTCGTCTGAGGCAAGGTTGTTATGCTGAACTTCAATCAGAGATTTATCAACTTCAATGACGTTGATGATGCAGGGATTTACAGCGGGGATCCTTTGAATTTCTGTAGGGAACCTCGAAATGTTGAGGGAGCTGAATAGCGTAGCTACTTTATTATAGAAAGGTGTGGAACACTGTGGATTTCCACTTCTAATTCCAGGAGATACGTCATTACGTATTATCTTGTTTAGGGATGTTTTGGCATTAATTGCGTATTTGATTGACAGGGTTTGTCTTCGAAATGCGAGGTTGGTTTCAGCAGCTTCGATGAGGATACTACCAGTTGGGCTTGTGTGAAAGCAACCAGTGCTTATTCTGAGTCCGCAATTGTGCAGGGAGTCCAGTTTCTTGAGAGTTGAATTGCACGCTGAATTATATACAATAGATCCGTAATCTATTTTACTTCTTATTTAAGCTTTGTATGTAAGTAGTAAGGTATTTTTGTCTGATCCCCAGTTGTTGTGATTAAGACACTTCAGGACGTTAAGTCGAGTTTTACATTCAGCGTATGTTTTAGAAATATGTTCTTGCCATGTGAGCCTGTGGTCAAATATCAGGCCCAAGATATTTGTATGTGTGACAGTCTTAATGGCTTCGAGCAACGAGCAAACCTCTGTGATATGTTACGAACAATTATAAGATTATCATGGGTATTGTTAAATATAATGCAAAGGGCTTTATATTTTTATATGATGTCGTAACGTCTCTACATGCTTGTCAGAAATTAGAGAAGAAAACAATCATGTTTTTTCAAGAACAATGTTTTTGCTTTAATAGAACAGTTTTATTAAATTAAACATTATTAATGGAAAAATAGTTTATTGGTGTCATCATTAAACAAAAAAAATTCAATATCATAATTTTGTGTTTAGCACAACACTTAATTTGTGATCACATCGTAGCACGGCGAATTACATTATAAGCCCTATAAGCAATTATAATACTTGGAGCCCAAATCTAAAATGTATAATTCGTTGTAGTTTCATATTTCGCCCTGTCGTATACCGACATCAAACATTTGCAATATAATACAAAAGGCAATATTACTTGAACTGTATATGACCGTCATGTTCTTGCCGAATGCTCTTTAAATTTTCGCTCTATCTTTCGACTTGGGCATTCTGATTGCCCACTCCTAGAGTGAGTCTTATCCCCACCCTTCATCGATTTTCGCATTTGCCCCCGAGTTGCCCGCGCGCAGCTCCTGACGTCAGTGAAAGTGCAAAATGCTGTGCAGGTCTGACTTACACTCACAAATATAATAATCTTTACAAATTGCTGGAAATGTGCGTATTAAAGATGTGAGAGATCTTTCAAAAGAATTACATTTATATAATTTTTGAGAAAACAAAACAATAAATCAAAATAAACTTTACGTCACATTAATGAGTGTAATTAGCACTATCCCTTACAAAAGTTTCAAGAAAAAAATTGCAGCCATATATGAGAAAATAGCGTTTGAACGTTTTTGAAAATGCGAAATTTTGAGCTACTTTTCACAGAAAACGGTTGTGTTTTCGAGAAACTTTACTTGACATTATTTAAAGCACATTTACTTGTAAATATATTAATGTGAAAAAAATGTATGCTAATGTAAATATTAACGACGTGAGAGACAAGTCAAAAAAATTACATTTTTCCAATTTTTGAAAAAACAAAAGAATAGAGCAATAAAGCGTTTTTGTCATCTCATAAAATACATTAGGCACTATACTTACCAAAAGTTTAAAGAAAAAATTTAGAGCCGCTTTGAGAAAATCTTGTTTTTGTTATTTCAAATTGCACATATTGTACGCAATATTGCGCGAAAACTACTGAACTTTTAAAAAAATGTACGTGGCCTTAATGAATGAACTCACTTTGAACAACAAATTTTATTTAAAGAAACATCTCTATCTTCAATTTTTTAGTTCCAGAAAGACGCCGAAAAAAATTTTTAACTTTTGCAATTTTCGAAAATTCAGAGTTACCCGCGAAAATCGGACGCGGAAGTGTATTTTACTCTATTCTTATAATAAATTTAAAGAAAAAATTTGGAGCCGTTTTTGAGAAAATTTTGAAAATGTCCAGGGGGCTTCATGTAAAGTACCCCCAAATTTTACAGAATTTTTTTCTAAATCTCAAAGATTCTACTAAAAACAGATCGACCGGGGAAAATCCATTTTGGAAGAAATTGTACGTATGGTTTAGGCGCTAGCAGTGTTCACAGACGGACGGACAGACGGACGTTTTCCTATCAATTGTTTTTTTCGGTATCAAGGACCCACAAAACAGGGTTTCTGGCTACACCACGTGTTAGGGGATTTTGTGGCCATTTTTTCACGCAGCATTACATAACTTTCCCTATACTACGTATATCACTCCGTGTATACGTAGTATACGGGAAAGTAATAATGAGAATATTTTAATACAGATTCCTCCTACAGAACGAACAGGTGATAATCCATCTGGCTCGACTGCTATGGATTATACAAACTTCCCTCCTTTCAACAAAAGAAGCCTCCCATCTGAATCATCCTCTACACCTGAGAATATATCAACTAGTGATATAAAATATAAAGACAAAGGCTGTAAACCCTCAAAGAAAAAGAGAGCAAAAAATGCAAATGAAGAACCTGCCTCTCAAGACAATTTAGCTAACAAGTCAATAGAAGATCTTCTGCTCCCAACCAAAACCTATATTGACTCCAACCAAGACAAACTTCCTCACTCATACACCCAATTCAAATCATTCCATCAAAACTCTTTTAGATCACCTCACTCCATTCCTGTAATGAAAGATTATTCAACTGATTTTAATGCAATTATTGGTATGCTGAAAAATCATACAAACTATGAATGAAAGATCTATAAAGAGCAGATTTACAAGAGTTATCAAAAAATTAGAAAAAAAAATTCCCAGCAGGGAGTCCTCAGACTCAGAATTCAGTTTAGACAGTACCTAAATACTGTATGTACTTATTCAGATCATTCCATGCTGATACAACTGAAAGTTGAATATAATACAAAGAAGAACTTATTTCTGCAATGGAATCTAAATGGCTTTTACAGCAGGTTAGAAAACTTAGAATATTTATGCAAACTACATAGCCCTGATATAATCTATTCAAGAAACAAAGTTTTAAGGAAAAACACATGGGAATATAAATGGATATAACTGCACCTTTAAAAATAGAAGCAAACCTGAATATGCATGTGGTGGCGTGGCAATATATTCCACAAAATCGATTCCCATTGAAATTCTAAAAATTCAAACTGACATGGAATTTGTGGCAGTTAAAATTAATTCAACTAACCCCATGTGTATCGAAAATGTTTATATCCCTAATAGGTACCCACTACAAGAAATCGAAATGCATGACATGACACAACCAGATAAAAGAGCCTTTCATAATTCTTGGGGACTTTAACGGCCATCACTCTTTATGGGGATTGTACAAAATTGATAAAAGAGGCAGACTATTGGAAAAAGTAATTGACGACCATGGCAGCATCATCCTCAAATCTGGTGATCCCACACATCTTAATATCAGTAACAGCAGACTAAGTGCGATTGATCTTTCAATAGCTTCTTCCACAATAGCACAGAAATGTAACTGGAATGTTATGGATTTCCCCTATGATAGTGATCACTTTCCAATACTGATTGATATCCATGAACCAAATGTGTCCATTAGTCATGAATGGCGCAACCCAATCCCTAATTATAAGAATATTAATTGGCTAGACTATCAAGATAAAATTGATGAGCACCTCAAAGAAGATATTTTCAAGGACGATAATATTGACCAGATATTAAAATAATTCTGTAATAATATTTGATTCCCTTGCTCTACAATACGATCCTGCAAGGTAAAAACTAGAAATCTGGAGTGTGTTTATATCATTATCAGACAACCAATGTTCTGTAAAGCAAAAAACATCTATTTGTCTTAGATCACATTGTAATTGTGCCTCGATAAATTCAATTTTATTTGAAAGAGATTGCACATTATGATGCATTATTCGAATCTTTTGCATGTACCTACACGGATGTTTTCTGCTGCATCTGAAACTAGTTGCTATTTTTTTTTCATTTTTACCCCGAGTGCGTGGTCGATGGAAGTATCGTGTCCCAGCAGTGACAAGAGGTGAGGAAGGACAGATGTAGAGAAATGAATAGTGGGAGAGGTAGTACAACGATTAGGTTCAAGGGATAAAGTAATTGGGTCCAAAGGGGTCCCGGAGGATGGAAGAGAAATAGATGTGGGTGGGGATTGGTCTTGGGCAGGACATTGCCAAGGTTGTGATATGAAGTTTGGCTAGCTCACTACTGAGTGCACGTTTTCCGACAAGGTTCAGGTGAAGACCATGCAGGGTGAGGCGTTTTTCTAAGAGAAAGTTTAGCTCAAATAATTTAACATGTGTGCCCCTCAGATGCAGTTACAATTGGTTGTTTGCGTGACTAATTCATTTGCACAGTGTTGGTTTGTTGTACCAGAAGGGCAGAGTCGAGACTATAATGTTCATGTTTTGGGCAGCACGTTGTAATTTGTCAACATGTTCTGGCGTAAAGTGACCACCCAAATTAATGTCATTCTGCTCTCCTATGATGATGACTGTATCCCGTTGGGTCAGAGTTTTTGTGTGCGTGTCCAACTCACTGGTCACGTCGGCAAACCTCCCGTTAGGTTTAAACACACCCATGACAGAGAAACTGGTTGGGAGTTTCCCACTGAGCAGGGAGGAGATTTGTCGCCCACGGCTATCTACTAAAATGAGTACCTTTTTGATGGGCTCAATGTGAATGTCCTTGTTGACTTGTGGGCCAGGTTGCGCAACTCTACGTGTCTTTGTTTCTTTGCGCTTCCTAGCCTGTTTGCGTTGGTGTGCGAATGGTGTCGATGATGGGTGGGGTGGTGAGGATTGGGAAGGCAAGGAAACTCACTGTAATAGTCTAATACTGAAAATCTGTTTTGAGTCGTGATTGGTGGTGGTGAATGCTTTGCTTTCGCGAATGGGTGGTTGGATGTTTTTGCGGTGTTGCTTATTGTTGTCCAACCGTTTCCTTACATCAAACAAACGTTTTCGTTTCCTTACATAATTCAAGATGACTTTATTTAGGAACAAGATTTCCTTACAGCTATTGGAACCTTTACGACATCCTTTCTGTTCAATTGGCAACAGGTGGTTCTTCTCTAGGTTTTGGTACATTTTGTTAGCTATGATTACAGTTAATACTTTGTACAGTACGGGCAGACAAGTAATTGACCTGTAGTTCTTCACCAAAGAACTGTCTCCCGCTTTGGGTAGCAAATAAGTGGTGCCCCGAGTGAGACATTCCGGGAGTTCCTTTGAGTTTTCTAAAATGTTTTACCAACCTTTGCTGGATGAGAATTTAATGTTGTTAGTTTCTTAATCCAATAAATCTTAATCTTATCAATCCCGGGGGATTTCCAGTTTCCCATGTTCTTAATTGCTTGAAAGAGGTCCTCTTTCGATAATTTGTTAACATGTTTCACTGTTTCCACCAGTGCATCGGCAGCATCAACTTCAGATTGGAGCCAAGATAGGTCTTTGTTGTAGGATGTGTTTTCTTCCCAGATTCCAGACCAAAATGTTTCGACGTGATTTTTTGAAGGAAAGGTAGCATTGCCATGTTTTTGAGTCAGATTGCGATAGAATCTCTCCCCGTCTGTTTCAAACAACCGATTCTGTACATGGAAATCTTCTCTACGTTTTTAACATCTAATTCGTTGAGCCCGTTCTTGGACTTTCTCTTTTAACTTCTCAGTTACCATTAGCCTTGTGTCATTTTCAATTTGGTATTTTTGTTGATCATAGAGTATTTTTTGTTGAACTTTAGAGGCATGAGTTGATGTAGAGCAGACCTGCACAGCATTTTGCACTTTCACTGACCTCAGGAGCTGCGTGCGGGCAACTCGGGTGCAAATGAGAATATCGATGAAGGGTGGGGATGAGACCCAATCTAGGAGTGGGGACCACCAATCAGAATGCGCAATTCGAAAGATAGCGCGTAAATTTAAAGAGCAATTCGGTAAGAACATGACGGTCATGTACAGTTCAAGTAATATTGTCTTTTGTATTATACTGCAAATGTTTGTTCTCGGTATATGACAGGGCGAAATATGAAACTACAACGAATTATACATATTAGATTTCGACACCAAGTATTATAATTGCTTGTAGGGCTTATAATGAAATTCGCTTTGCTACAATGTAATCACAAATTTAGTGTTGTGCTAAACACAAAGTTTTGATACTGAATTGTTTTTGTTTGATGATAAACTATTTTTATTAACTATGTTTAATTGAATAAGACGGTTCTCTCAAAGCAAAAACATATTGTTCTTAAAAAAATCATGATTATTTTCTGTTCTAATTTCTGACAAGAGAATAGAGTCGTGTACGAGATCGTATAAAAATATAAAGCCCTTTGCATTCTATTTAACCAATACCCATGATTATCTTATGATTGTCTGTAACATATCGTCACAAAAGTTTGCTCGTTGGTCTCTTTTATTCAGTTTCATATTGGGGAAAAATGGTCACAAATGTGCTATTAAACATTACCCTTCTTGGAATTTCCACATATTCTATTTTATGTCAATCTTGATGTGAGAGATTGCTCTCATGATTTTGTTCATTTTTCTATGATTTGGAAATTATAACATTCCCGGAGAACAATCAATTATTAAATTGCGATTTTGTGTTAGATAGAATTAAATGTTTTTTCTTATATATAGGCATATATTTTAAAGCTATTGCTTTAAAATAATGCTTAAGAGTCACAATGAGCATGTTATTTTCTTAAAAAAAATAGAAAATAAAAATACATGCAGTGGTGGATACCAAAATGGATATACAGTAGTGCACAGAACGTAAACGGCGAATTATGACCCTGGTAACTTGAAATACTAGACGTAATCCATTTAAACAAATGGGCATTTAATTTTGAAGCATGGATGGATCATTATTAGACGCCCAGGCATTCAATCTACACGCCGCGTCGTGCTACGTCAGACTTCTCCCCTCCCCGCAAAGCTTCCTACTCCCCCCTACTTGCACTTTCGGCGCTGCCACGGGCAGACGACCGGCTCGCAAGTGCAGAATGCCCGCGGGAGCAGGCGTTGTGCAGGTTTGATGTAGAGGATGCCTCGGCCAGAGACCGCTCTACAATAGTCCGCGAATGGGAACGGCAACGCGAAGGTAAGGACGGGAACGGGGACGCAAGGTACGAGCGCTTCACAATAAACGCCAACATGAATAGGAATGAACCCAAGAACCTGTAGCGGCAAAAAAAGAGAACTTCAGGAAACAGTTGCCGAAACCAAAGTAATTCTAGCTGCGCTACTCTATTCACCCTTTGCTTTGCCATCTGTCTGTTTTTTGCGTGTGCTAGTATGAATAATGAATATTTTAACGAAAGAATATTAATTAGAAAAATAATACATCAGAATGAAAAAATGTAACAACTACTAAGAACTTATGGAAAATACAACTAACGAAAATTTTATCAATAAATAAACAACTCCAAGGTACTTAAACGAAACATACAAATGCATTTTGTGGGAAACTTTAATTCTGTGTATTAATATGAATAGAAAACGAATTATATTGAAATCACTGAAAAGAACTAAAACAATTCAACAACAACTAACTAAACCCGCCTCATACCCTGACCTCGCAAATCCACGCTGTAACCTCAGTATCGCACCACTCTCAACTCCACTCCAGACCAGTTTCGCGCGCAGGCCGCGCGCTCGATCAGCTGGAAAGTTCCTCGTTCCCGTCAAGCTTCGCGTTCCTGTCGTGTTGTGAACGCCTGCCTGATATGTACGCTTTTCAACTTTCTTTACGTTCCCGTTAGCTTTGCCATTCCCGTTCACAGGCTCATGTGGAGCGGCCTTAACACTTTGACTGCCATGTGCATCACATGCAATGCACAGTAGGTTTTTGTGCCCGGCTACGTGCATCATTTACGATCACGTCCAGAGTTGTGGATTTTTGCTTGTGAATCATATACTATCACAGCACCATTGAAATCAAGTGTGTGACTTCTTCTGCTGGCCAAGTGTAAAAGATTTTTGTCTTTGGCTATTGGTTGGCACCCTTGAGTCGCCGGAAATAATTATTTTTTGAGCACATACGCCTAGTGACTGGAGAGTGGTCTCGGCCAAAATCAAAAGTTCACGAAATATCCCGTGGCAGAAGAGTGATATTTTACGCCGTGTGTCGACTATCCGTTTCATATTTCTTTTCGCCCGTGAGGGTACGGAACTGTTTACTCTGCCAGTCGTCGGTGTTCTTGGCTGGCCCCAAAATTATCTGAGGTACCAGATATCCAATTGCATACACAATGTGGTTGATTTCAGATCTCTCTCAGATTGATTAGATATCTACCTGGGGTTTGTACAACCTCATTTAAGACAGAATTCGCTGCCTTTATCGCTCTCTTAACTTTAGCATTTTCGTAAAACGCAGTGAAACACATTGAGATGATTTTGAATATCTAAATTTACTAGAAAACAATCTTAAATCTAAACTTGAATCTATTTTGACATTAAGAGGGTGTTGATTCCAACAGGGTGTGTGTGCTAGGCGTGCTGTGTTCTGGCTCGAAATGGATGTAAGGGACTTAAACTTTTGACTTAAAACTTTTCGCAGGCCACAATAAATGGCACGCGGCCCGCGGAAAGCCAGTTGGACAACCCTGAGGTAGGCTTTTGCCGACGTACTAGCTCTCAGGCTCATGGGGGACATAGTTCCACCACCAACTACAATGTTATGCACTCCCTAGGTGGAGTTATTATTATTATTTTTCCATTACATCACGACTTAAGATGTTATGAGTTGGCTGAATATAAAATCTACTCCCGGTTGCAACCAGCTACTTAAGAAGCAGATCCGGTGACTATCAGAGCCTCTACAATACTTTACGCAAAATGTGGGCTGTTCCAAATAAAGCAATTTCTTGCACTTCCCAGTCTTTTGAATTACCAGGGAGTTTAGACAAGTTCTTACTCAAATTTTCCGGAACAAATCCCAGAGCTCCGATAACTATCGGGACGACCTGTGCTTTTACGCCCCACATTCGGCTGATCTCGATTTCCAAACTCTTGTATCTAAGACGTTTCTCTGCCTCCTTGGTAACCACGTTTTGATTGCAAGGTACAGCAACATCGATAAGTAAACACGATTTTTTCGCCAAATCCCGGATAACTATATCCGGTTTGTTTGCCGCTATCGTGCGATCAGTTTGAATTTGTTGGTCGTACAATATCGTACACAATCCAACAGACGTCACCGGTTTTGGTGAGTGTTTGTACCACTTGGGGCATGTGTTTGGAACTTCGAGGGCGGTACAGATCTGCCAGTGGATGTTGCTACACACCCTGTCATGTCTTTTCAGGTATTCGGTCTTTGCTAGGATTGGACAAGCTGAGACAATATGATCAATGGTTTCTACTTGCTCCTGGCAAATGCGGCATTTATCATCTTGGGAAATTTTGAGAACCGCTTTATCATAATGTCGTGTTCTCAAGGCCTGATCTTGGGCAGCTATTACAAGTGCTTCCGATTCTGGCTTCATTCTTCCCCTTTTAAGCCACATAAATGATTGATCTTTATTGATCTGCACCTTGTCCATTCTTTTTAGGTATTGTCCGTGGAGTGGTTTGTCTCTCCACGATTTCTTTGACATTTTTGTGTCTCACACTTCATGTTTAGCAGCATCAGAAATTCAGTGTCTGTGTTATTCGACGTGTTTTGCCTAGTTTTCTTCGCAATGCTTCTTGCTACACTAACAATGCCTCTGTTTCCCATTCTTCAGTCACATTTCATGACCTGCCTCATTAGAGGGTCATCTTGATGGCTGACTACATACTTCCCCAACCCGACTATTGCGTTGTGCCAGGAGGCTTCAATTTGTCTGAGGGTTCTTCCTCCTTCCTTACGTGACACATAAAGTCTATGTATATCAGCTCGAGGATGGGAAACATGATGCATTGTTAGCAGTTTTCTGGTTTTTCGATCCATGGTGCGAATTTCTTGCTCAGTCCAGTCCACTAAGGTCCACATTGTATTTCCGAAAACATTGTATAGTGACTAGATTTAAGTAAGGTAACGGGGGTTAACATTGCCACATCTTTGTTTCTTTTAAATTTCTACTTTATTGCATCAATCTTCAGAATCATTATTTTGACACTTTAATCCTTCACAAAAGTACAACGATTCTTCAAAATATTGAAGTCACAGCTTCCATAATTTGAAATATTTTATTACTTTTTTAAAAGCAAGCAAAGTGGCAATGACACCTCGCAGGGGTAAAACATTGCCATCTCTATTTATTTCCAAGTCTCTGGCGATGTTTAAATGTATGAGAGTTGGATAGGAAGCAGAAAAACATAAATATGCATCAGAACATTATTAGTCTGATTTTTGACAGTTTATATACTCTAAACAGGGATAAATACTGCTTTGGGAACTTAGTCTAAAATACGTTTTATAACTGTTTAACATTGTGATAAAATGCGATAGGAAAAAAGTTATTTCCCTTTTTTATATTTAGCCTGGGAAGCTCAGCAACAATATCTTATTTTGGCATAGCACACGTCATTTAAATTGGACCTGGTCAAGGGCGTAGCGTGGATTTTTTAAGAGGGGAAGCGGCATATTCTGTATTCAACCTACGTCGTTTACGGATGGTTCGAGGAACTATTTAATTAAAAGTACCTTGTTAATGGAACTTTTCATGGGACATTTCTCGATAAAAGTATTTTTATTCTCAGTATTGTTATCAGAAAGTAAATATCTTTCTTTCAGTACTTGGAAATGTTTTAGTTAGTTTTACTCGTCGATAAGCGAAACAAGAAATACACAGAAATATTTCTCTATCAAAAGAATAGGACGAAATTACATTCTGGAGAGATGTTTCTTCCGGAATCTAGAATGATCTGTTTTGGTAAAAAAATGTTTATTAAATAAACATAGATCTTCCCTTATGTGTTGCGCTAGTAAAATTCGACCGGTACATAGCCATCACACTGCAGTCAGTCCTACTAACAGGACAATCTGGAAACCTCAATGCTAATTTTCTCACTAAAGAGTACGTGCTTTACTCTTCCTTATTACTTGATACACTTTCCCTCAACAACGTCTTTATATTAGATGAGAAAGTCCAAGCATACTGTATAAATCTCAAATTTAATCGACTCACCAAAATATCCCTAAATAATGACGCAGGAGCGTTTTGCTCCTTTATATACCTTTTTTCACGTTTCTAAATTTAAAGGAGTCATATTGGAAGGTTTCATAAGGAAAAATCAAAGTGATATTATAATGTATTAACATTTATTTTTAACAATTACATTTTAAAATTAGGTGCAATTCTTCTTGGTTTACGGGCATATACATCAATGACATCATTAAACTAGTGGTGCTACAACAGCACTTACTTTCCCGTATTAGAGGAAACCGCTAAGTAGTACTGTAATATTGCACTTTATGCGCTACTGACATCTTCATTAAATTATATCAAGTTCCATTAATTAAAGACAATCATATAATTAAATATATTTAATACAATATTGAAGAGTTGGAGTTTCACAACGTTTCGGAGATATTTTTTTTTCCATCATCAGGTACATTTGTACTAAAATTAAATGGAGAAAAAAAATATCTCCGAAACGTTGTGAAACTCCACCTCTTCAATATTGTATTAAATATATTTAATTATATGATTGTCTTTAATTAATGGAACTTGATATAATTTAATCAGGAATAGACAATCAATAAAAATGTAAAAATGTAATACTAACATCTTCGCTTGGAACTCACTATTTCCATTGCAGTGTTGTCAGAACTATGTGAATTTTACAACTTCACAAAAATAGAATGCAAAAGTTTTGTAACCCTGTATTGAAAAAAGAAGCCTGATACCCTGGAAATATAGAAATGCCTTCCATTAGGCCATGATTAGGGAAGAGTATTTTAAAACCATGCAACAAATTCTCTACCCCCTACAAATGGTACAGCATTTGGTGCAAAACTAAATATTTGCCTGCAAATATCAGCATAAATTAGACAATTATAACTCCTTTTCATACAACTCCATTAGGTCACAACAATGACACTAATTCATAGATATTCGCGAGCGCAAAGTGAATTCCATTGTTGCAGACCATGCATTGTCGCTATTCTGAGAGCTATTAATTCTTTTTACTTATTTCAAATATTTCAAAATAAACAATTTCTAAAATATTAATGTGTAAGTCTATAACAAAGTTCGAATGTAAGAAACGAAGAAAGAAATAATATACAAAATTGCACATTCTAATTTACGAAGCATCCAGCTGTCCGAAGCGCAGTAAATTTACAGCGGCCTATTACGTTTGTCACAAAATTAAAGAAAAACTACTCGTATTTTGAAAAAATTAAGCATGACCGTATTTATTTTATTTATTTATTTGTCAAAAAACAGAAACAGAATGGCACAGACTTTCCCGTATTAGTTTTCTATTTTCCTGGGTCTTCGCTAGCTATTCGGAATTGCCACATACTCTTTCTTGCCAGCTACCATCTATCATCGCCAAAAGTACATTTTTTTGTCATTTTCTTAATTTTTCGGTTTCCTATTGGTAGAACAGAAACATTAATTTTAGAATATTAAAGAACACAAAAACCTAGCCGTAAATGGCAATTTTCTTTTAAAAATTATGTGCCGATTAAGAGAAAATGGGGTTTTAGCACTACTAAAAATGCGAAATTTGAAGCTCATTTTCACAGAAAATTTTTGAGTTTTCAAAATACTTTACTTGAAGTTATTTGAAGCACTTACACTCACAAATATAATCATCTTTACAAATTGCGGATAATGTGCATATTAAAGATGTGAGAGATCTTTCAAAAAATTTACATTTATATAATTTTTGAAAAAAACAATAAAACTCAAAATAAACTTCACGCTATACTAATGAGTGTAATTAGCACTATCCGTTACAAAAGTTTCAAGAAAAAAATTGCAGCCATATACGAGAAAATGACGTTTGAGCATTTCTGAAAATGCCGAAATTTGAGCTACTTTTCACAGAAAACGGTAGTGTTTTCGAGAAACTTTACTTGACATTATTTAAAGCATATATACTCGTAAATATAATAATGTAAAAAAATCGCCGATAATGTAAATATTAAAAAGTAAAAAAGTACATATAAGTAAGTATACAAGTAAACAAGTAAAAAAAATTACATTTTGGTAATTTTTGAAAAAACCAACCAATAGAGCAATATGGCTTTTATGTCATCTAATAGAGTACATTTACCACTATCCCTACCAAAAGTTTAAAGAAAAAATTTGGAGCCCTTTTTGAGGAAATCTTGTTTTTGTATTTTTTTAAAATTGCACATATTGCACGCAATATTCCGCGAAAAATACTAAAATTTTCAAAACAATGTACATGACCTTAAACAAAGAAATCACTTTGGAGAACACATTTTATTTGAAGGAAAAATCTCTATCTTCAATTTTGTAGTTGGAGAAAGACGCCGAAAAAAATTCAAACTTTCACAATTTTCGAAAATTCCGAGCTGTACGTGAAAATCGGACCTATGCATGTTAAAAAGTGTATTTTCCTCTATTCATACAAGAAATTTAAAGAAAAAATTTGGAGCCGTTTTTGAGAAAATGTTGAAAATCCCCGGGGGGGCTTCATATAAAGTACCCCCAAATTTTAAAGAATCTTTTTCAAAATCACAAAGCTTTGACTAGAATCAGATCGACTGGGGAATATCAATTTTGAAGAAAATCGACCGAACGGTTTAGGCGCTAGCGTTGACCACAGACGGACAGACGGACGGAATGCCGTCAATCGATTTTTAAGTATAAAGAAGCAACAAATCATGGATTTTGACCACACCACGAGATAGAGGATTTTTTTTCTTAATTTAGCAACTGGTTTTATCCACTTATTCGTTTTCACGGCCCGGCAATTAATTTTTTTCCGCCGAAAATTGGCCATTTTTTCGCGCAGCATTACATAACTTTCCCTATACTACGTATATCACTCCGTGTATACGTATGTATACGGGAAAGTAAAAACGATGGCTTTGTCATCATCGAATCTAAAAGCTGACTCTCGATATTCAGTAAGGACAAGCGAGAAAGTCTTTCATCGCTTTGTGAATTTCGAAGATAGTTTTTTTACTCTCCGGAGAGCAGAAAATGACCTCTCCGCCGACGCACTTGTAGCAGGTATAGTGAGAATCAAAGCGGTCAGTATGTATGTTTGGGGAAAGACATCTGCGAGTTCATGGTGCTTGATATAATAATTTAATTTACTGACACTCTTGTGGAACTCATTATCTAAATAAATGGCCGTGAACTCACTTTTCAATCGCGCAGTCAAAATGCCTTCCATAAACATCCATTAGACAATTGAAAGCTTCACTGGGGAATGACGACCGATAACTTAAATAGAGATCTGGGTTAAGAAGGCTTAGGAATTTCAGTTTCGAAGTATCAGAAACTCTATCAGATACATGACATATTAAGTTGTCTATAACTTCTATAAACAATCTCTTGTACACATTCTTTTCATTCTCTGGATTTTCTACTCTGGCTCGCTTGATGCACTGAAATTCGCTTCTTTCTCTGTTGCAACCTTCCCAAAAGCATTCAAAAGTGTCTCGAAACTGCTTCAGATATATCCCAAAATCTTCAATTTTTTTTCATGTATTACATAATATCATTGGGCTTATTTTGTAAAATTTTTAATAATGAGTCAGAATGAGGAAAAATACATGAAAACAAAGTTAAGAAAAAATTAAAGTCAGTCTTTCAAAATATTAAAATAGCCACGAGCAGAGCACAGAGTTTCAGCGTCCCAGTCACTTGAATTTTCTGTTACTGAAGCAAATAATTCCTGCAGATCACTCATATGATTTTTCACAGTCAGTACAAGCCTGCTGGTGAAATTCCAACGTGTTGGTGCAGCTGATGGCAATCGCTTTTTCACTACAGTGTGTAAAGCTTCAATCCGCCTAGTAGATTTAGAAAAGAATGTCCCTAATCCTGATAAAGAGGCGAAAAATATTCGCACTTCTTTAATACAGCTAGCAGATTGTCCTAAGACTAAATTTAATTTGTGAGCATAACAATGCACAAATATTGCTTCTTTACAAATCATCTTTAATTTGGCCTGAAGTCCAGCATGTGCCCCTGCCATAACTGCTGCGCCGTCATACGTTTGCGCTATTACTTTTGTGTCGCACTTGTACGTGCTAATAACTCCTTTTGCATGTTCTAATAATCCAGATGCGGATCTGTCTTTGCTGCAGTCAGTGAAATGCAAGAATCTTTCTTGAACGCCATTCTTTGAAACATACCGCAACACGCTTGTGAGTTGCGATTTCATGGTCACATCAGTCGTTTCATCAAATATTAATGCCACAGATTGAGCCTCAGAAATCTCCTTTTCAATTTCTCTGTGCATAACTTCCGCAACTGCCGCAATAATATCATTCTGGACGTCAGGAGATGTTCCACGAAACACATTGTTGCTTTCAATAACAGCTAAAAGTTCAGTAACCCAAAAATTTAAGAATTTCAATGTAGTTACCTCGATTATGAGACTTGATAATTTCATTGTGTCCGCGAAACGCCAATCCAAGTTTTCCTAAAAGACAAACAACTCTGATTATATGAGTCAACATATTTCTGTTCTTTGAAACTTCTACGTAGTAACGTTGTACAGACAACCGAAACTGCTCACTGAGACTGCATTCAATTCTTTGTTTTCCAAACAGTTTGAAATTTTTTAGGGATAGGATGTGAGAAACTGAAGTTTCATGGCGAGCCTGTGCTTTCTGAATATTGTGAAGATCATCAAATCCTCCTTGCGTCCACACGGATTTCTCTTTAGAAAACAATAAACATGGCCAACAGAATAATTTATTTGTGTTTCTGCACCCACTTATCCACGGAACATTCTCGTAGATTTGTGCACGAAAATGTCGTATGAAATTCTTCTTCCCTTTCGAATGACACTCAATATGAAGTTCTGGTGTAGGTTTTCTAGTCGCAATAATTATTGATTTTTCCTCAAAAGAAAGGCTTGAAAATGTATTTTGTTTTAAATGTTCAATTGCACATCCACATAAAGACGGTGATGCTCCATCACCGTTCGAACGCCCTGCACGGGTTGCAGCCGCAGCCCCTTCCATATTGCTCTGGAAGCGCCGGCCCGTAGCGCGTCCGTCTGCCTACAATAACCTATGCAAGGAACACGTTCGAACAGTTACGAAGGAATCTCCACAATTTTTAAAAAAGGAGTTGTCTATGAACGCTGATACTTACACGTGCCTTGATGCCCGGTTCACGCTTTATTCACAGTTCAGTTGTCACGTTTCAATCACAGTCCTTAACAAGCAAACTCACAATTCCATCTGAACCACGGAGGTCTCCACAGAGCACCAACCTTATTTTGTTTATGGAGGTCTCCTGAGGGCTGCGCTTCTTGTAGCCTCGCACAGAGTACACAATATTTCACGCGCCGCCCGCCCTATTCGAACTATAATAGCCTCCTCTGACAATCTTCAGGGCGAGGGAAATACGAAGAAGTGCGTGAAAAACTAGACCATGAAAGCCCGGCAAAGTAGAAACTATAGATATTCCAACATTTCATCGAGTTTGATAAGCGGATACTAATACATTTAAAATGTAAAAATTTGTGATGGAAATTCGTAAGGGAAGCGGCGCTTCCAGCGCGTCTATGGACGCTACGCCCCTGGACCTGGTAATTCCATACAGTTCAATAGCATTTTCCTACTTAATTTTCCACTATTTACTTTTCCATTGGTTAGTGCATTTTAACTTCATTATAGGTTTCTAAACCTTACGTATTGAATTGTTTATTTGTTGGCGTGACAAAGTTACAATGCAAATATGGCGACAACAAAAAAATATTTTTGTATAAAATGTAATTAATCAATGTTTACAATTTATAAGTCATATTAGAAATTATATAAAACCTCATGCAATGTCAATTAATTCAATGCAAGAATTTCTTCTCAAAGGATATACATGTAAGGGCAAGATGACCAGTATAGCAATGTTACCCTGAAAGTAGTGAATGCTATAAATACATTTTGTCTTGTTTATAATGAATAGTTATTGTCATGACATAGCATGCCTAGAACATGACATATTTACTTATCTATGTCGTTTATTTCAACTCAATTAATCCAAAATTAAGGAAGTATCGATTACGAGATTTGGCTGCATCACACTACACCATACATATTTACGGATATTTTAGGCTGCAACTCTAACTCAACACAACAAACTACCGTATATAATGTTTCTAAGAGAGGCAGCTAACTATGAGAACTCAGCCAGCAAATAAATTTACGATACATGCTGTGCTACTTACATTTTTTGAAATTGTGGCAATGTTTGACTCATGGCAATGTTTACCTTACCCATAAATGTAAAGCATAAATGTGATCCTAGTGAAAATAAATATTTCAAGCTTGTATTACCTTTTTGTCAGAAGTAATTATGTGTTTTACCAAACAATCGTCTCCTGTATTATTTCAGTAGTATACCTTTCCATTGCGGCTCTCTTACGCAACCAATCTTTATAAATGAGGTCTCTAAAGAAAGTGAATTTCACGTAGACGTGACGAATTGCACTTTGACTTAAAAGATATGAAGGATTTCTTTAAAAAACGCATCTAAATATTCATGTAAAATGCACCCCGCAGCACTTGTCAATACTTTCGAACCTATATCTCCGATACAACGCGTTTTAGGGCCTTAAAGAAACAACGGCCTCAAAGAAACGTTTTTCACATCGTTATCTACAAGATGAGACATTCTTGGTCATTCAATTAAATTTTCGGTTCGGCGCTTCGGCACCACCAATGCCACCTAAATATTTCAGCCCTTGATGCTGGTAGCCATTTTTGAGACGACACGCTTAAAAGGTTTAGATTTCTCAATCTTATATTTACGTTCTGTACACACCATGGTTTGTGCCGTCTGATTAGGTTTACTTGCATAAACATTGATTCAAGATTTGCTCTCCAGCAACAACTAGATGTAGTATTATAGTTGCTTGATACCTATGAAGATTGTTTCTTATGCAAGTAGTGAAACTATTCAATTAACGTTTTGCCGTGGTCAGTAAATCCTGTACTTTATTGTGGAGGGATGTGGGTGTGCAGTGGAGAGTGAAGACTGTTTGTGTTTTACCTGTACCGATATTTTCGTTATCATTTGATGAAATGTTCAAGTCAGTGGGTTCAGACTCGTAGCTTTCTCAAAAGTAACTAGTGGTGCTACAGAATGGCACAGACTTTCCCGTATTAGTTTTCTATTTCCTTGGGTCTTCCCTAGCTATTCGGAATTGCCACAAACTCTTTCTTGCCAGCTGTCATCTGTCACCGCCAAAAGTACATTTTTTTGTCATTTTCTTAATTTTTCGGTTTCCTATTGGTAGAACGGAAACATTAATTTTAGAATATTATAGAACACAAAAAACTAGTCATAAATGGCAATTTTCTTTTAAAAATTATGTGCCGTTTAAGAGAAAATGGCGTTTTAGCGCTACTAAAAATGCGAAATTTTCACAGAAAAGTTTTGAGTTTTCAAAATACTTTATTTGAAGTTATTTGAAGCACTTACACGCACAAATATAATAATGTTTACTAATTGCTTGTAATGTGCATATTAAAGATGTGAGAGATCTTTCCAAAAAATTACAATTATGTAATTTTTGAACAAACAAAAAAAAACTCAAAATAAACTTTACGTCATATTAAAGAGTGTAATTAGCACTATCCGTTACAAAAGTTTCAAGAAAAAATTGCAGCCATATATGAGAAAATGGCGTTTGAGCGTTTCTGAAAATGCGAAATTTTGAGCTACTTTTCACAGAAAACGGTTATGTTTCCGAGAAACTTTACTTGACATTATTTAAAGAATATGTACTTTTAAATATAACAACGTGAAAAAATCGCCGCTAATGTAAATATTATCGACGTGAGAAACATGTGAAAAAATTTACATTTTTGTAATTTTTGAAAAAACCAACCAATAGAGCAATATGGCTTTTATGTCATCTAATAGAGTACATTTACCACTATCCCTACCAAAAGTTTAAAGAAAAAATTTGGAGCCCTTTTTGAGGAAATCTTGTTTTTGTAATTTTTTAAAATTGCACATATTGCACGCAATATTGCGCGAAAAATACTAAAATTTTCAAAACAATGTACATGACCTTAAACAAAGAACTCACTTTGGAGAACACATTTTATTTGAAGGAAAAATCTCTATCTTCAATTTTGTAGTTGGAGAAAGACGCCGAAAAAAATTCAAACTTTAACAATTTTCGAAAATTCCGAGCTGTCCGTGAAAATCGGACCTATGCCATGTTAATAAGTGTATTTTACTCTATTCATACAAGAAATTTAAAGAAAAAATTTGGAGTCGTTTTTGAGAAAATTTTGAAAATCCCCGGGGGCCTTCATATAAAGTACCCCCAAATTTTGAAGTATCTTTTTCAAAATCTCAAAGCTTTGACTAGAATCAGATCGACCGGAGAATATTCATTTTGGAAGAAATCGTACTTATGGTTTAGGCGCTAGTAGTGTTCACAGACGGACAGACGGACGGACAGACGGACAGAAGGACAGACGGACGTTTCCTTTCAATTGGGTTTTCGGTACCAAGGACCTAGAAAACAGGGTTTCTGGCTACACCACGAGTTAGGGGATTTTGTTTTCTAAATTTAGCAACTGGTTTTATCCACTTATTCGTTTTCACGGCCTGGCAATTAATTTTTTTCCGCCGAAAATTGGCCATTTTTTCGCGCAGCATTACATTACTTTCCCTATACCACGTATATCACTCCGTGTATACGTACGTATACGGGAAAGTAAAAAGCTAAAGTTTTTGTGCTAATCACGAAAAGCTGAAAACGAACTGACAAAGAATATTGAATAATTACTTCAAATGTTGTCTTTAAGGAAGTGTTGGGAATTGTTCCAATAAAATTCTCTATGATACTGAATAAATATATATTGAAAATTTCTTTTAAACATCAATTGCATTGTTTTTATTTTTTGTTATTGTGTTAGTACATTGAAAGTTACCTCTATAGATTTGTAAAGAAATAAACGCGTTTCGTTATCTACTTTCCCTCTTAGAATGGAAATAGAAGGATAGGGATGAGTGTGGGGTCTAACATGCGAGAGTTCTCGTACGGGTACGCGGAGGTAGCAGGGGAAAACTTGTGCTATGGCACACAAAGAAGAAACCCTTTAAAGTAGCCAAAATAAAATAGCTTGAAATAAATGAAAAACAAAAATCAAAACGCGCTACCCTACAATACTATGTGAATTAATTAAAGAGCAATTAAATTTAAAATTATGGAAAGAATAGCGCAAGTCACTCGACAACTGCCAACGATCGCAGTCCAAACTCACGATTTGAATGTTGGCGGTATCTGGAAGTATGTACATCAACGCCCAGCTGCAAACTCATATTGTAAATAATACACCGTTTGATATTAAACTCATGGTGTCGGTTCGTTAAGATAATAAATATGCAAACATCGTTTGAGCATTATTCCGATGTACCGAAGTGAAGTCTAAGCCTACTAAATTGTTTTTAATGGTAACAAATGGTACTTCGTACTCAAAGGTGAAAATATTAGTTTGATTATTTTTTGGCTCGGAATCTATTTTCTTGAGGTATGTAAGAATGCAGAAAATAATCCAATGCTTTTTAGTATACAAATAATTTTTCAATTTTCGCACCCCAGCAAGCTCGCACCCTGACTCTCCAAAACCCCGTCTGTTCCTCATAACAAATCAAAGAAAGTTAAATAATATTGCAAAGAGTAGGTTTGTACTTCCCCGATCCGGTATTTTCGCACTACTTCATTTGGCTTTCTTAAGAGTAAAAACCTTTGTGACTATCAAAGACAGCGAAAAGCTAACTCTTAAGGAAGATTGAATAATTTCTTCAAATGTTGTTTTTAAAGAAGTATGAATTGTTCCTAGAACATTTCTCTATAATGCTGAATCAACTTTTATTGAAAATTTGTTTCCAACATCAATTGCATCAATTGCATTGTTATTTTTGTTTGATATTCTGTAAGTAAATTAGAAGTTCCTGTTCTTAATGGAAAGGATAGACAAATGGATAGGGAAAGGGTCGGATTTAACATGTGAGAGTTCTCGCATGTTCTCGCATGCATCAATTTTCGCACGGGTACGCTAGTTATTATTAATAATTATGTAAGTTACCAAACAATTCGTTGTTACAAAGTATTTTCAAACGTAGCGCCTCATTTATGAAATAATTTGAACAAATGCCACTCGATTCTCCCTGCAATTGTTACCAATATTTCACCACCTTAAAAGAAATGTTGTGTACGAGTTTACCCTCAGTTTCTCAGAAAATGATAGTGTGTCTCACTCTACATAAAATTGAACTAAAGAACAATGATTAATGTGTAACAACTTATACTATCAGAGTCCATTCATTTTATTAAGTATACACTTTTTTTCTGAAGCATTGGCATGCTTGCGTTATCGTCAAATGAAAATTGAAGAGATGCGAGTGGGTGTAAGGCACGTGTGTTGACATATTGTACCCTCAATATCTAGAATTTTAAGGTTACTGGAACTCCTATTGATTAGTTGTTTTTTGTTTGTTTTGTTGTTGTTTTAATTGCGGTTGCTTGACATTTCTGAATCGTATTTGGAACGTTATGAGCAATTCTCTACAATTGTCAAGGGTGAATTACACACTGGTTTGAGGAGTGAGTTAGTTGGAGAAATTTCCAAAATACATTGAATAAGAACACAAATTGTTGAAAACATTCCTATAATCCTTATTCACTAAGCATTTTTACCAAAGTACAATCATTGTACTCTGTTATGTCATTTAATATGGTACCATTTATTGAAATTGAATTTTTAAATGCCTGTTTGTACCTGAACTTTATAGGTAACTTCCAACATTAGTTAACAATTGGTGTTTATGCTCAATTTAGTATTGTTTATTGAATGTTTACCTAGCAAGAATTCATACACACCTTCCTGAAATGTGTCCATTTTCATTTTAAAGGAAGTGAAACTGTTTGACGCTAACAATGTAATGAATACATTTTAACATAATTCTCTAAATGTTTATAAACCAAATATTAGTAACAAAAAATTTCAAATTAATCCAACATCACCTGTGATTTTAATCATTTTATAGATCTCAAGATTTCAGGAAATCTCACTTACCGGTATTTAATTTGTGTATTTGAAATAACTTACAGTGGGCAACAAAAAGTTAAAGTATGGTGATTTGAATAGGTGAAAACTGTAACGGTGTGACATTTTATAAATCCTGATAAAAACATTTGTATATTAAGCTATATTTCAGTGCCAGTGCAATTTCGTGGTTTTAATAAACAATTGAAATGCAGTTGTTTTAATGATGACCCATAGAACCACGATTTTACAGTGATATTGATTTAAATAAATGTTTTCTCAGAATTTATAAAAGTCACTTATACCGTTTTGGTTTTCACCCATTCATTTGTTGTTAAAGTAAAATTAATCATTTTAGGTCCTGGTGGTTAGGCACTTGCCATATTCATGAGTGAATCACCAAGCATGTTGCTGAAGCAAGGAGCCGAAGCCAAAATATACAAGTCAGAATACTTGGGATGCCCTTGTATTGTTAAGGAACGATTTGTGAAGAAATACAGACATCCTGAGCTTGACACACATTTGACAAAAGAAAGGATAAAAGCAGAATGTAGAGCAATTTTGCGTTGTAAAGCTGCAGGTACATAGTTCAATTTGTATGATATACATTTTTGGTAAATTATTCACTAATTCACATTCTCTTCCAGGTATCTGTACACCAACATTGTATGGAGTTGATCTCGCAAAGAGATGTATTTATATGGAGTACATTGAGAATGCAAAGACTCTAAAAGACTGCATTAGCAATGCTGTAAACAACACTGAACATGCAGATGGCAATAAAGATTTAATAGGACCAGTTTTGGAAAGAATTGGAGTTTTCATTGCGAGAATGCATTCTAGCAACATCATACATGGGGATTTGACAACATCAAACATATTACTTGTTGGTGATTTAGGGAGTGAGGACTTGCAAATAATATTCATAGACTTTGGACTCAGTTCTGCTGATGAGAGTGCAGAAGATAAAGGAGTGGATTTGTATGTACTAGAAAGGGCAATTATCAGTGCACATACACTAAAAGAAAATGTGTTCAATGTAATTTTGAAAGCATATGCAAAAGAATATAAGAAAGGTTCTTCAGAAGTGCTTCGAAAGCTAGACGAGGTTCGATCTCGAGGGCGAAAACGTTTAATGGTTGGGTAGTACATAATTTATACTCAAGATGAAAGTTAGTTTCTTACAGTACGAATGTAGGGAGGTCACAATTGTGACTAAATTATCACATGATTCTGCGTAAAACAAGTGAAAGCAAAATTTACAATATTTTCTTTACGTAATTCTTATTTTAAATTGGAAACTTATTCTCGGTATGATGATGTGATATTACATGAAATTGCTCGAAGAAATATCCACATCATCAAAGAGTTTTGATTTTCTTCTATGTATATGTCTGAACATAATTGAAAATGACTCTGTCAATTATAATCGCTACTCTTTATCTTGCAATCTAAAAAGTCATTACATGCTATTGTGTCCAGAAATAGTAACCTTTTGAACATCTGTTACTCAAGCATATCTTTTTTCATGAAGTGGCAAAGAAAATAAAATAATCTCTGTTCAGAATTAAAAACATAAATTATCATCATTTTTCCAAGACCTTTATTTGCATCATATTTTCAACTTTCTATCTTTTATTTTCTTCATTTTAAATATTTTTTCAATTTCTCTAGAACATTTGATTCCAGTAGTTCTTTATAAAATAACCATAGAAACTAAGGGTATTCCTGTTATAATAATTTCAGTACAATCAGGAATCTTATTGTTATGCAGCACACTTACTTCCATGCTTGGACTGATCCAAGAGTCTTCACTTCTGAAACCACTCACAAATTTATTAACTTTGCTAATAGATAGCATTAAACACTTGAATTCACCTCTTGAGTGATTGGTGTTCTACAGAACTGGCAAACACTCCTGGAGCTGACACGTGCTCTTTCATAGAATCGATGTTGTGGGAACAGTTACTACACAAAATCTTTGTATCTTGTAAAAAATGGCTAAAAATAACTGAAATATGAGGAACTTTTTTTCTTTTATCAGCATTTTCAAAAACAAATGCACAGTAATTGTAAATACTGAAATAATCATTAAATATTTGTAAATTTTATGTTCACAATTTATTTAGGATATGAAACATAGAAGTAACATTTCAATTGACAATAACAAATTACTCACTTGGCAATGTTACAGAAATGATGTAACAAGAACTTGCATTTTCTGATTAACAAGATGGATTGACATGTGTTTTATAAATACTTAACTGCCTACTATACACCTACCTACTCAAGAAAATATTCTTCATAGAATCACTGAACATTTTGTTTTAAAATTTTTTTTTAACTTATTTCTTTTGGAAGACCTATTTAGTAGCTAATTTTCTAGTGGCTCTCAAAAATAAAAAAATTAGGTATTCATATCGCATTGAAATTTTAATCAACTAAAATACCTTTTAAAATAAATCATTTTCTTTAACTCTCATTGAATTAATATTTCAGTTATAATCATGTGCTCTAAATCATAATTGATTATTGATTGATTGACAGAGGATTCTGGGCAAATCAGCTGCTGTGTTCATTAGTCTCATAAATGTAGAACATGTTTTTTGTGCGGGAAGTGGCAGTGATTCTCCCTGTGTAATGGCGAGATCCCACGCAAACATATCTGTTGGCTTCTGGGTTTTCCCAATAGCAGGGCACCGCCTCAGCCAGGACCAGCTCTAAGCACCTGATCGGTCTCCCAGCAAGTGTGGTAGAGGAGTGCAAGTAATGGGTGAGGATAGGACAAGGATGAGGAAGGAGTGATCACGGTCCTTGGCCCGTTTGTTGGGATACTGCTCCTCCATTTGCCTAGTATTGATCGGAGAAACCAAGAAAAATAACCGATGACAACAGCTGGCAGCAATATTGTTTCTCCGGACGGCCGCTGAACTTGACCTACCTATGTAGTAGCTAGTGACGAAAATCCTGTCATTGTTAGGACTTGAACACTAGGACTTCAGGGTCAAAGGCACTGCAGTGACAGATATATGCACTGTCCCACCTCTGTCGGTATCCTTACATCATAATACTGTATTTCTTTACGTTGGCAACTGCAGGCCAAGCAAAATAGGATTTTTTTAGTCTCCTATGTATGCATTGGCTCGTTGTTGCATTCACTTCCTTTTACACAGTCTTCGTTTTTCATTAGAGTGCAAGTAAGATTAACATTGTACTTGTGTTTCTTCATTTGGAATATATGAAGTTAACATTTCCACAGTCAATCAATTTTTCTTTTTCTACTTTTTCCTCCAAAAGATGATCTATATTTTCTTTACCTGTCATTTCATCAAAAATAGGAGGAATGCGCACAGCATCAATCATATTTGCAGAAATAAGGTCATCTTCCTCCAGAAATAAGTTCAGGAGTTGACAGGAGTTATATTCTTCTATCATTCCCAAAATAAGCAGAATTGTTGTTGAAAATAAACAATTTCGCTTGAAGCATTGTTTACACAATGATGCAACAATGCAGGATAATATGCTATCTCAAGATGAGATACATATGTCAGGAACAGAGATATGAAACTGTAGTTACATGTCTATTACTCAACGATTACTTTCCAATATCATTTGTTTTATCATGTTCATACCATATACCCACTAATCCCCAAGTTGTGTAAACACAACATTATTATAAATTATCAATAATAAGCTACAGTAAAACCCCGTTATAAGAGAATCCCGCTTATAGGAGACAAAATTCACGGTCCCGACGTCAGTTGTATACAAACAATGCATTTATTTCCCGCTTTTAAGAGATTCCCGCATATAGTAGACAAGATTTTATTCCCCGCCATGCGTTTCTTCTCGCTTGTAAGAGACAAAGCGTGGAATTTTCCTCCAGGTGACTCAGGAATTTCCTCAGCGTGGTAAGGGTTGGGACACGTGCTTAAAATAAGCTGGAGCAGGAGTTCGCAACACCAGTGCCACCGGCGGGGGGGGAGGTGTGCGAAGTTCTCGTGAAGAAAGCTCATTCAGTAAGCTTCGTGTCTTTTGGCAACAAGGAAGACGCCTATAGTGCATCTTTTGTAACCGTGCCTCTAGAAGGTATTAGCTGTTTACGGTTTCATCCAATCGGAAGCTTTCTGTGTCGCTAGTGACGTCACGATGGTGACTTTCAAGCTCCCGATTGGATGAAACCGTCAGCAGCTGATACCTGCCAGAGGCTGAGTTGAATAAATCACAGTATTTTGCTTTTAGTGTCTTGACCAGTGTTTCCAATTGTTACTTTCTCGTATACGTACCTATATACGTAATATAGAGAAAGTAATGTAATGCTGCAGAAAATTGACTTCGAGATTTTAACAATATGCACATTTTGGGGTCCTCTGATACTGAAAAGATTTGTTTTTTTCGTTCAAAACTTTTCTTCGTCCGTTCGTGAATAACACTAGCGCCAAAACTATTCGTACATTTTTTTCCAAAATGAATGTTCCGCGATCGATCTGGTTCCGCTCGAAACTGGGGTTTTGAAAACTTTCTAAATTTTTGTGGGTACTGTACATGAAGTCCGTGGGACATTTTCAAAATCTTTCCAATAATGGCTCAAATTTTTTTCTTTAAATTTCTTGTAAGAATAGAGTGAAATTCACTTATAGAGGTGGCATTGTTAGGATTTTCACTGTTAACTCTAAATTTTCGAAAATTGAAAAAGTTTGCAGTTTTTTCGGTGTTTTTCTACAGCTACAAAATTGAAGATAGAAATTTTTTCTTATAATAATTCTTTTTCTCTACAATTAGGTCTTTCATTAATGTTTTGTACTAAATAAAAAGTTTTCACATAATATCGAGTGAAATAATAAACATTTACAAAAACAAGATTTTCTCAAAAACGGCTCCAAATTTTTTCTTTAAAGTTTTGGTAGTGACAGTTATAAACGTACTTTGTAAGAATCTTAACATCATTTTGCTCTATTCTTTTGTTTTTTCAAAAATTACACAAAAGTAATTTTTTTATAACTCTCATGTCAGTATTTACACTAGAGGTGATTTGTTCATATAATCCATTTATGAGCACGTGTGCTTTAAATGTCATAAAGCTCACCCAATAGATCTGGTTAAATGGGCCCTGGAATCAACTAATTTATGTTTCCTCAAGTTTAAAATAAGTGTACAAATCATACTAATCCACTAAAAATATGGTAACATCTCATTAAACACATCAAATTTCCCACTTATAAGAGACAAAATTCCATTCCCCCAGCTGTCTCTTATAAAGGGGTTTTACTGTATGTGAGGATTTTTCTGCATAATAAGTATTCTAGAACAATAAAAGAAGGTTCAAATCCAGTTTGTCGAGTAATATACAGTAAAAAAAGTATTGTGTAATAATTATATTAAACACTGAATATCGGTAGCACAATCCATTGCATTATCTCCAAGTTTCAAAATTCAACAAAGCCAAATTTACGCTCGGGTATAAATGAAAAGTGCAAAAGCTGATCAAATAGCATTTCTTCTAGTGTGATAGTCGTACAGAACAAATTTTTATCAAATCATTTTTCTTCAAATAATTGATATATTAAATGTTGCATTTACGCAACTTTGGGACTTAATGGATTATAGATCTCTCCAGCTGATTTGTTTAATTTCAAGTAAAGAGAAAATCAGAATTTATATTTGCACTTGGAATATACTTCCTGAAAAAGAAAAATGTACCATTACTTTTTTAATTAATATGTATATTGACAAGAGAGGAAGTGACTCCAATTGTTTGCAGCTATCTAGCCCTCACTAGCAAATTTCAAATCTCTCCACAAGAGTTTTCAGATGAAATTGTGCTTTTACCAAACCTTCTCACATATTCTTCAAAATGTTATATTTATTGAAGTGTGTGATGCATTACTGTCCTTGGGCCACCCTCTTTGCTACATACATGAATATAGCGAAATAAAACAATTAGAAATCAAAATAATCATTTAATGTAAACAAAACCATATTCCAAAAATATATAAAATCATTTTAATAACAACAGGTAAAAAAATTTTTTTATTTACACAATTTCACCTGTTATAAACGTGAAGGCATTCCACCAGAAACTACTATAGTTTCTCCAGTAATGTAAGATGCATCACTTGAACATAAAAATGAAACAATTCCTGCTATTTCATGTGGTTGTGCTAATCTGAAAGGAAAATTTAACATTGTGTAATATTTGTATTCCTTGGTAAATTTAATTTAAAGTTATGATTATGTGCAATTTACCTGCCAGTAGGTATTTTTGAAATTGCTGCTTCTCTTGCCGACTCTTGCTCATGAAGCTGTTTTTAAGAAAACATTGAATTAATTAATACAATTTTTTGAAACAGGTTATTAGATTAATATAATTTTTTGAAAAATTTATGTATAATAAATACAAATATACCGTAAAATTAACCATTTTTAAAAATTGAAGAGAAATAGGTAAAGTGAATCAAGGAACAGAATAGAATCCTTTGAATGATTTTCACTGATTAATTTCATTTTACTCCAACATATTACAAAATGTGAATCACATCAAATTCCCTTATCATTACAAACTGTCTTTAAAATGGAGAGATAATATTTTATGATGCTTATTAAAATTCTCGTGTAGAATGAAATTGAGCCATCATGACCAAAGAGGTATTAGATGACCATCTGCTTTTAAAATGGCGCACAGAAAGAATACTAACAATTATTAATACGATGTCAAAGAATCAATATTCTAATGAAATCGGGGGCTTGCTGTATTATTAAACACCTGTTTAGCCCCAGGCTGGGCTGCCAATATAACGAAGTGGGGGGTTCTGCTTTGCCAAGCTATTACTACTACTCTCTTTCACACTACTCTACTATCACAACTTTTTCTAGCCCCCTTGCAGTCTGTCACATAAATTTATATAGTGGGTAAAACATAGCCTAAACATAGCCTCCACTATAGTGCTGCCAGGATGTCAACTGTTACTACTCAAATGAAAATGCCAGTGTGAGAGAATAACAAACAGTAGGCAGTTATGCCTCCCTTCATTTATTAGCCAAAGAATTTAAGTTCTCTAACATTGATTCATTGATATCCCTGCATTGATCTAGCTTTAAACGGAACAGCCACAAAGCACAATGAACAAATTAAGCAAAATAGACTGTTGTCTAGAACAGTTGACATTGTATCTGTATTTAAATGACACTACTAATTAACTGCAAGTTCCATTTAAAATAATAGTATTTGCCACTGACTTCTTTCCTCCTCTTAGGAAACTAGCACGGGCTGCCACTGCCCTAAAATTATTTGAGAAACGCAACCTGCCCTACATTCATGGATTGAGGGATTGCGTTGCACCTGAGCTGGCAGGTGGGGGCAGAAAAGGAGGCGGACGGGCAGAGGGACCTGGGTGGAGCACTGAGAGCAGAGCTTGGCGAGAAGAGTGGTGTGGAGCGAATCAGGGAGGAACCTTAAAATTAGTTCCATTTTAACCAATCTACAGATACTATTCATTATTCTTCTTTTTTCAAATAGATAATTGTGATAAATAATATCCTGCTTAAAGATCGTGATAAATAAACAAAATTGTGATACCTGACAAAATACAATATTGAGTGAGACCAGCAACAATACACCGTACAATATAATAAGAATAAAAATATAAATTATCATTAAAATGATTACAAAATCTATCCTAAACACTTCTCTTTCACATAAGACATCTCAAGAATAAAAAACTAAACTAAACAAATTACTCATAATCAAATATTTATGTGTGTTAATCACAATTGACATCACAACTTTAACTGTAACAAATGTAAGGTTGGTTCCAAAATACCTGACTGAAAAAAATTGTTCACACATTTATAATAAACCAATATTAAAAATGTTAAAATCTCTTGTTAATGCCCCATAATGGAGAATTATCCAAAAGTAGTGTTTTCAAGTTTGCTCTGGAGAGTTTAACAGAATTTTATGTTGAATCCATACATCAACTATGGGAAATGCACAACATAATAAAACAACAAAACATAAGTCGAGAACTTCTCTTCAGGTTTATTCTCAATAATATCCAAAGGAATGGCTGAGACAGGTCCAGGTCCTTCAAGGAAGGTACCTCAAACTCCTGAGAAAGGTAAGAGGACGTGACTAGCGGCGAACACAAAATTATCGAAAAATTTGCAAATGCTTGTGACACGGAAAAGGGGAATGAGGTTTTGTTGTATCCTTTGAGTAATGCTTAAGATTGAACTTCAGCATATACTCGAGCTCATATTTCCACGATATAGAAAAAAGAGTCAATGATTCTTTACAATTCCCAGAAAAGCCCAGTAAAGGTAACATTCAAAGAAACCAATTTGTCATACTCAACGTAATTATATTTTTTTACACATTATTACCACCAACTTTACAAACATCTTCAAATGAAAGGCTGATTTTTGTATTTTAAGTGCTGTATTTTAAGAATTTTAATAATGTTTGCCTTGTTACTTACTCTTTAGACTCTCATAATTGATAAGAAGAAATTATTACAATTAAATAAGATTTGTCACTTCAGGCAAACAAACTCAGTATGCTCCCCGAGTAAAGAAATTAACCAGTTATGCATTACAAAACGAGAAGAGCAATTTTAAAAACCAATTAGAGATAGAACATTTCTATTTAATTGTGTACTGAGAGCAAAAATCAATTAAGCTTTAATGAAAAAGTTGTGAATACATAGAGCACAAATCTTAGTAATGAATTATTTCCTGAAATTAAATATTCCTTTATTCTTAATTAATGAATGAACAACTGTCATTGATTTTGATTTTCCAGAGGTTGACGTTACTTAAAAATACTCTAGTAGCCAAGTTTGTATCAAATACCCCACTCCGCCTTCCTGTCTTCAATCCATCGGTCAAGAAAGGTTGCGCAATTACCTAAACCTTTCCTCCTTTTAGTATTATGAAATGCATAATTTGGATGTCGTAATGAATATTAAACAAGCTGATGGTGACATCTCTTCACTCCTTGGAAAGTGGACTGAATATATTGCACGACAGGAAAACCCAGGTTTTTTTTAAAAAAAAACTAACCTAGTGGATATTTTTGGGTTTTATTGAGGAATATTCCTTTTAAAATTTAGTTCCATAAAATACTCATTTTCATCATTGGAAAAGTCAAATTGAAGTACATTCAGTAGTAAGTATTTGGTACATCCGTAGATTAACACCCTCACCCCACCCACTCCATTTTAAGATTTCTAACTCATATAAGCCATACCGGTAATATGAATTTCCATTATCGTTATAACATTTTGGTAATAAAGTAACAAACGCATAACATGTCACAGAAAAACAAGTTTGCATTTTACTGCACATTTATTTTGTATGTGAGTTGTCTTTGTACTTGATTGTAGGATTGATTAAATGATGTTTCTGGACATGTCAACTTCAAAGGTCATTAGTCTCATTAGTGTAGTGGATGTTTTATGACAGTCAGAGGTGGTATTTTATCCCACTAGATTGTGAGGTCCAGTGTCGACTTACACATCAGCTTAAGGAAATTTCCCGAAACAGGCATCTCCCTCAGTGGGGCACTGCCCCAGCAGGGACAAGCTCAAAGCTCCTGACATGACAGGTAAGGTAGAGTGTGTAGGTGAGATTATGTGTAAGGGATGAAGAAGGAGCAAGGATGAGGCCTGTTTGTTAGGGTACTTCCCCAGAATAGGTCTGATAGTGTTTAACGAAACTAATGAAGACTTCTGATCAGAATGTCTGACCACTTCTGACCTAGCTATAAAGCAAGTGTTGAAAATTCATCACTATCAGGACTCGAAACCAGGACTTCCTTATCAGAGTCCTGTAAGACAATGGTAAAGCTGGCCCTGAGGTAACTCAACTGGTTGAGTTTATTGTGATGAAACTGGGATTGTCAATACTAGAAAATTAAGTTTTTATTTTATTGTCAGTTTACTCTGTTCAGTGTTTTTGTTGTTTCTCATACTTTGCATTGTTGCATTTTTTGTGATTAAATTTGTTTTTAATTAATATTTCATATTACATAAAATGATATGTTTTGTTATTATATTTGACATAATTAAAAAACCATTAAAACATTCCAATGTTTCGTTCTTTCAAGAGTTTGTTATGTGTTTTTTGGGGAGCTGAGGAAAATTTAGCCAATCATTTATCCTATGTTACTTGCCAGACAATAAGATGTAATTCTCACTTTATCTGTCTTAAACAGTCAAGTATTTTGAATCCTCATTGGAAACAAACAATCACACACTATTCACAGCAAACCATATTACCCCTGCATTTGTGCAGTTGGGCAAACATTGCCTTTTATGTTTGTGCCAGTTGGGTAATAAAATTTGCATTTTATTGTTAAGTTGATTTTGCACAGGTGTCGTTCTGTACCTGTTTGCTGTTATTAAAATGGAGTTTTGAATGAATGTAGTTTGTATTTCATTGTCAATTTACTTCATCTTGTATTTGTATTATTTGTTATATTTGTTTGTGTGGGTTTGTTGTGTTTAAATTTGAGTTTTAAATGGGTTTGTTGTGTTTAAACTGATGTATAAAATTATAGGTTTTGTTTTTTATTTGAAGTATTTTAAAAATCATTAAAATAGTGGGATTTTTTGAGCTGGGGAAAATTTAGCAAACCCTTAAATATCGACTTCTTGCAATAACAGATACTAATCCCTCACACTAAAATATTTGTTTGCATATTTTAAAGTAAACATCATGATTTCCAACAAAACTAATAACGTTTTCTTTTATTGTATACAACATAATTTAAAGATTCTAAATTGAGAGATGTATTGCATTGACAAAGAAATCTTTGGTTTTAATATTGGAAATGTACAACACGTTCAAAAAATATTTTAATTTTTGCAACTTCCAAAATTTCAGAAGTTTTAATGAAAATCAGAACAATACAAAAATTATAAAAACACATTCCTTAATTCAAGCAAAAAATTTTAAGAAAAAATTATGCAGACATTTTCCTGAAAAATCTTAAAAAGGTGACTGAAGTTTTAGTTAAAGTTAAAGTTCCCCCAAAAATTAAAATATCTAAACAATCCCAGAAACTGCAGTATTTAATCTTACTCCTCAAGTGTTTTTACAAAGTTTGAGAAAAAATGCTTCTAATCTGTTAGCTGTGTGTGACATATACAACTAGGAGAGGTGGCTCAGAGCATCAGTTGATGTCACTGCAGTGCCTCTGACCAGGAGATCTTAGGTTTGAGTCCCAACAATTATAGAATTTTTGACATTAGCTTGTCAGCTAGGTTGAATTCAGTCGCTGTCTAGAGGAGAATTCTAGCAGCCAGCTGCTCTGATCAGTAGTTTTGCATGGTTTCTCTGACCAACATTAGGCAAATGCCACCATAACAAAAGGCCATGGAACGCACACAATCTTTCATTCCTCTTCCTATCCTCACCCCTTACTGACACATACTTTCACTAACATGCACTACACTATCACACAGGATGGGAGACTGATCCGGAGCTTAAAGCTTGACCCAACAGGGCAGTATCCCGCTGGTGGGAGATATGGGGTTGAGGAAAACCCCACTAGCCATACGTTGGCCCACAGTAGGTTGGTGCCCAATCTCACCATGCAGCAGAGGAAGATCGACACCACTTCCCAAGGAAATACATGCACCAAATTAATGTAACTAATGACCTTCGCAGTTGGCACACCTGAAATCACTAACAATCAATAATCAATCCAACATACATTCAGACATATACACAATCATCCTGATATTGGGGTGTAGAACTGCATATATCACCTCACTACCGTGCACCCATCTTTGCATTAGCACTAACAGACCTTAACCTTCATGTTGTGCTTATTTATACCTCAAATGAACTTTAACCATGGATTTTACAAATGAAAATTCGAGATTTTATCGTTGAAGTGATTCCAATACTTCTCCTCCCTTTACTACAGTATAAGAAGTAAAAGTTAAAAGTTCTTTAATAGACATTCTTATTTTATTAATGTAAATTTGAGAAATACATTTAATTTTAGTCACTGTCAAATAATTAACCAGTATTCACTAAGCTACTCTACACATATTTGCCTCCTAATATTACTTACCGCTGCAGCAAATCGTGTTTCTACGATACCTGGTGCCACACAATTGACTCTAATGTTTTCTTCTGCAAGTCCTTGAGATGCAGCTTTGGTCAAGCCTAATAAAGCAGTTTTACTGACAGAATAAGCACCTAAAACCTGAAACAAACACTTATACACTAAATCTGAGCTTCTATCTCCTTTTTTAAACATTGGGCTAAATATTATGCATAGTATATCATAGCATTGAAATAATATTTTCAAACTTACATCAAATGGTTGAAAACCAGCAATGGAAGAAATATATGTTATAGAACCACCACCTCTCTGTCGTAGAAATGGCAATACTTCTTTTGACAGCATATAAGCAGCTTTCACATTAATTTCAAATATTTTATCCCAAGATGATTCCTCACACTAACAAAACATATCCAAATTAAATTGCATTCAGCAAACATACCTAAATAAAATAGAAGTTCATCAACTATCTTTACCTCCAAAACATGACCAACTGTTGGATTAACAGCTGCATTTGAGACAAGAATGTCAATACCACCATACTTGCTAGAAGCACATTCTAATAACTTCTGTCGATCAGATGCTTTACCAACATGACATACAATACCACTGACAGTTAATCCTTCACTCTGTAAATCTTTGACTGCACGCTGAACGTTATTTTCTTTCCTGCTACTTATCACAACACTTGCCCCATCTTGAGCCAATCGCCGTGCTATTGCAAGACCTATGCTGTAATTGAGAAAATGTAGCAAAGCATAATTTCTTCTAAATAAAAACATAGGTGCCATAAAAAGCGATTTCTGAATTACTTAATATTTCTCAAACATATTATTTTATATCTGTAGTGATAATTCTCAAAATGTTCCCTACATTCTGAAATATGAATGTAACCAATATCTAGGCTTCTTTGGGTCAATAATTATCTAAAGCTGATGTGTAGATAAAAGTGCAAATGCATGACCTTTACTGTTTGCCTATTCTTTCTTACCCATCAGTTGATGCAGTGACTACTGCTACTTTCCCCTTTAACTTGACATTTCCAGCTTGACTGCTCATTTTTGCTGAAAGCTTTTTAACTTCCGGAAAAAATCTTCTCAGCATCTCCCTACCTGTACGTGAAAACATGATGTCAAAACTGACACTGAAACACTCAGTTGCCTCCTAATATTACGTGATACCTGAACCTTAATCTTAATCCAAGATTTAAAAGTGGTAGTAAAGTGTTATTTTACTTCGCTATCCTCCAATACGTTCTTACTTTACAACATATCTTAACGTATCAGCTGTTGTTAAAACAAGGATGACTTAACATTGTAAATGGTAGCTTTTATGTAACTTGTGTTCGTAGTATCACGATAATTATCACACGAGACTTTGCCCTGGACCGGCCGAAGACAAAATCGTGAATTTCAACAACCTTGTTTTTTTTTGTGTTCATGGAGGTATGGTCCATTTCCCCTTTCCTTAGAAGAGATAGGAGGAATAAAAATTAATTAGACACGTTTTACAGCTCAGCTCACCTTGTCACTTATGTGAAGGACAAGTTTGATTGGTTATATCGAGCCGACCAGCTGACTGGAACAGTAGTCCAGACTCCAGTATGCTCTGTACAGTAGTCTGCCCTCGATCAAGTTCATATGCGTGTGGTCCAAAACAATCACCACACCTAATGATCTCGACAGGGAACAGATGCGAGCCCAGTACTTTTGCCTCAATATTCACAATTTTGCAAATATCTGCAATAACATTGTTTAAAATGATAGGAGTCACAATGACAATTCATAATATTCAGTGAAGGATGTACCAGCAAAATAAATAAATGAATAAATAGGATAATAAAAAATATTAACTGGGTTAGGAAAGTTCGGACAAACTGGGCTTAGCAGTGATCATAGTGATAATTACATCATCACGTCACGAGACGTGGTTAGCAATAATGAGGTTGTGAAGTCCAGTCTACGAACACGAGCAAACAGAACGAAGAAACATTGAGCCACGTAAAATGGAAGGTACCGCCAGCGAAAATCCTGTTTCAAATGACGACGGAAGAGAAAATGGGTTACTCTTGTATTATCATCAGTATTCATTTTATTCGCAAAAGGTACCTTAAATTTATATTGGTTAAAAATCGTAATACTTCGGAGCACAGTAAAATTTGCACTGTAATAATAGTAAGTTGTGATGGTTTGGAATGGCTAAGTTATTGTACTACCGAATGTTCGTATCGTACTACCGATTCTAAAATGACCAGATTATTCTATTTATTCATAATTGAACGGTTATCGTACCACAGAATTGATTGGCTTGTCCTTTTTGTCTGTTTTACGTCAATTTTCCAGGTTTTGTTGGCTTTGCATGAGAAGAAATTGCCGTACAAATCTCACATTGTCAATCTTATAAAAGGTGAACAATATCAGCCATGGTTCCTTCATATAAATCCACGGGGAGAAGTTCCAGTTCTTAAAGATGGCATTAAGATTATTCCAGATTCAGGAAGAATAATAGACTATTTAGAAGACAACTTTAGCAATGGTACTCTACTAACTTTTTTCAACCTCTGTGGTAATCGCTGTGCAAACATGTTTTATCACAGAAATCCAGATCTGCACTTTTCTTTTACTGTATTGATCACAGAACATTCACAATTCTCAAACTGAAATGCAAATAAATTTTGTTGTAGAATAATTTCCAGCCAGTAAAAAATAAATAAAAAATAATGTTTAAAGAAAGATCCGATTAATTACGTGATTCAGTATTCTGGTCTTACACTAAAAAATGCAGTTCCATTAGTGAGAAAGATTTTTAAATTGTACATTTCCTCAGATATTCCTTTATTTTTGACAGACATTTGAAACTGGGTCGGCAAATAAAATGAACATTTCCGTACTTTTACAGGCAGTACACCTAGACTTATGCCGTTGGAAGAAGGATCTGAAGTGCGTTCCAAAGTCACCCACTTCCGATCTTTGTTAGACCACATACCAGCTGGAGCAATTACCATGGGATCCTTTTTTCATACAGAATTTTGTGATAAACCAAAACCACCCTTTATTCAGCCTGTACGAAGACTGCTGCAGTGTAAGCATTGAACTTCAAAATCTTTTAATTATTAAGTGTTAAAAAATTCTAATCATTCAATAACAAAAATAAACGTTCACTCTTCTCTGTACCATTAAATAAAAATCTAAAATCATGTCATTTAATTTCCCAAACCTGTTAATTAGTTTTGAACTAGAACTGGTCTACTTATTTTCTTCTTAAGGAAAGTATCGTATTTTGTTTATAATTTAATTTATAATGATACCCTGGTCTTCAACAATTAAACAGCTGCTGAAAAGAACAGTAGCACAAATCTCCGTTTGTATGCAGAGAAGAACCCAGATAGCCGAGACACATTACTTCAGAAAGCTAATAGTCAAGATGCAAGACATGAAGCATTACTTAACAAAGATGAATTTAAGAAACTCCTGGATCAAACTGACTCCATTCTTCAGGATGTTGAAAAAGAACTTAGTTCACATACTGAGGGTATGTAAATAGTTTTTCTAATATGAAATTTATTGAAATTTTTGTGTCACAAATTGTCTTTAAATGCTTTTTTAAAATATATTTTCAGATAAATCTGATTGGTGGTTGTGTTGCAGTCACTACACTGTTGCTGATATATCTTTGACCATATTACTTGATCGTTTGTATCGACTAGGGTTAGAAAATTATTTTTGGGCTAGTGGTAAAAAGCCTCATATTGCCAATTACTATCAACGTGTGCAATTACGTGATTCATACCAAAAGACTATTCCATCAACATTATTCCACTTCAAAACTCTTTTACAATTTCAAATGCCTTTTGTAATAGGTTTAGGTATAGTTGCAGCATTTGCTGTAATTATTGGAGGACTTTTTTATATGAGAAAAAAATAAACTATCAATAAATTTTTAAAAGCAAAGAATTTGGAATATAGCAGCGTGCAAAAGGGTGATGTGAATATAAATGATAGAAATGTAAATCAGAAGTTCAAAATGGAAACTTGTAAGTTCTTTTAAAAAAGATGGGAGAAAATACATAATTAGAAAACTTTTGATTGCAAAATTCAGTAGAAGATTTGCTTGAAAGTTTGGTGATTGTGAAATATGGTTTAGCAGAAGAAACTTATTTTTGATAAAATAATTGTGAACTGAAATTGCATTTCAATTCCATACCAGAATATGTTGGATTGAAAGGTTCTGGTTCGAGGACTTAATTTCAATATAAATCTGTACTCAGTTGTGTGAATGTACAGAATGAGAAAAAATGTCTTCCATTTCATAGCAAGCTTAAGATCTATTTTTGATATCAGTTTACAAAGTTGTTCTTGTATCACTTACAAGAGAAATAGTTTTCTGTTTCATTTGAGGAATATATCATAGCCTAAAAATTTGATCTTTAAAAATATTTATCTTATGTAACTGGAATGTTTTTTGTTTCTTTTAAGTACTAGAGATGCTCAATTAAATTTTTAAAAATAATTCAGAAAGTACTTGTAGTATTATCTAAAATTGGTTTAGCTTGAGAAGTTTTAGGACTGGAAACTTCTGTTAGCTATAGTTAGCTAAGTTATCAACATTTAAAACTCTCTTGACTCTATGTAATAAATATTTCAGTGCAATGATTTCCAGTCATCTGTTGCCAGCAGATGGAAACAGTCAAATTTTCAGAGTTGTGCCTTTCTATGGTAATTGTTGGTGATTTCCTCCAAGAGAGAAGAACCTCTGTTTCTCTTCCACTACTCATTCATTGTTAGTTTTTGTCACTCCCTGACTTCCAGAAGCTCTTTTCATATAGAAGTTGGACAAGACATCGTTTAATCTTAGCTGAAAAAAAATTACTAAAAATGAGCTCCATTTAGACCTTTATTGTTCACATTTATTTTTATTTCTTTCGGAATACCTCAAATTTTCCCTGCATTAGAAAATATAAAAGAGCTAAATTGCTTGTGCAAGTGTTACAATTTGCTTGAAATAGATTGTTAAATATGAAAAGTTTATCAGTTTTGATTGAGAATTGAAGATCTTGGACTAATTACAGTATTTTTATCCATTATTATGTGATTCATTACATAGACAGTGAAAATTTATTTTCAAATACTTGGTGATATAGGTCAGAAAATAAAAGAACATGAAAATAATGAATATTTTTGAAAGGTTGTTGCTGCTTCTTTCAGTACTATAAAAAAACTTATTATTTGCAATTTTTTTTTCAGGTTTTCAGTGCTAATCTTAATGTTAAGTAATGCTGAAATAGGATTACAAAAATTATTATTATTTTATTTTTAATTTCTGTAGTAAAATTATTTTGTTCATATTTTGTATTTTGTTGGTAAACATTTACTGTTGTCTTATCTCTAAAAATCAAAGATGTGGTTCCTCAAATTCAAAATAATTAAAATTACTGCAGCAACATCATATGAGAAAATCTGAAACCAAGCTTCTTTCAGTAACATTCCAAATAGCATTTCCTTACTTCAAAAATCTCAGTTAATAATTCTGACAACCATGACTCATTGTGACTAGATTGGTGGTGGCAGATGGTTGTGTAGAATATTTAGGGTTTCATATGGCATATAGGAAGTTCAAAATAAAAACAAAGATAAAAAAAGCTTGAGTACGCTTTGGTTGACAGTTCAGTATGGCTATGATTGGTAACGTCTATAAGTGTGAATACATTATTAGCTCAATTTATTTTTATGATCTATAAATTAGTGCCTTAAAGTGATTGAAACAAATAAAAATGTGGATGAAATTTGTATATTGGTCATTTGATTATATTTGTGGTTCCTATCCCCTCTCATACCTATGAAGAAGAAAAAAAAATGCATGGGCAAAACATCATGTACTTTACTTTACAAAATTGTTGGTGGCTCACAATTGGTAAAAACATTTGTTTCACTGAAAAAACAAGATGTATTGTATTGACTTGTGTAGTAAGTGTTACATTAATCTTCTTCAATTAATTCCATCCTAAAACACGAAGTGCAATTTAAGTAATAGTTTTGTCTAGAGCTTCCCCATAGAATAGCATTATGAGCTCTCGAATCTCATACCATGTAAAATATTTGTTATGTTTAAATATTTTTAATTATAATTTTATATATTTATAATTACAACAAAATTATATATTTATAATTTGAAAACAAGTATTTGCAAATAAATATATAATTTCTAAATGTAATCATAATACAACAAATAATGTTTTTATTTGTAATTTACATGAGGGGTGATGCTCTTAAATGTTTTAGGGGACTTAAAAAAGATTTCTTTCCCTGCCATAGTTATAAGCTTGCAAAATTATTTTAATGTAGGGAGAAAAATGTTTTATTGTCTATAATTGTTTTGTGCCACACTAACAATTGTGATGGTATGGCAACATTCAGGTCATAAAGGGATATCATAATTTAAAAAACTCACCATTATACATTGTTGAAATTTATAAAGTAGGAAATAAGTAAAAAATCGTGCCATAGTGGATATTCTGTAAAGAAACAAAACAAAACTCCATGTATATTTAAACAATAGATCTTTTTCCTTAACCTTCTAACCTGGCAAGTTGTAGCTGGTAGGGACACAATATGAAGATAAATCCACTCCCAAGCTTTCAAATAAGTCCTCAACCGCCTCCAGCAGTCTGGGAGCTTGACTATTGAAACCAAACATCAAGCTTGTTGCTTTTTATTATGATACGAGGTGGTCAATTAGATCACAGATTTTGTCAACAATGCATGGTATCATTTGTTGGGAACTGATTTAATGATATGTTTCAAAAAAGAAATGTACGATCACTTTTTTATTTCATAATCTAAGTATTGTATTAGCTCTTTTTAAAACATGCGTTAGAATTGTTTCTTGAAATAAAAAGCAAATTCACAAAGATAATTTCTTTTAATGATAATTTGGCATTCACATTTCTCTGTTTCCTTTTTTAAATTCTTTTTAACATTGTAGAGTGTCATTTACTCACTTAATACTTCATCCAAATTATATTACACATTAAAGACAAAAATTCTCAAAAGTGAGTATTTACCAATAAGTATCTAATTAATGTTTTCAAACTCATTTTTAGAGACTTGACCAAGTAGGCAATGTCACCAGTTTTAGGTATGTGATAATGCCATTGTATTTGTAAAAGTATTCCAAAAAATAGTCTATAGAGTATGTTTTCTTGCAATAATTATTAAGTAGTGTCCTTGGAGTTTAGAAGTCATCCATAAAAGATGTTAATAAGGAGGACAAGTTGTTGGAAAATCGGACCCTTTACAGACATCAGCAGGAAATGTTAGAGGACATCTTATTTAAATTCTTTATCTGAAACCAAATTTATTTTAAAATGTTGAGATCAATATTTTAAAACTTATTTCTCATTGAAAAAGTATATTGATATCTCCAAACAACGCCTGGGCCGTAGCTGTAGCTTACCTTCGAGGGCGCTGGTCGAAATTATTTGCCCCTGATTGGAAGGCAACCCATCACGCGTTAGTGTCTGGCAAATCACGTTTTGCCACAATCAAAGATTTCATATATTCGCATATGTGAATATATTAAACAATTTTTTTTGTATAATTGCATTCGTCAGGATAAAAGTATCATTTCAAAATAACTATTATCGGAGTTAAGGTGGTTAGAGCGAGATACGTGTTATGTTTAATATACCATTTTTTATTGTATTAATCGAAAGATGAAAGGGTCTTCTGTGTTCAGGAAAAGTTTGAATCGATTTCACCATCTAGTCTTCGTGTAATGAGACCCTAAATTTTGTTTTAAAATAGGCTCTTAAGGTGACCTGACAGAGCCTTCCTAAAATTTTAAAATTGTGAGAAAACTAACCGTTGAAAATGTTTTTAAAAACTCTTCCTTAGGCCCGCAACAGACTACACCGAGAAATGCGTTGCAAGAAATGTGGAAAGAGGCCGGCGACGCTGCATCCACACGCTAGAAATAGCGTATTCGACAAGCGTATCCGTGCGAAAACTCTCGCATGGTAAACTCCACCCTTTTCCTATTTGCCTATCCTTTCCATTAAGAAGGAAAGTTGTTAATGAAACGTGTTTATTTGTTTAAATAATGTATAAATGTAACTTCTAATGTACTTTAGTACTTAATTCTAATGTGTTTATTGAATATCAAACAAAAATAACAATTCAATTGATGTTGGAAACAAATTTTCAATAAAGGTTTATTCAGCATTATAGAGAGTTGTTCTTGGAACAATTCATACTTCTTTAAAAACAACGTTTAAAGAAATAATTCAATCTTCCTTGAGAGTTAGCTTTTCGCTTTCTTTGATAGTCACAAAAATATTAGAAAAGGTGTTTACTCTTGAGAAAGCCTAGTAAAACAGTGCGAAAATACCGAATCGGGCTAGTACAACCCTACTCTTTGCAATATTATTTAACTTTTCTTGATTTTTGTTATGAGGAACAGAGGGGGCTTTGGAGAGTCACGGTGCGAGCTTGCTAGGATGTGAAAATTGAAAAATTATTTGTATATTAAAAAGTATTGGATTATTTTCTGCGTTATTACGTACCTCAGGAAAAGCAATTACGGTCCAAAAAATAAACAAACTAGTATTTTCATCTTTGAGTACCAAATACCATTTGTTACAATTAAAAACCATTTAGTGGGCTTAGACTTATCTTCGGTACATGGAAAGTTGCTTAAACGGTGTTTCCATACTTTTGACCGCCACCTTGAGTTTAATATCAAACGATGTATTATTTACAATATGAGTTTGCAGTTGGGAGTTGATGTACATACTTCCAGATACCGCCAATATTTAAATCGAGCGTTTGGACTGCGATCGTTGGTAGTTATCGAGTGACTTGGGCTATTCTTTCCATAATTTGAAATTTATTCAGGTATTGTAGGCTAGCGCGTTTTTATTTTTTTCATTTATTTCAAGCTATTTTACTTTAGCTATTTTAAAATGTTTGTTCTTTGTGTTGTGCCATAGCACACGTTTTTTCGTACTACTTCTGCGTACCCGTGCGAAAACTCTCGCATGTTTAGCCCCACACTCATCCCTATCCTCATATTTCTATTCTAAGAGGGAAAGTTGTTAACAAAACGTATTTATTTGTTTAAAAATGTATAAAGAAAACTTGAAATGTGCTAACACAATATTGAATAAAAATAAAAAGCAATGCAATTGATTTATATGACATTTTTTTATTATGACATTTTTTTTTTGTTTTTGTTTTTCTCTTCTTGCACTGTCGTACGAAGAGTTAGAGGCTTCCTGAACTGTTATTCAGAAGGCAATTAATGAGGCAGAAAGTGAGAAAATTTAAAATTCCTACGGACTAATTGATCACAATTCATTTCTCTGTTTTAAATTGAATTCCTTGTACTGTTTTTGCTGCAATTGATGTAAAATTTCATTTCATTACGTAATCGGGGAACATTAAATTGTGAAATTGTTTTATGAAAGTGTAAATGTAAAGATTAATTTAATGGTAAATTGGTATGCTATAGTAGACACTTCAATATTGCTGAGATAATTGTATTTTTTTATGCTTTGGTAATCTGCGAGTGATTCAGAACTCAGTACTTGTGGGCATCGCAGAATCAATTAAGGAAATAAGTTCATTTAAGGGTCCGTGCACGGAGAATGAACGAATGAAGGTAGAAGCAAAGGCAAAAGCAAAGAAAACCCGAGGGTACATTTTCCTCTTAAAATGTATTAGTTTGCAGATTTACTTTGAAGTTGTCGAATTAACGGCACTGCAATTAGTTTCCGTTTTACAACCTAGGTTAAGCCGATTGTGATCGAGAGCGATCATTAGTAATTAGGGAGCATATGTGTATGATTTTGTACAACTTTCTATTTTTAGAATATACGTGCTTTGGTTACTCATCCACTTTCATTTCTGTGTCGAGGGTTCATACCTTTCTCATACCCTAAAGATCCTGCCTCCTGAGAAAGGCTCGTTTCAACGCGAGCATTCATTCGAACACGCCCGCTTGGGACCTATATGTTGTGGGGAGCGACAGGCATGTTAGAATATATATATATATATATATATATATATATATATATATATATATATATATATATATATATATATATATATATAGTGACGAACGTGAATTTAGAGGTTCGTCACAGGTCCCATAAAACACAGTCCCATAAAACACAAAAAAAGAACGGGGAAGAGAGCGTGGCGCAGTTCAAAAGGGGCGCGCCCGCAGACGAGGAAATTGTCGCCCGCAACGTTCATCGCAAGTCGCGAGAAAATGACGTGTATTAACTGGAGGGGAGGAGGAGGCGCCGCGTTATCCCTACAAACCGAGGGCATAAAACGCTAATCGGCAAGCGGAAGGGCCTCTGAAGTTCTCGTCCGAGGAGCAGGCAGCATCACTCTTAAGCTTTCTTCGGTTGAAGCAGGCAGCATCTCTTTAGTTTTTCGTCAGTAGAAGCGGTAGCTTCTCTCAAGTTTTTCGTCGGTAGAGGCGGCAGATTCTCTCCGAAGTAATGGTAGCCGATGTTGAAAGACTATGCGAAAGAACGTCATTTTAGTTAGGAGTGTCCGACGTCAGAAAGGCGTCTAGTTAGTCGTCCGCGAATTTGTTAAAATATTCAAGAAAGATTTTTGGCAATTACGGCACCGTGAAAGAGGTCGCCTGTGAAATTTGCGACAAGTTGACGCTCAGATTAAACCATAAAATCTGCAGCTGGAACGGGGGGAGAGATCTAGTACGCGGCGAGAACCAAACCTCACGCCGGCGGCGTACGAATAACACTGGGCGCGAGCAAAAGAACGCGCCGAACGAGATCTGGAGACGGGCGAGTACCGGTCGTGATCGGACGAAGGAGACGGAACCGGGACGGGAGACAGAAGAGGACGACGGAGCTGGGAGCGGAAGATAGAAGAAGAACGGGACCAGGAGAGGAAGACGGAAGAAGGACGGCGACGGGAGCCGAAGACCGAAGACGGAGGCATGAAGGCGGCGGGTCGCTAGGTACGAGGCCGCGGCTCGGAGCGCAAGCGCCGGCAGCAAACGCGACAGCGAGCGACCAAAGACAAGGACAGCTCACCAGGAAGGGCGAGGTAAAGAAAATGTTAGGAGTTATACGGGGAGGTTCTAGACTGTGAAGGCGAAATAACTTTCATGTTGCAGTTATAAAAGCAATAGCCATTTTGACGCCTGGTTACCTATTGGTTTTGTACATGAGTTAAAGTAGATTGAGGTGGTAATAATTGTATCAAAGTGTGGAGGAAGTTGTGCTACAGAGCACGTTTTTTTGTTCAGAGGTGTTAGAATTAAAATGAACGTGAAATGAGATTAGTAAAGCGCACGCAGTGATAGAGTCAAAAGTGCAAGCAGAATTTAGTCATTTTTATTTTAAAGAATTCTTAATTTTTCCATGAACAGTAATTGTGTTTAGAATTTGAAGAGTTTTGGTTATTTGATTTAAAGAGGATAGAGTGTGAGTTGATGATTTTATTTGGAAAGTTGAAAGAGAATGATGAAGAGTTACGTGTGTAGTAGAATTAGGTATTATTTTTGAAATCATTAAACTTTGTTTTATTGTTATTTGTGTTCCTGTGTTTTGGATTGCTCTCTACACCCCAAAGATCCCGCTGCCCTGAGATAGAAGTAAGCTCGAAAGAGCAGATATCTGCGCACCCGCCCAGACGCTCAACCATTGTTGAGAGAATTAGCAAATTTAAATAAATTTGGGTGTTTGGGGCGGGTTTGCGTCAGAATATATATATTGTGATATACCAGAACGGGACATGGTTTATTCATAATATTAGTTGTATACGGGGCGACTAAATGGACTTGTAAAATGGCGATATCCGGCCCTAGTAACGCCAGCGCAGAGGGTTGCTATGGTGCAGGGCAGGTAAATAAACTAGCTGCAAGCCTCGTAGGTGCCGGAACGCTGGCTAGATCGATATAATAAAGAATATGTGATTGGTCGAAAAACGTATGACGGACGAAGGCGCGGCTACATGGGGTTGTAAGAAATGAGCGGGTTGGCGGGGGGCAATTAGACTTTCTGGTGTTTACCGCCGTGTTTTGGAAAAATAGAACGTGGGACGCTACCGACCCATCAAGGGTTGCAAAATACAGAAAAACATTCATTCGGACTTGGAGCTTCGTTGAGTGCAGATCGTTACAGTCTGACTCAGAGTGGTGGGGTGTAGGTCGTGAATTCGGCTCTTGAGTTTCGTGGAGTGCAAATAGTGTGCGGACCTTGTAGTTGAAAGTGAGACTTATACATTTTCGTGCGAAAAGTAACAGTCGTCATCGGACTTAGAAATTATTTGCCGGAGTACATCCGCGGACTTGGGCAGTTTTGGGTGTTCACCGGACGATAGTTCGAACATTAGTATTTTATTAAACTCGTGTGAAACCTAAAGCGTCGGAAAGAACTTAGCTAGATTTTATACAGTGTGGACTGGATACTTCAGCAACCGCGCAAGATCAGAAGACAGAAGAGCGACTCGGATTCATCGGCCAAGTGAGAAGCGTCTTCGGAACGAGCGGGTCGGCAAGACGGTAACATATACTGCAGTATATTAAAATAATATCTTTTAAAAGGGGTCATGGCCATTAAGTAATCTGTTAAAATTAACATTGAATAAATTGTTAAATTTTGTTCTTTGGAAAAAGAAAAGAGTCTGTTCATTTGTCAATCATAAGCTTCTAATTAGTTGGAAGCAGAGAATTTCCATATTTCAGATTCCACGCCAGGCTGTACAGTCGGCAGATCAGGTAATCGGCTATCTTAGCGATAGCGAATACATGTAATCCGAATCCATCGGCCCAAGCTAGCTGGATGCCCATATAATTTTGACAGAATTAAATAGGGAAAAGTTAGTATTAGTTTATGTCACCTGTTCCTGGCGCCCACATCTTTCTATAAATTCGGAACAGGTCAAACTCACGACAACGTATTACGAAGTGAAGGATGAAGGTATATATCAAAATATATATATATATATATATATATATATATATATATATATATACACATACATATATACTAGCTGACCCGGCAAACGTTGTTTTGCCATATAAATTATTCCTAGGATTATTTTAGTAGAAAAAATGACTAATTGTCTGTGTTTGAGGATGTGGTATATATAAGTTGAAGAGGCATGGAGCGCTGTGAACGATGATGGAATATAAAAAATAACACAATACCAAACATTTATATTTTTAATTTATTTTTTGAAATGATATACATTGCTAATTATAATAATTTTATTAAAAAAATGTCAATCCCCAACGCATTAGAATGTACAATATTTTTTTGTTATCCCATCTTTAGCTAACACAAATAAACTGGATGGTTTGCCCACTCGAGAACATGCCACGTATAACTGACCATGTGAAAAATATGGTGCGCTAAAAAATAAGCCACAAACAGACATCGTTTGGTCTTGAGACTTATTGATAGTTATCGCAAATGCCAATCTTTACGGAAATTGAAGACGTGTAAATTGAATTGGCACATCTGTGGGTATATAGGGATCCGTGGCAGTAATATATTATCACCTCGAAATTTGCTATTTAAAATGATGGTTTCGACGTTTTTCATTACAGCCCTGCAAATTAATCATAAATTATTTAAAAATTACACCGACATAGAAAAATGATAATTGTAAAATTACGATTAACGCCCAAACAATAAAAATAATGGCCGAAAATTGTAGTGAGTGAGGCTTATTGTGTGAGAGATCTCATCCCTACTCCGTGCTGCTTATTGGGTCAGAAGCAATGTTGCCAGACGTGAAACTTCCGATTGCGAAGTTTTAAGTTCAAAAATGTGGATTTCTTCTAATGAATGAAGATTTACTAATATAATTTAAAAATAGGGGAAACATCAATCATTCATATATCGACATAGAATTCGGTTTTATTAATTAAATAAATGCGATATTATCTCACTATATTTGTTCTATGTTTGTTCTCACTATATATAATGTTCTCGATTCACCCAAGAAGTTAAAAATATGAAATATCAGTATTTTTGTTGTACTTTCAATTTATTTTTAATCTCAGTTTAATACGAAGCCGAGTAACGTAATTTCAACATTTTTAATTTCAATATCCCGCGAAGTACATCATTTCTACGGCTTGAATAAACGCAGTAAGAATCTGAACGACGATCCGTATTCTTATTTGGCGTATTCGGAAACGACTAACCAACATGTCACCTATTTGTCCTCTGAATCGCTAACAGTAAGACAATAAAGGACGGAGTTCACGACAACACCTTGGTGCTTGGTCATCAATTTTCGAATACGGCAATTGGATAAAGCCCTAATGATTGGTAGATGATTGGTGTTTTATTGCTTTCTACTTTAATCGAATAGAGAGAGACAGCATTTTGAACATTCAAACTTTGTCAACCATAGTTAGCGAGACATCTAACGATCGTTGTAATAACTGAGGAAATGAAAAAAATTGATTTTTATCCACTATCATGGAAATGCAGATATTTTTGGCATCCTCATCACTGAATGCGGATTAGGTGTTAATAATGCGGTATAAAATGCGGAAATGCGGTACATCTGGCAACACTGGTCCGAAGTGTCGCCGGTAGACGCCTTGCAGGAATAGTGATCAATTATTATATAATACATTATTATATCATGTAAATCAATCAGGGTTTTCTTTACCTATTGTTGCACTAAATGGCAGTAAAAACGAAAATCTATATATTAAAAGACGGCAGGAGCAAATAATTAACGATAATAAATAAATCTTCTCTAAAGAACTATCATTTAAAAAATTGTTATAAAATGCATGTACACAATTTTAACTGTTCAACAATGAATCTGTTCCCCCTTTTGTACATTCGAGAATTTAATATCAACTTCCGAAGGCTAACTAAACATTAATTAACTAAGGCTAATTAAGCAATTCGCAGCAACAAACATGACAAATTATTAAAACAAAGTTCCTTGCCATATCTCCGTATAGTCAAATAGTAATTGCTGTGCTTTTTCCTGCTAATTATAGTGTTAATGATATATTAGTCTCTAATATGCTTAAGACTCCTCAAACCTAACGCAACAATTTATCGCGGAGACAAACATGTTTCTAGTTGAGCCCGACAGACGTTGTTCTGCTCCTATATCTCTCTTTCTCCTTCCCTCTCTCTCTTTCCCCGCCTCTCTTTCCCCGTCTTTCTTTCCCCGTCTCTCTTTCCCCGTCTCTCTTTCCCCGTCTCTCTTTTCCCGTCTCTCTTTCTCCGTCTCTCTCTGTGTTATTCACATTTAATAGCAGATTCTGCACATCCCTGAGCAGGTGCGTAATATGGAGAAACACCGTGTAGCAGGTGAAATACCGCAGTGTGAAATACCTACCGTGTGTAGCGGGTTGCCTAAAACGTTTAGTGCGACATTTTTTTAAAAATTGGGGTGGACCACCCTTATCACTAAGGGGTATAAAAATAGATAACAACCTATTCTCAGACCTATTGAATATACATATAAAAATTCATCAAAATCTGTCAAGCCGTTTCGGAGGAGTATGGTAACTAAAACTGTGACACGAGAATTTTATATATATATATATATATACTGGAGATGTGAGAGATCTAGAGATCTTTCAAAGAAATTACATTGATGTAATTTTTGCAAACACAAAATAATACCCCAAATTTAACTTAACGTCATATTAAAGAGTGCAATGAGCACTATCCGTTCGAAAAGTTTGAAGAAAAAATTTGGAACAATTTTTGAGAAAATTGTGTTTGAGTGTTTCTGAAAATGCGAAATTTTGATCTAGTTTTTACAGAAAACTGTTGAGTTCTCGAGAAAATTTACTAGACATTATTTAATGCAAATATACTCGTAAATACAATAATGTGAACAAATCGCCACTAATGTAAATATTACCACAAATGAACATTACTTCAAATACTTTGAAACAGTGAAAGCAATAGCATGTCTAAACAAAATATTGGTTGAACCAGGGTTTAGGGTGGCACGGTTCATTTGGTTCCTTTTGTGAATCACTTACTCTCGTGAATTGCCCGCCACGGTTCACTTACGGTTCACTTCAGAGGTGGCGATAAATATTAAGTGAATTATCTTCGGGTTGATAAGCTTTGATGGGTCAAAGCATAAATATACACGAAATGACCAATTTCATATTTTACGAAAAATTTCTTCTTCATCACGACACTTTTAAAACAACTTCACTTCACATTGAAAATTACACTTCACTACACTTGTTTTTATTGAATTAAACTTGTTTCTAAGCTGATTTCATTGCTGTTTGAACCCAAATATTAGTATAGAAATGTTTTTAGATTTTAAAAAGCCTTCTAGTAATGTCACTTTCAGTTGTTCCCATAACAACAAAAGTATTTACTGGCACTATTGAATGCGATTAGTAACTGTTTATATTAATTTTTTTTCATCGTTCAATTGCATTCAAAAGTGAGTTATTAGTATTTACTTCCTATTGGTTTTTATAAATTTTAGTTTGTATTATTTTTAAAAGTATGTTTTTCTGTTATAGAAATTACGCTGTTTCAACAAATTTTTCTTCGTTTTTGTTAGTTTTTCTTCAATTTCCTTCGTTATTTATCTTTCATTCTATTTAATAGTGAGTTATATTATTTGATATTGGTTTTATTTTATATATTTTTAAAAATACTTTTTTTGTTTCAGGTTCTTAAAATTCTACGTTTATATTATTATTCCATTACATCACGACTAAAGATGATACGAGTCGGCTGAATAGAAAATCTACTCCAGGTTGCAACCAGCTACCTAAGGAGCAGATCCGGTGACTATCAGTGCCTCTACAATACTTTACGCAAAATGTGGACTGTTCCAAATAAAGCAATTTCTTGCACTTTCCAGTCTTTTGAATTACCTGGGAGTTTAGACAAGTTCTTACTCAAATTTTGCGGAACAAATCCCAGAGCTCCGATAACTATCGGGACGACCTGTGCTTTTACGCCCCACATTCGGCTGATCTCGATTTCCAAACTCTTGTATTTAAGACGTTTCTCTGCCTCCTTGGTAACGACGTTTTGATCGCAAGGTACAGCAACATCCACAAGTAAACACGATTTGTTCTCCAAATCCCGGATAACTATATCCGGTTTGTTTGCCGCTATCGTGCGATCAGTTTGAATTTGTTGGTCGTACAATATCGTACACAATCCAACAGACGTCACCGGTTTTGGTGAGTGTTCGTACCACTTGGGGCATGTGTTTGGAACTTCGAGGGCGGTACAGATCTGCCAGTGGAGGTAGCTACACACCCTGTCATGTCTTTTCAGGTATTCCGTCTTTGCTAGGATTGGACAAGCTGAGACAATATGATCAATGGTTTCTACTTGCTCCAGGCAAATGCGGTATTTATCATCTTGGGAGATTTTGAGAACCGCTTTATCATAATGTCGTGTTCTCAAGGCCTGATCTTGGGCAGCTATTACAAGTGCTTCCGATTCTGGCTTCATTCTTCCCCTTTTAAGCCACATAAATGATTGATCTTTATTGATCTGCACCTTGTCCATTCTTTTTAGGTATTGTCCGTGGAGTGGTTTGTCTCTCCACGATTTCTTTAACATTTTTTGTGTTTCACACTTCATGTTTAGCAGCATCAGAAGTTCAGTGTCTGTGTTATTCGACGTGTCTTGCCTAGTTTTCTTCGCAATGCTTCTAGCTACACTAACAATGCCTCTGTTTCCCATTCTTGGGTCAGATTTCATGACCTGCATCATTAGAGGGTCATCTTGATGGCTGAGCACATACTTTCCCATCCCGACTATTGCGTTGTGCCAGGAGGCCTCAATTTGTCTGAGGCCTCTTCCTCCTTCCTTACGTGACACATAAAGTCTATGTATATCAGCTCGAGGGTGGGCAACATGATGCATTGTTAGCAGTTTTCTGGTTTTTCGATCCATGGTGCGAATTTCTTGCTCAGTCCAGTCCACTAGTCCAAAACTGCATTCGGCTACAGGTACCGCCAAACTACCTATTGCAGAAATTTTATTCCTGGAATTCAGAGCGGACTGCAGGACCAGTCTCACTCTCCTATAATACTCCCTACGAATTCTCTCTTTCATTCTGTCATTCGAGATGGTTTCACATTCTTCAATGCCCAATATATTATTATTATTATTATTATTATTATTATTATTATTATTATTATTGTTGTTGTTGTTGTTGTTGTTTTTATCTTTTTGTTTCGTAACTTAAAATAAATGTATAAAAATTCCAACAAATACGTGAGTTATATTTTTCCCATTTATATTCTGTGGCTTATAGAGCAATGTAATAAGTAGCATTTGCTTAACTAAATAGACGAGTGGCATAAGTAACACAAAATGAGTGGCTTAAGTAGTAAAGAATGTTCAAGTAGCACGCGCTTCTTAAATAGAATGTGTTTTCAAAGACATTTATTACGTTACCATGTTCAACGCGAATAGTAAACAAGGATTCGGTTCACTGAGTCGATTCCTCCCTAGTGAACCGGATCAGTGAACGAAAGGAACCGTGCCACCCTAAACCCTGGTTCTACCAAAATATTTTAACTACAAATAAAAAATTATAAATGCAAATTATAGTTTTATCATTCATTGTCAAATTTTACGTCAAATTGCAAATACTTACGAACTTCTTTGACATTCGGCACAAACAGCAAGCGAAGGATTTCAGTAATAAAATTATTCGAAAAATATACACGAAATAAACTCACAATATAAGTAATACACTACGATGACCCTAAATCCACAACACTAATATATATTTTGACTGATACACACACACATACTTATTTTTAATTCTAAATTCCAGTGATAAATCTTTATCATGTTCATTTTCTGAATCGAGAAATAAACACGCATTGTTTAATAACAACTTTCTTGTCATGGTAACCAATTCAATTTCAAAATCACTGTCCCTCTTTGATCGAATACAACAGGTGGAAAAAATCACATTTGCGGGAATCTTTACAACAATTCGAGAAAATTTTATAAAACAAAACCTTTAGAAAACTTTTCAATTGACGCGATGGTTTACTTTTCGTTTCAGTGCAATGCTTACTTTTCATTTTGTGTGTGATTAAACAACACCTACATTTTTCAGCATTATTTTGATTTTTGGGCCCCAAATATCGTGGCCGAAATCAAGCTTCTGGAATATGGGAGAGACTGAACTTTTTGTTATTGTTGAGACTTTCGGGGAAAAATTTTCAATAGTGTTTGAGAAAATTTCGTTCGAACATTTCAGAAAATTTGCCAATTTTGTTTCTTTATTATGGACCACTTATGGACATTTCGAAAACCATCATCGGAGATACTTTGAAGTTTATGTGTGAAGAAACGCACTAAGCAAGTAAACACATCTATAATGTAAATTTTGACGACGTGAGAGACAAATAAAAAAATTTACATTTTTGTAATTTTTGAAAAAACCAACGTGTAGATCAGTATGAAGTTTATGTTATCAGATAGAGTATATTGAGCATTATATTCGCCAAAAGTTTAAAGGAAAAATTTGGAGCCGTTTTTGAGAAAATCAATTTTTTTTAAATTGCACATTTTGCACGCAATATTGCACGAAAACTACTAAAATTTTGAAAAACATTTGCATGACCTTTATGAAACAACTGAATATGCAGAACAAATTTTATTTGAAGAAAAAATCTCTATCTTCAATTTTGTACTTGGGGAAAGACGCCGAAAAAAATTCAAACTTCCACAATTTTCGAAAATTTAAAGTTATCCGTGAAAATCGGACCTATGCCATGTTAATAAGGCATTTTACTCTATTCATACAAGAAATTTAAAGAAAAAATTTGGAGCCGTTTTTGAGAAAACTTTGAAAATCCCCGGGGGGTTTCATATAAAGTACCCCCAAATTTTGAAGAATCTTTTTCAAAATCTCAAAGCTTCGACTAGAATCAGATCGACCGGGAATATCTATTTTGGAAAAAATCGTACGTATGGTTTAGGCGCTAGCAGTGTTCACAGACGGACGGACAGACGGACGTTTTCCTTTCAATTGGATTTTCGGTATCAAGGACCTAGAAAACAGGGTTTCTGGCTACACTACGTGTTAGGGGATTTTTTTTCTTAATTTAGCAACTGGTTTTATCGACTTTTTCGTTTTCACGGCCCGGCAATTAATTTTTTTTCCGCCAAAAATTGGCCACGTACGATTTCTTCCAAAATGGATATTCCCCGGTCGATCTGATTCTAGTCGAAGCATTGAGATTTTGAAAAAGATTCTTCAAAATTTTGAGGTACCTATATGAAGCACCCCGGGGATTTTAAAAATTTTCTCAAAAACGGCTCCAAATTTTTCTTCAAATTTCTTCTATGAATAGAGTAAAATACACTTATTAACATGGCATAGGTCCGATTTTCACGAATAACTATGAATTTTTGAAAATTGTGAAAGTTTGAATTTTTTCGGCGTCTTTCTCCAACTACAAAATTGAAGATAGAGATTTATTCTTCAAATAAAGTTTGTTTGCATATTGAGTTCTTTCATAAAGGTCGAGTAAATGTTTTTCAAAATTTTAGTAAGTTTTCGTGCAATATTGCGTGCAAAATGTGCAATTTAAAAAAAATACAAAACCAAGATTTTCTCAAAAACGGCTCCTAATTTTTTTTGAACTTTTGGTAGGAATAGTGGTAATAAATGACATAAAAGCCATATTGCTCTATAGGTTGGTTTTTTCAAAAATTACAAAAATGTAAATTTTTTCACTTGTTTCTCACGTCGATAATATTTACATTAGCGGCGATTTTTTTACATTATTATATTTAGGAGTACATATGCTTTAAATAATGTCAAGTAAAGTTTCTCGGAAACACAACCGTTTTCTGTGAAAAGTAGCTCAAAATTTCGCATTTTCAGAAACGCTCAAACGCCATTTTCTCATATATGGCTGCAAATATTTTCTTCAAACTTTTGTAACGGATAGTGCTAATTACTCTCTTTAGGATAGCGTAAAGTTTATTTTGAGTTTTTTTTTGTCTTTTCAAAAATTACATAATTGTAATTTTTTTGAAAGATCTCTCACATCTTTAATATGCACATTACCAGCAATTTATAAACATTATTATAATTGTGAGTGTAAGTCCTTCAAATAACTTCAAATAAAGTATTTTGAAAACTCAAACCTTTTTTTGCGAAAATGAGCTTAAAATTTCGCATTTTTAGTAGCGCTAAAACGCCATTTTCTTTAAAACGGCACATAATGTTTAAAAGAAAATTGCCATTTATGACTAGGTTTTTGTGTTCTTTAATATTCTAAAATTAACGTTTCAGTTCTACCAATAGGAAACCGAAAAATTAAGAAAATGACAATGGTATATTATGAATTAGTTTATAATATTATCCTTTTTTGCACGAATCGAACGACGTTAGGAGTGTGTTCGGTAATATCTTCTTATGAGTGCAAAAAAGTAACATTATAAGCGAGTTGCTTACATTTTTTTTTATAACAGTATTATGATTTAAGGAAGCGAAATTAATTTGGATGTTAAGTTTTAATGCGTAGTTTATTTTTTGAATTCATGTTATGACGTCATGAATGCTACCAAAGCAACTAATAAGTCAGGAACTTCCAATAATTTGTGCAAGGGTTTCCGGAATCAGAGAATATTGTGAGTACTGTGAGTTTCTCGTTTATTTCATTCAATAATTAATTATAGTTATTTAGTTTGTTTCTTTCGTGCATTTTCTGGAATTACATGTAGGCTGTTGGATGTAAGTTTTTTATATAACAGTCATTAATAATTTTAAAGTTCATTATAAATATTTCAACAGATGGGTTTCATTGTAATATTTTCAATTTTATTTCTTCTAGTAATTTTAATAAGAAAGATGACATTGTTTGCAGGTGGAAAAGTTTTCTCTCACGGTTAAAATGCACATTTCCAGCCATTTGTAAACACTATTGAATTTGTGAGTATAAGTGCTTTGAATGACTTCAAATGAACTTTTTCGAAAACTCAAAACTTTTCCGTAAAAAAGAGCTTCAAATTTCGCATTATCAGTGGCGCTTGAACGCCATTTTCTTGAAACGGCTCCAAATTTTTCAACGAAAATTGCCATTTAGGGCAAGGTTTAATTGTTTTTTTATATTCTTAAAATAATAGTTTGTTCTACTATTGGAAAACCGACAACTTAAGAAAATGTCGAAAAAATGTAGTTTGGGCGGCGATAGATGACAGCTGTCAAGAGTATTGGCAAGTCCGAAAAGCTAGCCGAGACCAAACGCAACAGAAAACTAATACGGGAAAGTCTGTGCCATTCTGTAGCACCACTAGTTATTTATATATTGCTCATTATGAGCGGGTTTCATACAAATAAGAATATCTTCCAAACGTTTTTTCTTGTTCATTTCAGTTTTAAGAGAAAATTCAAGAAAATTAAAAAAACTGGTAATTCATCGCATCTTTTACTGCTAAATATTATAATTTCACTCAGTTCTACGCACTGTTCGGTGTATTCCTGCGGCAGCTAATGCCTAAATATCATATAACAAGTGAAAGAGTAGAAATGTGTCCGAGAAAACTTGCTCGCCGACCGACTCGAGCGAGGAACTTTTTCGCCTCCGCAGTGGCGAACGAGAAAACTCAAGTGTGTGGGGGTCCATAAAAGTCCCTTGTTTCGATTTTCCACATTTCTCGTCGCACATTTCTGGAAACACATTGCTAGGTGTAGTCTGTTGCGGGCCTTAGGTAGTTAGCATCTCGAAGAATTAATATAAGCAATTTGGAGGATATCTATCGTTTCAAATTGGAGAATTTTGCAAAATAATTATAACGGTGAGAAGTAAAGAATTAGCTTATACGCCACTAGTGCGACCCGTGTTAGAATATGGCGCGGTATGTTGGGACCCGTACAGAATATCGCAGCAAGGTAATCTAGAAAGGCTCCAGCGCAGAGCATCAAAATTCACTTTCAGGGGTACAAAAAATAGAGGTGCATGGGAGTCACTCGAAAAAAGGCGGATTAATTTGCGACTCTATGCTATGTACAAAGCATACAAAGGTTATCCTGCTTGGGGTGAAATTAGTCGTCGTATATTTTCATTCACAAACAGAACTTTTAGAGACTGGAACAGTTTGCCTGCGACAATCGTTGAACCCTTTCCTCAGAGCTTGAGAAAGTTTAAAAATAAATTAGTTTCCTAGCTATTTATCTATATTTCAGGTCATTGTATTATTGTTAAGTCTCTACTGTTAAATAAGTAGAATTTCCTATTAAGTAATTTGTCTAATTGTTATTATTAGTAGTGGTTGTATTATTATTATTATTATTATTATTATTAGTATTCCTCTAAATCACTTTAAGATGTTATGTGTCGGCTGAATATAAAATCTACTCCAGGTTGCAACCAGCTACCTAAGGAGCAGATCCGGTGACTATCAGTGCCTCTACAATACTTTGCGCAAAATGTGGGCTGTTCCAAATAAAGCTATTTCTTGCACTTCCCAGTCTTTTGGATTACCTGGGAGTTTAGACAAGTTCTTACACAAATTTTGCGGAACAAATCCCAGAGCTCCGATAACTATCGGGACGACCTGTGCTTTTACGCCCCACATTCGGCTGATCTCGATTTCCAAACTCTTGTATTTAAGTCGTTTCTCTGCCTCCTTGGTAACGACGTTTTGATCGCAAGGTACAGCAACATCCACAAGTAAACACGATTTGTTCTCCAAATCCCGGATGACTATATCCGGTTTGTTTGCTGCTATCGTGCGATCAGTTTGAATTTGTTGGTCGAACAATATCCTACACAATCCAACAGACGTCACCGGTTTTGGTGAGTGTTCGTACCACTTGGGGCATGTGTTTGGAACTTCGAGGGCGGTACAGATCTGCCAGTGGAGGTAGCTACACACCCTGTCATGTCTTTTCAGGTATTCCGTCTTTGCTAGGATTGGACAAGCTGAGACAATATGATCAATGGTTTCTACTTGCTCCAGGCAAATGCGGCATTTATCATCTTGGGAGATTTTGAGAACCGCTTTATCATAATGTCGTGTTCTCAAGGCCTGATCTTGGGCAGCTATTACAAGTGCTTCCGATTCTGGCTTCATTCTTCCCCTTTTAAGCCACATAAATGATTGATCTTTATTGATCTGCACCTTGTCCATTCTTTTTAGGTATTGTCCGTGGAGTGGTTTGTCTCTCCACGATTTCTTTAACATTTTTTGTGTTTCACACTTCATGTTTAGCAGAATCAGAAGTTCAGTGTCTGTGTTATTCGACGTGTCTTGCCTAGTTTTCTTCGCAATGCTTCTTGCTACACTAACAATACCTCTGTTTCCCATTCCTCGGTCAGATTTCATGACCTGCCTCATTAGAGGGTCATCTTGATGGCTGACTACATACTTCCCCAACCCGACTATTGCGTTGTGCCAGGAGGCCTCAATTTGTCTGAGGCCTCTTCCTCCTTCCTTACGTGACACATAAAGTCTATGTACATCTGCTCGAGGGTGGGAAACATGATGCATTGTTAGCAGTTTTCTGGTTTTTCGATCCATTGTGCGAATTTCTTGCTCAGTCCAGTCCACTAGTCCAAAACTGTATTCGGCTACAGGTACTGCCAAACTACCTATTGCAGATATTTTATTCCTGGAATTCAGAGCGGACTGCAGGACCAGTCTCACTCTCCTATAATACTCCCTACAAATTCTCTCTTTCATTGTGTCGTTCGAGATGGTTTCACATTCTTCAATGCCCAGATACTTGTAAGTTTTACCTGGCTCAAGATCTTGAATCACAGTGTGCTGTGTCAATTTCAATGTTCTCAGACGTTGTCAGTTTCCCTCTTTTCAAATTGATTTTTGCACACTTGTCAAGACCAAACTTCATGCAGATGTCATTGCTAAAGTCATTCACGACAGACATCATTTGGGAGAGAATCGCTTCATTCTTAGCAAACACTTTCAGATCATCCATGTAAAACAAATGTGTTACTGGCCTTTCATCACCATGGAGCTGATAACCAAAGTCAGCTTGTGACAACTGTCTAGATAGTGGGATCAAATTAATGCAAAACAGCAGAGGGGATAGTTAATCTCCTTGAAAATACCCCTGTTAATCTGAATACTTCTGTTTTCTACTGCTTCCTTTCCGCTGTGTATTAGTAACCTGGTACTCCACGACTTCATACTAGCCTCGCAAAATTCAATAAGTCTAGGATGAAATCGATAGATCTCCAGAGTCTATTTATTATTATTACTATTATTATTATTATTATTATTATTATTATTATTATTATTTTATTTATATTCGTGTAGTGCAGTGCAGTGCAGTGCAGTGAAGTGAAGTGGAGTAAAATGAATTGGAGTAAGGTTTGCGCTGTGAAATTATGTACTATTATTCTTATTGTTTTTTCCCCTAAATTAACTACTCTCTTGTAATTTAAATACTCTGCTACCAAGTAACGATACTTAATTGCAGAATTAATAATAAATCTAATCTAATCTAAAAATCCCTAAATCAGCCCAAAGGCAGACGTTCACGCACTTAAGTATCACGAAGGTAACGCGCAACTCGGTAACACCGCGCGCGTAGCACGCTTCATTCAAAACGAGTGACGAATCCTTATATGAGTTCTTACTTTCCTCTGGATCTTCTGAGCGCAATTAAAAGATTGGAACTGGAAAAAATTGCTTTTAATATTAACCAGATATTCAGCGAAATTTGATGGATATTATGATTTGTGCGATCTGAATGAAAAACTCGATTCAATTAATATTCCAAATGAAGCACATTGATCTCATTACTCTTCTATGAGCATGATCCATGTTTCTTTTCCGACTATTTTTGCGAGTATTGTGTTCGCGAAAGTAGCAACATTCTTTGTGTCTTGCTTATAATGCTTCCTCGCTCAACTGGCCTATAGGAAGCGAAAGTGTTTCCATAACGTCATCCCCATGAATTAATATTTTGTGAACACTGCTGGCATTTTGAACCATGCATAACGTTCCACCAAAATTTCCGCTGTTTCGTGAGCGTACTTTTTAAACTCTTTAGTGTTTAACTCTTTACCGCAAGACATGGCTTGTAAAATCACCGAAAACCGTGATATTAACGTTTCATTAACCCCAGTAATTTCTGGCGCTTTTTTCTGGTCCTTGAAAAATCGCCTAGTTGTGTTTCCATCATTTGTAATCCCGGTATCCTGTTTCACAATATCCACCAGTAAACCAGTTTCCTGTCGAAATTTTGAAATAATTTGATTTTCCCTTTCTTCAAATACAGCTTTGTTTTCATGCCCACGAACTTGCCGAGTTTTAAAACTTAATCTAGACGATATATGCAATATGCATTCAAAAAATCGAGTATGTGTATGTAATATGGAGAATCCATATAAACATTTGCTTGTGTTGCAAGGCTTTTGCAAAACAGCGCTTATATCTTTCACCTCGCTACTGTCGCATGGCAGATATAGCAACTCTGGGTAAATGTATTTCCTGCTAGTGTAATTTCCATTAGTTGTAATGCAAGTTGGCTTCAGTGCTGATATTTGTCTTTCTATGTATTCATTCTCCTGAGCAATGACATCATGAGTTTCTTTCACAAACTGAAATTTAATTGGCATGCAAAATCTTGTAGAAGAACAGCGAGGATTTTGCCGCACTATTTGTTAGACATTCTCAGTTTTTGCTGTAATTTTTAAAGGAACAATTGATGTTAACAACAAATCAGGGTAAATCAGAAGTTGACGGTGCCCGTTTCTTTCACACGAAAAATTTCGTTCACCAGAAAGGATTCGGTTCTTAACAATGTGAACAGATGAAAGTGTGATGCGAATCAGTGTTAATTTGCACTCGACATTGAGATATTCATTTTACACAAAACTCACATATATTACTACAATTCAATAGTAATACTATTACTACCTTACTACTTTTAAAAGTGCTCTATTGAGTTCTGCTGCCTAAGTAATTTTATTGCCAACGCAATTTTATAACCAACGCATTTTGACACCAAGTGGTCCAAAATGCTGTGTTCGCGAGGGCCTTCCGTCCCTCGTTTCGATACCTGTTTGGCGGCTCCGCTCTCGCTCCGGCGCTCACGTCGTTTTATGAACCTCCCTCACTTTCAAGAGAATGTATTTTGAAGAGAAATAGTATTGTTCTGACCTGCCCTTCTTCTAGCAGTTCTCTACTTAAGCGTGTAGTAATGTTCATGGTGTTAACGCAATAAATATAATTATTTAAAATAAATTATATTTCACAAACCCATGCTACTTTTAAGCTTTTGTTATTGGTGGGCTATCGCCCCCCAAACCCCTCATTTTAATGCTAATAAATCAACCCATCCTCGTACTTTTAAACAAATTATACTTAATATATTACTGATATCAGTATTTTCATACAAAAGAGGAAAAATCTATTTCAAAAACACACGCTGCTTTTAAGCTTTTTTTCTTCCTTGCAATAATTTTTCAATAGTAATCAATCCATTTTGTAGAAGTTATTATTTGTATTTTACTTTTGTAACATTTTTTTCTTATATTTTTAATCGTTTTCCATCCTTGGGTTGACCTATTATATCCTACTGTACTATCTATATTCCTACACAATCTCTCCCAGTGTTCATGTTTTTTAATTTTTACTAATTCTTTAATTTCTTTTCTTTTTTCTACATATTCCTTTCGTGTTTGGGCATTACTATTTGAAATCCACGACAGATACAATGTTTTCTTTTCCTTAATCAAGCTTTCTAAATTTTCACTGAATTTCTCAACGAACTTCTTTTTTTCTTGTTCCACTCCTAGGGCTTCCTTAGCTGTTTCAAAAACAACATCTTTTAGGTGATAATACATTTCTTCGGGACTTTTATCTTCGGAGTTTCCTAGTTTGAGGCTAATTCTGTTTTGGTAGAGCATTTCAACGCTGTATTGTTTTAAAAGGTCTGTTTTAAAATTTATGTAATTTTTTCAATTAAAATATCGGTATCTTTTTCAATAGTCCTTCGTTTACTTTTAAAAGGAAATACATGTTTGCTCACTACCATATGATGATCAGTTTCACACTCTGGTTGGCGGTATACTCTCACATCATTCAGTTTTACTCTTCTTTCTTTCTTTCTTTCTTTACTAAATAGATTACTGATTGAATATTTCTTGCTGGATCAATTCTGGTATATTTGTGGATGTTTTTATGACTGAAAATGGTATTTCCTACACAAAGCACATGCTCCTTACAAAGTTTTATTAATCTTTTCCCATTGTCATTAACAGTTTCCTCTCCAAACTGACCTACTACTTCGCGTTCTCTGTTACCTACTCTGTTATTAAAATTTTGATGCGGAATACTTGCTATAATTTCACTGAGATCTTGAAAAAACTTATTTTTTTCATCCACAAGTGCATTGTTGTTTACCGCATATATCCCTAAAATAGTTAACTGATGACGAAAAATGTTCATGTCTATTTTAAGTACCCTGTCATTAAAATGCTCTATTTGTTTAATGACTTTTGTCCATTTACGTTTAATAAGGAAAGAGACTCCACTTCTGGCTCTAAAATCTTTGGGAACACCATTCCAAACGTGAAGATATTCATTCAAAACTTCTTCCCCTGTCCCTTTTTTCTTCGTTTCCGAATAATAATGTCCAGATTCTCTGGACGATCTCTTCTCTGAGATGATCTCCCTCTATTTTGTTACCAGGCCTTGTATATTCCAAGTACCAATGTTCATTGTCCGTTTTCGTAGCCTTTGTCGTAAATTTGATTTTGGTCCGGTCCGAGGCATATTTAAATCGCTTTGAACAAACTTTTTTTGCGGAGCCGGGGTGTTATACCTGCGTCCAACCCCCATGCCCAATCCTGGAGGCAGATGATTTTTGTCAGGGTTTTCATCTCTTAAGGTTGGTTTCACCACACCTACGGAGACCCCCTCCCCCTTGGTTTTCTGTCAGGGTTTTCCTTCCCTTAGCTCCGAGTTCCCGTTTTGAGGCGCCGGAAACTTGCATTTCGACCCACCCTCTTCGTTACTCTGCAGGTTCTCACCACGCAGCGCATCCAGGGCCACCACGAGGAGGTTTGGGAAGGGACTTGAAGACTCAGCCTTGCTACAAAGGCTCCCCATTACAGGGGGGGCTTTTCCTGGCATTTAATAGTATATACCTATGAGCCTGAGCCTCAGCATACCCCACCAGGACCCAAAGTCACCTATTTGGACCCCTACATTTATTTAAATTTCATCAACATCAAAACTTTCTTCAACAAATACACCCTCAATCTAAACAATTATGGTCTACAATTAAATGACTTTATAATGACAAAACTCTCGTTCCTGCCCTACAAGACTCTTCCTCCACTGCCCTAAATGATCCTGAGAAACTTAAATTACTAGGCTCTCACTTCCAATCTTCTTTTATTGCTAATCCAATACATAATACCCAACTTCACAATCATATAACCCACTTCCTTTCCCTTCCTAATTATAACGTTCCACAACTTATTCCTTTTATATTCCCCATTGAAGTTCATAATATTATAAAAAAAACTCAAAATTTGCAAATCAACTGGATTTGATCTAATTACTAACAAATCACTCAAATCTTTAGGTTATAAATCCATTGCTGCATTTACTAATATTTTAAATTCGTCTCTTCGTTTTCACTATTTTCCTAATATTTGGAAATTACCTATAATTATCCCTATTTGTAAATCAAAGAAAGACTCAAGATTTCCTTCTAATTATCTGCCTATTAGTTTACTTTCTACTTCAGCAAAAATTTACGAAACTATATTACTTCACAGACTTTATACATTCATTTCTGAAAATAACATTATTCAACCTTCATAATTTGGATAAACATTCTACTCTTCATCAGCTAGTGCGTATTACTGAACACATAGAAAATTCTTTTCATTTAAAACAACACTCACAATCTTTTTAGATATAGAAAAGGCATTCGATCAAGTTTGGCATGATAGTTTAATATATAAACTTCATCTTCTAGGTATTCCTATTTATCATATAACTGTTATTCAAAATTTCCTATCTAACAGAACTTTCATTATTAAATATAATAATTCCTTCTCTCAAAAATTTAACATATCTGCCGGGGTTCCTCAAGGTTCTTGTCTTTCTCCTCTGCTATTCAGTATTTATCTATCCGACATTCCAAAATTCGCTTCTTCTAAATTAGCGCTTTTTGCAGATGATACAGCACTTATTAATTCACATACTAATATTCTTCTAGCTAGAAATAAACTTCAAATAGATCTTAATCGTTATTCGGTGTGGGCCAACAATTGGAGAATCAAAATAAACATGGATAAATGCCAAGCCAAAATATTTACGTTATGTAAGCCAATAACTCCTCCTCCCCTTCTAATTCGTAACACTCATATTCTTTGGCTTTGTTCCTCTTCAACTATTAAATATTTAGGTCTCCATTTAGACACTAAACTTCTTCTTCTTACTTTTATTTTAGGCTAGAGCCTCTTTCTTTACAAAGGATACTTAATTAAAATTTTAAAATACCTGATACATTACATTTATGCAGTTATATTTATTAATTGACACTATATTCATGCTGTCTTGTTTCACAAAATGTCTTTCCACTTAGTTCTTGGGCGTCCTAGTCTTCTCCTTCCTTCCGGTCTTCTATCTCTAGTCACTTTCACCAGTTTGTCTTCTTCCATTCTGTCTATATGGTCATTCCATTTCTTTCTTCTTTCTCGAACCCAGTCTGAGATTATATCTATTTGGCAAGTTTGTCTTATATTAATATTAGGTTCTTTATCCCTTAGCGTTTTATTTGTAATTTTTCTCAACACCCGCATTTCGGACACTTTCATCATTTGGCATATTTTTTTTTAGTTTGCTCTAGTTTCAGCTGCATATGACAATACTGGTCTAATTACTGCCTTATATATTCTAATTTTAGTGTCTTTTCTTAGATATTGATTTTGTCATATCGAGTGGTTGAGACAGCCTGCTATTCTATTTGTTTTTATGCTTTGTTCCTTAGCCTCTTTTATAGATCTGCCATCACTAGTTATTGTAACGCCTAGATATTGTATTTCCATCACTTGCTCTATTAGGTATTCGTTTATAGCTAGTTTGCATCTCAATGGCTCTTTCGAAACAGGAGGATTGAAACAGGAGGCGTTGTAAATCATCTTCGCTTTTGGCAATTAAGACTGTATCGTCTGCATAACAGATTGAGTTTATGTTATAAGAGCCGAAGTAATATCCTTTTTTGTTCGAAAGATTGTTTAGGATGTGTTTCATTACCAGGTTGAAGAGTATTGGGCTGAGGGAGTCTCCTTGTCTTATTGCTTGACCTGTTGTTATGGCTTGGGATATTTGTTCGTTATGTTTTACTTTCATTCTGGTGTTCATATATATATTTGCTATGAGTTTAATAAGGTTGCAGGGGATATTTTCTTTCTTTAATAATCTTGCTATATCTACAAGGCGTACGCTGTCAAATGCTTTCTGTATGTCTACGAAACACATATATGCAGATTTGTCGAATTCCAGAGATTTCTCAACAATTTGTCGTATAATGAAGATCGCATCATTACATGATCTTCCTCTTCTGAATCCTTGCTGTTCTTCTTTCCATTCTATTAAGTTTTCTATTACTTGTGTGATAGTTTTTGTTGTTAGTTTAAGCGTTGTGTTCAGAAGGTTAATTCCTCTATAATTGTTTGGGTCTAGCTTGTCCCTTTTTTAAAAAGAGGGATTAGAATACTCGTTTTCCATTCCTCTGGTATTTTACTCTGCCTATACATGTTTTGTATCAGTTTTACTAATTCTTTATGTAATGATTGCCCCCCGTATTTTAATAGTTTGTTAATATGCCATCCTCTGCGGGTGATTTCCTATTTTTACTTTCCCGTATACGTACGTATACACGGAGTGATATACGTAGTATAGGGAAAGTTATGTAATGCTGCACGAAAAAATGGCCAATTTTCGGCGGAAAAATATTAATTGCCGGGCAGTGAAAACGAATAAGTGGATAAAACCAGTTGCTAAATTAAGAAAAAAAATCCTCTATCTCGTGGTGTGGTCAAAATCCATGATTTGTTGCTTCTTTATACTTAAAAATCGATTGACGGCATTCCGTCCGTCTGTCCGTCTGTGGTCAACGCTAGCGCCTAAACCGTTCGGTCGATTTTCTTCAAAATTGATATTCCCCAGTCGATCTGATTCTAGTCGAAGCTTTGTGATTTTGAAAAAGATTCTTTAAAATTTGGGGGTACTTTATATGAAGCCCCCGGGGATTTTCAACATTTTCTCAAAAACGGCTCCAAATTTTTTCTTTAAATTTCTTGTATGAATAGAGGAAAATACACTTTTTAACATGGCATAGGTCCGATTTTCACGTACAGCTCTGAATTTTCGAAAATTGTGAAAGTTTGAATTTTTTTCGGCGTCTTTCTCCAACTACAAAATTGAAGATAGAGATTTTTTCTTCAAATAAAATTTGTTCTGCATATTGAGTTCTTTAATAAAGGTCATCTAAATGTTTTTTACAATTTTGGTAGTTTTCGTGCAATATTGCGTGCAATATGTGCAATTTTAAAAATTACAAAAACAAGATTTTCTCAAAAACGGCTCCAAATTTTTTCTTTAAACTTTTGGTAGGGATAGTGGTAAATGTACTCTATCAATGACATAAAAGCCATTTTGGTCTATCGGTTGTTTTTTCAAAAATTACAAAAATGTAAATTTGTTTACTTGTCTCTCACGTCGTCAATATTTACATTATCGGCGATTTTTTTACATTATTATATTTACGAGTATATATGCTTTAAATAATGTCAAGTAAAGTTTCTCGAAAACACTACTGTTTTCTATGAAAAGTAGCTCAAATTTCGGCATTTTCAGAAATGCTCAAACGTCATTTTCTCGTATATGGCTGCAATTTTTTTCTTGAAACTTTTGTAACGGATAATGCTAGTTACACTCATTAGTATAGCGTGAAGTTTATTTTGAGTTATTTTTTTGTTTTTTTTAAAAATTATATAAATGTAAATTTTTTGAAAGATCTCTCACATCTTTAATATGCACATTATCGGCAATTTGTAAAGATGTTTATATTTGTGAGTGTAAGTGCTTCAAATAACTTCAAATAAAGTATTTTGAAAACTCAAAAATTTTCTGTGAAAATGAGCTTCAAATTTCGCATTTTTAGTAGCGCTAAAACGCCATTTTCTCTTAAACGGCACATAATTTTTAAAAGAAAATTGCCATTTACGGCTAGGTTTTTGTGTTCTTTAATATTCTAAAATTAATGTTTCTGTTCTACCAATAGGAAACCGAAAAAATTAAGAAAATGACAAAAAAAATGTACTTTTGGCGATGATAGATGGTAGCTGGCAAGAAAGAGTATGTGGCAATTCCGAATATTGACAAATAAATAAATAAAATAAATACGGTCATGCTTAATTTTTTCAAAATACGAGTAGTTTTTCTTTAATTTTGTGACAAACGTAATAGGCCGCTGTAAATTTACTGCGCTTCGGACAGCTGGATGCTTCGTAAATTAGAATGTGCAATTTTGTATATTATTTCTTTCTTCGTTTCTTACATTCGAACTTTGTTATAGACTTACACATTAATATTTTAGAAATTGTTTATTTTGAAATATTTGAAATAAGTAAAAAGAATTAATAGCTCTCAGAATAGCGACAATGCAGGGTCTGCAACAATGGAATTCACTTTGCGCTCGCGAATATCTGTGAATTCGTGTCATTGTTGTGACCTAATGGAGCTGTATGAAAAGGAGTTATAATTGTCTAATTTATGTTGATATTTGCAGGCAAATATTTAGTTTTGCACCAAATGCTGTACCATTTGTAGTGAGTAGAGAATTTGTTGCATGGTTTTAAAATACTCTCCCCTAATCATGGCCCAATGGAAGGCATTTCTATATTTCCAGGGTATCAGGCTTCTTTTTCCAATACAGGGTTACAAAACTTTTGCATTCTATTTTTGTGAAGTTGTAGAATTCACATAGTTCTGACAACACTGCAATGGAAATAGTGAGTTCCAAGCAAAGATGTTAGTAGCGCATAAAGTGCAATAGTACAGTACTACTTAGCTGTTTCCTCTAATACGGGAAAGTAAGTGCTGTTGTAGCACCACTAGTTTTTTTATGCCAGGGATAACGTCATTTCCAATTCTTGCGTTAAAGTCGCCTGCTATTATAGTTGTCTCTGGATTTGTCTGGTGTATAACTTCTTGTAGGTTCTCGTAGAACGTTTGTCTTTCGTGTGTAGGCTTGTTATTTTCAGGGGCATAGACTGAGATTATGTTTATTGGTTTTGTTTTAGATCTTAATTTCATTGTTACAATTCTTTCTGATATGTGCTTGTAGTCTATTATCTTGTCGAGATGTTTATTGTTTATTATGATTGCTGCTCCTTCCTTTGCTCTTGAGAATTTTTGTGCTCCACTATAGATAAGTGTGTTTTGTCTTTTTTTGAAGAATTAGACAAATATATAAGACTAAGAAACATGGAAAAGAAGAGAAAATAAATAAAATTATGGAGGATGAAATTTATCTTTCGGAAATCTGGAATGAATTCTACGAGGAAAGGGATAAGTTTTAAGGGATAAGTGTGTTTAATTGTGTTATGTCTCTACCTTTTTTCGTTTCTGAAAGGCAGCATAGATCTACGTTGTGTCTATCTAATTCCATTAGAATTTCCTGATAACTTGTGTTCCATGATCTAATATTCCATGTTCCCAGTCTCAGTATGTTTCCTGTTTTCCATTTCGATGTCTTGTTCGTGCCATGTTCGTTATTAATCGTATTCCGAGGCTTATCCTTTGTTCTATGAGCATTTCTATCCTTTTTACCCCGGGCAGGTCGCTGGCCTCACCCGGGAACCCTCCTCCTTTATCCGGGCTTGGGACCGGCAACGGCATTGCTGAGCTACTCGATCTACCCAGCAATAACCGCAGGCGGAGTTAACACTAAACTGAACTGGAAAATTCATATTAAAAATGTTATACAAAATACTACCATTAAAATACGTAAACTATATTCTCTCATAAATAATAACTCAACTCTCCTTTTAAAACTGCTAAATTAATATACACTTCAATTATTAGACTTACTTTAACATATGCTTGTCCAATATGGTCAAATGCAGCAAAATCAAATATACAAAAACTTCAAAATCAAATATACAAAAAAACAAATTCTTTAGAAAAATTCTACATGTACCTTGGTTTGTTCCCAATACACAAATTCACAATGAACTAAATCTCCCTACAATCCATGATTTGATTAAAAATTATAGTCTCAATTTTTTTAATATTCTTCCTTCATTATACCATGCACAATTTTTTAATCTTGGTAAAACTTATCCCTTTCCTCATAGAATTCATTCCAGATTTCCGAAAGATAAATTTCATCCTCCATAATTTTATTTATTTTCTCTTCTTTTCCATGTTTCTTAGTCTTATATATTTGTCTAATTCTTCAAAAAATGCATTCATAAATCCTCTTAAAGAGATAACTGTTAGTGTCCAAAACGACTGTCCATATATTGTAAATTTCAATGCCCTGAAAGACAATTTGTCGAACAGGAAGTAATAAATTTTAAAAAAATCGATTATTGTCGGCATTTAATGCATTGGTTATGATGTTCAGGGAATTTGTTTTCATTTGATATTAGATTTATTGATTTAAAATGTATCCTTGATAAATTATTTGTGTAAATATTATTAAGTTGGCTGTCCGGGTGACGCCGCGTCCATGGCAAAGGTGCCGACGTTTCGGTCGCCATTCTGCGACCTTCCTCAGGGCGTAATGCTATACGCCCGTAATGCTATACGCCCTGAGGAAGGTCGCAGAATGGCGACCGAAACGTCGGCACCTTTGCCATGGACGCGGCGTCACCCGGACAGCCAACTTAATATTGACTCCGGCCGCGGAAGCCTACGCTCTTATTTGTGTAAAGTTGGCAGTTCTGGAAGGAAATCCCTTTTTTCGATAGATAAATATTTCGCTTGCAGAAGAAAATTTATAGGATCGTGGGGTGCGAAGCCGCCTGTACAGGATACGGTGCTTATCTGCATTGTAGGATACTGCTACGCAACAATAAAACACGAAAATTTTAATCTTAAAGCCACCATCAATGGCGTGAGGATTTATTGCTAGGGAATGTTCGCCTCTTCCGAATAACATCATTATCAACATATACAATTAAATATCTTTAAACACAATAAACACTTAACATAAAACAAAATATTATCTCACACATACACACTTAACATTCCAACATCCATTCACACTGCGCGCGTTTACTCTTAAGTATTGTTCTTTTGTAATTATCATTACTTTAAATTGGTATCAACTACTTTTATGGTTCTTAAAAAAAACTTGGCCTTGACATAAAACTGTGCCGCCAGTCAATCGAATGCAAAAAACATCACACTTTCCTTTCGAAGTTCATCTCATACGTTCGAGCCCCGACGCGCACCATCTAACATTACGGAGAACTGACATGCTGTCTGCCGAAGCTGTCTACCGTCTGATCAGCACCCTCTCCACACTGTGGAGAGGGTGCTGGTCTGATCCCCTGCACTCGCCAGGAAAACATATGAAACAACGCATGTCTCCAGTAATGTTCTACGACGAAAACTGCGTTATTGATCTTATTCAGTTATGTATTCACTTACGGCTTTTAAACGAATGATCGGCGAAATTCATTTAAGTGTCCCGCCTTCTTAAAATCTTCGAAACTGTCTTTATTTAATTGTTTTACTGTGATTTGCCCTCTTACTTACACGGTTCATGGTTCATACCATTCACTTGCCTATGGGGCAGGCAAGTTGAATTTTTTTCCGACGACACTGCGCTCTAGCGGCAGCAATCCGCAATAATCCGGTGATCAAAGTAGAAGGAAGTATTGTCACGTGTATAATGAAAATAGGTATATCGCACAGGATTCTCGAATTATACATATTATCAATATATATTATATTAGACATAATGCTAATAACTATTACTTGCAGTTTTCAACCTGTTGATGTCGGAATATTCCAACAGAAAAGTTTAAATAAATGGCAGAAACTAGTATAAAGTTTTCAAGTATATAGTGTAAAGGAAGTCCATGATGGGAATAAGACGGGTCTTATAATTTCTTTTAAGCAGCCATAGTTAGCCTGCAGTCCTCATGGGATAATTAAGAATGGTCCAGGATTTGAATTGTTGGAAACAAAGTGCCCTTACCAGTGGTGTATCTAGAGGGGGGCAAGGGGGCAGCGCGCCCCGGGTGACACCAATTAAAATATTTTATAGTTGGAATTATACTTGGAATTTAAATCATTCACTTACAAATTTTATATATTAATCAAGACTATCTGATTTGGATCGATTGTCAATAGAAAATGACATTGCAATAAGATAGATTTAAATTATAAATATGTTTGCTGCCCTAAAATCTCGTAAACAGGTTTTATAAATAACATTTGTTGATAAATTATATTTAATTGTAATCAATTTATTTAAAAATTATGTTGCAATTATTCTTAATTTCATAGAATTTTTAATATACTATAAATAACTATTATGTGCAAATATATTTGTATTTTTAATAAAATAATGTACAATCTATGCAGCAATTAATATTTTTATACTTAATTTATTGGGGGGGGGACACCATTAGCTTTGCCCCTGGTGACACCAGCTGAAGCTACGCCGCTGGCCCTTACTCATGTAAACATGGTGCAGTAGTGGACACGGAAGAAAAAAATTGTATCTTTTCCACATTTGGAATTTAATGAAAACGGTGATTTCAAGATAAAAGTTTCTCATGCTCATTATACTCGGCTTCAAGTATCTATGCACATACCTTCAATACACATTTGTCATTTTTTGGTCTATTCATCAGTCGATTAAGTTCATATTCTTTTTCATTGGGATGAAGAATTTTAATCATCTATTATTCCCAAAATTGAAAATTTCTATTTTACTTGTTTTATACCAGCTCTTGAAGCTAAATTATGGATCTCAAAAATCGTTGTACCAGCCTAATTTAAGGACCATTTTGTTTGAACGAAGTTTACATGATATCTATATAGGAGTGTTTTCTTTAGATTACACATTTTTTACAATGTTATCACCTAAACCTAATAAATTTAATTAAATTATTATGACGCAGAGGCGGTTCTTTGTTATTTGCTAGAACACAGACCATTTACATTATTTTGTCCACATGTGTCATTAATGCTCTCTTTCCCACTCGCGATTTGGAAAACAATAAAATTCCAAATTGAGGTTTTTTTAATTTTGCTCAATTAGGAACACAACAATTTCTTCCGCCTTTCCTCTTCTTTTTATTCGCGAATTTACTCATTCAAGTTTTTCTTTCTATGCATCAATTTACTCGAATACTTGCACTCCAACATATACAACTTACAGTGGAATACAACTGCGGTCACCGGACAACTTATAACTGTCGCCACCAGATGTCACTTCGGGCGTTGCTTGTCTGCCCCATTGACGTCACTTCATGTTATTACAATTTTTCTAAATTTGGTGCTATCCTAATATCTACTGCTTATGGCACATCACAAAAATAACATGTCTTTACTTACTTTTGCTTGCTCGGACTTCATGCTCACTTCAAATTATGCGATATTCGCGAATAATACAGAAAGTTCCAACGCCTCTGCACCGTCTCTTGTCACTACGACAATGCCATTATTTCCATTTATGGAAATTATATTCATAAATGTAATTGTTTTTATTTAATGTACATGTGAATCGTCGCAAAAAAGAATATTATTCTTTATACTTAGGATGATTATAAAGCAAATAGGATTTGGCGAGATTAATATATCGAACAAAAATAGTATTTTAATATATAATTATAAGTATTAAGTTATATAATTATTTCCTTCAAGCAATCCGCAAAGCTGTATTGAAATTTTCGCAACAATGCCGCAATGGATATTTGAAAGGTACATTGCTGGGGAACTATGAAATGGTGGCAGTGATAAGAAAGATGTTTTATTTAGTAGAGCTTGTGTTTTACAAATTAACTTTTAAAAATTATTCGAAACATATTTGATAATTATTATTTTTGTCCGTGTTGCGAGGTATAGAACATATATCTTCTTCTACACTTCATGGGTTAGGCTTACGCCTGTTCCGAATACATAACTGTATCTTTCAGGGCCGTAGCGTCCATGGATGTGGATGATGTGTTACATGCCCTGACAATATCAGCTATTTTATATTAAAATGATTGTAAATTGTCAATTTGTTATTTCCTTTTTCTACGACAAAATATTTCATTATATTTCAAGCATTTCAAACCGTTGAGAATTCGATTCTTCACAAGGATGAAAGAATCAGTTTGAAATACGCTAGCCTGCGCTGTGAATCAGATGCACACTGACCCATTACATCCAGGGTGCCTACCGTGGTGCCTATACTGCGATTTTTCTAACTGCGACCCTCAAGGCCACTCAAATCCCATCTTCGCGATGGAATATGTCACGGCATTTCGCGTCTTTCTCAGTCGTTCCGCTAGTTTCGCACGATCGCGACCGTATGAAGCAGTGCTTGCGATCATGCGACTTCTACCGGCAAGACCGAGAAAAGACGCGAAATGCCGTGACATTTTCCATCTCGAAGATGGGATTTGAGTGGCCTTGAGGGCAGTGGCGTAGGCTCAATGTATGCGAGTGATGTGTTATATCCCCTAGTTTTCCATCACTTAAAAATATTTTCAGTAAAGTGTTTTACTTTCTTCTGTTAATTATCTCCTTCTCGCCATTTACGTTTCTCTAATCCCTCTCGCCATTTACGTGCGCGGTCCAATAGGCGTTAGTCCCCTCGCTGGATGTGACGGGCCGACAAACATCCCATGAACAAACTCATTTCGTTGGAGAGGTCATTGAACTCACAGCCATGCACTGTGTGCATGCTGCGTGGTTTTGACTGCCAGAGATGTGACATAGCTTCTCACATCAATGTCTTCTCATTGGCGTTTGTGTATCCCCTCCCAATAACCTTCCATACCCCTTCCTCTGATGCAGTCAGAATTCGGCAGCACGCTTGGGAATCCCAGGAGTCACGTGCCCCTATTGGGACCCGAGAGCGGGGAGCGGGGGGCAGACGGCACGGCTGTCTTTTCTCGCAAGTCAAGCAAGTCTGCATGTTTAAGCACATTTCAACCTGATTCAGTACAGCTGGGTAAGGCCCGCAACAGACTACACCGAGGAATGCGTTGCGAGAAATGTGCAACGAGAAATGTGGAAAGAGGCCGGCGAGGCTGCGTCCACACACTACAAAGAGGTTATTCGATGTCTCGAAATGCCTCTATGTGCCACAAGCCGAGAGTGAAGGCAGCAGTTTTAGCTATGAGATCATCTGAGAGTCCCATTTCTTGTTTTATTAAATGATATGTAATTTTAACTCGTTATATCCTTGTTTTGTTACAATAATCGTAAACCATTTGTTCAACGAGTTCGAATTACCTAGAGAGAAACACATTACTACATTGCATACAAATCATTATTTAATGTAAAAAAACAGGAAGTTAAGTGACGTATAAGGGAGAAGTTGTACATCAACAAATTTTCTTGAACTCCGTAATCTCTACCACGCTCTGGTTTACTATATTTGTTGGTTGAATAATGAATAGATAATGAATGATCAAATAATTCATAATAAAATTCACAATTAATAATCATTCATTCATAAATACCAATTACGGAAAGTAATAAATTAATTCAATTCTTTCACAATACCCTTTCAAGTTTCTTGCTTCAAATTTTTATTTTTATATTACTCATTATGAGCGGGTTTCACACAAATAAGAATATCTTCCATACTGTTTTTACTTGTTCATTTCCGTTTTAAGAGAAAATTCAAGAAAACAATTAAAAAACTGGTAGTTTATCGCATCTTTGACTGCCAAATGTTATAACCTCGCTCAGTTCTATGCACTGTTTGGTGTTTTCCTGCGGCAGAGAACGCCTAAATGTCGTATAACAAGTGAAGGAGTAGAAATGTGTCCGAGAAAATTCGCTCGCCGACCGACTCGAGCAAGGAACTCTTTCGCCTCCGCAGAGACGAACGAGGAAACTCTTTCAAGTGTGTGGGGATCCATAAGAGTCCCTTGTTTCGATTTTCCACATTTCTCGCCGCACATTTCTGGAAACACATTCCTCGGTGTAGCCTGTTGCGGGCCTAACTCGATGTGTGCTAGCAGGCCTGACAAAACAAGATCACTCCCTTCATGTAAGAAAATGGTATGACAGAGACAATCCGTGAACTCGAAACGGTGCGGGCGATGTTATTTCGTTCGTCATGTGTGTCCTGCGTTGTAGCGTAAATGCTGTTTCCTACTTAATGTGCGTTAAATGTGCCTAATTAGCGATTAGTAATGGTCTAATCGTGAATTCGAAATTGTAACGCGAAAGAATAAAACTTATGTGTTTTGCGTGCGTGTGTGAATGGACGCGACATGGCGAGCTCATCGAGTTCATTTGTGGTAGTGAGTGAGTTATTTGTGGCAGGAAACAGTAGTGAAACGTTTCATTGTGTCATAGACAGTATTCGTGAAATTCCGTGCAGTTCTTTGTCCTATTCCGAAAAACTTAAGATAAATAGTATTGGAGAACCAAGACAAGGCGGATAGATCTCGGGTTCAAAAATTAGGTATGTACTTTTTTGTGGTTATTTTTTTAGTATTATTGTTTTGTTTATGTAAGTTAGTGCATGCAACGATAAAATGATGATTTTCAAGGAAGATTCAGAAGGAATCTAATTTCCAAAATAAACTTCTAAAATACTTCAGAGTAAAGTACAATGACGCAGACTTTAAATATTTGGAATTATGCTTTCAATCTGGAATCTCATGATCGCATCCCCACATCTACTAGTCAGGAGACGCCACTGCTTGAGGGTCGCTCTTAGAAAAATCGCAGTATACGAAAAAGCTGTCCTTTTACGAAACTTCATTGTTCTCTTCGATTTGTAAGAGAACGTGGTTAATTAATGAACATTGTCGTTTAATTTAAATTTTACTACCTTATTTTAATGCATGTAGCAACTATATATTTGTAGCCAATTTAGGTTAGGGATTGTGCTGCTTGAATCAACACCACCTAGACATGCAAGGCCTGCGCACTGTAGTTTTTCAAAGCCAATATGGCCGCTATGGCCCCGACTCGTTCGAGTTGAGGCGATTCAGTTGTGTACGTTGAAAAGCACTTGTAGCTTTCGAGTTGTGGTTATGTAGATGTAGACTGTTGGTGATAACAATGAGAATCATGGTGAATAAGGGCTGTGTCCCGAGGTGAGAGAATTATAATAACAAGTGTAGAGTTTTTTTTTTTTACATTCGTTGCGTCTACCTTTCGACGCAACGCGTTCCTAAGCCCCATTCGGGGCGTTGAGCGCTTAGCGCTTTCAGAGTAATCCTCTACTGAGCAACCTTCTGGGAGTAATCCTCCATTACAAGAATTAATTGAAGTCATTGTCACGTCTCGTTAGTCGTCAAGAGGACCGCTAGGTAGCATCTTCGCGTACGCGCCTCACACCGCGCGCCCCTGCGTTGCATAAGTTGCTAAGTGCAGTGTTTACTTCCAGATTGGTGAATTGCATTTGCGAACATGGAAAACTGTGAAGAAATCAGTGTTCTATTGTGATAATGGACTAAAATCAGTCTTTCTTTAAAACATACACGACTATGCCCCCGTGGAGCTATGCCTTCTTTGTTGCCTAATTGTCCTGCTTACTTGAATCGCCCAAGTACTCCTTACAGAGTAAGTCTTCAAGAAAAGAAATTACGTGTCTACTTGCTGCTATCGAAGAAAGTGCTAAAGAAAACACTGCAAGATTAAATAAAATATATTTCAGTACTTTTAATTAACTAAGAAGCGAATTGGAGTCGCTTATTTTGGACTCATCAGTCGATTATTAATAAGGTAGACGGTATTCTTTTTCAATATATTTATTGAAATTGTGCCTCAAAAATTATCAATACAGTTGTGGCGGATAAGGAATTGAAACTCAGTGTTTCTTCTTGTAAAAAAAGTATTAAAAGTTGGAGGCACTACAATATTAGATAGTGTGTGTAATACAAATGAAATTAATGGTGTTTAAGAAAATGTTAGGTTAAAGTTATGTTTTAATACAAATAGTTATAATAGTCCTCATGATGGTTTTGCGTTAATTTCAGGCCTCTTACTTCAAATCGATTCTACAAATTCACAATTAAACAAACTTGTTTTTATGTTGGAAAATATGAAACTCATTACAAAGAAAGAAGAGCATATCATTTCAGTTCATGGTTTTTCATATTGCCTTGCCTGCGATTTACCATGTAACCATATTCTTATAAATATTTCAAACATTTAGGGTTCATAATATTTCTTCATCCTTGTGCAATTATGAGATTGTGTTCATTTCGTTTAGAACCTCAAATGAAATAAATTGATAAATTTTTAAAATCTACAAGAAACAAACACTTACATAAATTAAGTGATAGTGATAAATTAGTGCCTCCCACGATGGATACATTTAAAATCAAGACTTCCAAATTATTTTGAAAAAAAGTATATTCAGAATAGAACAGATAGAATTTCATGTATTGTGCGTTGTAAGTGATAATAACAGTATTAATAGAAAGTGTATGCAGCCTTTTTCGCCTGAAAAATAACACATATGTATGAAGAATCTTTCAGCTCTTCTTATTTGATAGTGTAATTTATTATATATATTTTCGTTTGGTAACAACAATTTGACTTAAGCATTTCAATTTGTATGACCTTCTCAGGTGGCATGTCACTATTCGCCGATGTCAGTCATCGGCGAACATTCAAAGAGGATTCTTCGTCCGAGACCAAATCGCCACTGAGGATGTCTGCCGCCGTTGCGGATTATATAATATATATATTGTGATATACCAGAACGGGACATGGTTTATTCATAATATTAGTTGTATACGGGGCGACTAAATGGACTTGTAAAATGGCGATATCCGGCCCTAGTAACGCCAGCGCAGAGGGTTGCTATGGTGCAGGGCAGGTAAATAAACTAGCTGCAAGCCTCGTAGGTGCCGGAACGCTGGCTAGATCGATATAATAAAGAATATGTGATTGGTCGAAAAACGTATGACGGACGAAGGCGCGGCTACATGGGGTTGTAAGAAATGAGCGGGTTGGCGGGGGGCAATTAGACTTTCTGGTGTTTACCGCCGTGTTTTGGAAAAATAGAACGTGGGACGCTACCGACCCATCAAGGGTTGCAAAATACAGAAAAACATTCATTCGGACTTGGAGCTTCGTTGAGTGCAGATCGTTACAGTCTGACTCAGAGTGGTGGAGTGTAGGTCGTGAACTCGGCTCTTGAGTTTCGTGGAGTGCAAATAGTGTGCGGACCTTGTAGTTGAAAGTGAGACTTATACATTTTCGTGCGAAAAGTAACAGTCGTCATCGGACTTAGAAATTATTTGCCGGAGTACATCCGCGGACTTGGGCAGTTTTGGGTGTTCACCGGACGATAGTTCGAACATTAGTATTTTATTAAACTCGTGTGAAAGATTATAAACCTAAAGCGTCGGAAAGAACTTAGCTAGATTTTATGCAGTGTGGACTGGATACTTCAGCAACCGCGCAAGATCAGAAGACAGAAGAGCGACTCGGATTCATCGGCCAAGTGAGAAGCGTCTTCGGAACGAGCGGGTCGGCAAGACGGTAACATATACTGCAGTATATTAAAATAATATCTTTTAAAAGGGGTCATGGCCATTAAGTAATCTGTTAAAATTAACATTGAATAAATTGTTAAATTTTGTTCTTTGGAAAAAGAAAAGAGTCTGTTCATTTGTCAATCATAAGCTTATAATTAGTTGGAAGCAGAGAATTTCCATATTTCAGATTCCACGCCAGGCTGTACAGTCGGCAGATCAGGTAATCGGCTATCTTAGCGATAGCGAATACATGTAATCCGAATCCATCGGCCCAAGCTAGCTGGATGCCCATATAATTTTGACAGAATTAAATAGGGAAAAGTTAGTATTAGTTTATGTCACCTGTTCCTGGCGCCCACATCTTTCTATAAATTCGGAACAGGTCAAACTCACGACAACGTATTACGAAGTGAAGGATGAAGGTATATTTCAATATATATATATATATATATATATATATATATATATATATATATATATACATATATATATATGTGTGTGTGTGTGTGTGTGTGTGTATACTCTGGCATTAAAATCATCACATATTATAAGTTCTTATTCACATTATCGATTTGCTTTTGAAGCTGGTTGTATAATATTTCTGTTTTTGCCTTCCTTCCCTCTTCAGGGGCATATACCCCTATCACCGTCAGATAACCTATACCTACTTTTATTCTTACCGTCATTATTCTTTCATTCACATACGTATAGTTCTCTATTCCACATTTCAATCTTTTGTGAATTAGTATGGCTACCCCAGCTTTTGCTCTTACACCCTCTGACACACCACTGTATATCATTATATAGTTATCTAATTATTTTGTTCCCTTCAGTTTCTTCTTAGTCTCAGTTATTGCAGCTATTTGTATTTTCCGCTCATTTAGAAGCTTACCTGTATAATAATATGTAAGCTATAGCTCTATGTCTTTCATTCCCAGACCTCTCACGTTCCATGTGGCTACATTCATTAATTCCGCAATTCCTGTACTCGTTTCCTTGGCATGCATTGATCCACCATAAGCTCCACCACCAACATCAAGGTCTTGTACTCCCTAGGAGATAGAACACACACACATACACACACACACACACACACACACACACACATATATATATATATACATATATATATATATATATATATATATATATATATATATATATATAAGCTGCACCCCGAAGGACCCTACTAATCTGCTGCAAACTCTGTGGGTATTTTGCACACTATTCGCTAAGCCAATGATTTCGTTTTCACGGACGGCCGCGCATTGGGGGGGGGGTCAGTGGTAGGTGCGTTACGTCGCGCACATCGGTCTAGCTAAGAGGGCTTCAAACGGGCGAACCAGCCATAGCGACATCGGGTGGCGTCGCCAGAGCGTCACCCGCACGAACACTATGCCTAGGTACGTGCGGGACACTGGTTGGTCCTATCACCGTATTGCGCGCCACACCTGTCGTACGGACACCACCATCGCCCGCTGTTGGTAGCAATGGATTGAGGAAGCACATACGAAATGCAAGATCTGGATGTCCGCCACGCACCACGAGGAGGGAAGACCGATGGATTATCCGCCATGCGCGAACAGATCCAACGGCAATGATAGGTGCTATTCAGCGGGCTGTGTTGTCTGCACTGTCACATCCTGTGAGTGCCATTACCATTGGCAGGCGGTTGCACAACGCAGGGCTCGCCGCACGCCAACCGTTACAACCCCTGCCACTCACACCACAGCAACGCCGTTATAGACTCGCCTGGTGTCGGGAACGATGGACCTGGGGCCATGCAGACAGGCAGCAAGTCATCTTCAGCGACAAGTCCCACTGCTGCCTTGATGGTGACGACCACCGGGTCCGTGTCTGGAGGCGTAATGGGGGAGCGCCACGACGAGCGTTTCGTAGTATCCCATTACACGTCCCGCCAGCCTGGTGATGGTGTGGGGCGCGATATATCATGGTGCCCGTTCACCGTTAGTGTTCCTCGGAGGCACAGAGACAGCCGCACGGTACATTCAAAAGATCCTGCAACCGATGGCTCTGCCGTTCGTAAATGCTCACGCCCATGTATATTTCAACAGGACGACGTGCGTCCGCATACTGCGGCCATCTTCCGAGCATGCCTTGCAGCCGTGGATACTCTGCCATGGCCAGCCGCATCGCCAGATCTCTTCTCGATCGAGAATGTTTGGGGTGCTATGGAGTGTGCAATCAGGATGCCACCCCTACCCACCAATCTGCAAGAACTGCGCCCTCAGGTGCAAGCTGGCTGCGTAGGATGGACTAGCACAGACTCCATTCCAGACAACTCGATGCCGCAACATCTGGACGCGTGAGTTCGTCAAATGGCGGCCCCACTCCATACTAACATGTACCGTTCGTGGCCCTGCAGCACAACTAATGTTGGACCTAAAAATGTGAAAGGTTAATCATTTTGTATGCATGGTACCCTCTATCTGCTTGCAAACAATGATCGCAATCCGCCTCGTCCTGGGTGCAGCTTTTTTTTATGACGATGAGTGTGTGTGTGTGTGTGTGTGTGTGTGTATTCATTGAACGAAAGCACACGTATCTATGCATATGTTAGCATTTCATCAGTAATACATTCCAGATTATAGTCTTTCAAACTTTCAAAGTAAGTAAAACAATTCCGCACAACGTCGATTACCCGTTTTTATAAGGTTCGCTTTTGGGGTAAACATTTGAGAGTTGAAAAAGAAATACGCATTTCCAAAACTTAAGGATTTATTTTATAGTTTTACATAATGAACACGTTGCTGTTTCTCGGCTGTAGAACATTAAAGAGGTCATTTTACTATTTTAAATGTCTTCAAACTTATTTTTATGATTTAACTCTTATCCATATACCGTGAAACTGAATGTATGTAAATGACTGTGTAATTAAATGTTATTAAATTGCATCTCACGTTTAGGTAGCTCATATAAAAGATTATGCACAGAAATCATTGCAACAGTGGCGTGCATTCAACCCCAGCAGTGTTGGGGTAAGCAAGAATGAAAATTTAATGAATATTGAAAATTAAAATTACAATGAATGTCATTTGATCAAAAATAGTGCACCCACTGTGTATTCTACTACGATCTTTGCGCCAACCCACCGCACAACCGCAGCTGTACCAGCCTCGCCTGCCTCGTAATTGCAGTACTCCCCACCAGAGAGCAGATAAGAGCACACAAGGCATCTCACATTTACTCATGAAGTGCTACCACAATTCATCATTATTTTAAATGGCATGTTTTGTCAATATAAATTCCCGTAGCGTTTGTCGAGAAGTTTATAACTTATATAATGATTATGGGGCACATATTTCTCTCTCTGTAATGAGAGTGAACGAGAATGTTTCCTAGACATTTTACTAATTATTATGAGGAAGGTAGTTATGACACACGTGATCAGAACATTAGATTCCCGAATTTTTGAATAGCCTACGATGCTCTTCGGAGAGTCAGTGTGAAGTTTTTGAAAAAAAAGTTAATGAAGTTTTTCGAAAATTCAAAAGTTTTCCGTGAAAAATAGCTTCAAATTTCTATTTTACAGTAGCGCTTAAACTCTGTTTTCTTAAAAACGGCTCCAATTTTTTCAAAGAAAATTGGCATTTAGGATGAGGTTTTACTGTTTTTTAATATTCTTAACCTTCCGGTGGGCGCGCCTATTTGAGTCACATAAGGGACGCATTGGAGCACTCTATGCTGCCTCGAAAAACAGTCTTTTGCACCCTCAAAACTTCTATTATTTAGTTGAAGAAGGATGTACACTCACAACTATTCATTACATTTTTAATGTTAATATATTTTATAAATCACAGAAATATGGCTATATTTAGCCATTTTTTTTAGAATATACTTCGGTTTTTCTTTCTTGGCGCACGGGGGGTGTCAACAAAATGGAATATCTCACGGTATTTTGCGTCGTTCTCGGTTGTGCCGCTAAGAGTCGCATGATAGCGACTGTGTCGAGCAGTGCTAGCGAAAATGCGATCCCTGGCGGCACAATGGAGAACAACGCAAAATACCGTGAGATATTCCATTTTGATGACACCCCCCATGCGCCAAAAAAGGAAAACCGAAGTATAATAAAAAACATTGTTTCAGAAAACCTTATACAACAAAATATAACAAAGAAACAAATTAACTAGATAATTGTTATTAAATAGACAATTAATTTGTCTTTGTGAAGCAGTTAGTCCTTAAACATAAGAAAAGCATCAATTGGTTTTCATGAAGCCGTTTCAGCAAAGAAAAAGAAAAATAAGACTACAAGTAATGGCGAAAAATCCACAAAAAAACAGCTTTCAACTTTTTTGATTTTGCGAACAGTGAGCGAAAATACCTATAATGAACAATCTGAATAAGTAAAATGTTCGTTTGGAATACTAAAAATACTTATACTGCGATTTTTGTAGGAAGAGCTCTCAAGGCCACTCAAATCCCATCTTCGCGATGGAATATGTCACGGCATTTGGCGTCTTTTCTCGGTCTTGCCGGTAGAAGTCGCATGATCGCAAGCATTGCTTCATACGGTCGCGATCGTGCGAAATCTAGCGGAATGACTGTGAATGACACGAAATGCCATGACATATTCCATCGCGAAGATGGGATTTGAGTTATCTTGAGAGCTCTTCCTACAAAAATCGCAGTATACATGCGTGAGGCTGGAAGAGAACGAAGTGCTGCAGTCAGCATTTTTTTAATTTTCAAATCTTCTTTACGACTGATAGGGAGAAGGCAATGGAACGGAAATTTTGGCGATTCGTTTAGAATGCTGCGAAATGAGAACACTGGAGCCCTCTGACATGTCAAATAACCGTATTCCATTTTAGAACAATAAAAGCACAAAGGCAGCATGGAGTGCTGCCGCGCGCACGCCGGAAGGTTAAAATAATATTTCCGTTCTACTATTACGAAACCGGCAAAAAAAATGTCAAAAATAATTACTTTGGGCTGAGATAGATGGCAGCTGGCAAGAGTATGTGGCAAGTCCGAATAGCTAGCCGAGACAAGGGAAATAGAAACTAATATGGGGAAGTCTGGGCTATTCTGTAGCATCACTAGTTTTAAAATGTCTCAGGCTTGGTGTTAAGTACTCCCTCCCCTCAATTAAAAAAAAAGTTTCAATTGGGATTGTTGTTAATTGATTTTTCGGCACGAAGGACCCACAAAACTTGGGTTCTGAGCAGAACGTGTTAGAGGAAGTAATTTACTAGAGATAGGAACAAGATTAATCGCTTTATCGTTACCAAGGCCCGACAATAAATTTTTCTTTCGAAAATTCGCACTTTTCCCGCAACATTACAATACTACGGTGATATCGTGTACGGTAACATAAATAAATCAACCGCTGATGCTCTTCAAAGAGTTCAAAATGCATGTGTTAGGTTTCAATACAATATCAGAAAGTATGATCACATATCGGGGTACTATAAAGCAAATCATTTATTAAACTTGAAAGGTCGACGCCTGTTTCATAGTTTGTGCCTTTTCTACAAAATATTAAATACGGGTGTACCTGCTTACCTCTCTTATAAAATGTCTTATCTCAAAACAAAAGATTCCAGAAATCTTTGCTATGCAATATTCCTAAAAGCAACACCAATTTTTATAATAAATCTTACTTAGTAGCAACGACCCGAGAGTGGAATAACCTTCCAGAAAATGTTAGGAAATGTAAAACATTGCGATCATTCAAAAAACATTTAAATACTCTTCTACTGAGCTGATAATGTACGATGTGAAAGTGTGTACTCAATGTATTATTATTATTATTATTATTATTATTATTATTATTATTATTATTATTATTATTATTATTATTATTATTATTATCGTATTCATATTTGGGTAGATAGATATGAAATCCCTATACAGTTTTTGCCTGTATCCCATTCGCATGGTTTCTAGGCAAGTGACTTTGAAGTAACAGCGCATCAAATCTTCATTTATAATTCTTGACCATTGTAAGCGCTTCTTTGATTGTCCTGTAGCAATGGTTGCCAGCTGGAGCACCGGCGAAACATCAACTTCAGGGGTAGCTGGGAGGTGTTGGTGGCTACTCTCACTTCTATATTCAGCAATAGCTTCTTGAGAGACCGGCGCTTGCTGATCCAACAACCGGCCATTGGCGGTGTGCTCACTGTCATGCCCAGCGCCAACTCCAGGCATGCCCTGGCGCTCCCCAGGCAGCGACTCTTTTTCCGAGGCCTTCCGACTTCTTAGACGTCTTTCCATCCTTGGTTTTCTGTTCGGAGTGTCCTTCTCCTAGCATTTTAACCGTGCTGCCAGGGACCCTTGGCATCCACCCTCCCCCGGGTCAGGTGAAGGCTGGGAGTAGGTTTAAGGAAGGAAGAATGAGTAGAATTACTTAAGACAGGTACCAGGGGCCTCGGAGCTACTCAGTCCATCCGTTGGCTCCTGGGGAGAAGGGAAGGGTTGAATGACACGAAAGGAATAGTTCGGGTCAGGAGTTAGTCGCCTCTTACGACAGGGGGGAATTACCCGTGGTGCTATTCTACTAAAACCCCCGTACACCACACGGGGTTATTATTATTATTATTATTATTATTATTATTATTATTATTATTATTATTATTATTATTCAAAATTGTACGCTAAATGTAACATTTTATATGACATTTTTAACTTTTTTTTATTTTGTATTTTCTTATACTTCTTAGGTTAATTCTTAATTTAATAAACAACAGTATAATTAGTTTAAATTAAGTTTAATATAAGATTAGAAAGTTGTTGTTTTTTTTTGTTTGTATTATCAACTTGTAATTTCAAATTCATTCCAGCTTAACTTGTCATGGCTCTGACTGAATGCGTCTTTTCCCTTGGTACATGTTGATGTAATTAAAATCGGCCCTAAGCCGTCGTCCTGGCCGGGTGGTTGTGTGCATTCTCATTTATTATTTTTTTTAATGAGTTCTTTAATGTATTGAGATTTTCTTGCTAACATTTTGACGCGTATGGGTTAATATTTTTTTCTCTTTCATAATTTATTTTCGGGCATCTCTTTAATGTTCTCTTGTGTCAATAAATGCTTTATAAATTATTTTAAATATTTTATTTTGTTGCTCAACGTTGAAGAGCATGCACACTTCCTTTGTTTTCCCTGGTTTTCCCCGGCCGTTTAAGGTAAATGCTGAGACGTTGTGTTTTTTTACTTTCACTTTGTGAGCCCAGGGACAAGACATATCTAAGTTGTATTTTATTGAATTTACTAAATGTACTGTTTCAATTTTTATTTATATATGTATGTATTACGTGGTTAGGCGGAAGAGCGGGCCTGATGGCCCGAGTCTCGCCACATAAATAAAGTCACTATTATTATTAAGTCACTTTCTCTATACTGCTTAAGCAGTAGCTGTCTGCAGGGTTAAAGATACCAATCCTTATATCCAATACTTTAATCCTTATACCAACATTGAAATAGCTTAGAATACATTGTATACTGCGATTTTTCTAACTTTGCCTCTCAAGACCCATCTTCACGATGGAATATGTCACTGTATTTCGCATCTTTCTTACTCGTACCGCTAGATGCAGCAAGTTCGCGACCGTACCAGTGCTTGCGATCATGCGACACAACTGAGAATGACGCGAATTACAGTGTGATATTCTATTCCATCGTGGCCAAGGAACTTGAGAGGCAAAGTTAGAAAAATCGCACTATATTAGACGTTATCTGGCATCTATTAGGTCCGATAGCACCTGCTCGCCTTCCTCATTGAAGTTCTCCGCTCCCAGTAGTTTTTCGTCCCACGCTTGGTGCAAGGCAACATGAACATGCGCCAACTCTACTTCCCACACCCTCGCCAGCACCTGAGCCTGAAATAACACCTGCGTCATAATCTTTCCCTGTATAACAAGAACAATAGAATTGTAGGGCATGCAGTGCCATGAAATAGGACCCGAAGTCACTCATACTCTGAAAAACATCAGTGAACACGCTTCAAGGCAATTCAATTATTTGCATTCAAAATTGAGAGGGGTCCTCTATTGAGATTTCGCCAATGAAATTAATAAATTTTGCAAGTGGTTAATAATTCTTTATTGCATGAGTATATGTATTGAACACGAGCGACGTTCTCAAATTTGTATGAATGCAATAAAGCAACATTATAAACAAGTAGCGTAGTACATTACTTTTATATATAACAGCATTATAAATGTATAAGATAATGAAAGTTCATTTTTGGAAAGAACTCGAGACTACAGGAGTATTCGATGTCTATGCGGAAAAACGGTAGTCGATTGTTCGGTTTACCGCTACCATCTGAGATTGGCTAAATGAGCGATTATTCTTGCCATAAACGGCAAATTCGTCATAATCTGTGCGGTAAGTTTTCATTTAATGAATTATTTACGACAAAAAACTTCATTAACGCACCGTATTATTCGCCATTATGAAATATTAATTCGTAAATCGATTCTGAACCGGACATAAACTTCCTCAGCGATTCAAGACTCGACTGTGCCACGGTGTATTTTACACCGTGACTGTGCTCAAAAAGCAATGAGATGTTTTTTTTTCTCCGAGATAGCAGTGTCATCGCTTGGATTGGTAATACCACGGTTAATCATCCGATTTCAATTCGGTTGAATAAATGTACTTTTAATAATTAAAAGAAAAAAGATTTAAAAAGGGAAAGTACAAAGATTAATTTCAATAAAAAGAACTGTCAGTTTCCAAACCAAATTAAAAGTAATATAAAATTAATTCCTGCCATTAATAGTTAACCATCTACAATAAACAGTAACTTGCAAAAAACACAATTCCCAGAATTTATTTATTTTTTTCCAACTAAATTTTGCATCACTTGAATTGATGAGTCCTGTAATGGAATAATAAGTTCTTCAAATATAGACTCCCCGTAAAGGTTTATAATGATTAATAAACAGACATTCAACAAAGAAAAAAATTTTAACTACAACACATTATAATATAAACACATCTCTCACTCAACTTGATCACAAATACAATGAAAGAATATGTAAAAACAAGTTGTATAATTCAATTATTCCATTGTATAATTGGGAGGCATGTCACAACTCTCCAAATTTCACAACCAACCAAAACATAATCACACTAGAGGTACGAATTTATTATTCTCACTGTTATATGAAACTCCAAAAAATTATAATTATATACTTTAATCAAAAGATTTCTTTCGACTTTTGTACATAAAAAATACAAAAATATTTTCCCACATTAGTAATCAACCGTCAAAGTACATTTGAAACATATTAACCATACACACAAATAAAAAACACATTGGATTTAAATTGACATTTCCTTCCAATTGCACTAATAATATCCTTATAGATCTAAATTTCAAAGTAAATAATTTGTAAACAATTGTTAATATTTTATTTCTGTCTCAAAGATGTAAAAACTACTAATCATCACATCAAATCATGTTCTTTTCAGTATTCCTTAAGACAACAGCAAAAAATGAATCAATTTTGCTAAAGAAAACAAAAATATTGCAGATAATATACATGGTCCAGAAATTCGACCATAAGTCGCTTTCATGGGGATCAATAATGCTTAATAAATTACATATAAAAAACAGTATATCACATAGGCAAGCCTCAAAAGACGCTCTTTTTAGTAATGTTCCACAAAAAAATGTAAAAAAAAAAAAACTTTAACATGATCACAAAAGACTTTCAAATTAGTAAATTATCATGACCTTTACCTTCAGAGAAACAATTCCCTCCCCCCATGTCACAAATACACAAGAAATAATTGATTAGGTTGCAAACACGGAAATTTTTTGCCTACCTTCTTGAAATAATTTCTAGCTCTTGTAAATCTTGTCTTATTGTAACCCTCTAAAAGTAATAAAATCAAAGCTATTTATCAAATCGCAGAAACATTATCCAAGAGGGTTTTCAAATTTTCATAAGTTCTTAATTAGTCTGAGTTTTTTTTATTACTATTGTTGTTTCAGATCCCCTTAAAAAGCATTACACAAATTGAAGAGACGAGCGTAAGCATTGTAAGCAAGGAATTTATGAACATCAATTGTAGAAGAATAAAGGATCATTGCAACAACGCAAATACAAATCAAGTGACGGAAGAAGTTTTCTTTTGTTAAGAGTTCCCAATATTTGCCCCTATGCCTTGCCTTGCAAATTAAAAAAAGAAAATAATAGGTAACATTCTCTATTTGTAATGAAGATATTTGAATGTAACCACAGGAGAACATTTAAATATTGTGAAGAGGCTAGGAATAGGACAATGCACAGTAATACTGGAGATACAAAGTTCGAGTTTTACAGAAACCAATACTAAGAGAGACATTAAATAACATTATTTTTATATTACTGTATAAACAGTAAGAGGGTGAAAGACATTCAAATCCAAGTGTGCAAGTACAAAAATTTGGAAGTTAAATATTTAGAGAGAAGTTCTGTACATTTCTCTTAACATGTTTTTTGACCTGCACATCTCTGTGATGATTTGAGTCAATAAATAAATTAAATAAACAAGTAAAAAACACAACCTTAGTTACAGATATAACAAAATTAACTTTTCCATTGGGAAATCGAAGGCACATTTCTTAAATATTTATACAAAATTGTACTAAAGTTCATAGTTAAGTTTTGAAAAATTGCAATACATTTCATATAAATCAAAGAATTTACAATTGACCTCTCTCTTTCATGACTGGATTAATAAAACTGAAGTCATGTAATATACAGGTACATAAAAATGTGGGTGTTTTACAAATTGAAACACTCCTTTCATAATGCCAACATTAAAATAATATACTAATTCATTCACCAACCAAATGATGATAATAATAACAACAGTAACAAAACTCTCATAACTAACATGCATTCAAGTTTATCTGTTTAGGTCATGGACACTTTACTGGAAGATGCAGGTGACATTTCATCCATATATTGTTCTTCTTTCTCGTCTTTCATTCCATCTTTCATTTTAGTTTCTTGGTTACGTAAACCATATAATGGCATTCCCATAAATTTTGGCAACTGGCCTTTAGCAACATTAGGAGTGGAAGTTTTCTTTTTTGTTGGTATTTCTCTTGACTGTTGACGATTAGTGTACTTGAAAAGACCATCTCCTGGCAAATTCGGGAAAACTTTGGGAAGAGCATACCAATATCGGTAAGTTACAAACCACATAAGGATAGCAATTGCACCACTAACAAACTTTTCTATCATAATATGGTAATACAACATTGTACTAACTAACATCACATCCCAGAGGATACACAAACATGTCATTCCTATAAATAATGAATGAATATATGGTGTAAACTGTTCATAAAATGCTTTTAAATTGGAGAATTCACGTTCTGTTAAACTTCTCAATGGGTTCACATTTAATGAACCATCAGCAGTGTCTCTTGTATATCCCTCATTGCGAATTAAATCACTCATTCTTTCCCATCCATTAATTGCTCTTGCTTCTTCAATTAGAACCAAACTGCTATATATCAGTATAAAAGCATGCCCAGAAAGATCAAAACCATTCCACATATGACCTTTCCCGATACAAGCTGCTTTAGTTGATAAATGGGCCTTGGCAACACAGCGTCCATAATTTGATTCAATATATTGAAATAACTTTGTCCAAAAGAACCACATAAACGTGGCAATACCTAATCTGGACACATGCATAACCACTTTGTCTTTCTTACCGCAACAGTATGTATAACTTGTCAGAACAACAAAGGGAAATGTCATCAAAAGAGTCCATCCCCATCCCATTTTCACAAAATATTGATTAAAGATATTATCAGATCTTGCAAAATACGTTTTGGGAACCGGTAACACATCGGTGACCAGGGATATTAAAAACAGACTGGCGCCATAAATACCCACTTTCAGGTTTGTATCAAAAAACAGCGTTTTTCGGCATACATGTAGTATCATCATCAATAACACTTTTCGCACTGTCGTTGGTTCTGGAAGCGGTTTCTTCCCTTTCGGATCGCATGTTGAAGACTCGGAGGAGGTGCCGGGACGAAAATTCAACTTGGAGCCCGTATGCAAAGGACGTCGTTTGGTAGCCATGATCGAGAATGACAAAATGTATCATCATTGTTCCCACAGTGTGAAGTGATACCATAGAGTAAAGGTAGGCGCTTTAAGCGTTGCTCCTTTGTTATCTTTCCTGGCCGTCATATGGCGGGGTTTTCGAACAGACCCGCTGTCAAGATCCTCTACAAAGAACAACTATTTCTTAATCACACAAATGAAAATCAATAAAGACCTTTACACGAAATATAATTTTCCAGAAACATCTTTTCCAGTAACTTCGTTGAAATTCATGACATTTTGGACATTAGGGAAATCTCTTTGGTTGTCCGGAAGACGCCGCGTCCCTATAGATATAAGATGCCAATGTTTCGGCCGTCATGCTGCAATCTTCCTCAGGGCGAAGTAGCCTAGGATGCAGTGTCTTCCGGGCAGCCAAGTTGACAGAGTCCGATTGCGGAAGCCTACGCTTTCGTTAGCAAAATACTTTCCACTATGCTTAATTTGTCTAAACATCTGGTGTCTCTTCCTAAAATCTGGATGACTTGATGTCACATTAGCAGAATGCATTGGCATGCGCAGAGAGAGGGTAGGGTGGCTGTGGCTCCCCTAAACATTTTTAAAAGAGCCCTATTGCCAGAGGCGTATTTACGGTATGGAAGACATGGCACGTGCTATGGGCGCCCCCCACAAGGGGCGCTATTTACAGTATACCCGCTAAAACAAGTAACAACAACCCTCATTTGAAGAATGGTGACAGGGGCACAAATTCCATGCTTGCCATGGACGCCTGTATACTTAGATACACCTCTACCTATAGCCCTTAATAGAAATTGTATTACTGTAATTTTTTTCAAATCCTAATTTACCACTCCAAGAGGCCTGAAAGAAGAGTAAGGGTAAGAAGCCCTCCAAGTCATCTGGCAACCATGTAAATGGTTCAGCATAAAATAAATTTATTATTTGTATCATTAAAATTGTAATTGCATTTTTCTTTTAGGCTACACACACTTATGTCTGAATGAGAATTAAATAAATTACATTAGCATAATTTTAATACAATTTTAGTGATTGTGCCTGTGATTCATTTTAGTTATTTTGGAATACTTCCGTACAATCATTCTATGGTGCATATTTTTATGTTTTCCTTATCACTAGAGTAAGTATTAAGTTGGAGAAACTTTCTTAGTTTCTATATTAAATTTATTAACCAAATTTATACTCTTTAATTTTTCATGAGATTCTTTCTGGATGTGAAGATCTATGCTGCATCTCCCTTTTAGTTAACCTCTCGATGCACCGAAGAAGAATTTTTCACTTAAGGGGCCTCTGAGGCCCCCCTCCTAAAATTACAAGGTATGATAGAAAAAATGAAATAATTTGCAGTAGAATTTAGATAATGGTATTTTATTGCTTTGTGTAGTTTACAACAGCAAGACTTTGATTATGGTGTAATTTTTACTTGCAATCATTGCAACTAATAACAATTTTAGAGGATTCTCCTTAAATTTTTCTTACATATGTTGTTCAAATGCTCTTACGCTTTCTGCCCATTTTGTATGGTCATAAACAAGAATTAGAAAGTACACAAAATAAATAATGAACCAAAACGTATTTATATACATACATTAATATTTAATTTGGAAATCCCTAACCTTTCCCGTTTTTTTATGTAAGTTCAACTGCTGGCTCCTGTAGCTATAGTTTTGTGAATTATGAAAACAGACAGTTCGTTATTTTTTGTGTTTTGGGATTGTTAATCCTTGATTTTATATTTCGTTTTGCAAGCTTTTCGGCAAGTTCTTTTAGGAAAATCTAACACCACCAACTGACATTTTTATTATAATTTTTGTGAACATTGGTGTGAAAAATGTGTTTATTCAGTACAGCAATCTCTATTATATTGTACAAGAGATGCATTGGCCATAAGTATTTTTAACATCTTTTAAACATCTGATCCATCATATCTACTTCTTTCTTTGTTTTATTATATAACATCATTTCAGGTTTCATGTTTTCAAGATCAATAAATTGTGGATTGTGATGTATGGGCCTAGGCATGTAAATAACTTTATTTCCTTTTGCTTTGGAAGACAAAATCAAATTATTGATATGAGCAGACACACTAGAAAAAAATGTACATTCCTGTTTTCCAGTTCATTTGGGATCTGTTTTGTGTTTTGATGAAAAGTTCTTAGCAATTAAAGTTTTTTTTTGTAATAACATGAAAACAATTAGGGATGTGAAAAAAATTACCTACAGTAATGCTGTATCCTCGGTGCCTCAAGGATTGGGTCAGTTCTCTCACCGTATTTGTTGCCAAATATTTCACCAAAGGCTCATTCTTTTGCCTACCACAGTATATGCTGCTGTTCAATGCAAATCCATTCTCCGCATCACAACACAAGAATACCTTTAGCCATATTTAGCAGGCTTATTCTGCAAATTCATTCTGAAAGAACACCAGTGTTCACTCATCATTGAGGTGCTTGCACCTTTGAATGTCTTCTATGAATATTCATTGTTGCTGTGAAAAATGGGTCTCTCCTTCCCATTTTGCAATCTGTTAGCAATCAGTTTAACAATTCAAAAAATTTTACCCCTGACACCACAAATTATTTTAGCTTTAAAAAGGACATAAGCTATTCAATCAAATTTTTCTGGAAAAAGAATTTTGAAGATAGGTCAACCATGATCAAACATAATTCTTGATATAAAAATAGTTATTACAACCAAATGTAGTCAAATATTAATAACTACACTCAGACCACCAGCTTTATCACATGCATTTTTATTATTTTTCAATATTTTTTTTTATTTTTAATGTCACTTAGCCATGAATAATTATTACACCAGAGTATAACATGAAATTTAGCAATTAAGAATGAAATTAAATTAATTAAAAAGAATAATGAAATGAAAAATTACTGAAACTGCATTTAAAGTTGTTTTTTTACTGCGAATTTGAGAAGATGCCCACTATTGAAAAATAAATTTGATACATTTTATGACTGATCATAACATAAAGTTAGAAATTGTTATTATAATAACTATGTTATTGCTCAAAGAGTTTTTCCTGTATTTGATGTCATTGTAACTCCTGGCTATAATTGATGTATAAGACTAATCCTTTTAGCCCGTATACAAGTGGAAGCCTTGCTACTAACTAAAATTTAAGAAATAAAATATTTCATTGAAATCGTACTCAGAATCTTTCAAATAATTAGTGTTGCTTGAGAAAATTACTGCTTGATTTTTTTTCTTTCTTGCTCATAATTCTCATAGCCAGACAGTAGTCTTAAAGCACACTTCAGATGAATATTGTGCATCCAGTCTCTGTGGTCCCATTACTACTTCTCTTCTGTTTTTAACCCAATGCATTTTATGATCTTTTGACCTTTTAGTTTTTGTGGTCAATGTATAAGATTTGAAAAATGTGCCTTCATTCTATTTCTCAATTGTTGGACCCATAAATTCATGATGGGTCATTTATATTCCAAGTCTAGAGTCCACACTACAATTGACTTTGTGTCTTTGAAGCCCAGCTACTATTAGAACACTGTTATTTTAGTGATGATAATAATAATAATAATAATAATAATAATAATAATAATAATAATAATAATAATAAATAATATATTTATTTGTCACATAAATACAGCATAAGCCATGTATGACAAGTCAGCATAAGTACATAATAATAAAATGTTCAATATAGATATTACTAAGTATTAAATACAGAAAAGAATAAAAAAGAAATTAATATTAAAATTGAAAAACTATACTAATGACAAAAAAAAGAAAGAAAGGAAAAAAGGAGAGAAGAAAGAAAAAAAATAAACAAATAAGTAGTCGTCTTCTTATGAGTTGATGCCTGGGCTGGGTCCATCCCTTACATTCAACAGTCAGTTTGGGGGTTTCAAAACATGCAACAAAGTATGGAAAAATGATTAGTACTTGTTTATATTTGTGTCGATATGTGTTTACGATGTATATATTCTTTTGTACTGTAGAATGTATGGTTTAACAGGAAAGCTTTCAGTTTATTTTTGAATGTGTGTACAGAGTTTAAGCTTTTAAATTCACTAGGGAGTTTGTTGTATAGTGTAATGCCTTCTATAAGGGTACTTTTTTGAAAGAGTGAAGTTTCTCTGTGTGAGACATGCAGGTTTCTTTTTTGTCTAGTGTCATAGTTATGAACTTTTGCGTTTAGAGTAACAGAATCCTTGTTTTCTAAAAGTGCCTTCTTTGTGAAGATATTTCTAAAATGTACATGCATGATAGTGGTAGGATTTGTAATTTTTTGAAAAGTGGTTTGCTGGACTCGTATTTGTGAGTGTTTGTCATTGTTCTCAATATTCGTTTTTGGATGATGAAAGTGTGAATACTTTCTGGAGAATTTCCCCAGAATATGATTCCATATTTTAGATGCGAGTGTACATTTTCAAAGTATACTGTTCACAGTGTATCCAAGTTAGAATTATGACTTAAGAAGATGGCATAACATGACTTGGTAAGCTTGTTGTTTAGATCTGTGATGTGAGAGTTCCATTTTAGATCATCTTGAATAGTCAAACCCAGGAAAGTATTTTTTGGGCAATTTTTACAGGCATATTTTTTATCATCAATTGTGTTGGTGGCTTTTCTTTAGAGAGTGGATTCCAAAAGTTTAGGGAGACAGTTTTACTGGTATTTATGATGAGTTTATTTTCCTGGAACCATTTTACTAGTGCTTCTAGAACTGTTTGTGCTTCTTTTTGTAGAGTTTGTTGAGTATTTGCTTTAATAATAATGTTTGTATCATCTGCAAATAGAACCATTTTGTTCTTTTGTGTAGTCAAGGGCATGTCATTGATGTATGAGAGAAATAATTTAGGGCCTAGGATTGATCCTTGTGGTACTCCATTATTTATCATTTTAGGTTGGGAAAAATGGGTTGAAATCTTTTTATCTCTAACATGCTTCATTGTGACTACTTGATGACGATTTGAGAGGTAAGATTTAACCCATTGATGTGCAATGCCTCTAATTCCCAAAATTTCAAGTTTGGATAACAGTATGTGATGGTCAATAATGTCAAATGCTTTGGATAAGTCTAGGAACAAACTGATGGGGATATCTTTCTGATCTAGAGCACCAAGTATGTCATTTAGAAAGATGAAGATAGCTGTATCTATAGATCTACCATTTCTAAATCCATGTTGAGCCTCTGTCAATATGTTATTAGAATTGAGAAAATTTTTGAGTCTTATCATTAAAGAGCTTTTCTAGAATTTTGGAACATCCAGATAGTAAGGATATCGGTCTGTAATTCGTGGGATCGTGAGTAATGCCGTTTTTGAATAGCGGCTTCACTTTTGCTTTTTTGAGAATTTCTGGGAAGATACCTGTCATTAAAGAGTGGTTACAAATGTGAGCAAGCGGTTCTATTATGTTTGTTGCTGTATATTTAATGAGGGTGTCAGGGATATTATCCAGTCCTGTGGAGAATTTGTTTTTCATTTGATTAATGATTTTTTGTATTTCTGCAGGTGAAGTTTCTGAAATGAATATGGAATTTACATTTGATAATGTACGGATATTTGACTGCATGTTTATATTATTTAATGAATTGCAGTGAATTAGTTTTTCACCAATTTCTGAGAAATGTTTATTGAATGTGTTTGCTATTTCCTGTGGACTGTGCAGAACATTGTTTTTGTAGTGAAGTTCTTAGTGCTTCTGTTTTCTGGTTTTAGAGTATTTTTCATAATGTTCCACATTTCTTTTGTTTTGTTTTGTGCCCTGGCAATGCGATGATCGTTCATTAACAGTTTGGCCTGTTTAATTACTTTCTTCAGGATACTTTTGTGTGTTTTGTAATAAGAAATGAAATCAGAACTGCATTCATTGTGAAGGATTGTTTCATACATGTATCGTTTTCTTTCACATGATGTTTTGATTCCTTTTGTTATCCATGATTTGTGGTTTTTGCTTTTTATTTTCTTCAGTGTTTGTGGGAAAACAGTGTTGAAATAACTTTGGAATATGTTTATGAATAAGTTAAATTTGGTATTCGGTCTGTTGATTTGTATACCTCCTCCCAGTTTTATGAACTTATTAGAGAGTTAAATTTGTCAAAGTTTTCTTGAGAGAAGTTTCGGGTTTCTCTATAAAGTGTTTCCTTAATAACTTCTGTGTCCATTTTGAGTTTGAGAATTTGTGCTGTATGGTCACTGAAGCCTGTGTTGTATGTAACAGCTGAATAGTTGCAATCATTTGTGTCTATTATTATTTGATCAATGGTGGTACTTCATTTTTGAGGTATACTGGTAGGTTGATTTATAATGGTTTGTAAGTTAAAGGATTTAAGTAAATTTTTGAATAGTTTCTCATTGTTTGATTTTGACAAAAAGTTTATATTGAAATCACTATATAATATAATATTATAATTTCTGTGTTTTTTAAGTTTAACAAGAAGAATTTCAAGGTTTTTTAAGAAAACATTTATGTTTCCTATGGGGCTATGGTACGTACATAAAATCCATATTCTTTGTTTTGGTAGATCCACAATTGATATTTCAAAGTCCTTATCTTTTAAGAGAGAGGAGTATTCTGTGATTGACACATAATGAATATTATTTCTAACAAAGATGCAAGTACCACCATAAGCATTATGTGTTTTACCTATTTGTCTACTTGAGCCACTGGCTAGAGTGAAACCTGGAATGTGTGTGTTATCTAGTTGTTGTTGAGTTAACAAATGTTCACTAAAGCATAATATTGTCAAGTGTTGTAGGTTTTGTTAGAGTAATATTTCTAGATCTGTGATCTTGTTTCTTAAAGACTGGACATTTTGATGTAGTACATATAGATATTTGTTTTTGTTGTGGGCTTTCTTGTCCAGATGGCAACTGCAAATAAATCAATCACAGTGCTTTTGATATCAATATTAACTAGTGGTAATACAGAATGGCAGACTTCTTGGACTAGTTAGTTTTCCAATTTCTTTTAATCTCAAGTATTTCTTCGGTCTTGCCCCATCCTCTTGCCAGCTGCCATTTAGTGCTGCCCAAAATCCTCCTTTTCTTCTTCTTCTTTTTCTCCTCAAATTTCCTAATCATAGATTCGAAATATTACTTTCAATATATTAAAAAAGAGTAAAGTCCCCTCCCATGTAGAAATTTTTGTTGAAAAATTTGGAGTTGTTGTCAAGAAACAACTGATTAAGCTCTAGTATAAATTTGAAGCTCTTTTTCACAGCTCTAGGCAAAATTTGAAGCTTTTTTTACAGGAATCTTTTGTGCTTTCGAAAAACTTTATTTGAAGTCATTTAGAGCACTTTCACACACAAATGCAAAAAGGTATACAAATTGATGGAAATATGCATATTAATGGTGGGAGAGATATTTAAAAAAAATACATTTATGTAATTAAAAAAAAACAACCAACAACAACTTCATGTCATTGTAAATAGTAAATAATAAATGAGTTCTCTTTCACACAAAACTTTTGACTTTTCGAGAAACATTATATGACATTATTTAAATCACATGTACTCATTAATACAATAATGTGAACACATCGCCGCTAATGTAAAGATTAACTACAGTACATGAGAGACAAGTCAAAAAAATTACATTTTTAAAAATTTTGAAAAACCAAACAAATACAGTAATATGGCATTTATGTCATCTTATAGAGTATATTTGGCACTATACCTACTAAAAGTTTAAAGAAAATTTGGAGCCATGTAGAAGAAAATTTTACTTGTTTTTGTTCTTTTTTAAAATTGCACATAATGCACAAAAACTACTAAAATTTGCAAAAAAAATGAACATGACCAAAATAAAAGAAATAAATATGAAGAACAAATTTTTTTCTTGAAGAATCTTCAATTTTATAGTTGATGGAAAGTGCCGGAAAAAAATCAACTTGAAATTTCCAAAAATTTAGAGTTCACTGTGAAAAATGGACCTATGCCATCTTTGTAAGTATATTAAATTCTTTAAATTCTATAAATTTAAAGAAAAAATTTAGAGCCATTTTTGAGAAAATTTTGAAAATGTCTCAGGGGCTTTGTGTAAAGTACCCCCAAATTTTAGAGAAAGTTTTTCAAAATCACAGTGCTTTGAGTGGAGCCAGATTGACCAATCTATCTATTTTGGAAAAAATTCAATGCATGGTTTAGGCACTAGTGGTCTTCACAAATGAACTGATGGATTTACATTTTGAAAAAGAAAAAAAACACACACACTTTCGGTATCAGGGGATCCGAAACATCAAGTTGAAATATAGAAATTTATTTTCTACAGCATCATATAACTTTCTCTATACTACATATATTACTCCATATAAGAGAAAGTAAAAACAAACTATTGGTCTGCAGCAGCAAAAATGCTGTTAAACAAAACCATACAAATGGTTTTCCAAAAGGTAACATGCACACTGCTTCAGAACAACAAATAAAATCCTTTTATAACATTATGCAGTATATTAAATATTTCAACAAATTCAATCTTCATGAATACTGCAATAATATAGTATAGTATACATAAAGCAATGCATTTGATAATGCAGCACATGTACAGCAATATTTAATGGTGAGATTCCACTTCCTTAGAGCTTCACTGTCACGTCAGCCGTGTTGTAAGCAGTGACACACTGATTATGAGAATTCAGGTATCATGAGAATTATGAGAATTCAGGTAATCAAGCAGGTGCAGTATAAGAATATGCAGAATAAATACAATATTTTCATTTTTCTGTCAAAATCAAAATTTCATTGTCTTTGGATTTTTCTTGGGTTCCTGGGTCTCTTCCAAACCCATAGACACCCTCACATGGCCGGAGACTGCGTAATTTTCTTTCAACTTTTGCGTGCATTAGAAATTAGTAATATAGAATATGCTTAATTTTAAACACATAATTTGATGAAAAATTTTTTATTAATACAACAAACTATTATGAAATTTCATGAATTGGAAAGAAAAGCGGTACCTATCACCAAAAATGTTATTTTTTATACCAAAAGATCTTTAATTTCCATTCCAGAAAAAAATTCTTGTTGTTTTCTCAAACTTGATAACAAAATTGTTCAATAATGAACTCTTTTTAATAATTTAAGTAGTAAAACCAAATTGTTCAGTTAAAACAATTATTCCAGTTAAAATATTTGTTTAAAATATCTTTTTACTTTACTTTTTACAAAAAAAAAGGAAAATGGAAATTGGTTCAAGAAAAAGGCCAACTTATTTTTAAAAATATGCAAATTTGTTAGTATAATAGGGATCAATATTTGTAAGAATACTTTTAAAAACAATTTACAACCAAAGCGCTCATAATTTTCCTGAGGGACAAATCGGAGGATCAGACACATAATTTTGTAATAAATAACCATAATGGTTTATCTTTGCTGATCACTTTCTTGACAACTGCTTGATTTTTGAATGACGAGCTGATGAAGCAAAGACAAATCTTTTGTTTCTCAAATAAAAAAGATGGCTATAGAAGAAGAAGAAAGAAAATGAGAATAAATGCATTAATTCAAAATTAAAACCCTTATAAATTATTGTAGGTAAATTCTTTTATTAACTCATCCATCTCAATAATATAATTTTAATGGGAACTATTACAGCAAGGGTACAATCGTGTATTTGAAAATATCATGTATCACAGATTACACAATTCCAAAGAAGATTTCTAGCATTTTACATTTCTACCAAAAGCTATTTTTCTATGTCCATAACAGCACATAAAATACAATTTTATACTGGATGCTCTTCATAAAATAGGTATGTTCTTTACACACTTTCAGTTTTTATTTCATAAAAATAATTACTAAAGACTCATGTCATTTTCAACTCTGGAATAACTGCACAGAAGTACCTGTGATAATCCGTGGTCAAAATACAAAATCTACTGACTTTATTATAATGTTTCATCTAGTCATCTTTGAAGCTTAAATATCATTTTAAGACCACAAATTTTCACTTGCTCTCATTCTTTTTTCTTATATTCTTTTTATTTTTGTTTTCACAACCTCGTAATTCTGAATATTTTATTTTAGAACCAAAACCTGAAAAGCAGAATAGACATTTACACTTAAAGTAATAGATTGCATGGTAGCATACATTAATAAATTACCATCATTATCAGGAGAGAAATGCACAATGCCCTCTATTGTAACTTTCAACAAATTTTGCTTACCAAAAAATTCCCTTTCATACTCTTCACTTCAATTTTGATCACTTGCCCATACATATGATTTATATTAACAAATGAAGAATGTAAATATTTCTAAAATTTTCAATAGATATTATGCTTTCTGCATTGTATTTTTGTATTGAAACAGATATAATGCATCTTTGCCAAAGAATGTTAAGCACAACTTGGAGGAAAAACATCTGAAGAATACTATTACACCCCATTATTGTCTGTCTGAAACTAATTACTTCAATGAACGCATCAACATTTTGAAAAATGGGAGGAACATATTACATAAAAAGAGGATAAGGAATTTCCCATTTACAAAATAATTGCAAGAAGAAAAAGAAATGTATGACGAGGAGAGTATAAAATGCACATTGCATCATGTTGACATCTGAGACAATTAACATGCTGGCAAGTGTCTAAGCTATTTTAATTAAATAATTAATTATTTAAAAATTAAATATTAAAATAAAAATCGTTCAGGAAAAGCTTTTAAGTACAAAATAGAAGATTATGATGATTAACCAAACACAAAAACTGGTGTAAAATTTCTATTCATATTCTCTTCGTATTGTTACCACAACCTGCAAGCAAACACTATATTTTACCCAAGTGAATGTAATATTCTACAAACTGTAAATGAAATTTTCAACTTCAGACCTGAAGGGACATATATCTCACAAGACAAAAAATTAAAACTCATAAATATATACTAGCGATTTGTCTCATCTGAAAAATCTTTCCACCAACAGTTTCATATTTAGATGACAAACAAAATATTCCTTGTCTGTTTCTTTTTCACAGTTACCTCTGAAGGGATTTTAGATTTTTGTATTAACTTTTAATTTCAGAACAAAATGTACTTCCCACCAAGCATTGCCGCATTTCTAAAGGGTGTTGGACAAACAGATATGGGCTTTGGTTGTGGCAGATAAAAAGGGCATCATTATTCCGACCCTCAATTCATAGGATTTAAAGCAGCATTTTTTCTTGAGACCCATCAAGAAAATTGAGTTTTCTGTCTTTCGTGTAAAGATTAGAATACTATGGATTGCATCATTGTAGGTCGATATTGCAAGTTCTTCTAAATTAACAGATACCTCTGAAAAACTGGATCTCATTACTAGAAAGTTAAATCAGAAAAATTACTTAGAATTTTTTTAAATTAATATAATATCAAGATGATATTGGTGAAGAATTTATGTGGGTGCAATGATTCACCTTCATTACTTTCTCTAAAACAAAATCAAAGAAATAAATGTACATGTGAATTTAAAACAGTTTGTTTTCTAGTATCCCAATTGAATCAAAGATGAGTTCATCCAAATAGTGAAATTTGCAAAATAAACTGAATTTCTAACAAAAATAAGTTTAAATAGCAAATTTACAAGAGACCAACATGGATTCACTAAATCATCTATCATTTTTATGCAGACTATGAAATTTGTTCTCGTAAATGATTACATATTGTGTACAGCAGAAAATGTACAACTTTATACTTATTTTCTAAACATCACATTTAAGTGGTCTACATACATTTTTTAAACACAATACTACAAAAAATATTAATAAAAGAAAATATGAAGTAAAATAACACCTGCATATCTTGATATTACTTGATACCCACAAATGAAAACCATGGCTTGAAATAACAAACAAAAATTAATGATTGGATTGAAACATACTTTAAATTTCCAAAGAAATGTAAAATTAAAATGGATTTCTAAAAATTAGGTACTAATAATTGAGACAAATTTTCACAAAAACCCAAACACTAGTTCAACTATCATGTAATTCAATTATTTTGACAAACAAAATATCTGTCTCAGATGTTATAAAATTTATTTTCAGCACTCTAGCAACAGAATGCTAATATAAACTAAATGAAATGAAACATTCTTTTAATGGAACAGGGTTGACCATCACCTTTGTGATAAAACCAAAAAATAAATAACGACAATAATTTACCAAACACAACCACTCATTAAAATTTTTATTATAAGAGTGTGAAATATACAAAATCAGGAACTGAAGTTGACCTATTGGTTGAAGGATATATACATAGTATATCTCCTTGATCAGTAACAGTTTTAAATAGGAGATTCAGTCCACAGTGACAAAAGGAATAGAAAAACATGGTGGAACGGGAACAAATTGAAGTAAAAAATAAAATATTTTTGGTAGAATGAAGAACCCACCGAATCATGTTGAATTTCTGCATGCAGTTTTTCAAAATGATTTTAAGCAAATGGTATAACCATTTTAGATTTCCTCAAGATTCACAATGGAATATAAACCCATGTGCACAAGAACCATTAGTGCATATTTTTTTAAATTCTATTCAAATAATCAACAAAGGAAGAAAGTATCGGATGGAATAATACATGGTATCTAAAATTCCTTAAAAATAATTTGAATTAGGAAGAGCCAGAAAAGGTATGACCAAATTTATAAACTTTCACCAGAAAAAGAAAGCAATCATGTTAGTATATTCATTTTCATTTCTTGGGCAACAAACTTTATATCACACAACCGTCCCAATTTGTAAGTTACGGAAAAGAAAAATATCATCAGTGATACCCTCTTCTTGATACCATGCATGCAAGACTTCAATAAAAACTGAAGGAAACAAAAAGGAATCGTATGAATGATACTTTCAAATAAACAAACTGGATTCAGGTCAAATGTATCGACTCAGGAATGCACTTAACACATCTGATTTCAGAAAAAAATGTACAAGCAGATATATAATTTGTAGTTTTTGTTCTAGGAGACCTCTTTGATAGTTCACAAAGAAATTTAGTGTTCTCAGGAAGAAAAAGGAGTGAATATAGATTTAATGGAAGCAATAAACAATTAAGATAGTGAAATCATGAATTTAGTAAAATTAAGAATAATTACCTACCATTTCAAACAATTGGTTTTACAATTATTTCTTAAGAATGAATTCCTCTAAGAAATCTGTTTTTCTTCAAGTATTACCAAAAAGACTAAATAGAGGACTGACATTTGTGAGGCTTGAACGTAATTTCACCTCAAGATTGTTAACTTAAAACAATTACTGAGAATTATGAGATAACTGCATCTATTGAAAATGACCCTAGCAAAAACCACAACTCTGAAACAGAGCCACTGCATTTTGGATAATCCAAGGGATGAAAAAGACTTATTATATAATAAAAGTCAATTGCCAAGAAAGAGGTATCAGAATGAAAATTTGGTAAGAAGCTAAGTTCAACTTTAGTTTCATGAACATGTTTTATTTATTTATTTTTAATGAGAAAAAGATATCAAAACAATCATTAGAGTATACCAATCAGTAATTTGCCCCTGAACTAACAAGTGATCATGAATGAAATGAAATAGAATGAAAACTTAAAAGCCAGGTATCAAATCTTTTCAAACAACATTCCAGTTTCAAATTTAGTTTCAGTTTTATCTAATAAAATGATCTGATTTTGGCTTTGAAAGAGTGTTCCTATTTTTTTTTATTAAAGTAAATAATTTACTAGAGAGCGCACCTGCCTAAAATAAATGTTTTCCTATCAATCATTGTACAAAAAAATGTAACCAAAGCAGCTGGCATACTCAGAGATTCCATGAAAAAATTCATAAGAAACCAAAAAATTTATTAGAAATGTAGGGATCATTCTTTAGAAAAGATACAAAATACTACTGAACTCTTTCAAAATGTCTGAAAACTCAGTATCTTTATTGAGAAGCTACTTTGCATGAACTAAATATGCATTACTAAAGCACGTAGCAATTGTTTGTTCAGTTTCTACAGGAATACTTGGGCAACATTTTGAAGAGTCAAAAAGAAATATAATTTTTCTGAGCAAGGTGTATAATAAAACAAAAGACAACATCTCATCTTTTAATGGTATTTGAAAGAGACCCAAAATTGCAGACATCTGTTTACACTTTGAGTTACTTCTCAAAACATAACCAATATAATAGTTCAAATGAAATTATGAAGATCTTTTAAATATATTAACGGACATTGTGTGTCTTTTGGTTATGGTCCCTGCAATATATTTAATGAAACAATAACAGTTTCAGTTTTGGATACAATAGTGAAATATTTTTTAAGCCTCATTTAAAAGTAAAAGTAAGAACAGCAAATTTATTAATTAGTAGCTACAAAATTAAAAATACACTGTGTGATCATACCAAAAATCCAAGCTCAACAATTTAGGAGGCAAAAATGGTGCAAAAGATCATGCAAGCAAGAAAGAGCATTCAAGTCTTGACAATCCCAATTTCATGAAGAAAGGTAAGTACTATCGAGATAGTAAAATGGTGGAACAAGATACGGTAAAATTATGAATGATACCAAAATGTAGAATGATAATTAAGAGAAAAATGTGAGGAATGATTTAAAAGATTTTCAGGTATAACAATTATCCCACAGAAATAGATCTTCTAAAGACATAACGATTTTCAAAGAGCACTTTTGAAATTTTAAGTTAGTAAAATATATTAACTATAATATAAATTAATTCAGATCTGAAGCTAAATGATTAACAAAGAACAGTAGAAATCAAACTATTACTCAAGCAAATAATCATGAGAGACAAAGGAAGAAAGAGGAAAATATTGCAAAATAGAAGAGACATCCTACAGCAAGTGAAGAATCCTCATTGAACTGTAATTATAAGACAGCATGAAATAGAAAAGAGACAAGTCAATGGGAATAATTTTGAATAGATTGAGAAGTATGATTAAATAACATTTTCTAAAACTACATCAAACAGCCTCACACCATAAAGTTCCCAACTTCCTTTACTCTGACATCCTGAAAATCTGGGTTAGCCATTAGTGCATGTCAAGATATACATATTTTAGTATCTTTTATTACTGACTTGCAATACTTCTACTCAGGTACATACATATCTATGATTTCTATAATAATTCTTTCTCTTATAATCTAGATCTTTTAACTCAAATTTATATTTTAATACATGCAGCTAGGTATAGGTATTTGTTCACTCTCCTTCATTTTATTTGCTTGTTAGATGGGTTCAAATTTTTCAATGTAACTTTGATTTCATTAAGATACTATCCATTGAAACTGAAAATTACACTCTTATGTTGAGCCATTTCTTCATATTTTACATTTCTTTGAGTGGCATCAAAGAATGATATTTCCACTGTACATTTACAATCCAGGCACCAAATGGCAGAATATATTATTGTTAAAAATCATGAAAAATCCATTTCTTATATTACACGCGATCCTTGCTGGGAAGACTCCTACTCAGGGTGTATACATGAATATATATATATATATATATATATATATATATATATATATATACATATATATATATATACATATACATATATATACATATATATATACATATATATATATATATATATATATATATATATATATATATATACATTGTCAGAGTAAAATTTAAATTATGAATCAACTCTTTTTTTTTTCCATCTATCTTCTGGATATATTTGTGGTAGCTACAGAAATAAATCATATCAGAATTTTCAAAATAGTTGCTGTGATGTATTGTGCTCTGACAAGTATCATTAAATTTATAAGCAGAACGAAGGCATGTCTGTATGACAACTGGAATTATAAAGATGTTATGTGCCACAACTGCTAGGTTTTTGTGAGGTGAACTTGATTTACATTTCTGGCAAGCACACCATTAGCACTTACAAGAGCAGGCACAAGCAGTAATAAGAATTGCGCCTTTAAAATATGTATTTGTATAGTTTTAAAAGATCTCAAATCATATGAAAAGTGGAATATGATATAATAAGGAAAATAACCATAAACATTTAATTCAGTGTGCTTTTCCTCGAATACGAAACAATCAGAATGCATATCTATACAAACAGGTCACAATATTTTTAGAATGAAAGCAGAAAATAAATACAGAACAAGTTCAAAGAAGTAAATTGGTAGCGATCTGAAACTAGATCTGATCTACTTCCAACTTCATTCTTTAATGAACAATTGTAGTTTAGCTTTACATTATAAGAGTATCTACTCTTGTCAGCCTAATGAATCAGAGAAATATAAAAATTCATAAGAAATATATAACTTAATGAATTAAAATAATGAAAAAAATAAAGGTGTGATTTACTGGGTGCACAAGTCTCTCTCAAGTAATAGGTTACATGATGAAAAGAAACTATAAAATCTGTGTAAATTCAAAATTATAAATAAAAATATTACACAATATATATTACACATAAATTATATATTATGTAGGTATAGTTGCATATGTGAAGTACATGTCAAAGCTTTGGAAAAATCTAAGATTACAAGGTGAAAATTTTACTTAAATGAGCAGTTTTGTGAAATGCTGATCACAAAACAAATGTCTTTATAAGACTGATCACTGACAAGATGCTATAAAAGCCAAAACTGCCAATTGCAAATACCCCAAATTTGAGAAAACCAACTGCAATACAAATTTTAGGAGCAATAGGAAAACTGATCATAGAGCACTCGTGCTGCTAAGCTTCTGCTGGAGGATGAATTAAATGTTATCAGGGATTCTTGAACAGTAACATCATATTCAAGGTATCAAGGTATTAGATTAATGAAAATGGCATTGCTACTTGTACAAGAATACATGAAAATATTTAATTAAATCAAATTTTCTCAATATTAGCATCTAGTACCTTTGGTGCTTAACATCTTTGAGAATTCATAAGTAAGTTGTATGTCCACATTATTTTAACAATAATGTTATCAACCTCACGTCATTTACTGCCAATAAATGTGATTCCAATGTTCTTATTTTCCAAAGCTGTTATAATTTTAAACAGAAAGACATCACCACCTCCTGTGGCAGACAAATTTATGAGGTACACTATAGCTAGCACTCTGATTGCTGCTTTTATGAGAAGGAAATTAATTTTTTAAATATAAGCCCTTTTCTTTTTCATCTGGCAAAATTACCTGTATGCCTTGAAATAAATCATGTTATTGAGACAACACATTCAAAGAAAATTTTGCAAATGAAATCTAAAATTAGAAAATAAAGCATTTAAATTCATATAAAAACACAAATTCTAGGCTTCCATGCTTTTCCCTCCCTGCTGAATGACAAATTTTCCAAGTGACAAGTGTAACCACAATGTATGCAGCTTCGATAAGTTTTGTCGACCTAAACTGTTATTAATTCTGAGTTCTGTTGCCACAAATATTTGCATTTAAATATACATCAAGAAAAATTAATATTTAAAATTCAGTTCCCTCTTTTTTTCATTCAACAACTTCTAACCTCTCTCAAGATTTTTTTCTCTATTTCTTCATCCATTATTTCCATTTTTAAAGTAGCAAAGTTTCAATCATACAAGTTAAAACATAATGAAAGTTTATGGGAAACCATACACGTCACAGAGTTCATTATTCTCACAAATAATCCCTAAAATAAGCTGCACATTGATGAAATATAAATGTATAATTCATCAACAGAAATGCAGGTTATTACAAAACAGCTTTCTGAGCTTCATTAAGGGAATTACGTTTACAAACAATTGAGCATATTTTACTTAACAAGCTTATTGGCAAACTGAGTACTCTCGCAGTAAAACACAGTTGCAAATCTCTATAGAATGAAGGTTATAAAGTTAATGTATCACGCTGACTAGTATGGCAATTTCTGAGAGGATTCGCAACAAGTTAAGAGAATGTATAACAAAGTTCCCTTGATGTTTCATCAAATTTATCTACTGAAAAAATGATATTAACTTGCTTGAACAATTTCACTTGTTCTTTCTTCAGACATTTCTTAGCAATAAAATCATCATACATTAAAAAACTTCAATAATTTTTAGGTATTAAGGCCTTCACAAATTTCATTAAAACAAACTTCTCTGCTTCCTTCAATAACCAGTATCACAAGCACATACTCTCTTAAAATCACAAATTTACTTATATCCATGGTACTGGAGTCAGTCAAGTATATGAGTATACAATCATTCACATTCAAAAACACAAATATTTTACAATAACAAATGTATAGAAAATTGTATAAAAAAACACAATGGAGTACTCATTTTTTTTTATGATTGTTAAAGACACCTCAAGTTTCATGAAAGCAGGCACTATTAAAGAAAGTAAAAAACCTAACAATTTTTGGCACACTAGCAAATATTTATAAACTGTAGGACAACTATTTTGGAATGCTTTTACAACCCAATAAAGAGACAAAACATTTCAATAGACAAACAAAAAATGACATTAACTGATAAACAGTGAGAACGTAAAGTCTACATATTTGTAGACTTTTATAAAACATGTTTTATGGTTCAAGAATAATACACAAATATGATTATAAAATGGATATAAAATGGAATACATTGTAATTTTGGAAATCTTGATGGTTGATATGTACTGCAAAAACTAGATATACATCTGATGTTTCAAGTGTTTAAGGAAATCACAAGAACATTCCATGGTCCTTTCAAAATGAACTCATGATATTAGTACATTTTTCCTAGTGACAAGGTCACAAGAAACTATCCATGCTGAAATATTTCCCAATAACTTCTACATTAAATCCAAATCCTGTTTCTTTAAACCAGACACAATGGATATGAAATATTTTTCTTTCACAAATTGTACTCCCCATTGTAATAAATCTTAAAGTCAATCATTAACGAAACTATCTCTAGATGCAATAAACATGTTTTTTTGCTGTGTTCTGACTGAAGATATACAGGTATAAAATTTTGAAATCCAATATTAGATACCCAGATATCACATTTTTAAAATTAAATTAGAGATTAAACAATATATCTCTGGTATATTGTCTACGTACATTACAGGTTTAAATGTTTACTTCTTATGGTAACAAACACAATGTGTCAGTTGGCGGTGAAGTAACATTTCATTCATTCTCACACTCATTCAAAATTCAATCATAAAAATTCTGTGCTCACAGCATATTATAAACAATGTATAATAGAGAAATATTACTTATTTTAAAATATATGAGTTCCTTTATCCTGCTAATGGAATTTTTGGTACTCTCGCGTGGTCCTGCCGATAAGTGTTTCAGAAAACTATAATGGTCACTGCTTATCTAAAGAGCCAGTTAACAGAATCAAGAAACTGTAATAGAGAATTCCTAGGTATAATTTAAAACCCTCAAACAGATCCACTGGAATCACCCGGAAATACAAGAACATTTTCAGCTCCGTATGATGGAGATGGTGAAGGAGAACAGCGAGCATCCAGAGAAGCGCGACTGGCAGAGCTAAAACTACTGGAGCTCAGATCTTCATAGCTTGCTAAAGATTGACTACCTCCTGGAACAGAAAACAAATTTCAATTAATTTATTCAACTAAAATCGATATGATTGTTCATGGAGAGGTTTTTGAAGCAAGTAAGGGTAAGGAATCTTGTTAATAAATGAATAAAGCCAGGGTTCACCTGACTTGTAAGCATAATAAAAATCAAAGTATTACATATCTCACTTTTATTCAGAATAAAATACTTTACCAACAAATTGCCACACTCAAGAAAACAAATTAGAGAAGCAAGTAACAGTTAAGATCTCAGAACACAAAAACTTCAGTGTATTTACAAACCTCAAAATTTATTTTGGTGTTCCTTTGCAATAACTATATGTATACATGATCCGCAGGTGAAAAGCCTCTATGTCAGTCGATGTAATGCAGGAAAAGATAAAACTTCTTCAGAATTGGTTTTTAAAAATAATACAAAAACTTGGAATAACAATTACGCTATGATAGTAAACAACATTAATACATACCTCACACCCAATTATAAGTGCATAAGGCAGGGACATCAATAAGTAGAAAGGCACTTTGGCATTTTTTGTACGTATGTATGATCATAAATATTTTTCGTTTGCATGCACTCTAGAAATTACTAATTTTCAAACATTCACATGACAAACTACTTTATGTACAGTTCATCTTTTATTATAGAAGTTCCCTCACCTTTGAAGACATACAACCACAAAGAAAACTTTCAACTATTATATTAGTTTTATTTGTCAATTGTTATCCAAATCTCCAAATATTTTTACCACGGAAAAGGAAACTAAATTAACTGTCACTTGCTTTCTTTCTTTTTCCGACATTGGGGGCATGTCTTCTACTGCAAGACACAATGCAAAAGAGAAAAAAAATTGTTCACAATAAAATATATTAATATACATAATATTGCCAAAAGTCATGCTCAAAACCAGAGAGTAACATTTGTTAATTTTCTAAAGCACTATTGATAAGAACATTGAGAATCGATATGTTTTTTTAATAATTTCCAAGTATTAATCTCTTGTAGTAGATTCCATGAATGACAAAAAACAAACTCCACTGCTCCTTTCCAATTTTTGTTACATACTTTCAAACCATTTGAATGCAACCTTCAAGACACATACCACTCATAGATTTATTCATTTGATTATGATGAATAAAGAAACTTCATGAGTAGAAAAAAGTGATAAGTTTCATCAAACTATTGAAATGCTTTAAATACAACACCAAAGAAAGAAAAAAATAGTTTTCTTGAATCAATTATAACATATTCATAAAATCACTGGATTTATGACATTTCTCACAACAAATATGTAATAGAGGCTTGTGCCTCAAGGATTTTATTCAAACACACAGCATCTTATTTACAAACCATTAACATTCCATCTCAAAATAGTAGCAACTCAAAATACAGAACAATTAGTACTAAACATAAATAATATTATACAAAAATAAAATATCTTTTGCATAAACAATAAAGATCAAAGGCATAAAAGAAATAAATTAAAAGACACAATGATTAAAAGTAGAAACAATAATCTAGATAATATCAACAAGTTAAATAAGTTACCTCATTGGCATTGATTACCAGATGAATAGTATCTGTAATCAGAAGACCTCCACTTATCATGTTATATATCTTTACAATTCAGTTAACTTTTCAATGTTTTTTCACAAAATACACCTTACACTATTTTAAAATGTAATACTTTAGTCTTATAAAGTGAAAAAGTAACAGCCTTAAATACAAGCAAAAATGTTGTAATATAATAAGTTACATATCATATACACAAGTACAAGATTTGATTTATAATTTCATATCAATAAAGTTACTATCAGCCCTTACAAAAAAAGATAAGCATTCTCAGAGCCCATTTGATTTAGAAAGAACTCAATTTTTTACATTTCATAATTTGATTTGGGCAACCATATTGGAAAGGAAAACTAGTATAAATAACTCAACCTGAATGAATGCTGAGATAAAATTTAATAAGATTAATACATAATAAGTATTTCTTAAAATACAAATATGTGAGTAAATCATGATAAAGTTTCGTTCCAGTTCCTCTAGATTAAAACATAGTTTTTTAATGCATTCTTTGAATAATGTTCATATTTTAGTTCAATATTCTACTAATTGCAACAGGACAGCTTTCTATATAATTTTGCAAGGTCCTGAATGTAAATATTAGACACTTTATGCAGTGTGATGGACAGGAATCTCTCAACCACTCAATACCACCTTTGAGCATCTGCACATGCACAATGTAAACTGCACAAATGCAGAGACTTAAGATTTTTGTTAGTTGATTGCTGCAGAGAGTCCCTATTTTCTGATTACAAAATAAACCTGAATATAAAAAGTAATTCCAAAATACAGAGACTGAAAAAATAGTTTCACCTTTTTTTAACAATAGTAGGGTACAAGATAATCAATTCTGCATAAAATGTTCAGTATCTGAACCAAATTTCTTTTAATACTTATAATTTTCTGTGTGCACACTTGCAGGCTTGCATGCATGCATACATACATACATACATACATACCTACACATACTATCAAACATTCAGAAATGTTTACAAATTCAAGATTGAAAGAAAAAGATCATAAAAATGTGTTGTAGGCATTTGAAACAATTGTAACTGAGAGGTTTGAATTTTTCAAATTTTTAATTCGTGCTTCTATCTCTGCAAGAATGTAATGATACTGATTGTACTTTATTTCCATAAAGTAAAATCAGCTTTCAAATTTACTTATTTTTATCATAAGTGGTTTAAAATAGCTGAGACGAAATTTGAACATTTTAAAATCTGAACCTAGTAAGTATATAAGTAAACAATTTTGGCAAAAATAAGTAAAACCACCATTCAAGAAGAATTGTTGTCATTTTCAACATCTTAAAAAATAGAAGTAATGCAAGACTTTGTCAAGGTGATGTCAACTTGCATTACTATTTCAATGCCAACAACACCTCGCCAGCACATCAAATTTTAAGACATATGTATTGGAAAAATTACTTTAATACCAACAAACATTATTTTAAAAGGATTAAAAAAAAATGGCAGAAAATAATTGTATACAATAATATTATATTACAAAATATATAATTTTATATTATAAAAGGAAAAATAACTTCGAAGGATGAAAAGCGAGAGCATAAAAGTACTAATAGAAGAAGATAAAGTAGGGAAAGGAAAAATAAAAAACAAACGTACTTACAACAAAACAAATAGGTGTTATTTACAATTCTGTTCATTCACACTATGCTAAAATCCAAGTTAAAAGAAATAAAATAACACTATCAATATAGAGAGCATTACTTAGAAGCAGTAATAGAATTACTAGTGAAATCTAGAAAGATAATTCTTTTGAAAATTAAAAATCAATTTGATCCAGCTACAACAGCTTCATAGTTTTAATTTAGTGGGACAGGTCAAGGAAAATATTCTGCAAACACATCCATTCCTACTCTCCAAAAACACACACACACACACACACACACACACACATACACACTACAATGTACAGAGTCCCTTCTCAAATTACTTAAGGGGGGGGAAAAGAAATGCATGAAACTTGATTTTCTAATTATTTTGCATACGTATATGTTAGAGATTTTTCAATTTCTGATTTTCCAACAATTACAAATAGGCGCATAAAGGCATTTGAAGCTTATTTTATACAATGACTAAAGCAAAAGCACAACTTTCTTTCTGGGAAAATGAATGATAAATAACAATTTCTGTAATGAATAAATTTGTTAATGAAGAGCAGAAGAAAACAAAAGAAATCCAAGGTGATAAAAATGAAAGAAATCAACATTGTTTACAAGATAAGACCTCCAAAGACCTGCGAAACATTTCTGGTTAGAAAAGCTGGAGCTTAAAAACTGAGGCTAAACACCTTCACAGAGGAATACTGGGGTAAAAGTTACGAACACAAACCACAAATATTCAATGGTAATAAACATGATTAACAGAACAGTTGTAAGTAAGTTTATAAAAAAAATATTTGCACATACGCAAAAGGTGAATTAACCTATTCATTTTTCATGCACACTCTTCATGCAATTCATTTCTCCACTTCAAAATAATTTTACACTTTTGATAACAATTTCAAAATACCTACATTACCACAACAATGGTTACATTACTAATTCTAAAATGAACCAGCAATTGAAATATTTCAGAACATTAATATGCTTATTAATAATGCCAGACAGTTAACCATCCTCTCTCTTAATTTACTATCAACATCATTTTGTCACGCATTTAATATTATGACTATAGTGTACAGCTATTTGAAATTTATCCAATCAAGAAAGACTATAATCTCATAGAGATTGCTATTTTATCTACACGAGGTCAGCAGAAATATTGGTCCTACATTTCAGAATTTATGACCCTGACAGTTTTATAATAAGAATTGATCTACAATCATATGTCAGTACAAATGAACAAAAGTTCTCTTTTCAAATTAGTCTGTTTTTATTCCTTAATTTACAGAGACATGACTAGATAAAGTTATAAATAATGTATTATCCATAACACCAGTCAGCAGTAATATAATAAATTACCTATTTATTAAAAGTTCTTAACTACAATAATGTTCCATTGCAATTACTTTCCAACACAATAATTTTCATGGTAAAAGTTGGTAAACATTAATATGAATACTTCATGTGTGTTTTTATTTTAGGATTTTATATATATATATATACACATATATATATATATATATATAAATAAATAAATATATATAATCCTAATATATATATATAATCTTAAAAGACAGCATAATAAATCAAAAAAATATAAATAACAACAAAACACTAACAACAGTATGTTGCTAATACTTCTCCAATAAACAAAATGACATCAGGATTAAAGATAAAAGACCACCAAATATCACGACTTTCCAACATTAACAAATAAACAAAATTGCCTCATAAACTTTCAGTACCTAAAATGAACACGCCTCTTGAAAGGTGAAAACAAAATTGAATCATGAACAAATCTGGAAATTACTTTGTTAATCCAGTATTCTTCCTTTTAACATAACTTTACAATTTAATTACTTCAGAAAATACAATAACAGACCACTGAAAATAACCGCCTCATAAATTTCAACGATTCCATTTTATAATTTTAACGGCGTTTCTTTTTAGTTCTACGGTTTTTCTTAGAAGCAGCACCTAGAGCTATAACAGATTCACTTATCTCATCTTCATTCCCAATCTTTGCAACTTCAGACACTTCTGCTTCAAGCACACTATCCACACAATCTAATGATTTAGATATCTTTGAAATTTCAGGTTTTTCCATTTCATTACATCTATCATCTGAATCATGTAAAGCCAAATCAGCTGAATCTTTAGATTCATTGCTATCATAACCTCCACTGCCTTCATCAGTAGATGAGCTAGTTCCAGGTTTTGGTGAAGAGACAATACTACTCCAGGATCGGATTGGGGCCAAGGGAGGACTCTCTTCTTTAATACATAAATAAGATTTTTCCTCCTGTTGGTTATTGTTTTTGGAATCTTCTCTTGAAAATGAGGACACAAGTTTGTGTTCTTGCTGAAGAGTCTGATTGTTAGTGACACAAGTGGAAGTTGTATTGTATTCATCAAACTTTAGAGATGCAGAACAATCTAGAGGTGTATCACCAGGTGCATCTTTCTCCAATAACACTGAAGATAAACTCATTTGTGGAATAGATCTGTTTTCATCAGTGCCCTTAACTTTTGTATTTAGTTTATCCTTGGAAGATGAAAGAACACAACTCCAAGATTTCACTGATGTTGAAGTTTCAGATGCAACCTTCTCCTCTCGGAAATCGTCTTTTCTTGCAGAAGTAACATCATCTCCTTCCAAAAAGAATGATAGTTTTTTGCATGTCGTTTCTTGTGTTCTTTTCACAGAATTACTTTGTCTATCTGAGTATTCAAAACCACTGTCACCTTTATTTCCAAACTTCAGTCCCTTAATATTGGAGTATAATTTGTCTTTGAAATTCCCATGAGAAGAACTGGTTGACTCAGCAGTCGCAGTAAATCTGTCATCAGCCATAGCAACTGTTTCTCTTTTGTTCTTGTCAGAGAAAGGAAAAGTATCACAAGAATAAAAATCTTCTCCAGAAGTTCTACCACACTGAAAATGATCAACATCTGCTTCTGTTCTTTTCAGAATCATCTCATTTTTATCTCCTTCACCAGGCAAGTCAACATAGAGTTTCTCGTTACCATTTCCTTCACACTGTTTCATGTATAAATCAGACTGTGGAGAATTGTCACAGATTTGATCTTGAGATGGTTTATCATATTCAACATATTCTAATTTCTTCTTTCTAATTTTCTCAGATTTCTTGGCACTAATTTCTTCTGCTTTTAAATTTAAGTTTTCAGTTTTTTCAATACTATCCAAAGTATGTACAGATATTGCACAAGCACCAGACTCTCTCATTAAATCATCACAGGCTTTCTTCTTCCCATTTCCACGTTTATTCTTCTTGGGAATTCCTTTATCTTCATTTTCTGTCTTTGACAGACCTACATTGAATTCCAAAGTTTTTTTATTATCACTAGTATTGTGTACTTTTAATTCTTCATGTTTAACATCAAAATTTCCTTTAATGCTAGTTTTATAGGATTTTCTCACAAAATCTTCAACTTTACTTTCTTCTAAGTTGGAGCAAGTTTTCTGATTGTTACTAGAAATATTTGTTATAAATTCTACTTCATTAGTTTTTTCATTTCGAGCAGATGTTCCCTTTCTTCTACATTTCCCTGAAAAATATATATCTGACTTTTCATGTGCAACTAATTCACTTTCACTAAGTTTGTTTGGATGGTTTTGATTAATGCTTTGTTTATTTCTTTCATCCCTGCCCTGTTTACCAGAAGTGTTTTCTTGTTCTGCTTCTCTTTTATCAACCCTACTAGTATCGTTATTGCAACTGGCACCAAAGGACAATTTGTCTTTCAAAGGAATATTAAGTTTAAGATTAATATTTTGATGCATAATTTCTGGGCAAGAAGTAGTCTCAACTGAACTATGATTTTGATCTTCATCTTTTCTGTCTGGAGCCTTTTTTGATTTCTGTTCTATGAGAAGGTTAACTATTTTGCTTTCAGCACTGTGGACAGCAGATGGCCATCTCACCACATCGATGTCCACCTTCCCGATGTCTGCTGGCAGCACCCTCTCGCAGTCTCGGGAACTTGTGGCTGGAGATGGAGGGCCCCCTGCTTCTTCATCAGATGGCACTGCTACAGTAATAACTGTTCCCACAGGGTTCACTACTTTCTCGATGGGAAATGCACTCTTCTTGTTGATCATTGAAATGACCGATCTTCTCCCTTGAAAAAGAAAAAGCCAGAGGCAGATGTTTCTAAGAGTTATTCATTCCAATTCACATTCACAACATAATTTGCTCTACCAAACAAAAGATAAAAAGTGTTATGAGCATCTACAAAATATGCACACAATATTAAATTCCAGATTTTGGCACAAACATTTTCAATCTGGTCAAAACTCAGTTGTGTTAGTGCTGACAGAGTATGCTGCCTCTGGCTAGTTCTTACCCTCTGTTCTTTCACAATATTTCTTTCAGATGTGGGGCACAGAAAGACAGTAATTAAGTTTTAAAATCTTACCTGATACACAACAACTTACTGGAAACATATTATCAATAAATATGAAGAATAATTGCACAAAAGTACATGATATGCATAAAATTATAATTTTGACATCATTTGGAAATTATCTGAGAATTAGTCATCAGATTCAAATACAATGAGAAATGCATTATAAACTAAGTTGTATATGCACAAAATAAAATATTTCTTCCAAGAAAAAGAACTGAGATTTATTTATTTATTTTTCAAATAAGATATTTAAGAAACATTAGGGCAATACATTCATGACTACATTAACCCATTAGTGCATGTGATCCGATAAATCGGATGCTAAGAAAAGCGTCAACAATGCCTGTGATGGGAGACTTATCTGTTTGAGATATACAAGAATCATCTTTCGCATTGTTGGAAAGTCATAAATTAAATGTATATGCTGCAACTTTCAGAAGTTTTAGATTTATAGCAATTAGGGTGCAATATGGCGCATTACAATCTTTTTGTTTTACGTAGCTAGTGAGTTTTTATTTAATTATAATATCTAACCTTCATTGATACGAACAAATTTTGTACGAAATGAAATTATGAAGGTTTGTGTTTTCCATTTGAATTGGTATTCTAAGAAAATAATTATAAATTACTAAACTATTTCAAATTAATTTTCGTGATCCGAAATATCGGATCACATGCACAGGGGACACCTATCATAGCAATACAGTATTTCAGAATGGCTACGTCTTTTCTCTCTATATTTCAAGCAACTGCTACTAAATGAAAAAGTATTGTTTGCTTATCTGTAACTGGAATTTTGAGTATGTTGGAAGAAGAACACACAAAAGGTGCTAACAATTGCGAGCAATGATTTTCACTTGTCTGCAGAAATTATGCATATTAGATGGAAAGGCAATGATGTTGTCTATTACCACAAATCATGAAGAAATCGAAATGGGAAGTTGTACGAGGTGGTTGAAAAAAATGTAAAATTAATGTTTCACGGCCTGTAGTTTTCAGTTAGTACAATAAAGAAATGGGTGGGATGGATTTGATGAACCAAGTGGTGGCGAAATACAGAACAAGAATGAAACAACTAAAATAGTATTGTTTTATATTTGCACATTTTTTGGATACTTGAGTTGTAAATATTTGGCTCCTGATGAAAATATAGCCGAATGAGGAGAAGTCACATTGTCTTTCAAAATTCCAAAGAGATATTTGCCTGAGCTTGTTGAAAATTCATGAAACATCCCCAAGAAGAGAAAAACAGACAAATGATCCAAATTCTGACACCCGTTTTGACCGCAAAAACCATTTGATAATTTCCATTTCTACAAAAAAGAAACTTCTCCACTGCCATAGTAAAGGAAAATTCATGTGTCGAAACTATGATTATGGGATTTCATTCCAAATGCTTCAAAGACTATCATGCATATTAGAATACGAAAGGAAAGAATTTCTTATGAATAAACTAAATTTTTCAAAATCAAAATACTTTCATTTATTTTGCCCAGTAATATAAATATAATGTAAAAATTAGTCCCGACATCAAAATGGACCAAAAGATTAAAACCATTATCTCTCGTTTAACATGTGTTTCTCACAATATATTCCACTATTGTCCACACATTACTGAATTGATTTAATATTTTCAAATAAGTACAAGATAAAATAAATTAAAATAAAGCTCTGTTTCATTAAGTGAAAGATGAAGCATTCAAGAAGGTAGGCAGAAATACAATTTATATATACTGACCAAAACAAAACAAAAATTAACTCAGAAGTTTGAGTCACTAATTTTCTATGTTTAACACAGATACACTGGTGAACAGGTACACACATACAACATCTCCACCAACTACTTAGTTTAATAATCAAATTTGAAGTTTCTGTAGTGACAGATCTACATATGATTTGCCAGAATGTCCAGAATGAGATTTGCAGAAGCAATTGAAGAAACTTAACCACTGTGTGTGTTACAACAGTTCACAAGTAGGGCAATTTTATTTTATTTCTTTAAAGCACAAAATTCTATGCTCTATTAATTATATTTAAACTGAATTGCTCATGCTTGAATAACTCTTCTGATAGATTAATAAAAAAAATTGTATCTGTTATAATAGAAACTTTAAAAGCTTTACAACTTAATTTTGAGAATTACACATTAGCACTAAGAGAATGTATTTTTCCCCCTGGGGTTCTCTATTTATTTAAAAAACAAAAATCTGAAAGAACTGGTGACCCAAAAAGCCTGAACTTCCAGAAAGAATTAATGTTGCACTTCTCAGTTCTTGTTCGTAAACATCATGGAGAACTTATGAAAATAAAAAACACAATTTATACCACTTACCAGTATCTCTAATAGGTACACCAGGACTTTCCATCATGGCATCAGCAAGATCTTCTCGAAGTTGGGTGTCCCCAGGTCCTGCCGAGCCATCAGAGTCTCCATCTCCACCATAAGCCTCCAAAAGTCGGGGTGATTGCTCATAACTACCTATAGAATTTCAAAAATGTATTTTCTAACAACATGAATGTTGCTTATTAAGCAAGTATTATTTCATTTACCATGAAATTTATCACAATCAGACTGAGAAGTTATATTATCTTAGCATCTTTGGTATTATTGAAATTAAATATACAGATTAAAAAAGCTGTTGTTATTATTCTTTAAATTGTGCTGTCACTGAGGGTGTATTTGCTATGTCCACACTATTTTGAGACTAGAATCTTACAGTGTGAATATTACATTTTCTTGTGAATTATAAATCTACGGGCACGGGATAAAAGTTCTTAAGTCAATTTTTGGCAAAATTGGGTTAAGTACTGAAACTACAAGTTAAGTATCTATATTTTATGTTAGTAAAACGACCGAATTCAAATGTTGCCTCCTTAACGAGAAAAAAACATTAAGAAATAGCGTTTAGCATAGGAACAAGCGGTGGCTCGAAAATCTAACCCTTGTGTTCTCCAAACTAAGATTTTTGACTTAAGAACTTTTACCCCGTGACCACAGAAATGTTTAGTATTTACCTGAAATAAAAACAATTTCACTATCAATAATTATTAAATCTTTGACCTCTGCAAATACACTGATAACACATGAAAATTAAATTTTACATGAGAGTAACATATCTTGCCATCCTTTCATTACGATCACATGAATAAACAGACAATTCAACTTATTTGAAGATAATCAATGATCTCAAAACATCATTAAAGCAGGAATAATCAAACAACTTTACTCTTTTATTATGGTTTATAAGTTTATGAAACTTACAATGAGTACATAGGCAATCATTTATCAATAAACAAAAGGAATTTAACTTTTCTGACTATAACATAGATCATGATTAGGAAAATTCAATCATTTAAACATATTAAGCAAAAAATTGACTTATCATTAGGGTCCAGAGAAAAAAATAATTATTAATAATTCAATTCTTTAGATTTATCTTAAGAATTACAATTCATACTGCAGTAAATAATGACGATGACAATGACAATGAAGACTATCAAATCCCTCCCATTAATATAAAAAAATAATTAAATATTATAAATAAATTTGCAACATTTATTGAATTGAACTGCCTTATTTTACGTGGCGAGACTCAGGCCATGAGGCCTGCTCTCCCGTCTGACCACGCAAATTTTGCTATGCTCCTTTCACCAACTAGCGGAGAAAGAAGATATTTCATGGGTGACGAAACAGGCGATTTTGAATATTGCTCAGAGGCGTCTTTTAGGCTTGAGGATCTTTTATATGCAGTAAATCTACTAACATTGGACAGATGGCTTTACTTTCCCTCCGAAGGAAGGCGTACGAAGGATTTTTTCACCCCTAAAAATCCATGGCTTCAATTGGATTTGAACCTGCGAACTTGGGTATAACAGTTTGATACGCAAACCATTACACCATTGCCTCCACATTTATCTCAGAAATGAAATGAACCTACTCAAGACTGATATAAAAATAAATATAAATATATTAATTTTCTTCAAATCCATCACAGACTTTAGAAATTATTAATACCATTTTGATGCTAATAAAATTCAATATTTTACATATCATGGCCCTACTAAAAGAACATTATAAGCATTTCTTTATTATCTGTAGTGGAGCAAGAGGGGAAGCAAAGTAGACACCACTATCCCTTGAAGAAATATGTTATGGAAAAATGTACAGAATCTCACATTTATTTTCCACAAAACTTGTTTTTCAATTCTGAGTTTGTTCTAAAAGTGGAATGCACATGGAGTGAGTGAGCACCTTGCTGGTAAGGCCACAAGAAACCCAACTGAAGATCTTCATATACACATACACTTTACACCCCTTACTACACAATCTTCTTTACAGGCTTAATTTTTTGTAAGGAAATCCTGCATGCGTATTGCAGATGAAATCAAAGTGAAGAGCCCTCCTCATGTGTGTAAAGCACATCTTAGTAACAGCTGCAATGTTCATGACTTTCTCACAAAGGAGTGTTTTGGAACACTTTCATCGTTGAACTTGAGAGTTCTAAGAGTAGTTGTGTTAAAGACACTTCAAATGTTAAATTATTTTTATTTGTTAATTAAATTTTCATGTATTCAATCAATGGACTTGTAGAATTCCAAGTAATTCTAATATAAAAAGTGAATTCACTCGTTTTGCATTGAATTCCATTTAATAAACTGGTGGCACCACATCAGTATACACTTTCTAGTATTACTTGTAATGACTATTGTAATAATATTGTATATACAGCTAGTACCCTACTGCAGCCATCTCTTGAAAAATTCTTCACTAAATGAAACAAACCATCATTTTCTAAAATTCACGTGAATTTTAATGAAAATAGTACTTTTACCATAGAATTCTGTGTATTGTGCTCTATCTTACAAAAAGTTTACAGCAAAAATTTGAAGTAATTTTTGAGAAAATCTTGTTAACATATCAGTGGAAAATTTCCTTATATTCACTCAAAATTAAATGAAAACTACTACTATCTTGAGAAAAGTGTACATGAAACAAAGGGCTTGAGGCAGAATCAAGATAAGCTATACAGGCAATAGCTGGCTTCCCGCTACTAATAAACGTTAATATCTCAATTTTGTTTAAAGTGTGTCTCATTTTGTTACTGCCCCAAGCCCTTCATAAACCAGAAAAAGACATATAATAATTATAATAATATTTAATATTATTGTATGATAATAATTAGAAAAAGGATTTCCATGTAAAGATATATTTTTACAGGGGATAAGATATCTGCAATCAATAATACTTTTTAGAAATAAGAGAATTTTTCCAGGCTGGTAGGCTGTGGTCCATTTGGCATTGAAGTGCCAAACGTTTCATCCAACACTACGGAGGACATCTTCAGTGGTGGCAGGGTCGTGGTTGTCCACTAACACAACATCCTACTACTCGCCCGGAAACTTTCTCTTATGTTGACTCCGGCCATGAAAGCCTATGATGCTTTATATGCTTTTTAGAGTTTATAAGACATTCTGAATGATTGAGAATAATTTTTGTTTTACATATTTTAACTAATTTTGGTATAATCAAATATATTATCTATTACTAGCTATTATTTTACATTTTAATACACTGATACATCAAAACAGAACATTTCAGAAGAAAGTTTACAATATACATTACTGGAATCGTCTTTCTTACGAAGCCACACAACGCGCTTTTATTTACGAAGAAACTTCACTTTGAACTGTCAAGCTCCCTCCCCTCCCCGTTTCTGGGAAACCGTTTACTCAGGATCAAGGATGAGCGGTCATATGTAAAGCAGAAATAACTTCATCCACAAACTTCCTCATGTTTGACAACCCCATGTGTAATTCAATAAAAATCTAACAAACATTTTTACACATCACTGACTTATCGCATGATCTAGTCGAGGGGAAGAGGAGGGGGGTCCCTTTACCTCTCTCCTGAGAGATCCATCACTAGCTAACAGTACTATTCACTTGAGCACCAGCTCCTCATAAACCAAATTGTATATTCTATGAACATACTTTATATTTTGAATGACACTAGTGTACAATTACTTCAGTAGAGATAGAATTTTCTTTCAGCGTCTCTGAATCCATGTTAATGCACTGTTCTGTATTCAAACTAGAGGAGCTACAACAGCTCATACTTTCCTGTGTTATTGGAAACAGCTATGTAATACTGAAATTCAGCACTTTCTGCACTACTACCATCTTAGCTAATATTTGAAAATGTGCAATTCAACCAAGAAGCGAACAACTCACTGTTTCCATTGCAGTGTTGTCAGAACTATATGAATTCTACAACTGTATAAAAATATACTACAAAAGTTTTGTAAACTTGTATTAGAAAAAGAAGCCTGATACCCTGAACAATATAGAAATGCATTTCTTAGGGCCATGAGTAGAGAAGAGTATTCTAAAGCCATGCAAAAATACTCTACTCACAACAAATGGTATAGTATTTGGTGTGAAAACTTTTCATGCAAAAATCAACATTAATTTGACAATTATAACTCCTTTTCATACAGCAATATCAAGTCACAACAATGACAGTTAATTCACAGAAATTCGCGAGCGAGAAACAGAATTTCATAGTTGCATTCCGCGCATTGTCAATATTCTTTGAGAGCTAGTAATTTTTATTTCAAATATTTCAAAATAAATAATTTCTAAAAGATTAATGTGTAAATGTATAACAGAAGGTCAAATGTAAGAAACAAACAAAGATATAATACACAAAATTGCAAATTCTAATTTATGACGCATCCAGCTGTCTGAAGCACAGTAAATTTGCAGCAGGCTATAATGTTTGTCACGAAATTATAGAAAAACTAATCATATTTTCAAAAAATCAAGCATGACCTTATTTGAAGACGTAGTTTTGAAAAATAAATTTAATTGAGAAAAAAATTGCATTTTCACAATAGTACTTGTAAGAAGACACCGAAAAAAAGCACAGTGAATTCCAAGTGGGCTATTATGTTTGTCAGGAAATTATAGAAAATCTACTCATAGTTTCAAAAAATTCAACATGACCTTATTTAAAGATCTGTTTTTGATGAGCATATTTCATCAAGAAAAACAATTGTATCTCCACAATTGTAGTTGTAGAAAGACACCGAAAATTTTTAATTTTTTAAAATTTTTGCAAAATCAGGCATTTTAAAACAACATGAAACCTGCAACATTCCTTAAGCTTCCTTTATGCTATCTCAGGTCCCAATTTAATCAAAAAACATTTTGCGGTTTTTAAGAAAGAATGGTTGGCTTCAAGAAAATAAAAAATTGTGTATGTTTGACACAAATTTTTGCAAAAAATACTTATGTTTTGAAAAATTGAACATGACTTCATTTGGAGACCTGATTTTTATGAACACATTTCATTACGAAAAAATATCTGTATCTTCATAATTGTAGTTGTAGGAAGATGCCAAAAAAAGTTTTAATTTTTTCAATTTTCAAAAAATCAGAGCTGTCAATCAACATGAGACCTACGCCACTCTCGTAAATGACCTTCAGAATATCCAACAATAAAATTTAGTGAAAATTGTTGGCACCACTTTTTTGAAAATTTTAAAAATGTCCCAGGGACTTCATGTAAAGTACTCCCCAAAATTACAATGTCGGTTTCAAATTCAAGGGGGCCACGAGATCGGTCAGATTGATCAGAGATTATCAATTCTGGAGAAAATCAGCTGAACAGTTTAATTGCTAGCGTTCTTCACAGATGTTTTGCTTTCAATTAGTTTTTCAGTATCAAGGTCCCACAAAACAGGGATTCTGGCTGCACCACATATTAGGAGATTTTTTTAAAATTCAGAAACAGGATTTATCAACTTTTTGTTACTAGGGCCCTGACAGAAGAGTTTTGCTGCATCATTATATAACTTTCCCTATAGTATATCTATATCTATCTATCTATCTATCTATCTATCTATCTATCTATCTATATATATATATATATATATATATATATATATATATATATATATATTTATTTTACATATTTTCAATTTTTGCATATAATTTGGAAATATTAAATACAAATAAACGTACATTTTTTTATTACAATAAATTCCATTCCCTAATAATAATAATATATAGAATTCTAATAACCAATTGAATGAAACAAAGCAGGAGACCTGGGACAGAGAGCTGTGCAGTTTTTGTTATTTCAACTGACCCAACTGCAAGATTCCATATTCGAGATCAGATTCGTATGGAGCAAAATTCATTACTTCTAAAGTATTCTGTCTTTATGTTGCACTTAAAAAAACTTTTGTGAAGATGAATTCTAGTCTTGCACTCAGGTCATTGACCAATGAAAAAGTTGAATGCATAGAACATTGATGCACATTGATGAACATTGATGCAATTTTCATTGTAGCTAACAGATGCTTTGAAAACCCTTTACTGTTTGGAAAGACCTGTGTGGTGCGTGTGAGTGTGTGTGTGGTGCGTGCGTGTGTGGTGCGTGCGTGTGTGGTGCGTGCGTGTGTGGTGCGTGCGTGTGTGGTGCGTGCGTGTGTGGTGCGTGCGTGTGTGGTGCGTGCGTGTGTGGTGCGTGCGTGGTGCGTGCGTGGTGCGTGCGTGGTGCGTGCGTGGTGCGTGCGTGTGTGGTGCGTGCGTGTGTGGTGCGTGGTGCGGTGCAGTGTGGTGCGATGCGGTGCGTGGAGTTCGAGCGCCGCGTGGAGTTCGAGCGCCGCGTGGAGTTCGAGCGCCGCGTGGAGTTCGAGCGCCGCGTGGAGTTCGAGCGCCGCGTGGAGTTCGAGCGCCGCGTGGAGTTCGAGCGCCGCGTGGAGTTCGAGCGCCGCGTGGAGTTCGAGCGCCGCGTGGAGTTCGAGCGCCGCGTGGAGTTCGAGCGCCGCGTGGAGTTCGAGCGCCGCGTGGAGTTCGAGCGCCGCGTGGAGTTCGAGCGTCGGGTGGTGTGTGCGGTGTGGCGTGTGAGGTGGGGTGTGGAGTGTGAGGAGCGGTGTGGCGTGGTGTGTGCGGTGTGGCGTGTGAGGAGCGGTGTGGCGTGGTGTGTGCGGTGTGGCGTGTGAGGTGCGGCGTGGTGTGTGCGGTGTGGCGTGTGAGGTGCGGCGTGGTGTGTGCGGTGTGGCGTGTGAGGTGCGGCGTGGTGTGTGCGGTGTGGCGTGTGAGGTGCGGTGTGGTGTGTGCGGTGTGGCGTGTGAGGTGCGGTGTGGTGTGTGGTGTGGCGTGTGAGGTGCGATGTGGTGTGTGCGGTGTGGCGTGTGAGCTGCGGTGTGGTGTGGTGTGGTGTGTGCGGTGTGGTGTGTGCGGTGTGGTGTGTGCGGTGTGGTGTGTGCGGTGTGGTGTGTGCGGTGTGCGTGGTGTGCGGTGTGCGTGGTGTGCGGTGTGCGGTGTGCGTGGTGTGTGCGGTGTGGCGTGTGTGGTGTGGTGTGGTGTGTGCGGTGTGCATGGTGTGCGAGGTGTGTGCGGTGTGCGTGGTGTGTGCGGTGTGGCGTGTGCGGTGTGGCGTGTGCGGTGTGGCGTGTGAGATGCGGTGTGGCATGTGAGGTGCGGTGTGGTGTGTGCGATGTGGCGTGTGAGGTTGGGTGTGGTGTGTGCGGTGTGGCGTGTAAGGTGCGGTGTGGTGTGGTGTGGTGTGGTGTGGTGTGGTGTGGTGTGGTGTGGTGTGGTGTGGTGTGGTGTGGTGTGGTGTGGTGTGGTGTGGTGTGGTGTGTGCGGTGCAGTGTGATGTGCAAAGTGGTGTGTGCGGTGCAAAGTGATGTGTGAGGTGTAGTGTGGGAGGTGCAATGTGGGTGTGCGAGGGGTAGTGTGGTGTGTGAGGTGTAGTGTTGTGTGTGAGCTGTAGTGTTGTGTGTGAGGTGTAGTGTTGTGTGTGAGTTGTAGTGTTGTGTGTGAGTTGTAGTGTGGTGTGTGAAGTGTAGTATGGTGTGTGAAGTGTAGTATGGTGTGTGAAGTGTAGTATGGTGTGTGAAGTGTAGTGTGGTGTGTGAGGTGTAGTGTGGTGTGTGAAGTGTAGTGTGGTGTGTGAAGTATAGTGTGGTGTGGTGTGATGTATGTAGCGTAGTATGGTGTAATGTATGTAGTGTAGTGTGATGTGATGTATGTAGTGTAGTGTGGTGTGGCGTGATGTATGTAGTATAGTGTGGTGTGTGAAGTGTAGTGTAGTGTGATGTGTGAAGTGTAGTGTAATGTGATGTGTGAAGTGTAGTGTAGTGTGATGTGTGAAGTGTAGTGTAGTGTGGTGTGAGATGGACGGACGTTTTGATGAAAACAACACTTTTTTGGTATCAGGGGACCCCAAAACGTGTTTTTCCATTGAAATCTCGAAATCGATTTTCCACAGCATTACATAACTTACTCTATACTACATATATTACTCCATATGTATATGCTGGTACACGGGAAAGTCAAAACGTGTAAGTGCAAAACTTATAAACAGAGCTTCACTATGCAACTATATGGGCATTTCAACTCCAATTTTGCCATTATATCAATAAGTAGAATGCAGAAAATCTACAACTTGATAACGACCAAGATATTGTCCCATCGTCAATGAAAATCCCTATTTTTTGATTGGCTGTGAAATAGTTGAAGCATATGTATTGTAAAGAATCTTAAAACATAAAACTTGGAGGTTTTATTCACCTCTGAGTAAAGTAGTAAAGTTGATTAATTTGCACATGTGTGATAAAATTACTTCAGAACAGTCACACACTTACTGAAATGTCCTTTACAAGGGCTACATTTTTCTGCTTCTTTATCAAACAATAATCTTTTTAAAACTGCTTTGTTAGCAAATGCTTTGACCATAATATATTTAGGGGCCATCCGTAAATTACATAATGCAAATTTGGAGTATCTTGAAAACCCTTTGTTCTCTCCTGTAATGCACCCTTGACACGTTTGAACCCCTCTAAGTAATTATGTAACTCTTGTGACTCTCCCCTCCATAAATGCAAGAAGTGAAAATAAATTATAGCAGATTAAAAGCAATTTGTATTGTATATTAAAGTGTACAATAATTAAAGTTGGAATTAGTTGGTGATGCTGACTGCATCTAACAATGAGGTTGGGATCATGTTGTGAGTGAAGGAAGGACATAGATGTGAGAAAATTTAAGTTGTGCACACGCCATTGTGGATGATGCATGGTTGCAAGTCTAGAGCACCAATTTAAATGGTTTCTAGAATACACTATGTATCATTTTCAAATCTTTTCTTTGTAATCTTACAGATTCAGTATAAAATTGATGAACAAATATTTCCATTTATTGAAACAACTTATGCTTAATAACTTTAACATATTTGTTTTCAAAACAAATTAATTAGTTAATATTTTAATGTTTTACTACAAGACTCAGAAAAGGAATAATTTCAACAAATTAAAAAAAAAATACCAATGCTATGTAACAATAAAGTAATACTCCCCTACCCTCATGTAACGGAGTGTAATGCCGCCTCAAGCCCCCCTCCCCCTCTTTAGCATTATGTAATTTATGAACGACCACGTAATTCACTTTCTCCATAATTGTTCTTGACATTGTAAAAATCATGACATGACTGAAAAAAAATTATTTTTTTAAAATCAGTACACCTATTTATGCAAAAATTAATGAAATGTCACACACAATTTTCAGTCACTTCAATTTTACTGACCTGTAGATTTATTGCATAAATTGAACATTTAAAAATACTCCAAAAAAAGGAGAGCGAGAGAGAGGAGAGAGAGAGGGGAGAGAGGGGAGAGAGGGGAGAGAGAGAGAGGAGAGAGAGGAGAGAGAGAGAGAGAGAGTCACGTAAGGAGTGTACACATTTTCTTATACTGTGAATTTTGTACCACAGTGTCCACAGAGACGGACGGACATGGGCAAATCTTTTCTTAAAGTATATAGAATGTAACAAATTTCCTTCAGAAGAGTAGTAATTATTTTTGAATACTTACTTGCAGATCCTGATTCGATTAGAACTGGTACAACAGGCCGACCAGATAAAGGCATATTCACAGGATTGGAACGGGCTGGGCGTGATCCAACACCTGTTCCTATCTCAACAGCTTCCATTTCCAAGAGTGACAAAGGTGCTCTAGAAACAAAATTACAATCAAGAATTAAAATATACATTTTGTAAAACACTGGGGTACGATGAAGAGCACATGTAAATAATTGTTTTCACAAGCATTAATTCACATAGTAGGACACATTGTAAAAATATTGGAATTTTAGTGACCAATCATTAAAATTTCAAAATGTCAAAGTGGTTAAAAATGTTATGTTTATTTACAGTAATGAACAGCCAAGCATCAATTAATTGTTACCTGCAAACATTCACTATGGATAAGTTTCTTCAATTTATTGTATTTATGTCATTTAATCAGGTACACTCAAAACCACTAAACACAAAGCAAAATGTATTCATACAGCATCACAGGCTGAAAGCATGTCTGATGAGTCCTGAACTAGAACGATATGCTTTTACTACCCTAACACCTCATCCTTTGCGCCTCTGTGCTAAGGTCACCCTGCGCCCACTTGTGCGGTAGGTGGATACGGCACCATGCTGCTATACCCTTTTTCTCGAATGAGAAAAGATAAGAGCAGTTGAAAGTAACATCCCTCTTCTACATCAACTGGTTGTTGACCGAGTGAGTACAGGCCAGGAGGCTGACTTTCTGAGTTAGTTTCGTCTTGTGTTCGACTCTTCAGACGTAGACATGAACTGCGTGACTGATGTTTCTTCAGACGTAGACTTGAACTGCACGACTGACGTTTCTTCACACTAAATGCATTTGTTAGCGTCATTGCGTAGAACATGCTTTACGGCTAGCTGCCGTTGAGTAGTGACCTAGCACAAGGTAATCTCTTCCTCTGTGCAACACAGTTGTTGCCTTGCTCGGTGCAACGTCGTTGCATAACTGCAGCTTACTTGGCGCATTGGGTGTACGAACCTGCAGAGCATATTGTTCATACAGCGTCACAGGCTGAAAGCCTGTCTGACGAGTCCTGAACTAGAACGAAATGCTTTTACTACCCTAACAGCTTATCCTTTGCGCCTCTGCGCTACGGTCACCCTGCACACACACCTGTGAGGTAGGTGGATATGGCACCATGCTGCTATACCCTTTTTCTCAAATGAGAAAAGATGAGAACAGTTGAAAGTAACACCCCTCTTCTACATCTACTGGTTGTTGAACGAATGAGTATAGGCCAGGAGGCCGACTCAACGGCGGCTAGCCGTGAAGCATGTTCTATAAAGCAAAATTTAATTTGCAGTAGTTTGTTGAACTGAAATCCAATGAAAAAATACAAAGGAGTCACAAAATTTTCATTAGTTAAATCTTTGGTAAGACATATTTGTTCATATATAATAATTAGAGCCCAGAAGTTTGGCAAAATGTCTTTTTGTTACTGTTACTATTTTACAACTTTTAACAATAGGAATCACTTAAATGTAATTCTGGAGTTGTTTTAGTAGATTTTAATTTTGCCTTTTTTTTTTGCCTATTTTAGCTTCTGGAGCCTATTTATGCCATTTTGTCTTATTTCCTGCCTTTTTCAGCCTTTTACGTCATTATTTTGCTTTTTCTCTCCAGGCACTGATGTCAAACAAGTTGGATATATATACCTGCAACCCTGGAGAACATGAAGATATGGTTGTGTTATGTTTTCCTGTAGAATATGTTTTAAAAATCTAAATGAAAAAAGGAAAATAATACGAGTCAAGATTTTTGATTTTTTCATTGATGCTGAAAGGCTTTGTTTGCTCACAAGAAATCCCATTTTCGAGTATGACCCTTTATATCCCTTTTGAGGATAGCTCCCAGAAGGGCACTATGATATACCCTTCTCAGTGCTGGCAATTACACAAGTGTGAAGGACAAAAAATATAGTATTGTTTTCATTAATTAAAGGTTAATTATTAATGTTTTAGAATTCCTTTCAAATGTGATTTTCCACTTTTTAGTTGCCTTTTTGCACCTCTACTTTAGCTAGAATAAATACCTTTTTGGGTGCCTATTTCAGGTAAAATAAATACCTTAACTTCCAGGCTCTAATAATAATATATCGAAGGAAAAACAAAGTCTACAAAAATGTTGCAAGAAAGAAATTGGAACCATATCTTTCTTATATACACTACTCCACATTTAAGCTTGCATGAACTTGAATTTGGATAAATATATTGTACATTCCCAATTCAGGAAAATTAAATGGCATTAGCTACTAAAAATCATGACCACTATTTTATCCAACGACCAAACTAATAGTGAACAGATTTACAAACACACTATTAATATTCAATATAAGCTAGAAAGAGTTGATTTTAAATTTTAATTCACATATTAGAGATAACTCTTAAAAGAGATTTGGGTGTACTGTTTGATCGACAACTTACACTCAGAATTACCAGAGTGTATCGAATTACCACTTTGATATCTTATGAGAACAGGCAGGAACCTAGAGACTACAGTAACATTGCGAACACACTATTTTTCAATTGTTTGGTTGCCTGACAGAATTGATTCAATTAAGTCACTTGAGAGTTGTCAGAAGCATTTTGCAAAATTTTTAGAGTTTAAGGAGAGTGGAAGTTTTTCAGTTCATGTTATTGAGAATGAATATCTGTACAGCAGATTTGGGATTAACACTCTTGACAGCAGGAGGAAATTATTACATTAATTAAAATTATTTACGGAATTGTTTATGCAACTGACCTGAAGTCTCAGGTTTCATTTTCAATCCCTCAGTTTAGCTCTTGCTTATTTAAAATCTTTACAATACTGTTTTGAGTAATAGGTACATACATAAATCTAAATCGTTCAAATTAACGGAGTTAACTAATAATTAAGCTGCGGATTTATAGGCATGAAAAACTGCAGAAATAGGTAGGCAAAATAGGCACTTAAAAATGTAAAATAGGCATTTAAAAACGTCAAATAGGCATTTAAAAAATCAAAATAAGCATTTAAAAAGGCATGATATATTTTTCTTCTCCTTATTTACGTTCTTGATTAGAAAGTTTCTGAAATGATAATATAGTTACGTTCATGGAATGTTCGCTTTCATCATTGTTCTTACAAATACTCCATAGATATCCATTCTTTCATTGTTTGGCAATTCGAAAATAAGGCTGAATTGCAGTAGCTACCTTTTTGCTTATACTTATTTATTTATTTATTATATGGCAGCAGCAAAGCTGATATGAGTATATCTACTATTACACAGCACTTCACATCATAAATCATAATACACAGTTTATCAGTTTATAATGTCACTTAGTGGGCATCAGGACACTTAGAGTTTATCAGGACACATCAATTTCTTGGTTGGGTTGATCCAGTTTCCTCTTGAAGGCCAATACATATACGGACACATGACTTTGTGGTAAGGCGTTCCATGCATTTACAATTCTATTGGCAATAAAATTGTGCATGAAGGTTGGTCTGCACTCTCTCTTTCTGCAATCTGCTTTTATGTCCTCGAAGTCTAACGTCTGGTCGTCTAATGAAAATTTCCTCAAATTCTTGTACGTCATACTCTCCTTTAAGAATCTTATAGGTCTCAATGAGGTCACTTCTTTCTCTTCTGCACGCCAGTGTTGTGAGTCCAAATTTTTGACATCTATCACTGTAGTCCATGTTCTGCAGACCCTGTGGCAGTTTAGTTATCTTTCGCTGCAATTTCTCCAAAAGTTGAATGTCCTTTTTGTAATATGGTGCCCATACAACATTGGCATATTCCAAAATTGGCCTCACATAGGTCATATAGGCCTGTCTAACAAGTGGCACAATTAAGGCAAGAAATGCCTTCCGAATCAGGTAAGCGGTTTTCATTAATTTCATAAAAACTACTCAGTATGATCTTCTTTCTCATATTTTATTTAAACATAAGTGAAAACTATGGTACGATTTGTTTAATCGCCATTCATAACACAAATGTAACTAGTGATGTTACAACAGAACATACTTTCTTGCATTACATCTAAAATTTTCAAAAATTCAGGGAGTTCAACAAAAACGAGACCTGCGCCATTCTTTTGAGAGTCCATTCCATTAAGTATCCATGGAAAAAAATTGAATGTAATGATTTTTGAGAATTATTTTCATAATTTGCATGAAGCAGAAATTTCGCAATAACCACTCATTAAAAAAAATGTTTTTTTTTCCTTCAAAAACCTGCTTTTTTAGAACATTTTTCATTTAAGACAGAAAGCTCTGTATTCAATACTGTACTTTTGTAATGTTACCTTTTTACAATTTTCGAAAATTCGCGAAAAATGGATCCGTCACCAATTTTTATACTGTCCTTTGATACATACGAGGAAAGCATATTAGAAAACATTCAAAGCCATTTTTGGGTAAAAATTGTTTACAAATTTGAAATAAAAATGATCACATGACTACCACCAGTGATTTTTGCATGTGTTTCATAATATGAAATAACCGCACTGAGGTGGCAGTAAAACAAAACATAAGATTTATCCATAGTTGTTCGATTTCTCTGTAATCTGCAGGATAAAAACAAAAAAAACCTACATTTAAAAAAAAATTGATTAAGGATAATTGAATTTTGAACAATAAATACGAGAATAGGCAACATTTAGGCAATGAAACCCAAAATAGGTATTTATAGGCACTATAAAATTCTCATATAATGCTTCTAGTGTTTCAATATGAATAAGTAACCTAAAATATTACGTTTTCCATTGAAGGAAAAAAATAAGCAAATAGGCAAAATCCACAGCTTATTAATAATTTTCTGGCTAATAGTGATGTTAAGATAGATATTTTTGTTGATTCCATTAATTCTCTTGTAGGGAATATAATTAATTATGCAAATGCCTGTAATTAATTTTTTAGTATATTCAGAGAGTCCTTAAATGAGGTAAGCCACTGGACTTATTGTAAAGAAAATGAAAATAATAATAAAAGGAAAAATGAGGACATTACTAAGTATTTCAACAAGCACACTTGCTTTAATAATATTTTGTCTTATTATTCACAAAAATCTTACAAGTCTTAATTGTCTTCTGATGAAAATCAACCGGAAGAGAAGTAAATAGGTAATACTGTAATATTTCTACTAAAGATTAAAATCAATCATATTTTGTTTTCTTAGCATCTGAATCAAACAATATCTAATATGTTTGTTGGTTAGTGCTTAATGCACTGCCATACTGTTCATTCGACTCCAATAAAACTTGGTCAACTTATTACTTGCACTTGCGGGAAGAACATAGGCATAGAAGAATAATTATTGGAACTCCACTAGATCGTGCTGCAGCACAAGAGAGCACTTCAGTTAAATGCAAAGAGGGGGACAAAAGAGAGGGACAGGGGAAAAGAGAGAGACGGGGTAAAAGAGAGAGACGGGGTAAAAGAGAGAGACGGGGTAAAAGAGAGAGACGGGGTAAAAGAGAGAGACAGGGGAAAAGAGAGAGACGGGGAAAAGAGAGAGAGACGGGGGAAAAGAGAGAGAGACGGGGGAAAAGAGAGAGACGGGGGAAAAGAGAGAGACGGGGGAAAAGAGAGAGACGGGGGAAAAGAGAGAGAGAGGGGAAAAGAGAGGGACGGGGGAAAAGAGAGAGACGGGGGAAAAGAGAGAGACGGGGAAAAGAGAGAGATGGGGAAAAGAGAGAGACGGGGAAAAGAGAGAGACGGGGAAAAGAGAGAGACGGGGGAAAAGAGAGAGACGGGAGAAAAGAGAGAGACGGGAGAAAAGAGAGTGACGGGGAAAGAGAGAGACGGGGCAAAAAGAGACGGAGAAAAGAGAGAGACAGGGGAAAAGAAAGAGGGAAAGAGAGTGAGAGGGGAAAGAGAGTGGGTAAAAGAGGGAGAGGGGGAAAGGGGTAAAAGAGGGAGAGGGGGAAAGGGGTAAAAGAGGGAGAGGGGGAAAGGGGTAAAAGAGGGAGAGGGGGAAAGGGGTAAAAGAGGGAGAGGGGAAAGGGGTAAAAGAGAGAGAGAAGAGAGGCCGAAAGAGAGAGGGGGAAGAGAGGGAAAGAGGGAGAGGGGGAAAGAGGGAGAGGAGGAAAGAAGGAGAGGGGAAGAGGGAGAGGGGGAGAGAGAAGGGGGAGAGGGGGAGAGGGGAAAGAGGGAGAGGGGGAAAGAGGGGGAGGGAGAGGGGAAAGAGGGAGAGGGGAAAGAGGGAGAGGGGAAAAGAGGGAGAGGGAAGAGTGAGAGGGGAAAGAGGGAGAGGGGGAAAGAGAGAGGGGGAAGAGGGAGAAAGAGGGAGAGGGGGAAAGAGGGAGAGGGGGAAAGAGGGAGAGGGGAAAATACGGAGAGGGGGAAATAGGGAGAGGGGGAAATAAGGAGAGGGGGAAATAGTGGTGGAAGAGGAGGGAGAGGGGGGAAAGAGGGGTGGAAGAGGAGGGAGAGAGGGGAAAGAGGGGTGGAAGAGGAGGGAAAGAGGGGGAAAGAGGGTGGAAGAGGAGGGAGAGGGGGAAAGAGGAGTGAAAGAGGAAGGGAAGAGAGGGGAAAGAGAGAGTGAGAGAGAAATATTTTCACAATTATTTCTTCTGCGGCAGCAACATACCTGGTACCAACTAGTTTTTAATATAATACACACACACTTTCAATAGTCATCTGAGAACAGAACAGTTAACCTACCCTACAGCTGAACTGGTGTATGTCTTGAAAGTAAATTGAGGACCCATCCATAATCTACGATGGGGTCCTGCATGAGTTACAATTTCTACTTGAGATAACCAACGCTCATCAATATCCTCAGGACGAGATTCACTGGCAGGAGGAAGATGATCAGGCAACACCATCAACGGGTTACTTGCAGGTAGAGGAGGTTGCAACTCTGATGAATGTGGAGGACGCAACAATACCCATTGAGCCTTTGCTTTAACGTCCAATTCAATTGCAGTATCATCACATACTTTCTCCTTTGGAATGCCTGCAAAAGTTTATTCAAATGCCATGATACAAAAAAGCAACATTCCACAAAATGACAACAGATGCCATAAGTTTAGAAGAAATTTTATTTTATAAGAAAGGACATCACAATTATTAATTATGTAGTTGGTTCCAGGTTAAATAATATTTCTCATTAATGAAGCATTCTATGAATACAATGAGACTTTCTTTTAACTTTCTCTTTTTAAAATATAGTGATCACTGATGGTTCAGACAAAAATTGATCATCATTTGAAGTGGGCCCTTACTAAGGATATGAGGTTACAGGAAGCATATGTCAGGCCAAAACATATTAATCAGAAATACAAAGGTTTTCTATAAAATAATTTTAATTATGTACCTTAAATTAAACTTAAACAATAAACTAAATTTGAATTATAAAATATAATTTCATATAGGCACTGATTTTAAACATAAAAAAAATCATCTTTTTAGCTGAATAGTTTCAAAACTTTATGAAAGTGTGTACTTTGTTTTTTAACAATTTTATTGATTTGTATTCTGCAATAAAAATGTCAGCAAGATTTCCATCAGAAAACTCGTTTACTAGGATCACTAGTCTCCTCTCTGCTAGCATCAAACATCCTAGACTTGTGTCACTCTGTCTCTTACAAAACTCACTTTATATTCCCATTGAATTGAACTCAAAGCAAAATAGAGTTCAAAAGGCAATTCACATTCAGACAGCAGGGTCGCCTCATGACAGGGTTCATAAATTGGCCCTTTAAATCAGTTTCATGTACACAGTGTTTTTCGCAGACCGTAGACTAGTTCCCACAGGGGGGAAGAATTGAACCAGTAAACTTTATGAGAATACTGTGGAATGGGTATCACAAATGCTTGGTGAGAAATTATCATTTAATTGATCAAAACAGAAACGAATCCACCTGCCAGATATATGACACTAGATGTCACTTTTCTATGTCCAAAAAGTTTGTGAATCGACAGTATTTCCAGTGCTCTGCCACCTTTTAGTATTATATTACATTTCAAAATTGCTAAAGATGACCACTTAATAGAGGTCTATCTATGAAACATGCCTGACCACTAGATGTGGGACAAGGTGACTGCTTAAAAGAAGGAACTTTTACATGTGTGGTATAGAAAAGTCAACCATTCCACAAAAATCGGCCTATAATAGATGTGACCACTAATTCAGATGGCCATTAGAGCAAATTTCACTGTATTATGTATGAGATTCATGAAACAATGTTTGCTTACTAGAAGGTTTCAGTTCATTACTTAGAAAAGGTACTACTTAATGGGGTAATGGCAGGGCTGTTTGATTTTACGTGTTATTTAGAAAGTTTCATTAATAGAAAGTGTCCATTATTAGTGAGTTTACTATATATAACAATAATGATCAATTCCAGATTCCAGTTCCCTCAAAACTGTTCCTTGGTACTTTTTTCTTCATCAAACACTTACCAGCAACATGTTTAGGTTCCAAATCATACTGAATGAGGCTACCATGGCAAGCCATCACAAAAAGGGAATCAATGGATCGCTTGTGTATTTTACTAGAACTCTCTCTCGGCACTGTTGGAGAACTGACAAGCCAAGCTCTTGGGGCAGCAAAGCATGCAGTCACTCTCAGAGGGAGCCCACAACCTGAGGAACCCTCATCACTGACAGACTGTGACCTGGAAACATTAGTATTCTGTTTACACCTTTCTAAAAGAGTTTTAACAAACGACTGTAAACAGCAAACTTAGATAAGAATGACAGATCCAAAGAATTCTGTACCTTAGAGGTCAAGAATTGTAACCCCATTTTCAGTGACTTTGAGATTTTTATATAAAATAATAGCAAGAAAGACATTTATTGAAGGTATACAGCTATAACCCCCATCTTTATTATTTATTTATTTATTATTTTTCAGCATAGTTCTCTTGAGGAAAGCTCATTCTGTAAGCTACGTCTCTCTTGGCAACAAGAAAACTGCTGCAGTGCCTACGTGCTTCCAATTGTTTTTAGTGCTGAGGAGCTGTTATCTGCTATGTTTAAACAAATTTTTATTTTATTTCAGTGCTTTCCATGAGTTTCATTGCTACGTGGATAATCTAGCGGACATACATTAGTACCACAGGTGTGACAGTAGGTCTAACATTCAAATATGTTACTGCATACAGAGAAGTCGCAACTACTGGCATATTTTCTATTTCAGACCTCTGTGAAAATTAGAACAATGGTGATGACAATCATGCAAGTCCACCAACACCTTCACATATATTTTGGTATTTCTTTCTTGGCACATGGGGGTGTGTCAATAAAATGGAATATGTCATAATATTTCGCGTCCTTCTCCGTTGCGCCGCCAGTCGCATGATCGCCACCACTACTCGATACAGTCGTGATCATGCGACTCTTAACAGCACAATCGAGAATGACGGAAAATACCATGAGATATTCCATTTTATTGACACCCCTCCCCCCGTGCACCAAGAAAGAAAAACGAAGTATAGTGAGGCAGTTGTGATGGAGTCAGTTAAAAACTTTTGGTACATAAAGAGGCTTCAGATTCTAGAATGATGGCAATCAATTTTGCAGAAAGATAATTATTTGCAATGATACCTCACAAGAAGCATAGATTATAACTTAAAAAAAAAAATTAAAAAAAAAAAAAAAAAAAAAATTAGTTTCAGATTACTGAACAGATGTAAATAGAGCTGTGGAGAGTTGTAAATTGTAAGTACAAGTAGTAGTTGTAAATATTGTGCATATTTTTACCTTCCAAAATCCAACCTAACATCCACACCAAGAGAGGTGGACAACAATTGACTCAAAATAGATTTATGTCTCTGTTTAATAATGTGTTTTTTTAACCAATTATTTACAGACAATTTATTCTTCTTCAAATTTCTTACTACTATGTTTTGAATCCAAAGACATAGGATTCGAAATGCTGTAGTAAGAAAATTGAAGAATAAACTGTCTGTAATTAATTGGTTCAAAAAATTCAACAGAAAATTGAGTTGTGTATAGAAAGAATAATAACAGGTATACAGAAGAAATAACGGCAGTTATTACCTCTTCTATCCTACAACAGGATTTTGCTGTACATTGAAACTCAAAAGATCTGCCTAAATGTGCTCTGGTATCAAGTAATTTATGTTTTCTCAAGTTTAAAATGGTGTAGAAATCATACTAATCCATCAAAAATATGGTAACATTTCATCAAACATGTCAAAAACCCATTTCCCACTTAAAAGGGTTCTTGCTTATAGGAGAAAAATTCCATTCCCTCAGATCTCTTATAAAGGGGTTTTGTTGAATTTGTTGGCTCTGTGATAATTTCATGTCTATTTAATCTTGTAAAAAGAAGCAGCTGCAATTTCAATTTTAAAACTAAGGGAGCAGATAGTTTCTCTTTCCTCCCATAAAGTAAAAGCATTATGAGTTGTGATTCTTGATCTCTAAGGTAGGGACATACTGTTGGAACATAAAACAACGCACCTTCCAATCATTCGGGCTGATGGATTTCGATGGTAAGACTGCTGAGAAAATACAGTGGGGGATACAGGAGTCATTCCCGATAGGATGTGAGTAATTGGTTGTCGAATTTGTGCCAATGGATGAATCACTGTAGGATGAGGATAAGGAGGTAATCGAGGGTTAGGGTAAGGCATAGCAAGAGGTAACATAGTTGACTCATAATTTCCAATGGATGTGGTGGGAGCAACTGTAGGCACAGGACTATTACGTCCATCAGCCGTAAGGCCAGCACTGCGATGAAACCGTGACAGTCTGTTCACAACATGCGGAGTTGTGTGAGTTCGAATTCCCACAGGACCTCCATAAGGGGTAATGGGGAAGACATGAGTGGTTCCTCGCAAAGTGCTGACAGCTACCCATCGGCTATCAGCAGCAAACGCCACATCCTGAACCTTCAAAGAAATGAAACATAATATTAGTGGCTTTTTTTCACTCAGACTACATAAATCAAGACAGTTATAAAGTCACACATTTCTTAAAAGTATAAAGTCTAGTACAATTATATGATCATGACAGACTTAACTACATTGCAATTTTCTTCCAATATATTTTGTACAGAAGGTTTTACTATAAATTTTTTAACTTTCCTCATGTAAAAACATAACCTTTTTATACCTAGTACAGTAATCCCTCAACATCCGTGAATTCGCTATTCGTGAGTTCCGAACACTCGCAATTTGAGAAATGCTACTGATTTTAACATTCACGACTTTAACATTTGCAAGAGCGTCTTGTTTTGTTTTGAAAGCGGGCACATTTCATTTCCTTTGTCAGTGTAATCTGGGAAAGAAACTCGGAAGAAACGGAGCTCAAAGTATCACATTCTGCAAAAATGTCAAAACTAGAATGTCAATTCATAGTAATAGAATAACAAAATTGTAAAATAATTCAATTCAGTTGCATCAAATTAGAGGTAAGGGTTTTGGCCAAATGAACAGAAAACCAATTAAGGATCTGTGCAATTCTCATAATAAAATCACTTAAGAAGAGTTTTTAAGAAACCACCAGTGAAGAAAACCTCGAACATAATGATGACTTCAATGATGATGACGGAAGCGAAACTGCTTCCTGGAGCAATTTGAAATCGGTTAATGGCGTTCTAAAACGGCAACAAGCTCTGATTGAAAGGGCATTCAAATGTGATCTGAACATGGAAATAACTTCAATCTTTAAGAGAGAAATAAAAGCAGCAACTCTTCCATATTTAGATATTAGAACGAGGAGGGTGATGAAAAAAACAACAACAAAAATCCTATATCCAATGACGTTCAACTTGAAAATGTGTTTCAAATATTTTTTATTTATTCTCTTTGGGATGTTAATTGTGAATTCTTTTTGTAGTAACTCCTACTCACTTCTACTGCAATTGTTTGTTGGATATTTTTTCCCTTCTTTTTTAAAGTTTTTCAATATCCAGGAACCTAACCCACCTTTTTTCATTACTGGAATTACTGGAAAACTTAAGAACTTCTGGGAAATGCACTACACAAGAACTTTGAGATGCAAATGTTTGAAATAAATATTCTTTAAGTCCTACAAAATTTTGATTTTGACAATGATTGCATATGGATGTGAGAATTGAAGTATCAAAAGATCTTACAAACACATCAAAAAATTGAAGAAACAAGATTTCTGTCTACCATCTCATTTTTCAGGAAATCAATACAGAAATCAGGAATAAGTCAGCACTAAGAAACACAAACACTGAGAAAAATATCATGCAGTTATTCCAACAGATTACAATTTCATCCAAAGATCTTTCCTGGTTGCCAGAAACAACTCACGTTATTATAATGTAAGATAACTAAATAAAAATTGTTGTACTATGTTGTACTACACTGTACTATGATATTACTATTGTATCTAAGAAACTCTTTTATTCTTTGGATAAAGGATTAAACAAAATTGAATACAAACTATTTTATGGTTAATACTATTGGATTAAATAAAATACAGAACATAGAACAAAAGCACCATATAAAGATGTTAAGAAGGTAGGAGGAATCCACAGAAGAATTTGGGAACAAAATATGTTTAGAAATATGATAAGAAGAATGATTAAACCAAACAAGTTTTCTTCAAGACAACTTAATTTCTCTATCAGTTTTTAATCTGGCATTTAACTAATAACATGCTTAATAATTTCAATTTGAATGAATTTCTAGAAAATTGGATCTTCTTTGAAGGATGTGAAACTTATTTGAGTTCCCTTTATGGAGCGATTTAATTCATAATTTTAATGCCACACTGACACCACCATTTACTTAGGATCTCAGAAATTGGTAGCACTGGTTAAACAGTTGATTCCCACCACATTTCATTCTTATTTGTCAATCTTACTGGAAGCATGTTTAGATTAATTTCTTTGTTTAAAAACCCAAAAATGGCAAGCCTGTAACAGAGATATCACAGGCTCTCTACTTTGAAATTGAGACCGGCCAAAGATGCCTTTCCTGCAAACCCATACACATAAACATTCTGAGACTGGGTGGAAGTATTCCAGAATAATAAATTTTTTAAATTAAAATTTGGCCTACATTTTACACCCTTCTCAAAACAGAAAAATTGCTATACAATCAGTTTTAATACTCCTTAAAATGGGTAATCTTTTCGTATTAATGGGTTTACTGACAATGCTTCATACAACAGTATGTTTTGTAACAAGATAATTGTAACAGGTACCTTTGCTGTTGTATCACCACGATGTAGAACATACAAATGATGAACAGCAGCTAATGAAGATCCATTTGGATGTGGCTGAATACGAAACAAATGAAAGTCATGGCCACGTTTATCTGCTGTAAGCAAAAGCATCCCTGATGGATCAAATTGTAAAGCAACAATTGGTTCACTGTGAGCAGCAAAATGAGCCACCATGAGATCAGTATTGGATGAAATTGGACCTGCATCACCACTTCTTGAATCATCTCCCCTCACTGATGAAATGCCCTAAAGACAAAAATATAATCGATAAAATTTTTGATGGAAAGTAGTTTGGAGAAAATAATACTGAATTAAATAAGCTTATGCACAATGAGAACCAGTACATTACCTGAGCATCTAAAATAGTAACTACACCAGGTGTGACTGCATCACTACCCACATTTAATGCTGTTGCTCCAGGAGAGCCAACAGTTCCCACTGGACTTCTTTGCACTCCTGTTCCTCCAGCTCCACCAGTTAGAGAGCTTGCCACTGTTTCCCCAAGTTCCCGAAGTCCTTTTCCTAAACTTTTGGCTGCATGAAGAACCGTCGCAGTATAGGACTGCACACCTTCTCCTTCTGAACCACCAGATGAACGCCTCGAATGCAGCAATTGGCGTTCGGCATAGGCCAGCCACCGAGAACCCAAAGCCACAGGGTTGGGGTTGGGGCCTGGACATGGGTAGCATGTAGTAACAGTAAGCCGGTCCTCAAGGGTACAAGCGTCAAACACTGCTATTCGCTCAGGAAATGTCACTACCACTGAACGTCGATTTGCCAGAACATCACTCACAGGATTCTTGAATTTTATGCTCTTCACCTGGACATCATAACACGATACATTTAAATAATATTTGTTTTTAAAAGTTACAATTTGCTTATAATAAAAAAACAACAAACTTATTAATATCAAACATCACAGTCACATATTAAACTTTCAATCATATTAAACATTTTTCTTTACTTATAAATTTTGTATTTGTTTTTTTGTAAACCTAATTTAATATGCAAACTAGTGGAACAATTGATTAGTAACTATAACAGCAAAGAATGATTGTTCGAAAGTCAGTATGGTTTCAGGGACAGGTTCTTTGGCAAAGTAAGCTTTTCTTGATTCAAAGGCTTCTCTTATTACAAATTTACAATTCAATGAATCTCCCTATGCAATAAATTGTAAATATACTTCTGCACATTTTAACTTTGTGATTGACAGCTGGACAGCATCTCTACATTTCCATGGCTGACACTGATTCCATCAGCTGAGATTTATCATGTGCCCTGACAATCAGTGTTGCTAACAGAATGTAAAGAGCTGCATTGCCAATGGAATGTGTACCCCAACAAAGGCACTACTAACTTTGAAGCATAAGCCATTGTGCTGCCATACTCAAATGAAGTATAAGAGCTTGATAGACCTTATATTATTATTATTTCTGATAAAGGTATCTTAGGACAGAAAGCTCTTTACCACACCGTGTGCTTGCTAGTGGTTAATACCAAATGAAGAACTCCAGAACTTTAATTAAAGATGGAAAGAAACAACTCGATAACCAATTTTTCACACACAGATGGATGAAGAAAGTGCAGATTTTTTTCTCTTTGAAAAATGTTTCTCAAGACATGAGATCCAACACATATAAATTAATTTGAGAGTGCAAACATACATTTTCTATTACAATAAAACCTTATTCTTATTTGATTATTAATTTTACAGTAGGTTCCACAAATTATGTTTATGTCTATAAACCTTGGTACAATAACATTTTTACAATTTCCTAAAAATATAATCACAACATTAAATTATGCCTTGAAATTTTATGGTTTATCAAAGTATTTTTATTAATAAACTTTCAAGAGGAAATATTAGCACTTCTTCTTATATTCATTCGCCAGAACACATCGATAACATTTGGCCTTACAATTACAAAAGCATTGGAAAAAAGTTCGTAGATCATTCATTATTGTTTTCTTTATTTGTAAGTCGTTAGGTCATAAAGTATCAAGAAATCACCTTCTCTTAAAGATACATTTGGGGTGGGTGTTTTTTTTTTGGGGGGGGGGAGTTTTGAGTAAATTCAAGTTCAGTTGTTTTTCACAAAACATAATATTTTTGTGAGCTATGAAGGAACCCTTGATGAAATGTACTAAATGCAGATTATTTATGAACAAACAAAATCACAAAATGCAAATCTATAATTACCTTCGAGGTACTACTCTCTACCATGGGTGTAGAAGGCACTAGGGGATAAACATACTAGGATGCAACACATACCTGGTTGTAGTCCCAGGCTCCAGTGCCACTTGGACAGGTCAGGCTTGTCAGGAAAAGGTTTGTTAGGTGATGCACAATGGGTGGGCAGGTCAACAATACCACAACACATGGACAAGCAACCATGCCTGCACAGGACTCAATCCTGCGAACCCTCAAACAGAGAACACTACTGCTTTAGTGATCTCGGTTATCTGGGTCAGCATATTATATCACATAAAATAAGCAGGGGGAAGTATCATAATATAGGATAGGTAAAGGCCTAATATTTAGAACCAATTGTAAAGTCCCCAGAGCACTTACTGAGATGATTCAGAACTCATTTGAAAGCTTGGGTAGTGGGTCAATTTTTAAACTGTTGGAGAGGGAGGAGAGGGGCCTTCCCTAATGTTTGGTTCCAATTGTGAAGCTCAAAGTGTATATAGACCATATGAAAACTAATATGAAAGCTTAGGAAATGGTTTCATTTGTAGACAGAAAATCCATCTTCATCAACAAAGTTGTTTACAGGGCAAGTACAATAAGTAGAATAATAACAAGAATTAAAGCATGGAGATGAAAAGATTACTACAGATTAGGAAAGTAATGAAAGAATGAAAATATATATTCAAAATGTAATTAAAAAACAATATGCTAAACAAACCTGATCCCCACATCGAAGAGAGATAAAACTGAGAGAGCAAAATTGTGGGCCAGGCCCAGCACTGTCACACAAAGCTACAAGAGGTCTTTTATGACCAAAAGCATCGGGGACAGGGCTGTCAGCCAGAGGGGTAGGCAGAACCCTTAAGGTCCGAACAACTCCTTGTCTCCATGATAACACTTCTGTCGCTTCTCCACTTGCAGGAATTGCCCAGACCTGTAAAACAATCAAGGCTTTCATAGGAGAACTTTAGAGAGTGCATATGAAATAAAATTACAAGTTTTCTTCACAAAAGATAAGACTTTTGCCCACTATACCAAAGTTTACAAAAGTTACTCCCTTATTTACAGAAAATTGTAATTTTCCTAACATGATAAAACATTTCAATTAATATTCTACTTTAAGCAACCATGAATGATTTCTCAATTGTATGATTAATTAGAAGAAATACTTCCTACTACAAATAAATACAAGCACAATGACCAAAAACACAACAAAAAACTATACTACCTATGTAATAAAACTATTTCTAAAACCTATTTTAGTTTACGTGAAATTTACACTATTTTAAAAATGTCTTTCCAAAAACAACAATATACAAGAATCAGACACGGTCAGTTTCAGGATAACAACACTGTTCATTTTTTAACAGTAATTAAATAATTTCACTTACAATAATAGCCTTGTAAACTAGCAAATTTTCTCGCCACAATAAATTATTGCATTATCTAATGATTTTTATTACAATATATTACAATTATACATAAGAATCATTATGTAAACTTAGATCTATAAATATCATTAGCTTACAAAAATGTTACAAATTAGATAAATAAAATAGTAACAGCTTAAAATAAACATTAAATTAATTAAAAAATTGAACACATAATAATAATAAGTTGTGCTGGAATGCAGTATGGATGGATCTTTGATAGAAGAGGATTTACTAATGTATACCCAGTGATAGTTCCTATGTTTTTAAGTATAATAGTTATATACTACATCCTTATTACTAACCAAATATTCATTATGATTGTTTCTTAATAATAGTAATAATTTGTAAGTGTAGATTGTTACAAAGCTCAGTATTTCGTATTTAATGTACAAAATTTTGCAAGACTGTCTTGGTTTAATTTTAAATAAGCTTCTGAGAATATTATTTTGTGAACTATTAATCTACTGATATTGTTTTGTGTTGTATCTCTCTATATTTCTATAGCATTCTGTAGATGAGAGTGGATTATGCGAAAATAGATTGAAGGACATGCACTAGTTTTAAGTTAGCTGGTAAAGTATCTTAAGAGGAATATATTGGAGTTTGTTTGATAACAGAAAGTATCCACATGTTTCTTGTAAGTAAGACTTTGATCAATGAATATACCTAAAAATGTACGACAGGTTGTTTCATTCACAACCTCATTATTAACTTCTACTTCAATGTTTTGTGAAAGCTGATAATGATTAAGTTTAAAGTTGATTAACAGTTTTGTCAATATTTAACTTTAATTCATTCAAAAACAAGTAGCTTTTTATTTTATATACAGATACCATCAGATTAGTTTCTAGATGACTTAAGTTGGGTCCATTACTTATTAAAGTTGAATCATCAATATAGGTACAGAGGAACTTGACACATCATTAACATACATCAGAAATAGGTCTTAGCACTGATCCCTGTGGCACTCCTGTGGTTCTGTGTCAAAATTTGATTTAACCCTATAAAGCCCTGTTACATGTAATGTACTTTCAGAACATAACACATAACAGTCAATAAATTATTAACATTCAATGAACCAATATTTTATATCAAAATATCTTACAAGGCAATAGAATACAGTACAATATGTTTCTGTTTTATATTTTGTGTGAATGAAGTAATGAAAGAGAAATCACGTTCGTCAACAGGTTAAAACAGCATTGTAAAGAAGGATGGAATTCTATAAATAAATTACATATCTTGCACTTGTTTGGGTAAGGTCACTAATAAAAGTATCACAGAGACAAACCAACAATGACATTTGAAAAATGCTTCCAATTAAGGCAGTTTCTATTAAATTAAATAAAAACTATTAAAAGATGACTCCACGTTAAAATGTAATATCCACTTTTCACAGTGTATAAGAGTGTAAAGATATACCACAGAGTCAATGAAACTCAAGATATTTAAACACTGATATTTTCAATAAAAAAATCTACGAACTATTTAAACTTCTTGAAAAAACGTGAATTGTTTTGTTGTTGTTGTTGTTGTTGTTGTGGTGGTGGTGTTTTTTTTTTGAGGGGGGGCATTTCATAAAGTTATTGTCTTAGTTAATTTAACTATTTTTTTTATACTCCATTTTAAATCATTATCACCAGACGAATAAGAAGATATTAAATAATAAGGAATAGTAATTTGTTTAGATTTGTGTTTTTTGTCATTAAATGTTTTTGGTTCAAGAGAACTACCATTCAATTGCATCATTAAAATTATTGTTTACACAATATACACAACGTACATTGTGTGAATAATCAGCCCTATATTTCTCTTTTCAATGGCTATTTATTTTCCAATCATAATTTTCTTTTAAATTTACTTAAGAAAAAGGAAAAATAGTACAATATTGATATCTATTTGTAAACAACTCTACTCCTACCCCAACTAACTCCTAATTAATAGCCCTGGATTTTCTTGTAAATTAGTACTTTGACATGGTGTGATTTCAAATATATTGCTTACAACTGAGTGGAATTTTTATTCTCTATTCAACATACAAGCTTACATATTTTTGAAACATTGAAATTTGAAAATGGCTTTTGAGTGCTCTTTCAACTTTTTTAAATGCCTGTCATAAAGAGATGTAAGTTTAATTGTTGTTTTCCACTTTTAAAAATGACCCAACTTTTTTAAAGTAAAATTTTTTACCAGTCTTGGGCACTACCAATAATTAAAGCAGACATATAATTGTTAATAAGTTCATCAAAATAAGTTTTGAACTCTTTTTTTTTTTAAACCACACCCAACACGTGAAATAACAGTTATGATTAGGGCCCAGATGTTTGTGACCAAAAAATGTTAGAAATATGCTAGTATTTATGACCTAAAAAATATGAAAATCTGATAAATACAACTTTACATTTTTTTTGGTTGCATTGCCGAAACCTTCTATATCTTTCCACTGTTTAAACAACCATTATTTTGAAAATATACTTTTAAAATCTAGCACATTCACAATTCACACCTCCATTGGCACCCCATGATGACATTTACTTGCTAAAGTTATTAAATAAATTTTATGGAAGCAGTTAACCTTTGCACAAAATCTGACGAAACTAAATTAACACTTCCTTTGCATCTGGTGCTTTCTAAGGTTTTTTTCTCCGTCTATATAGCTTATCTTCGTAATTCACATACATGTATATTTATAGGAAAGGCAGACAATTATATACAACAAAAAATTTGTAAGAAATTAGATAACAATTAGAAGATAGGAAAAATCACATTGAGATGACTGCAAGTATGTGAAAATGGAATCAGAAAGATAAAAATATGACCAAAAGATATGAAAAATTCATGAAAAAATATGATCATAATATGAAAAATTAATGGGAAATGACCAAAGAGTAAAAAAAAAGCCGAAATATAACTTTATATGATACAAGACAATTGCACAATTTTAGTCTTTGTAGATATAATCATGCTTAACTTCTATTTTCTACGGAAACAACACAAAGAAAAAATATATGTCATGTCATAAACATCCAGGTCCTAGTTATGATATTCACAAACATGAAGAAATCTATGAATACAAAAGAGAAATGTCACAATTTGTTATTTTCATCAGTTGAACATTAACATTATATTTTAATAGTATTATTATTCATCAATATTTCAACAAGTATTCATATGGGGACAAAAACAATTGAGGCACAACTGTAATTTTCAGATATGAAGACCTTGGGGCAATAACATGCTATGCCACATTTCTGATGAAATTGAGATATTAAGTGTATTTTGATGCCTCATCGATGTATCTACATGTTGGGTTTTTACTATAAAGATTTGCCGCAAGGTTGCAGTGTAATTCATAAATTAATGTTCTTTATTCCAATGTGTAGAAAGCAATGTCTAAACCTTGCAAAAGCAATGTCTAATTGAAATATTAGTGTATTTTGATGCCTCATAGATGTATCTACATGTTGGGTTTTCACTATAAAGATTTGCCGCAAGGTTGCAGTGTAATTCATAAATTAATGTTCTTTATTCCAATGTGTAGAAAGCAATGCCTAAACCTTTACTTTCCTTTTCTCAAAACTTACTTTCAGTGGCTTAGCATGTGTGCCCTGAGGTATTCTTATCACACGTGATTTTCAGTACAGTGAACATAATGCATAATTTTATTCTATAATGGATGAATTTATCATTCTAGGTTCTATATTCCTGGCTGAAAAAAACAATCAAATGTCATTATTATTGTTTTAATAATAATAATAATAATAATAATAATAATAATAGTAAAAATAATAATTGTTGTTGTTGTTTCAATAAATTAAGTTTGGATACACAGAGCAAAAAAAAGAAAAGAAAGAAAGAAATCTGTCTAAACATTTGATAAAGAATTGCTGCCTCTGTATTTTGTATCAGATCAGCCACATCTTATTGGTTTTGAATTATTTCATATTAAAATGATAATCATCATCAACATTCACAATTCACAACACCATCATCATTCACAATTTGGACTACTTTATAACAAAATTAGATAATATTGTTTGTAATTCTAATAATTTCATTAGATTTTAAAAGATAAAAAAATGTATTTTTGATGATAAATAAATGAAATAAAATGAATGGTCTTAAAAATCTAGACGAAAATACTTCCACTTCTATAAACATCCACATATTCTAAGATCTCATGAAATTGAACGTGTTTTATTTTCAACAAATATTTTTAAAATAATAATTTTGTATATATTTCACCCACGAAAGTCTTCAAATTTTTTTGTCAGGACTGAATGTAAAGAAAAAATTGCATTTTAAGACATCAAGTTTAAATTTTAAGAATAAAATTGTACTTAAAATAAATGTGAACTCATAAAAATAATTTATACATCTGCTGTGAAGAAACAATGTTATTTACCTGAACGCCACTGCCATATCCCAAAACAAGCAGAAGTGGAGCAGTACTACTTCGATCATCAGCAGAATCTGGATACAAAGCAGGATCATTTATGTCACCATATTCAAACCGAGCCCATGTGATAGCTTCCTTTCCTTCACCAGGTGGAAGACTATACGCCTTAAAGAGAGAATTACATTTTAAGTCCCATTAAAATGTCACCTATTGTAATACTTAAAATTGTAATTACCTGTGGAACAACTTCATTAATGAAACCAGCAACACTTTCAATAATAGAACGGTCACTAACAGGCTGTGGTGCAACTACGTGGCCACCACGACTGGATGTTTTGCGGGGCGACTCAGCAGACATTGTCATACTAAAGAAAATAGGAGTCATTGAAATTTTCATTTAAAAAAATCAAGGTTGTCAATAATAAGTTGAAATATAACTGGGAAAAATGTATTTCTACACTTAGCACATAAAGACCGCATTGAATTTTTAATTTCCTACTACATGATCTTAAAAACTCTACTCGCCTTTCTTTAGAATTTCCAAGATTAATTCATGGAATTTTTTCCACAAAAATGTAAAACTGACATAATTTTCCAATAACTTATTTATTACAATTAGCTATTTACAACTTTTCTCGACGTTTTTTGACTCTCTCCGAATTCCCAAAGTGGATGTCCTTCAACTTATTCGCAGATTGTCAAACCCTTTGTTACGAAGCTTTGTCACTTATTCGACGAGATGTAGCAATAATTCCATTTGTAGACACCTTTGCAACCTATTAAATTCATATCGCAAAAATGAGTAGGCTGCTTTTTCGCAATGACACAAGTCTAAATTGGCACAATAAGCTATTTTCGAATAACTGTGAGCGTATTATGAAAGCAACATCGCCAATGCATACACATAGTCTCCCTTTTCATCTTTACTAAAAACGAGAAAACGAGCTATCATGTTCTTGGACTACTACAGCACAACATATCTGGATACAATAGCCTTAGTTAAATGCACTCACTGTGTCCAAAATAATGTTTCATATTGCAAAGTGCTTCATTATTTCCACTGCGTCATTGTACTCGCTTTACTGGTAGTCTGACAAGACTTGACAGACAGCTGTAAGCAAATGTGACGTCACACCAACCCAAATGACAACAACAGTACGAATGAAAGTAACAGAATAAAAGAGAAATGAAAGTGAATGCCGTCAAGTACAAAATACACACACTTTCTCTTAAAACAAATTAAAATAAAAATATTGTAAAATGCTGAATAACTGAGATTCGTACCTCATTACAATGGAGGTGCCAATAACAAACTTCGCTTAATAATTAAAATGATATAGGACTTACTATTGCTACACCACATTGTATTTTTACTTTCTCGCATACTACTTACGAAGTATATTGTAACTGGGTTGAAAAAACTAATATTGTGGGCCCTGGAGCTAAAAATTGATTACTTTTTTTCAATGCGCAGTAAATTATTTATATTATTAATATTGCATCATGGTCAGAACCCACATTTTGTGGGTATTTGACATTGAAACTAGTCGTGCGACACAATTGCACACACTTTCTCGCACTAGTATTTTTTCTCCCTTTACTACAATCTGTCATTGACTGCAACCTCGATCTTTTGCGCATGCGCAGGTGCACAAAAGTGATGCGAAACTTGAACTGCGCATGGGCAGAAGATCGTTGGTGCTGTAACTCGGATCAAATGCTATAACTCTTCGCCGTGCAAATCGCCCTGAGTTGTAGGCTAGCTTTTAGGTATTATTTAGTATTATTAGGTATTTTTACACCCTTTTCCCTGTCTGCGCTTAAAATATCTTTTCTTTTACATTATCTCATTTTTTCATTTTTATTAGTAGAATTGAAACACGACTTTAAGGGTATTATCAAAGAGCAAATTTTCATTGGAAAAGCCGTTTTTCGAAAACGTCGTTCAGGCGTTCCTGAAAATGTGCAATTTGAGCTCATTTTCACAGTAAACTGGAAATTTCGAGAAACATTTGAAATGCTTGTACTCACAATTGCAATAATAAGTAAAACACGCCCGTAACGTAAATACTTATGACGTAAGAAATATTTTCAAAAAATACATTTATGTAATTTCGAAAAATCAAAAGAATACATCTAAATGGCGTTTATGTCATATAATTCAGTGCATTCAGCACTATTGGTACGATAAGTTTAAAATGAAAATTGGGAGCCATTTTTTTAATAACATTTTGTTTCTAATGTTTCTCATATTTCTCTCAAAATTGCATGAAAATTCATATTTTCAAAAAAATATACAAGGCATTAATTAAAGAACTAGGTCGAGAACTTGGGGTTTTCACTAGTACCCGGTACACACAAGATACTCAAAGAAAACGTTTTTATGACCTTTTTCCTGGTAAAATGTACATACCGACTGGATATTAGCGTTATTCAGAACTACCAATATGGCAGATCAATTAGATAATGAATACATGAGAAATATTGCAATACTCGGTGAACAAGTGAAACAAAATAGATACGTATTGAGCACAATAATTAATTGTATTCGTTTCTGTGGTGCTTTTGAATAAGCTTTAAGGGGCCACAATGAAACTAAAAAATCCATATATCCAGGAGTTTTTAGAGGATTAATTGATTTCAGTGCAGAACTAGACGTAGCTTTAAAAAAAATCTGGAAAGTGCGACAGTATTTCCCGGGACTTCTAAAACGATTCAGAACGAGTTACTACAAATTATGTTAAATGTCGGCCAAGAAAAAATTGCAGAGGAAATCAAGGCAACTTTTTAGCGGTTATTGCCGACGAAACAAGCGATGTGTCGAGTACATTTCAAATGGCAATTGTTTTCAGAAACATCGTTAACCATAAACCAGTTGAAAGATTTTGGGCCTTTCTTAACCATCGGCGCCATGATGCAGAAACGTTGGCGTCTTGCATTCTTGAAGAGTTAACACGGCACAAAATTAATGAATCTTCCGAAAAACTAAGACATACGATGGTGCGTCAGTAATGTCTGGAATTTCGAAAGGTGTTCAAACACTTGTTAAAAATAGTTATCCCAATGCTCAATATGTCCACTGTCATGCACATCAGATTAATTTAGTGATGAAAGCTGCATCAATAAATAGAAATGTCAGAATTTTCTTTGCTAGTGTTCAGAGCCTATGCACACTTTTTCAAGCAACCCACAGAGAACATCATAGACCGGGAGCTAGCAAGAAAATCGACGTATGATAAGCTCAAAGCTACAACGTTTTGAGAAGTTAGCTAGTGTTATGAGGGCCAAGGAAACGCAAGTATGGCGGCCTGTAGGTGTCGGCATTGCGCTGCGCAATTTTTTAAATATGTCGAAAAAAATCGGCCATCGAGTATACATCTAACCGTAGTTGTATATTGTTCGTTAGATACCCAAAGCATGGAGGAATATAGAGCGTGAAGGAGTGAAGGAAGCGGCGCGGCGGCGTCTCGAACTGTCCGCCATACTGAATTGAAAGTGTCAATGTTTTAATGCCCGCTTGGATTACGAGCTCAAAGCTATTTTTGAGGTCTTCTGGTAGAAAATTCTTTTTCATTGCCGATTATGACCACGTCATACTGTTGCGGCATCTCTAGCTGCCATACTGGTTCAAAAATGTTGAATTTGTCAGTAACCCATGTACGATAGGTACACACCTAAGACAAATATTTTTCAATTGATTTTAATGTCGAGAAGGCGAACCTGTAAGTGCCAAACCAGTTGGATGTCTCAAACGTGAGAAATTAACCTCTAAAGTTGCGAAAGATTTATGTGTGACGTATAACTCGTGGCCTCGTAGTGCTCGTGGACGAGTTCTGTTTGAGTTGTTTTAAGTGTGAAGTGAATTACTGTGATTACAAGTAGTGAAACGTCTTTTATTAGTTAATTAATAGGTTTATAGAGCTTACATATGTGAGTTTTTGACCATGAATTCTGTACAGTGTTTACAAGATAACAGTTTTTAATTTAGAAAAGCTGAGAATAAAAGAACTCGGCAGATCATTGCCAGTTTAAAATATAGTGCAAATTCTAAAGACAGGAAATAGATAATTTAAGAAGGTTTTTAAAAGAGAAGATTGTTTTAGAAATGCATGGCTCTGTGGATATGATGTGAAAAATTCTCTGTTTTGCTTTCCATGCCTTTTGTTTGGAGGAGAAAATTTCTGGACAAAATCAGGAATCATTGATTTGAATCATTTGAGTGTTTATTGATTATGAATTAAGAGACCTCTGAACCGACGAAAAAAAGAAAAGTGAAATAACCGAAGATAGTTGAAAGCGTCGACGATGCCACATACAGCTAATTGTACATTATTTTATTAAAAATGCAAACATATTTGCATATGATAGTTATTTATATTATATTAAAAATTCTATGTAATTAAGAATAATTGCAATATAATTTTTAAATAGGTTCTGTTTCATTTTAAAATATTGATCAACAAATGCGTTATTTTTAAAACCTCTTTACAAGAGCAAACTTATTTATAACTTCAGATATTCTTTACCTGTTGGGGGATGCAGCTCATTGCACTCGTCTTTTGTCGTGATATCAATCTGCGAAAAAGTAATACCGTATGCACCTTGCTACTACCAACTTAGGGAAACGTATATTTGTATTCACGTAAAAGAACCTAACTTAACCTTGTAGCATAACGTTATTTTCTCTAACCTAAAGCAAACATGAAGGACAAATTATACGTTTGCTTACACAACAGAGTTAAAAATTATAAAAACACTTTCTTTGAAAAAAAGTTTCAAAATGCAATATTGTAAAGTTCAACTAGAAACAGAAATGGATCTCTACCATCTTCTTGCAATATTTTCGCCCCAAATATTCCACGAGGTGTCTAAATCATTCTGGCGTAAACCACCGCGTGCGAGGCGATAACGTAAGGGTGTATATTGGCTTTCAATGGTGTTTGTATTAGCACCTGTCACTGGATCCACAAAATTATGCGAATAAATCACTGTCATGTGAATAAAATTATGTTGGGTTAGATCTTGATAACCCCTCCACATACTGGTGATAATAGTTATTTGAAGTTGCGCATGTTGTTGAACCAGGGGATGACGGTTGGCAGAACGAATGGTGAATAAGTATATTTGATGTGTCGGCAAACCTATGGTGACAAATGAAGAACGAAATTCGCTATCCCCCAACTGGTAAAGAACAGCCATAACTTCATTAAAATATATGCTTATTGCAGTGTCATTTTCTATTGACAATATAGCCAAATCAGCTAGTCTTATTTAATATATACATTTTTAAGTAAATTATTTAAATTATATAATTCCAACTATAAAATATTTTAATTGGTGTCACCCCTAGAATGGTGTCACTCGGGGCGCGCCGCCCCCCTGCTCCCCCCCTTCAGCTAAACCCCTGTTCCTCATAACACTGGTTAACTTCTAAAAAAGTTTTAGCATTGAGCTTATCATACGTCGATTTTCTTGCTGGCTCTCGGTCTATCAATATTGGAACAAATAGTTAAGAAACGGTTGCTTAAATCTGTGCCCACCAGGTGGAATTTTCAGTCGAGAAGCATCACAACGATTTTTGACCATAGGCAAGCCCTGATTCAATGCATGACAACAATTTCACAGCCAGATAACAAAAAATAACAGTACTCTTTCCCAAGCTGCTGGTCATTTAAAAATGTTGACAAATGCACAATTCATTTTTTGGTTTTCATTTCTTCGGAAAGTTATATTATTGATACATTATTTGGGCAACTTCAGAAAGTAGAAATTGAGCCCACCGTCGGAGCACAAAGTAATCTGAGCTTTGAACAAAATATGATAAAACTTAGGAATGACAATAAAATCATATTTAAACACCAAAATCTATCACAATCTTCATCTGAAAAAAAAAAAAAAAACAACCGAAAGACTGAAAACAATGAGTGAAAAATTCGCACATCAAAAAGGCGTATGGATCTCCTATTCAAATAAAATGAAAATTTAGCTTTAATAAATATGGTGTATAAATGTCTAAATTAAACCAAAAACGCACTTCACTTTTTGAAAAAATAATTATTCTAATTAATAATTATTATTTCTATAAGAAGTGTAGTTTTGAATATGCTAATACGAATTTCACTTTGGAAGAGAAAACATTCATGAAAAAAGACATGATTTCCAGTATTGCAATATTTACCAGGGTAGTGAAATTTTCTAAATACAATAATTTTATTTCGATATCACGACTAGTAGCAGCAATAACAACAGCTAAGATCATGAAATTAATAGCGTAAATCGAGTCCAAACAAGTGCTTGTTGCGGAGTGCGATCATCACACTGCATAAGTGCATGCCGAGGGCGATCACCGTATTTTCGAGAAAACTAGTTCAGTTTTTAATAGTACAAATACCATTTCCGGCTCAAATTATCTCAGCCCAGAACAAATAAAAACACTCGTGTGCGAATGGACATAAAAGCAAGAACCACTTGCGCGGGAGGAGAACATACCCGACACAGATTACGCATCAAATTATGTAAAGTAATGTACTTATTTAACCTAGTTTTATTTAATTGTTATAGTTTTTACCTTAATAAAACAGACTCTGTAATACTTTTTTAGCAATTCCCTTTTTTGACGTTTCGACCCTATTTGGGGTATTTTTCAAGAATCCATTGGCCAGGTTTGTTGAAACCACATCAAAAATAAACATCATTTTAAATAAAAACTAGTAGTGCTACAGAATGGCACAGACTTTCCCGTACTAGTTTTCTGTTTCGTTTGGTCTCGGCTAGCTTTTCGGACTTGCCAATACCCTTGACAGCTGTCATCTATCGCCAACCAAACTACATTTTTTCGACATTTTCTTAAGATTTCGGTTTTCCAGTAGTAGAACAAAACTATTATTTTAAGAATATAAAAAACAATTAAACCTTGCCCTAAATGGCAATTTTTATTAGAGTTTTTGAGAAAATTTTGAAAATGTCCGGGGGGCTTCATGTAAAGTACCCTCAAATTTGAAGGGAGTTTTTCAAAATCGAGGCGCCACGAGTGGACGCAGATCGACCGGGGAATATCCATTTTGGAAGAAATCGCACCTATGGTTTACGCGCTAGTGTTGTTCACAGACGGTCAGACAGATGGACGGACGTTTTGAAATGACCCACTTTTTCGGTATCAGGGGACCCCAAAAGGTGTATTTCCGTTGAAATTTCGAAATCGATTTTCCGCAGCGTTACATAACTTTCCCTATACTACGTATATACGTACGTATATGGGAAAGTAAAAATTGTCAATGGTATAAAAAACTGGTCAAGGGGCGAACATCATCTGGCAAACTATTATGACATTAGTCGTTTTAAAAAAAATAGTTCCAGGTTCATCAGAGTTTACTCAGATTTAATTCCTTAACTCAGATTTAATTAATTTACAAGAATTGCTTACGCTTTATTACGGTATATATTAGTGTTCTGAATTTTGTAAGTTATATTACCCTCATTCCATGCAGCTGCAACCCCCAGTTTATTGGGGCACCAGCAGCCACTGGTTTTAATTTCAGTCGTTTTTACCTTCCCGTATACGTATGTACACACGGAGTGATATACATCGTATAGGCAAAGTTATGTAATGCTGCGCGAAAAAATGGCCAATTTTCGCCAGAAAAAAAATCGTTGCCGGGCGCTGATAATGAAAAAGTGGATAAAACCAGTTGCTAAATTAAGAAAAAAATTCCCCTAACACGTGATGTAGCCAGAACCCCTTTTTTATGGGTCCTTGATACCGAAAAAACAATTGAAAGAAAAACGTCCGTCTGTCCGTCCGGCTGTCTGTGAACACTGCTAGCGCCTAAACCAGGGGTCCTCAAACTACGGCCCGCGGGCCACATGCGGCCTGCCGAGGACATTTTAGGGCCCGCCGAGCTTTTATGGTTTAAAGAATTTTTTTCTTAAAATCTGCACATTTTTTAAAATTATGTGTTAGGCTGTCTACGGATGGCAAAAAATCGATGGTTTTAAAACAACGATGATTTCCACCAGAAACATCGATATTTTGCTTTCGATGTTTTCTTCAAATCGATATTTTGTTGCCAAAACATCGGTGTTTTTTTTTAAAATTGTTTTTAATAAAGCAATATCGATGATTTTCGTTAACCTCTTTACCACGCTGTACATTTCGCCAGAGCGATCTGAGGAAGTTTGGGATCTGCTCGCGTTATGACTGTTATCGGTAGGCCTGTCATTGCCTGAAGCGATAGTTGTGTTAGAAATGGCCCTCAGACGTTTTGACAGGTCGTGAATCTGACCTACTCCACTCAGTTCAGGGAAGTCCCACAGTAACATGTGATATGTGACCAACCATTGCTTTCCAAACTGGCACGTCTTTCACCATATATTTATAAATAAAATTGTCTTATATGCACGAGTAAACTTGTAATTGTTCAACATTTATCACAAAATTATTTGAGTTTTTCATTGATTCGTCATTTAGTAGTACTTACAGTGTTATTAGAGCAATGAAGTACTGGCAACACTGTCTTTCTCAAATATTCGTTTGTTCATTGTGGTGCGCGAGCGTGAGTGCTGCACACAATACACGATTCATTGAGACGAATTTTGTGAACTTGAACTGCTAATTCCAGTTGTCGGGTAGGTAAGTCAATAATTTATATTTCATCGTGTTTATTATTAGACCGCGAAACTTCATGCAATTGCATTTTTTCGTGATTGCGCATATCGAAAGGAAACGTATATAACTTAAACTACCACCAAATTAAAACAAATATAATTGCATATTTCTGGGATTTTTTTCTTTAACTGTATATTTCAATGTATGCGGCATATTTAAGTACATATAGGTTTTTGTGTAGAAGTGGGCGAAGTCAGATAATTTAGTGTTTTTCTCTTTGAAAAGAAAAATTAGTTAAAAGTTGTAGCCAATGCTACAATACTAATATAATATTTTGTTTTCACTTGAATCGATTTACTTCCTGAAACTTTATTCGTGCCAATGAACTTAGTGAACTGGGCTGAATGTTTCTGCATGTTGTAACAATGTTATTGGTTTTCTCTATAGTTTTGTTTATTATAATATTTGAAAAAAAATATTACGCGCATTTGCTACTACAATGTAAAATGAAGATTAACTATACATAAATGTTGCCTTTTGCTAAATATATTTTTGAAGGCATATTATTAGTTTTAAGCGCATATATTAGGTGTTTTAAGTGCATATATTGTCAATTTTAAGTGCATGGTTGCATGCATATTTTTAACTTTTTAGTGCATGAAGTTCCGGGGTCTACTGATTATAGTATTCAAAAATTGAAAGCTAATTTCAGTGTTATCAAAACTATCTTGTGTGAAATTATTATTGATTTTCTGGATTATGTGCTGCAAATACTGTATCTGTTAAATTTATTTCTGTTTGTTGCACCACTAGTCCACATGAGAAGGGAGGGTGAAGTTATTGCTGGTGTATACTTTTAGTAGCGCTGTAATATACTGTTTTTGTTTTTGTGGCACTGTAATATTGGTATTTTACTAATAGCAATTTGGAATCCCCAGGAAATAATGATGTCAAGAAAGAAAAAAATTAACTCAGAGTGTAAGATATTCAAAGAACAGTGGATGTATGATTACTTTTTCATGCAGTACAAAGAAAGCTGTGCGTCTGATATGCCAGAATATAGTGTCTGTGTTCAAAGAATACAATTTGCGTCGACACTATGAAACTCATCATAAAGATTGATTGGTCGAAGAAGTGAGAAAAGATAAAATATTGAAACTGAAATATTCAGTGACAACTCAGCAAAATACTTTTGTGAAGCAGAAGCAACTAAATATTTCATCACTGCGAGCAAGTTTTCAAATTGTCGAGCTAATAACACGCACTGGCAGACCGTTCGTGGAGGGAGAATTTGTTAAAGAATGTCTTCTTTCTGTTGCCAAAGAGATGTCCAGACAAGGCTGATTTATGTAGTACAGTGAGTCTTTCAGGACCTACAATTACACAAAGAATTGAAGAAATGGGAGACAATTTGCATCAGCATTTGTGCAAAATCCGCAAAAAATATTTCATATTTTTCCTTGGCACTCGACGAAAACAATGATGTTCGTGATTCCGCACAACTTCTAATTTTCATTCGTGGGACGAATGATTCTTTCGAAGTCACAGAAAAGCTTGCTGCACTGCAAAGCATCAAAGGAACAACTACAGGAGAGGATATCTATGAAAAGGTTTGCCAAACTGTGAATGGTTTGGAGCTGGACTGGGCTAAACTAGCCAGCGTTACAACTGACAGTGTTCCTAGCATGGTGGGGTCTAAAAAAGGAGTAATTGCTCGCATTAACCAAGAGATGGACAAACATAACCATTCTCATCCAATATCCATACACTGTCTCATCCACCAACAAGCGCTATGTAGTAAATAACTGAAGTGGGACTCTGTTATGAAAATTGTGATATCCGGTGTTAACTTCATTAGAGTCCATACATTAAACCACAGACAATTTCAGTAATTTCTGTCTGAGCTAAATGTTGACTACGAAGATGTTCTGTATCACACAGAAGTCCGTTGTCTGAGTCGAGGGAGAGTTTTGAAACGTTTCTATGATTTACTTCCACAGATTACAACTTTTCTGCTTTCAAAAAACAAAGAAGTACCAGAGCTCAATGATGGAGAATGGAAATGGCACCTCGCCTTTCTGACAGATGTAACAGAGCTACTCAACAATTTCAATGTGCAGCTTCAAGGAAAGGGGAAGCTCATTTGTGATATGCAATCACATGTCAAAGCTTTTGAAGTAAAATTAGGCCTCCTCATCAAACAAGTGAAGGAGAAAAACTTCTGCCATCTCCTCACAACTCAAAATCTCTCACCTAGCCTAAAATCCATCGGTTGCATTCCCAAAAACAACATACGTAGATTCACTGGAAAAATTGCAAAAGGAGTTCCAATTTAGATTTAAAGAGCTTCATCTCCATGAACAGGACATACAACTTTTCCGTAACCCATTTTGACAGTGAAAATGTGGACACAATTTACCAAATAGAGCTGGCTGATCTACAGAATTGTGACTCTCTGAAAGACGCATTCAATTCAAGCAGCCTTCATAATTTCTATGCATCTCTCCCCCCTGAGACATATCTTCATCTCAGGAACCAGGCACTCAAAATGGCAACTATCTTTGCCAGCACTTATGTCTGTGAACAGACTTTTTCTAGAATGAAACATTTGAAATCTCCAACCAGATCAAGACTAACCGATGAACACTTGCATCACTTGTTACGACTAGCAGTGACAAATATGGAACCGGACATTGACCATCTCATTAGCCAAAAGCAGGCCCATAGTTTCCATTGATATACTGGTAAGTTTGCTGATTTAATTTTACTTCCATTTAATTATTGTATTTGTTTCCGTTTTGATTCTTCACTTCAAAATAAGATATATATGCAGTGTGTATAAGAATTTGTTCATAGTTTTTGTTTTTACTATAGTGCGATTTTTCTAACTCTGCCTCTCAAGGCCTGTCTTCACGATGGAATATGTCACGGTACGTCGAGTCTTTCTCAGTCATACCGCTAGATATCGCATGACCGCGACCGTATCAAGCAGTGCTTGCGACCATGCGACATTTAGCGGTAGGACCGAGAAAGATGCGTAATGCCGAGTGATCGGCCAAAGGAGCTTGAGAGGCAGAGTTAGAAAAATCGCATTATATAATCCGGCCCTCCGACGGCCTGAGGGACAGTGAACTGGCCCTCGGTTAAAAAGTTTGAGGATCCCTGGCTTAAAACATATGTACGATATCGTCCAAAATTAATATTCCCCGGTCGATCTGGTTCTAATTGAAGCTTTCAGATTTTGAAAAAGATTCTGCAAAACTTGTACTTTACATGAAGTCCCTGGACATTTTCAAAATTTTCTTAAACACGGCTGCAAATTTTTTCTTTAAATTTTTTGTAAGAATAGAGTAAAATACACTTATTAAGGTGGCATAGGTCCGATTGTCGCGGATATCTCTGACTTTTCAAAAATCGGAAAAGTTTAAAATTTTTTCGGCTTCATTCTGGAACTACAAAATTGAAGATAGATTTTTCTTTTAAGTAAAATATGCTGTCCAAAGTGAGTTCTTTCATTAAAGTCATGTGCATTTTTTAAATTTTCTGTGAAAAGTAGCTCAAAATTCCGCATTTTCAGAAACGCTCTACCGTCATTTTCTCATATATGGCTGCAAATTTTTTCTTCAAACTGTTGTAACGGATAGTGCTAATTACACTCTTTAATATGACGTAAAGTTGATTTTGAGCTATTTTTTGTTTTTTTATATAAATAAATGTAATTTTTTTGAAAGATCTCTCGCATCTTTAATACGCACATTACCGGCAATTTGAAAAGATTATTATATTTGTGAGTGTAAGTGCTTCAAATAACTTCAAATAAAGTATTTTGAAAACTCAAAAATTGAAAATGAGCTTTAAATTTCGCATTTTTAGTAGCGCTAAAACGCAATTTTCTTTAAAACGGCATATATTTTTTTAAAAGAAAATTGCCATTTCGGACTAGATTTTTGTGTTCTTTAATATTCTAAAATTAATATTTCCGTTCTGCCAATAGGACACCAAAAATTAAGAAAATGGCAAAAAAATGTTCTTTTGCGGTGATAAATGGTAGCTGGCAAGAAAGAGTATGTGGCAATTTCGAATAGCTAGCGGAGACCCAAGGAAATAGAAAACTAATAAGGGAAAGTCTGTGTCATTCTGTAGCACCACTAGTTTTACTGTATACAGTAGTCTCAACATAATTAACAAAGCTATGTTTAGATAAGGATCGATTTAAAACAAATTATTATCGGAAATCGGTTAAAGTTCTTTCATATACCAAGGGCTTAGGTATGGCTTAAAATTAGAAAAATTAACTAGTGGTGCTACAGAATGGCACAGACTTTCCCGTTTTAGTTTTCTGTTTCATTTGGCCTCGGCTAGCTATTCGGACTTGCCAATACTTTTGACAGCTGCCATCTATCGCCGCCCAAACTACATTTTTTGACATTTTATTAATTTTTTGGTTTCCCAAGAGTAGAACAAAACTATTATTTTAATAACATTAAAAACAGTTAAACTTTCCCCTAAATGGCAATTGCCGTTGAAAAATTTGGAGCCGTTTTCAAGAAAATGGCGTTTAGCACTACTGTAAATGCGAAATTTGAAGCTCTTTTTTTACAGAAAAGTTATCAGTTTTCGAAAAACTTCATTTGACGTCATTTAAAGCATTTACACTCACAAATTCAATAGTGTTTACAAATTGCAGGAAACGTGCATTTTAACCGTATGAGAGAACTTTTAAAAAAATTACATTTTTGTAATTAAAAAACAATTAACTTTACGCCATATTAAAGAGTGCAATTAGCACTATCCATTCGAAAAGTTTGAACAAAAAATTTGAAACCATTTTTTAGAAAATGGCGTCAAATGAAGTTTGAGCGTTTCTGACAATGCGCAATTTTGAGCTAGTTTTCACAGAAAACTATTCAATTTTCGAGAAACTTTATTTGACATTATTTAAAGCACATGTACTCATTAATATAATAATGTGAACAAATCGCCGCTAGTGTAAATATTACCGACGTGAAAGACAAGTCAAAAAATCTACATTTTTGCAATTTTTGAAAAAGCAAAAGATAGAGGAAGATGGCGTTAACGTCATCTCATAGAGCGCCTTTAGCACTATCTCTACAAAAAGCTTAAAGAAAAAATTTGGAGCCGTTTTTGCGAAAATCTGCTTTTTGTAATTTTTTAAAATTTCAAATTAGCGTGCAATATTGCCCAAAAACTAGTAAAATTTTTTAAAAAGTTTACATGACCTTAATGAAAAAACTTACTTTGGACAACAAATTTTATTTGAAGGAAAAATCTCTATCTTCAATTTTATAGTTCTAGAAAGACGCCGAAAAAATTTCAAACTTTGACAATTTTCGAAAATTCAGAGTTAACCGTGAAACTGGGACCTACGCCACCATATATTTTTCTCTATTCTTACAAGAAATTGAAAGAAAAAAATTGGAGACGTTTTTGTCGAAAATGTCCTGGGGGTTTCATGTAAAGTACCCTCAAATTTTGAAGAAAGTTTTTCAAAATCGAGGCGCCACGAGCGCAGATCGACCGGGGAATATCCATTTTGGAAGAAATCGCACGTATGGTAAGCGCTAGTGTTGTTCACAGACGGACAGACAGACGGACGGACGTTTTGAAACGACCCACTTTTTCGGTATCAGGGGACCCCAAAAGGTGTATTTCCGTTGAAAATTCGAAATCGATTTTCCGCAGTGTTACATAACTTTCCCTATAATACGTATTTTACTCCGTATATACGTACGTACACGGGAAAGTAATAACAGGGTCCCCGCATGATAAATGTGCTATAGGCCCCGCAGGTCGTTAAACCGGCCCTGGCAGTAGGTACCAACAAACAATCATGTCAAGTTTCAAAACTCCGGGATTTTTCCCCTTCAATCGCCATTTTTACTTTCCCGTAACGGAGTAATAATGTAGTACATGGAAAGTTATGTAACGCTGCTCGAAAAAATGGCGAATTTTCTTCGACAGAAAAAAATCGTTGCCGGGCCCTGATAACGAAAAGTTGATAAATGCAGTTGCTAAATTAAGAAAAAAAATCCCCTAACACGTGATGTAGCCAGAATCCCTGTTTTGTAAGTCCTTGATACCGAAAAACTCATTGAAAGGAAAACGTCCGTCTGTCCATCCGTCCGTCTGTAAACACTATTAGTGCCTAAACCATACGGATGATTTTTTTCAAATTGAAGAAACCCGTGTCAATCTGGATTGAGTCGAAGCTTTGATATTTTGAAAAAGATTCTGTAAATTTGGGGATACTTTGCATGAATACTCCGGACATTTTCTAAATTTTCTCAAAAAGACTCCAAATTTTTTCTTCAAATTTCTTGAAAGAATAGAGTTACATTAAAAACACACTTATTAAGGTAGTATAGGTCCGAATTTCGCGGTGAATTCTGGATTTTCGAAAATTGCAAAAGTGATTTTTTTCGCCTTCTTCCGACAACTACAAAATTAAAGGTAGGGATTTTTTCTTCTAATAAAATTTGTTCTTCATAGTGAGTTCTTTCTTTAGTCATGAACATTTTTTTGCAAATTTTAGTGGTTTTCGCGCAACTTTGCGTGCAATATGTGCAATTTAAAAAAATACAAAAACAAGATTTTCTCAAAAACGACACCAAACTTGTATTTTAAACTTTTGATAGTAATAGTGTTAAGTTTACTCTACGAAATGACTTAATTGCCACATTGCTCTATTCTTTTGCTTTTTCAAAAATTACGAAAATTTAATTTTTTTGTTCGTTTTCCACGGCGTTAATATTTACTTTATCGGCGATTTGTTCACATTGTTATATTTACGAGTACATGTGCTTTAAACAATATCAAGTGAAGTGTCTCGAGAACTCAACCATTGTTTGTGAAAACTAGCTCATAATTCCGCATTTTCGGAAACGCTCAATCACCATTTTCTCATAAATGGCTCCAAATTTTTTTCAAACTTTTGGAACAAATAGTGCTAATTGCACTCTTTAATATGACATAAAGTTCATTTTGGTGTATATTTTTGTTTTTTCAAAAATTATACAAATGTATTTTTTACAGATTTCTCACATTTTTATTATGCACATTACCAGCAATTTGTAAACATTATCATATCTGTGTAAGTGCTTTAAATGACTAAATGAAGTTTTTTGAAAACTCAAAAATTTTCTGTGAAAATGAGCTTCAAATTTCGCATTTGTAGAGGGTCTTAAACGCTATTTTCTTAAAAACAGCTTCAAATTTTTAAAAGAAAATTGCCATTTAGGGCCTTTGTATTTTTTAATATTTTAAAATTAATAATTCCGTTCTACCATTAGGAATCAGAAAAATTAAGAAAATATTTTAAAAAAATGTAGTTTCGGCGGCGATAGATGGCAGCTGGCAAGAGTATGTGGTAATTCCAAATAGCTAGCCCAGACCCAAGGAAATAGAAAGGTAATACGGGAAAGCCTGTGCTATTCTGTAGCACATCTAGTTTTGTCTAATTTGACTCGGTTACATGGTGTAAGACGCAGAACATTTATAAGTGTATAAGAATGCGTCTTGCAGCGTGCCTTGCATCATTCTTAAAGTCCCTGTGAGTCGCGGGCGTCGCGGGATTCAGCTGATCGACTTCAAATGCTCTCAGCGCGTGAGCGTTCTGGGCAGACATGAAAATAGGATTTTTCATCGGTATTTTAAATGTTCTCATTAGCCAAATAGCTTCGAAGCGCCTCCAAAATGTTTTATTTATTGTCGTCGATGATTTACGCCCCGCACTAGGATGTTACGGGGTAAAAAGTGCGCATACACCGAACATAGATGCTCTTGCAGAGCATAGCATTCTGTTTAGAAATGCTTATGCCCAGGTATAAAACGTATGCATGTGACCCGGCGTAATGGATTTGTGTTGTATATTTGTGTTTAATAAGTATATCAACTTTTAGCAAGCCCTTTGCGCTCCTAGCAGAAACTCATTTTTGACAAGTAGACGTCCAGATACGCTGCGTTTATACGACTTTTACAATTATTGGCGTGACTTTACAGGAAATTTTACTACTCTACCTGAATACTTCAGAGAGCATGGTTATTACACGAGTTCATTTGGTAAAGTATTTCACCCAGGTATTGAATTCCTAATAATTTAGAATTGCATTAAAGGACTTAAATTGCTTTTAAAGGTAATTATTACTTTCCTAATAAATAGGTATTTCATCCAATTGGAGTGATGATCAACCGTATAGTTGGTCTACGGAACCATTTCATCCACCTTCACAAAAATACATGAACGCTGCAGTGTGTCGGGGACTAGATGGAAAATTGCATCGAAACATTGTTTGTCCTGTTGAGGTGGAGTTCCAGCCTGGAGGAACTCTTCCTGATATTGAAACCCTCACAGCTGCTGTTAATTTCTTACAAGATGTGAGAAATTCTTCCAAAAAACCGTTCTTCCTTGCTGTTGGGTTCCACAAGCCTCATGTACCATTGAAATTCCCAAAACAGTACATTAGTGAGTAAAAGAGGGCCATATTAAACAAACAAAAAAAATATTCAAATTTGAAACCAGAAGCCAAACAGAACCATGTTGATGTCTTTCAGACCTTCATCCATTGGAATCTGTTGAACTTCCAAAAGCTCGATCATATCCATCTCTCTTACCGACTGTTGCTTGGAATCCATGGACAGATTTGCGCAAAAGAGAGGATGTAGCTGCTCTTAATGTATCATTTCCATTTGGCCCCATGCCAGGTAAGATGGTTTTGTGTGTGACTAAAATAATTTTAACACACTTTTACAGTGTTTTGCATTTATTATTATCTAATATCAATTAAAACAATAAAAAATAATTTAAATATAGAAATATAGTTCAAGGGAAATATTTTTTGTTACAATTCTAGATTCTTTTGCCCGAAAAATCAAACAAAGTTATTTTGCTGCTGTGAGTTATGTTGATGACTTAATAGGTCGTCTTTTGAATTCTGTGAGAGAAAATGGATACTTTGATAATACCATTATAGTCTTAACAGGAGATCATGGTAAGTACAGAATTTATGTATGTTATGAGTTAAATGATAGAAAGAAACGTGTCATTTTTAAGGCATTTCTTTCAGGTTGGTCAATGGCAGAACATGGAGAGTGGGCCAAATTTAGCAATTTTGAAATTGCTTTAAAAGTTCCTCTCCTTTTGTATGCACCAGGACAGACTGATTTTAATACTGGCCATTTATATAAGTATACGCATGTTCTTACAGAGTTAGTGGACATATTCCCTACATTAGTGGAACTAACTAATATATCTCATTCATTGCCTCTGTGTCCTGAAAACTCAATGAAAATTAAATTGTGCACAGAAGGAATTAGTCTTCTTCCTGTAATACAAAACATGCAAAAAAAGGTGATTTTTGTTCTGTTGCTAAGAGTTTTGTCAGATACTCATGGGCTCAACACTAAAGGCTTGACCTCTTTTTTTTTTAGACACATAATGCAACTCTGAATATGGATTGGAAAAGGGCAGCCTTCAGTCAGTATCCTCGACCTGGTATTTTTCCAACAATGCATCCAAACAGTGACAAACCACACTTAAAAGATATTAAGATTATGGGTTATTCTTTACGAACCTTGCGGTATCGGTACACTGAGTGGGTATTATTTGATAACCATAATTTTATTCCTCAGTGGGCAAATAAGATTGGTGCAGAGTTATATGATCATGAACTGGATCCACATGAAAACTTTAACATGGTTGATAATAAAGAAATGATAAATATAGTGCAAATGCTTAGTGCTCAGTTACATGCTGGATGGAGGTATAGTTTACCAAAGCATTTTATAAAAAATATTTACAATTGAAAATGTATATACAGTATATGGAAGAATAAGCTTTACTAATCTTAATGTGTTATAATAGGTAAATATAATTGTAAAGTTTGTTTTGGGCGAAGAAATTTGTGTACCCTAAATGTCTATTATTTGGTCCAGTATAATTGTTGTTATTATTATTTATTAATTTGAACAGGCAATCACCCTAGAAATACCTACAATTTTACATAATCAATTTATTGTACATGTTTGTTCTCGTACAGTATCAAATTGATATCAACACTCAGGAGTAATCATTTAGCAAGGCATTTTTAATTTGATTTATATATTTTCCATTTGTGTCGAATTCAATGTTAAGAATAATTAGCTAAGTTACACATTCTCCACAGAGGCGCATGACAAAATTGGTTGGTTTTGCAACTGATACGGAAAAAGGCACATTCTGTATTTCATAGACTCATTCTCAGAACTTTCGGAAGTAGTTTCGTGTGAAGGTATATACAGTCAATCTCATTATTCTTCAATCAATAATGAATTAAATGATGATTTCAGTCACAACTTAAAATTTTGATTAGTAGAGATGTAAGACCTTTTTCAGTGTGAAACAAATATGTAATTAATTGAAGTTAACACCTCGTATACAACTTTGTCCAGATAAGAATCAGAAAATGCCTTGTTACATAAGGGGTAAAAGGCTTGTAGGGTTGGTATGTACATTTTTCTGGGGTGAAAAACAGATAGGTGCACCAAAATGTTTTTAAAAGGGTATGGGTCAGAGGCAAGATTTTGCAACTTATTTTGGGGGGTTGGGGGGAAATTTGGGTGCTATTATTAGCTTGAAAATATTTGTTTATATTAATGTTTTAGGTTAATTAATGCACTGCAATTACATATATTGTTTTCAATTTTGTCTATTAATGAATGTTTTGAAGACAGAGATGATGATAATATGCATATTAATTTGTTAATTGAATCTGTTGATCTGTTAATTGAACAGTCTGAACTGTTAATTCAACAATGCATTTTTACTTTCTCATTATCGCTTACGCAGTATAGAGATTAGGTTAAGTACATAGTGTTAGTTCTTATAGTAGTTAAGTACATAGTGTGGGTTCTCTGTGGTTAAGTAATGCTGTACAAAAATTCGGCAGAAAAACTATTATTACAGAGATCTGGTAACAAAAAAGTGGATAAATACAATTGCCAAATTTAGAAAAAAATCCTCTAAAACGTGGTGTAGCCAGAATCCATGTTTTATGGGTCCTTGATACCAAAAAATCGATTGATGGCAAAACTTCCCTCTACCTGTGAACAATGCTAGCGACTAAACTGTTCAGCCGATTTTCTCCAAAATTGATATTCCTCAATCAATCTAGCTGATGTCATGGCCCCATGAACTTGAAACCAATATTTTAATTTTGGTTGATGAAACCCTTTGGACGTTTTCCAAATTTTCAAAAAAATGGCTCCATCGTTTTTTATTAAAATTTGTTGTTGGATAGTGTGAAGGATGTTTAAGAGAATGGTGCAGGTCTCATTTTCATTGAAAACCTTAATTTTTCGAACATTTCAAAAATTCAAAATTTTTCCATTGTATTCCTACAACTACAGCTATAGGAAGATCGAGATTTTTTCACTTAATCCATTAAGTACCAGCGTCATCATTTGAGGACAATGAATTTTTTTATTATTTAATTACATTATAAATTGTGTTCCCCATCACGTTGTTTGGCAACACCACAAAGGTTCATTCAACAGATATAAACGTTTGTTACCGCTCAGATTTATATTCTTCTAGTTTTTCAAGCTTCCTAAGTTAGTGCATTTTATACTTTTTTTATATCGATAAAAAATTTGATTATATCTACTTTTCCAAATTTCGGTGAGTTGCTAAACTGACTACATAGTGTTAGTTTGTGCTCATACTTTACGAAGAATATAAAATTGTGCAGTTATATGATTCAATGTTTTCGAGATGTTGATATTTTAGTGCTGTCCTCATATGAGGACTCTGGGTCGCATGATTGATTATGCGACTGCTTGATCATGCACCGCTAGGTCATTCGACACCTGCTAGAGCATGCGACATCTACCTGCACGACCGAGAAAGACGCGATTTTTATAAAGCTGCCTCTCCAGGCCTGTCTTCACGATGGAATACATCGCGGCATTTCGCGGTTTTCTCGGTCGTGCCACTAGATGTCGCATGATTGCGACCTATCAAGCACTGCTTGATCATGCAACATCTAGCGGCATGACCGAGAAAGACACGAAATACCACGTTAGTTTTCATCGTGAAGACGGGCCTTAAGAGAGGCAGCTTTATAGAAATCGCACTATAAAAGTTCCAAGAATATGCAAGAAAGAAAGTATCAGTATTGTCTTCTCCAGCAAGCGTGCTGCCTAAGTAAGATTCGACAGAAAAAAGACTCATCATGAGGATTGCTTATGCACAAATCAGCAGCCATCATGAGTAAGCAAGCCTCGCAAATATTGTGCTAAATGCAATATTACTCGCTTTGTGAAATGTATTGGTCCATTCCACTTCAGAAAGTGAAGTAGATTTTTCTGAAATTACTTTTGTGCTATAATCTTAGCTGAGTACAAGATCATTTTCGAAAATATGTTTGTAGTAGAAGTCTGTTCAATTATTACCATCCAGTTCTTTTTTGAAAATATTATTCTAGTGTAATCGTATTTGCTTAGTTGATACATTACAATAACTTATGTAATTATGTTGTTTAATTATTTCATTTTATTTTTGTTTTAAATTTCAAAAAATAGTTACTAAAATTCGAATCCAGTGGGCATAAACATTTGTTATGAAGACATATTTTTATTATTGCGGAAAACTTCATACCAAGTCCCAGCGTCCTCATATGAGGACAGTCCTCCACACCTACCTAAATTAATAATTTGAATTAATTTCGATAAAATTAAATAACTAGCACTCATTTATGATGATTTTTTGAATTTCATTGAAAAAACTGCATTAAAAATAATTTGGGACTTAATGGGTTAATGAAATATGTTACTTAAAGATAGATTTTGAAATAAGGTCACGTTCTATTTTTCGAAAACTTAGGTACTTTTCATGTGATTTTGCAATTTTTAATTTTGTTTAAACATTTTTTTCTCAAAAACGGCTCAATCATTTTTGATTAAATTTTGTTGTTGGATAGTGTGGAGGACGTTTAAGAGAATGGTGCAGATCTCATGGTTAAAAACCCTGATTATTTGAAAACCGTAAAAATTAAAATTTTTTCAGTGTCTTCTTACAACTACAATTGTGATGATACATTTTGTTTTTTAATGCAAGGTATCAAAAGCAGATCTTCAAATGAGGTCATTTTGAATTTATCGAAAATGAGTATTTTTTCTTTTTCTGTAATTTCGTGACAAATAGTCTGCTGCGAATTCATTGCCCTTTGTCTTCGGTGTATTCCTACAACTACAATTGAGAAGGTACAATTTTTTTCTTACAGACGTGTTTTTAATGTTCCTAGTTTCAATGATATAAAAATAGAAGAGAAATGCTTAATATCTTATTGTTTTTACTGGTTGCCTCATCCTTGATTGTTTATATGAAATTTCTCTTTCATGGAACTCCCAACTCAATTTATTTTTCACTGTTGGCAACATTTGTTAATTTCTATCCTAAGTGTGTTAGTGTAAGCTTGCGGTACACATGCTTTGCAATTCTGTCTACAGTGTGATTGGAGGGTCCTACAGTGACATTCGGTTTGGTTTTCGTTTTTCATACCACTTGCCATTCTGCTGATATTATAAAGTCTGAGAAATTGTAGTAGTAGTAAAGCGAGTATTCTACAGCTGTCGCCGTTTCTCGCTGCCTAATCTACATTTCTTTCAATCTTCCCAAGCATCATCTTCTAAATCTCTCGCTGCCATCATTGATTTTATATCTTCCTCCCACTTCCTTCTTGGTCTTCCTCTATATCTTCTTTCTTCAGGATGGTATTCCCACATCATCTCTGGCAGTCGCTCACTGTCCAACCTTCTTAAATGCCCATACCATAGCAAAGCTTTTGTTTCTATGAGTTCTAAGGTTGATTTTCCAGGTTTCATTATTTCTTTTATTTTTGATTTTTCATTCTTTCCTTTCTTGTTACCTGACAACACCTCCTCCAGTATTCCATTTCTGTTCCTTGAATCCTACTTCTATCCCTGGCATTAATAGTCCATAACTCAGCTCCATATGTGAATAGACTTTCAACAATTGTTTTATACAATGTCATTTTTGTGTTTCTTTTTATGTTGGAATTCCATATCAATGGATGTAAAGATCTTATTACTTGCCTACCTCTGTTCGTTTTGTTTAAAACATCTTTGCTATCACGACCATCACTTGTTAAAGTTACACCCAGATAGTTGAATTCCTATACACATTCAATGACACCCCTATGGGTTAACAGATCCTGGCCATTTCCACCCACTACCATATATTTTCTTTTAGATGTATTAATTTCAAGTCCCCACTTTTCATATTCTTCAATTAATTTTCGAGTCATGTAGTGGATATCATCCTCGTCACTGGCTAGGACCACTTGGTCGTCTGCATACATCAATGTATATAGGAAATCTCCACCAATAGGTATTCCCATGCCCTTACTTTTTCTTTTCCGTGTGTGAAGAACTCGTTTAATGTACATTTTAAATAGAGTTGGGGAAATACAACAACCTTGCCTTAGGCCTTTATTTATTTTAAAAGCTGATGAACTATTTGCACCAATTTTTATGCAGCTTTGACAATTTGCATAGAGACGCTTTATAGCATTTATATATACTCTATTTATTTTCTCATCTACCATAGTATCCCACAGTTTGGCTAGGGGTACAGAGTCAAATGCTTTTCTCAGATCCACAAATACTATATGAATCTCTCTGCCTACACTCATTCGTTTTTCAATAATTTGTTTTAGACAATATGTTATCAATGCAAGATTTCCCTGCGCAAAAACCGCTCTGTTCCTCCATTTCCTCCATCTCTATTTCCAATCTTTCCCTTAATATCCGGCCGTACAGTCTCTCAATTGTATTGGTAACACTAATGCCCCTATAATTTTCACATTCATTCTTGTTGCTTTTCTTAGAAATAGATGAAATGTGTGCCATTTTCCATTCTTCGGGACCTAAATCTCCTTCCAAGCATTTATTGAAGATCTGTGCCATGAAATCTATGGCACTTGAAGGGGCAGTTTTAATTAATTCAATTGGGATACCTCCAGGTCCCGGAGCTCTACCACTTTTCATTGCCATGAGGGCCTTACTGACTTCCCTTGTTGTTATTTGTGGAACATTTTCCTCAGTTTCATGAGTTTCATATGAAATGTTCATATACTCTGTTCTATTCTCAGTTAGTAAATGTTCGTAGTAGCTTTTCCATTTTTCCAGGCCTATTGGATCCACTTTCCAATGCTCTTTTTTATTCTTCCGGACTGTATTGACAAATTTCCACGCTTCTCTTGACCTTGTACCCCCTATTAGTTTACTTACTTCTGTACATCTATTTCGCCAGTATTCATTTTTTATTCTAGACACATTTCTTTTAACCTCTACTCTGCATCTTGCATATATTTGTCTATCTTGATAACATCCTGTAGACAACCACCTTTCGTAAGCTTTTCTCTTTTCTTTAACCATTTCCTCGAGTTCCTCATTCCACCATTCACATCTTTTCTGTACATATCCCTTGATGCCGATAGTTAATTCGGCAGAATTCTTTAAAATGTTTTTAAGATTTTGGTACATTAGGTTGGCATTACCCATTGGCATGGAACGTATACCTTGAGCTACATATAATTGGTATTTAAACCTTGTTGAAGCATTCTGAAGCTTGCATACATTAAAAACATTATGTTTGGGAATACTATTTTCTTGTCTACGATCTTCATCTACATAATTTACATACTTAAATAGGAGAGAAGGATCTTAATAGATAATGATCTGAGCCAGAATCTGCTCCCCTATACACCCTTGTATCTAGAATTTTTGCTTTCGTTTGCTGTTTTACCACCACGTAATCTATAATTGATGATAAATTTCTTCTTGGTGGAAACCATGTTTTTTTGTGTATATCTTGCTGTTGAAAGAATCCATTTGTTATACGGAGAGAGAACTGATTACAGATTTCAATTAGGCGTTCTCCGTTATCATTAAGAGTATCCTCCCCATAAGGTCCCACAATCTTATCACCCACTTTTTTGCCAATACGTGCATTAAAGTCGCCCATCATAAAAATTTCTTTCCGGTCACAAATTTCATTTAATGCCGTTGTCAATTCCTGCATAAAATCATCTTTAAGTTGCACATTAGCATCATCAGTTGGGGCGTACACTCCTACAATTACCACACGTAGACTATATAATTTCATTTCCACTTTTACTATTCTGGGAGAAATAGCTTCCCAATTTGTAATATATTTTTTATACTTGTTATGGACTGCGATAGAAACCCCACATTTTGCTCTCAGTTTTTTTTCTACCACACTGTAGAAATGGATATATTGTTCTTGGATTTCACTTCCCTGTCCTTTCTTTTTTGTTTCACTGAGTACTGCCACATCTAGATGTAATCTGCTTAACTCCTTGAAAACTTGTAAGCATTTTGTGTTAATGCCTTGTACATTCCATGTTCCAAATTGCATTGCCCTTTTTCGATTGCCTTGTCGTCGTTTATATTTCAGGTCCGGTTTTGTTCCTTGATTAGGCTTTTTAGCATTGGTATATTTTTCTGAGAGACGCGGAGCTGGCCCGACTCTCAACCCCCACCCTGGAGGACCGGATTTTTAATTGAGGTGTCCTTCCTCTAGGGAGGCTGGTTTCACAATACCTCCGGAGGCCCCCCTCCCCCTTGGTTTTCTGTCAGTGTTTTCCTTCCCTTAGCCCAAAAGCTCCCGTGTTAAGGTGCCGGAGACCCGCCCTTGCCCTTCTCTCATTGGCTACTCTCAGAGTTTTACCTCAGAGAGTACCCAGGGGCCACCACGAGGAGGAGAGAGAACGGACTTTCTGACTGTACCCCGATCTTCACTGCTCTTCTCAATCGCTCTTCTGTCGGAGTACCCCATTACAGGTGGGCGTCTGTGGTATTTAACGGTATAAGCCTATGGGCATCGGCTTATCCCACCAAGGCCCTAGTCAGCTTCGACCCCCTGAGAAATTGATTAAAATTAATATAGGGAGCAGGGGCGTAGCGTCCATAGACGCGCTGGAAGCGCCGCTTCCCTTACGAATTTCCATCACAAATTTTTACATTTTAAATGTATTAGTATCCGCTTATCAAACTCGATGAAATATTGGAATATCTTTAGTTTCTACTTTGCCGGGCTTTCATGGTCTCTAGTTTTTCACGCACTTCTTCGTATTTCCCTCGCCCTGAAGATTGTCAGAGGAGGCTATTATAGTTCGAATAGGGCGGGCGGCGCGTGAAATATTGTGTACCCTGTGCGAGGCTACAAGAAGCGCAACCCTCAGGAGACCTCCATTCAGATGGAATAGTGATTTTGCTTGTTAAGAACTGTGATTGAAACGTGACTACTGAACTGTGAATAAAGCGTGAACCGGGCATCAAGGCACGTGTAAGTATCAGCGTTCATAGACAACTCCTTTTTTAAAAATTGTGGAGATTCCTTCGTAACTGTTCGAACGTGTTCCTTGCATAGGTTATTGTAGGCAGACGGACGCGCTACGGGCCGGCGCTTCCAGAGCATTATGGAAGGGGCTGCGGCTGCAACCCGTGCCGGGCATTCGAACGGTGATGGAGCATCGCCGTCTTTATGTGGATGTGCAATTGAAGATTTTAAACAAAATACATTTTCAAGCCTTTCTTTTGAGGAAAAATCAAAAATTATTGCGACTGGAAAACCTACACCAGAACTTCATATTGAGTGTCATTCGAAAGGGAAGAAGAATTTCATACATTTTCGTGCACAAATGTACGAGAATGTTCCGTGGATAAGTGGGTGCAGAAACACAAATAAATTATTCTGTTGGCCATGTTTATTGTTTTCTAAAGAGAAATCCGTGTGGACGCAAAGAGGATTCGATGATCTTCACAATATTCACAAAGCACAGGCTCGCCATGAAACTTCAGTTTCTCATATCCTATCCCTAAAAAATTTCAAACGGTTTGGAAAACAAAGAATTGAATGCAGTCTCAGTGAGCAGTTTCGGTTGTCTGTACAACGTCACAACGTAGAAGTTTCAAAGAACAGAGATATATTGACTCATATAATCAGAGTTGTTTGTCTTTTAGGAAAACTAGGATTGGCGTTTCGCGGACACAATGAAATTGTCGAGTCTCATAATCGAGGCAACTACATTGAAATTCTTAAATTTTTGGGTAATTATAATACTGAACTTTTAGCTGTTATTGAAAGCAACAATGTGTTTCGTGGAACATCTCCTGACCTCCAGAATGACATTATTGCGGCAGTTGCGGAAGTTATGCACAGAGAAATTGAAAAGGAGATTTCTGAGGCTCAATTTGTGGCATTAATATTTGATGAAACGACTGATGTGACCATGAAATCGCAACTCACAAGCGTGTTCGGGATGTTTCAAAGAATGGCTTTCAAGAAAGATTCTTGCATTTCACTGACTGCAGCAAAGACAGATCCGCATCTGGATTATTAGAAGATGCAAAAGGAGTTATCACGTACAAGTGCAACACAAAAGTAATAGCGCAAACGTATGACGGCGCAGCACTTATGGCAGGGGAACATGCTGGACTTCAGGCCAAATTAAAGATGATTTGTAAAGAAGCAATATTTGTGCATTGTTATGCTCACAAATTAAATTTAGTCTTAGGACAATCTGCTAGCTGTATTAAAGAAGTGCGAATATTTTTCGCCTCTTTATCAGGATTAGGGGCATTCTTTTCTAAATCTACTAGGCAGATTGAAGCTTTAGACACTGTAGTGAAAAAGCGATTGCCATCAGCTGCACCAACACGTTGGAATTTCACCAGCAGGCTTGTACTGACTGTGAAAAATCATACGAGTGATCTGCAGGAATTATTTGCTTCAGTAACAGAAAATTCAAGTGACTGGGACGCTGAAACTCTGTGCTCTGCTCGTGGCTATTTTAATCTTTTGAAAGACTTTGACTTTATTTTTTTCTTAACTTTGTTTTCATGTATTTTTCCTCATTCTGACTCATTATTTAAAATTTTACAAAATAAGTCCAATGATATTATTTACTGCATGAAAAAAAATAGAAGATTTTGGGATATATCTGAAGCAGTTTCGAGACACTTTTGAATGCTTTTGGGAAGGTTGCAACAGAGAAAGAAGCGAATTTCAATGCATCAAGCGAGCCAGAGTAGACAATACAGAGAATGAAAAGAATGTGTAGAAGAGATTGTTTATAGACGTTATAGACAACTTAATATGTCATTTATCTGATACTTCTAAACTGAAATTCCTAAGCCTTCTTAACCCAGATCTCTATTTAAGTTATCAGTCGTCATTCCCCAGTGAAGCTTTCAATTGTCTAATGGATGTTTATGGAAGGCATTTTGACTCTGCGCGATTGAAAAGTGAGCTCAAGGCCATTTATTTTGATAATGAGTTCCACAAGAGTGTCAGTAAATTAAATGATTATATCAAGCACTATGAACTCGCAGATGTCTTTCCCCAAACATACATACTGACCGCTTTGATTCTCACTATACCTGCTACAAGTGCGTCGGCGGAGAGATCATTTCCTGCTCTCCGGAGAGTAAAAAAACTATCTTCGAAATTCACAAAGCGATGAAAGACTTTCTCGTTTGTCCTTACTGAATATCGAAAGTCAGCTTTTAGATTCCATGATGACAAAGCCATCGGTTTTTAATGATGTCATTGATGTATATGCCCGTAAACCAACAAGAATTGCACTTAATTTTAAAATGTAATTGTTAAAAATAAAAGTTAATACATTATAATATCACTTTGATTTTTTCTTATGAAACCTTCCAATATGACTCCTTTAAATTTAGAAACGTGAAAAAAGGTATATAAAGGAGCAAAATGCTCCTGCGTCATTATTTAGGGATATTTTGTTGAGTCGATTAAATTTGAGATTTATACAGTATGCTTGGACTTTCTCATCTAATATAAAGACGATGTTGAGGGAAAGTGTATCAAGTAATAAGGAATAGTAAAGCACGTAGTCTTTAGTGAGAAAATTAGCATTGAGGTTTCCAGATTGTCCTGTTAGTAGGACTGACTGCAGTGTGATGGCTATGTACCGGTCGAATTTTACTAGCGCAACACATAAGGGAAGATCTATGTTTATTTGATAAATTTTTTTTAACCAAAACAGATCATTCTAGATTCCGGATGAAACATCTCTCCTGAATGTAATTTCGTTCTATTCTCTAGATAGAGAAATATTTCTGTGAATTTGTTTCGCTTATCGACGAGTAAAACTAAAACATTTCCAAGTACTGAAAGAAAGATATTTACTTTCTGATAACAATACTAAGAATAAAAATACTTTTATCAAGAAATGTCCCATGAAAAGTTCCATTAGCAAGGTACTTTTATTTAAATAGTTCCTCGAACCATCCGTAAACGACGTAGGTTGAATCCAGAATATGCCGCTTCCCCTCTTAAAAAATTCACGCTACGCCCCTGATAGGGAGAAATATTGAAGTGCTGTGTAAAGTAAGGTTGTGGGAAAGAAAAAGGACCTTTCACCCCGGAAAACTGCTGTTGTGGTAGCACTTATTGCTGAAAACTGTGATACACAGCAGAAAATAGCTAACAGAATGAAAATATTGCAGAAACCTGTTTGCAGAACTGCTGTGAGGATTTTGTGGGAAGCGCCTACACCGTCGTAAGCAATCGAGATCGTGGAAGTAGTTCCAGTGTATTTGCCACGAATTGCGTTCGCCTGTGAGACGAAGTAGTTGATAGTGACATCTTGTGTGTTATTGTTGAGCATCTCCAAACGTGCGAGTCACGCTACGCCACTGCAATGAGGCAAGATAAATACAAAAAAATCCTTGAAAGGGAACTATATTCCCAAATTAGAGAGTGGTTCCCCAAAGAAGATGCCATTTTTATGCATGATGGAGCACCGTGCCACAAAGCCAAAAGGGTCTCAAAATAATTGGAAGGAAAGCAGTTGAAAGTGTTACCCTGGCGAGGAAATAGCCTTGACATGACTCCCTTAGAAAACTGATGGGATACTATCTCCCGAAAGATAAGGAAATATAAATGACTATCTAACTAGAACTCGTCAGCAAACTAGAAGAAATTTCGTACCGCGGCAATGAAATTAAAACTTATGTTAAAGTTGGTAAAAAACATGCCAAACAGGATAAAGTTGTTGATTAAGAATAAAGGCATGCACACCAAGTATTAAACGTATCAATGTAACATGTACGCATATGTAATCTTGCAATAATTGCAAATATTTTGCAGAAAATGTCTTTAGTCTAATAATTTTAACACATCTGTAATTAAATGTGTTTATCGAAAATAGATCTTCAAATAACGTCATGTTATATGTCTTGTAAATATGCGTATTTTTTGTGTTATTTGGCGACAAAAATAATCGTCTGCTTTGCAAGTTACTGCGCTTCATGAACACTTCACCCGGCATCGGTCTTCACCATAGACAAAGCAAGATGCTTTGGTGTTCTGTGGTCTTAACCTGAACCTTGTCTGAAAACATACATTCGCCTTGCCAAAGCATAGCCCGCTAGTATGCCTAACTTTAATGTCTAACATATGCCCGCTTTAATGCATACTAGCGGGCTATGGCCAAACACATCATTTCACAATCTCGGCAGTGTCCTGCCCAAGACACATCCCCACCCACATCTCTTATTTCTCTTCCATCCTCCGGGACCCCTTTGGACCCAATTACTTTATCCCCTGAACCTAATCCGTGTACTACCTCTTCCACTATTCGTTCCTCTACATCAGTCACCCTTCCTTCCTCACCTTCTGTCACTGCTGGGACACGATACTTCCTTCGACCACGTACTCGAGGTAAAAATGAAATAAATAGCATCTACAGTCAGATGCAGCAGAAAAACATCCGTGTAGGTACATGCAAAAGATTCGAATAATGCATCATAATGTGCAATCTCTTTCAAATAAAATTGAATTTATCGCGGCCAGCATTACAATGTGATCTAAGACAAATAGATGTTTTTGGCTTTACAGAATATTGGTTGTCTCATAATGATATAAACACACTCCAAATTCCTAGCCTTTACCTTGCAGGATCGTATTGTAGAGCGAGGGAATCGAATAAGGGCCCTGCTTTCGGAGGTTCGTGTATTTACGTAAGAAATGATATTGATTCTACCTTCTTGTCAGAATTCAATTTATATACAGTAGGAAAAGTTTTTGAAACAGTAGTATATCTTACTACGCTCAAAATCTTACTGTGCATCTACAGTCCTCCAACAGAGCGAGCTTCAGATTATTTTATTTTCTTGGAAAATCTGGAGATAATTCTGAACAAAATTAGTCAACTCTCTTTTAAATCCATTGTTATATGTGGAGATTTCAATATTGATTTTCTGAGCGAATCCCACGAAAAAGAGCAGTTTCTCAATTTACTGCATTATTTTAATTTAGATATTACAGTGAATGTACCTACACGGAAAACATGTAAATCACAAAAAGCATTAGATCAAATTATAATTAACAAAACCACAACTACATATGAAATAACGAATAATCTAGGTTACAGTGACCACGATGCACAAATTCTTACAATTACTAAGAACATAAACACTGACACAATAAATAATACACGCATGTGCAGAGCATTCACTAAAGTTAATATAAAATTATTTACGGACTACTTGGTGAAGGGATCATGGGACGCAGTTTATAACGCTGTTGACACAAATAAAAAAATAATTTATTTTTCTTCAAGCTTTCAATTCATTATAACGCGTGCTTTCCTCTTAAAAAGAGAAAATTACACATTTCAAGCAAAAGTAATACTTGGATCACACAAGGAATTAGAACATCGTGTAAAAACAAACGTACGCTTTACTTTATTTCTAAACATCATAACGTGTCACCCGGTTTCCATGTATACTTCCGAGAATACAAAAGAATTTTAAGAAAAGTAATAGTTGAGGCACAAATAATGAAAAATAGTCAGGACATTTTGAGCTCTAGTAACAAAACTAAAGCAATGTGGGATATCGTACAAAATACAACCACATTATCTCGATACCTTGTAGAGAATGTTATTTTAAAGGATAATGAAAGAGAAACGAGTAATCCGGAAAAAGTTGCCAATCTCTTCAACATACACTTTTCTATAATTAGGTCTGATCTCACGAAGGGACGAAAACCACAAAATTCAACATCTTACGCTTCCCAAAAAATTTCCGATACGATGTTTATTTTGGAAACTTCTCCCAACGAGATCCTCAGAATAGTAAACCAAAAAATAAATATTCATCTGGTTTAGATGAATTTCCGGATTGCTTATTAAAAACTTGTGCACCTGACTTTATACATCCGTTAACTCACATTTTCAATGCTTCTTTACGTACAGGAATATATCCAGATATTTTCAAAACAGCAAAAATTAAGCCACTTTTTAAAAAGGGAACAAAAATGAAATTCAAAATTACCGGCCAATTTCTCTTTTGTCAGTTTTCTGAAAAATATTAGAGAGACTTTTCTACTCACGAATGGAAACTTTTCTCAGAAAAAAAAGCGTTTTCAGACTCAACACGGTTTTAGAAAATCAAAATCTACGGAAACTGCAATTTTTTTCCTTTCTCAAAGGTGTTGCTTCATCAATAGACCAAAATGAAGAACTCATTGGAATATTCTTAGATCTTTCGAAAGCTTTTGACGTTATTGACCATAACATCTTGCTCTCAAAATTACCTTCGTATGGAATTCGTGGTATTGCCCTAGATTGGATAACTTCGTACCTTAAACATCGGACTCAAAGAGTAGAAGTACCATATTGGCACAAAAGGACATTACATATTTATGTTTCCAATTCTTTGCCAATTGAGCATGGTGTCCCGCAAGGTTCGATCTTAGGGCCTATCCTCTTTCTGTTATATGTAAACGATATGCCCTCGTTTATTAAAAATGAAAGAACGATTCTGTTTGCCAGCATTTGGCTCAATGGATCAGGGAAACTGGACAAAAACCTGATTGAGATGGGGGTCATTATCCCATCCATTTTTTTTGCCCTCAAGAAAATTGCGCAGAAAAATCTCGTTCCCCACACGTCATATACAGTTTTTACTGTTTTTTGACAAATAAATAAATAAAACATACAATACAATCCGGGACAATGACCCCCATCTCGATCAGGTTTTTGTCCAGTTTCCCTGATCCATTGAGCCAAATGCTGAGATGGCCCCTTGTTTAGTTTCTGGACGTAAATGTAGCTTCACTGTGCGCACGTTTTGTTGAGCACTCCTTTTGCTTGTAATGGAACGAGTAGAATTTATGTTCATTACTATTGTTAGCAATGCAGAAAAATCAAATCAGTTCATTCACCGTTGAAATTGATTTTTTATAACTCGGGAACAAACATTTTTCAATTTTTTATTTTTCTAAAACAATTATTTTCTAAATTCTTGTTTCTAGTTTTTCAAATGTTGCTTTTTCTTATTCTGGGCGTCAAGAAAATGTGCGCAGATAATCTCTTTCCCCACACGTCATATACAGTTTTTACTGTTTTTGACCAAATAAATAAACGTAATTCTGTAATTCCAGTTGGATGCTTCGTAAGTTAGAATTTGTATATTATTTCATATTTCTTTGTTCGCTACTTACATTCGATCATCGTTATACATTAATCTTTTAGGAATTATTTAAAATCGATTTGAAATATATGAAATAAAATTTGCTAGCTTTCAGGGAATATGAGATTACAATAGAACGATGACACGGGGGCTGATTTTTGTAAATTACGTCTTGTTATTGGGACATGATTTACCTGTATGCAAAATAGTTGTAATTGTCAAATTTGTATTCATATTAGCTTGAAAATATTTAGTTTTTGCACCAAATGTTTTCTGTGGTTTCCACGTCAAGCGTTTTGCAAGATGCACTACACATTTTGCACTACACATCGAAAGATCTATGGCCGAGAATGTGCCATTTCTAGCTCTAAAGTGAGTTCTTTCCTGTGTTTCAAGTATGCGTTGTTAGTTAGTTAATGCCTTATTTTAGGTGGCGAGACTCGGGCCATCAGGCCCGCTCTTCCGTCTGACCACGCAAATTTCGCTACGCTCCTTTCACCTAGCGGAGAAAGAAGGTATCTCGGGCGACGAAACAGGCGATTTGAATTTAGCTCAGAGGCGTCATTTAGGCTTGAGGATGTTTTACATGCAAGTAAATCTACTAACATGGGACAGCCGGCTTTACTTCCCCTCCGCGGAAGGCGTACGAAGGATTTTTTCGCCCTTAAAAATCCACGGCTTCGATCGGGTTTGAAACCGCGAACTTGGATATGACAGTCCGGCACGTTAACCGTCACACCACCGAATCCGCAAAAGTTAAGTTACCGGTTAGTTGTTAAGTAACCGGACATCGATTCTTCGACCGGCATCGTTCTAGAGCAGCCCTATGTTGTGCTGTGAGCATTGATGTGGCCTAGGATAAGAAATGGAGGCTGTATGTAATGTCGATCAGGACTTATAGGTATTCATTTTGCCATGAGGCGTTTGGTAACTAAGCAACATAACATCTTCAATGGCTGATATAAGGTTACTACTGCTTGTAGAGGTGTATTGAGATGGAAACGATGGATGTGTGTTGTTGGTCAATATGGCTGTACCACCTCTAGCTCGTCTATCAGGTTCTAAGTCAATGCGAAAAGTCTTTCAATCCTCTTAAATTGAAACGTTCTTCTGGTGTAAAATGGGTTTTCTTGTAAGCACTCACACATTAGTGTGTGATGAGACTAACAATTTCAGCTCGCAATAAAGGCGAAATACAGCTTTTAATGTTACATTGAATACTATTTTCCATAGTTGAGATGGAGTTCTGCTGTTATGGGATGGGTGTGTCCTGCTTATTTTCTTGCTTTTCCTCTTGGCCATTCTTTCTTCTTTTTATTCTTGTGCGGGATTTTGCTTGGATCGATCGGCTGGTAATCGTTATTTTCCACACTTACCATCGTGCTTGTCTCTGACCCAGCAGTCGTATCTTGATCACTGATGGCAGACAAATATGTTTTTTTTGTTTGAGGAAGTCCTCCTTGGCGTATTTTGGAGGACGAGATGATCGACTTGGGTAGCCTCTCGCCGACTCCTCTTTACTGGACGTGGCTGCGGGCTCAGCCGTTCAATTTCTTTCTGGCGCATTTGGCGGGGGTTCCGAAGATTGCTTTTCACTTACTATTTAACTCTGAGTATTTGTGTTTAATTTTTGTGTTGATTTTGTTATTGCAAATTTCATTAAAATACTTTTCTATTCAGCGAGTTATTGTAGGCGTTAGTTATCTCACTACTAATAAAGGCAAAGAAGTGCTTTAGTAACTGCTTCTACGTATATGATTTTTCTTTGTTTTCAGGGCACACAAATTTGTTTTTTATGTTTCAGGATTGGTGATTTTTTGTCTGGCTTTTACTTTTTGTATTGCTGCCCTCCTGCTTGTAGATTGGGCGGTCCCTTGACCTTGTTAAATGTCCCCTCCAATTGATGCATTTGATAGGATCTATGCATAGATCATCGCTGTGAAATGGCTTTCCACACAATCATGCTTTGATTCTAGATGCTGTGTGTCCAAAACGTAAACACTGAAAGCACTACATCGGTTGAGGAACGAACATTCGTACGTTCAGACGTGAATGCCAACTTTAATCTTCTCTGGTAAGGTGCTACGGTTGAACGTTTAGACATGGGATGCTGACGGAATTATCTGACTGTCCCGCCTCATCGTCAGCCTACGACAGGTATTGACTCCTTGAGAAGCTAATTGAGCTATTTCCTCTTCATAGCATTTTAGTAAATAACTGCAAACTTCGACAGCTTTGCATGTTTTAGCGTACCATGAGCGTTTACTTCAACATCGATAGTGACCCCGTCGAGGTGGTTTAGTCCACGTCCTGACGTTCTGATGCAGAGAAGGCTCTCAAGTGTTCCTTTCTCCATTTTTCATCTTCTTGCTGCTCATTTGATATCACGTACATTATTTTCTGCTGAACGCCCACCCATATGTTTGCCGTGCATGGCAACCCGTGTCGGAGGGAATGTGTGTCCTGGGAGTTGAGGTAACTGTTTCCTGTCGTGGCCGTCAGGAAGTTTGACCTGACCGCCACGAGAGGAGAAGCTCGCAAACAGCGAGCTTACGTCAGCCCGGCCACCGCGGGCTCCAGCAGGCGCGGCGGAGCGGAACCGCAGCGTAATTGGCAGCGAGGAGAGGGGCCGACCCGCCTCCCCTTTCATCCCCGAGGTGAGACGCGGGAGAGGGGAGGTGACCGAGGAACTGATAAGCGGCGCGCCGGACACGCGCCGCCCTCAGACGGTGTACTGCTGATAGTGAAGGAACGATGTTATTGCGATAAGAACGGACTTTGATAACGACTAGGCGATCTCTGGCAAGGAAATCGATCCCAAGCAGATACCGCCTCCCAAAAGAAATACGTCATCAAAATCCCGCCCACCCTTTTCTGTTCCCGAGGTTCACATCGGACAATCGTCCAGCCCCTGTAGATCTTGGTCACCTGTGGCAAAAAAACGGGAAATCACCCCGACATCGGCGACCATATCCAACAGCAGTCAGGATGACTGCTGTTGACGAGGAACACCACGAGAGTTCCTCTACAACCCTTCAGAGGGTGAGAAAGAAAAAAAAGCAACCAATGAAATAATTCCTTATAATGACTCTCTCATGGAATTTAAATGGTCTTCACACCCACTCAGAAGTATTAAGATTGCTAATTTCTCACCACAGACCATCTATAGTCTGCCTTCAGGAAACACAACTTCTTCCTCATCATCCCCTGTGTCTTGGCGGATTTACCATCTATCGGTTCGATAGAGATGACGGACTTCGTGCTAATGGCTGCGTCGCGGTACTCATCCGTGTCTCCATGTACTCTGAGGAACATAACGTCCCAGCCAATCTTCAAACCGTTTGCGTTCGGGTACACCTACCGTCCTTTTTCGGTGTGTAGTGTATACATTCCTCCTGGCCAAATCATGTCACAATAGGAACTCGAAGATGTTTCTCAGCTGCCCGCTCCTTTTCTTATTGTGGGGGATTTTAATGCCAACAATCCCCTCTGGGGTGGCACGAGGACCTGCCCGAGAGGTTCTATCCTCGAAAACATTGACCAGCAAATTTAATTCTTCTGATTTCCAGCAATTATACTTATTTCTCTATGGCTTCAAACACCTCATCAATCGATCTGGCACTCTGCAGTTCATTTCTATCTTCCATCGTAGAGTGGACTGTTCTCGATAACATGCATGGGAGTGACCATTTTCCTACTCTGGTCCACTTTGATATCCCTAATTTAGACGTCATCCACCCAACTCGCTAGCTAAACCATTGAGCCAACTGGGATACATTCAGCGAGAAAATTATAATGCCAGATGATTTCTCAAATAATATCTGCTTTGGTGGCCCAATTAACCGACGCCCTTCGCGCAGCCTCCATTACAATCCCGACGACTACGTGTCACCCACGACGTGTCCCTGTGCCTTGGTGAAATGCTGACGGTGCCACCGCGGTGCGTGACCGAAAGCGAGCACTAGCGAGGCTCAGTAGGTTCCCCATCGCGTCAAACATGATCGATTACAAAAGAAAGCCTGCCAGAGCTAGATTATTAATTCGGGGAAGTAAGACCGCTTTCTGGAGAGCCTTTATTTCTTCTCTTTCTTGCCATACCCCGCCTAAAGTAGTATGGGGAAAGATCCGACAGATCGGAGGAAGATTTTCCCCACCATCTGTCCCAGGACTTCTTATCAATGGAAATCTCATTACTTCTCCAGAAGAAGTAGTTGAGAAATTGGCATGTCACTATGAAAATACCTCCAGTTCCTTACACTACTCCCCTAGCTTCTTGAAACGAAGAGTAGAATGGAGAAATGCAGATTGGGCTTTTCAACTTGCCTGGAGGAAGATTATAACGACTCTTTCTCCATGTATGAATTTTTCTGTGCCCTCGCCCGTGGGAAAGATTCTGCTCCAGGACCAGACCAGATATATCACCAAATGTTAAAACACCTACCGGAAGAGGCACGTACTTTTCTCAATACAATTTTCCTCAATACAATTCGTCAACACAATTTGGATGGAGCATACCTTTCGTTGGACCTGGCGCGAAGCTATTATTATTCCAATTCCTAAAGAAGGAAAGGACAGGACAAAAGCGTCAACCTATCGCCCAATCTTGCTCATAAGCTGTGTATGCAAACTTCTAGAGCGAATGGTGAATACGCGCTGTCTAGCTCCTGGAACAGAGAAACCTACTTATACTCATCCAATGTGGTTTCAGAAGGAACAAGTCAACCATGAACCACCTTGTCAGCCTTACCACACTAATCTCCAATGTTTCGTCCCGTCGAGGTGGGTTGGTCCACGTCCTGACGGGGGGATGCAGAGAAGGCTCTCAAGTGTTCCTTTCTCCATTTTTCTCATCGTCTTGCTTTTCATTTCATGTCACGTATATTCTTTTCACTCCTTTTTCTTCCTCACTGGCCTTCTCTGTATGCTCAACGCCCACCCATGTGTTTGCCGTGCATGGCGACCCGTGTCAGAGGGAATGTGTGTCCTGGCAGTTGAGAGACCTGTTTGTTTCCCAACTAGTCCTGGTGCTATGTTTTTTTTGGCTTGCACTAAGGGGTACGTCTACGTATTTTTGAAGAACATTCCTTGTAGGTGTCAATACACCGCTTTGGCCTCGGACTCTTCTAGACGGGCGGTCGGGAGCTAACCCACTCCCGATCAATCGGCTCGGACTAGGTCTTGCACTGAACTCCAGGGTGAACCACGGCGGTGCAGCGCTGTGACATTCCCCTACTATATCTCCGTGTCAGCCCTGGCACCCCAGTGGGGTGTCCCCTTGTTGGACTCCATGGTGGGTGGGGAGCACGGAGATGAATTTATATCCATCTCATGGATACTCAACAACCCCCTGCCATCTTCAAGGAAGAGGAGATGTGACAGAACAGTTGATCTAAATAGCTTCTTCCTCCGGGAAGAAGATAAACCAAGAAAGCCTCGGTTTCTGTTGATGTCTTGCTCGGAAACTGAAAAAACTTTCAAAAGTGTTAGTGCGGTCCGCCTTGCGCGAGCAATTGAGGAGAGTTTTGGAAAGCTTCAAGCGGTCGTGCGACAAAGAAATGGTACAATTCTCTTTGAAGCACGCACCGACGAACAAATAGAAAAGATCTTAAAAACTGAACAGATTGCCGGCCTCCAAGTGGAAGTGACCACTCACCCTACCCTTAACCTATGTAAGGGAGTGGTCAACCATGAAGAATTTGCGACTGAAAACGAGGATGAACTTCTTTCCTTTTTCAAGAGCTACGGTGTAACGGAGATGTACAGGATCAGGAGGAAGGAGAATGGGAAAGAGATCCCCACATCTACCTTGATCCTGACGTTTAATCTCCCCACTCTCCCAGAGTATGTTAGCTGTGGTTATTATAACCTTCGTGTGCGGCAGTATGTGCCGAACCCCCTGCGCTGCTTTAAGTGTCAGAGGTTTGGTCATACACAACAAAGGTGCATGGCCGTAAGCCCTGCTTGCGCAAAGTGCGGTAATTCCGCGCACGATCCCAACCCTTGTTCATCACCAGCCCGCTGTGTAAATTGTGAAGGAGACCATGCGGCCAACTCTAACAAGTGCCCCACATATCTGAGAGAGAGGGAGATTCAAAGGATTAGGGTGACGGAGAAGGTATCTTTTCCGGAAGCGAAACGCCGATACCTGGTGAAGAACCCTGTGGATCTCAGGCGTTCTTTTTCTAGCACTCTAGCGAACACTGTCAAAGAGACGAGCATTCAGTCCTCTCGTGCTACTCCCCCAGTAGCGAACTTTTGTTGCCAGGTATCCCCAGTGGACTTCCCTGAGGAGACATCGCCTCTGCAAGGTGGGAAAATAATAATCCCCACAAAATACAAAACACCACCCAAGAAGACAACACAGACGAAGACAGAACAAGTATCCACTTCTCAGCCGCGCAAGAAGGCTGATGTCACACGGCCTGCTGGCCTGGACAAGAAAAACGATAGATCCTCCAAACACCGACCACCTACCCCGACTCCTGAAACTCGCCCTGAGCGATCTCTCAGCCTGTCGAGCAGTGGTCAGGATGAGTCTGCCTCGGAGGAAACGTCAGCCGGGGTGGACACTCGCTCCTTCGGGCGGCAGAGGCGAAAAAAGGAAAAGAAGAAATCCTCTTAACTTTTTAAACAACGGCTCTCCTATCCTGGAATCTGAACGGATTTTCTCTGACGGGACGAATTAAAACTCTTATTGTCCCGTTATACACCATCAATTTTCTGCTTACAGGAAACGCATCTTTCTCCATCACGGTCCATACACTTTCGCGGTTTCACTCCTTATAGGGTTGATGTCGATGACGGCCTTCGCGCTCACGGCGGAGATACTACTTTGGTCCAGGATTCGCTGCATTCTGCGGAAATCCCTGTTCACACTGACCTTCAAACAGTTTGTGTGCGGGTATATCTGCCGTCCCTCTCACTCACCGTATGTAATATCTATATTCCCCCAAGACAAACGGTGTCGGCTGATGACCTAAGTCTAATAAACCAATTGCCCACACCTTTCTTGGTTGTGGGTGATGTAAACGCCCACAGCCCTCTTTGGGGTTCCTCTCGTACGTGTCAAAGAGGTGCTATGTTGGAATCAGTCATCGACACCATGAATTTGGCTATTCTCAACACTGGGGAACCAACTCATTTTGCCGTAGCTACGAATTCTAGCACGGCTATTGATGTAGCCCTTTGCAGCTCCTCACTTGCTACTGCTATGCGGTGGACCATATTAGAAGATCTTTATGGAAGCGACCATTACCCCACGATTGTCCACATTGATCATCTTCGCCGTAGTTGTGCACGGCCCCCTCAATGGATCGTGCGACGAGCTGACTGGTCGACATTCCAGAATAATGTTAACCTATCAGACGGTCCCTTCGGAAATGTGGATGAAATGACAGAACATTTTAATAGCGCTGTACTCGCTGCCGCTTCCATCGCAATTCCGAAGGCAAGTGCTAAACCGCGACATCCTTTTGTTCCGTGGTGGAATGAGAACTGCTCGAGAGCGGTCAGTGCTCGAAAAAAGGCACTGGCACGCCTCAGACACTATCCAACAGTGGATAACTTAATCGAGTATAAAAGATGCAGGGCGAAGGCTAGAAGAACTATCATAGAGAGCAAAAATGCATCGTGGAGAGCGTACGTTTCGTCTCTCAATTGTCACACGCCACCACGCCTGGTATGGAGAAAAAATCGACAGATAAGAGCACACTCTTTACCAAATACGGTGCCAGGTCTCCTGAAAAACGGAGAAATGATCACATCTCCAGATATGATTGTAGAGGATCTCGCCGCGCACTATGAAGCCATGTCAAGTTCGGCGAACTACGCTCCTGACTTTCTTTTGATCAAAGAAAGGATGGAGAGCCGTCCGTTGGATTTCTTCTGCAGAGCGTGTGAAGATTACAACACACCTTTCTCCATATCGGAATTGCGCTCTGCTCTTGCATTGGCCAGACGAACTGCCCCAGGTCCTGATGAAATACACAACCTAATGTTACAACATCTTCCTGATGTGGCGATGCAATTTCTCCTCCGCCTTTATAATCGCATCTGGGAAGAGCACACCATCCCTGCTGTATGGCGAGAAGCCATAGTTATCCCAGCTCTGAAGGAGGGAATGGATCGGTCGCTGTCATCGAGCTACCGACCTCTCTCTCTCACCAGCTGCGTTTGCAAAGTGCTGGAACGGATGGTAAACCAGCGCTTGGTCTGGACCTTGGAGTGCAGAAACCTACTGGCACCAATTCAGTGCGGTTTCAGGAAACACCGGTCTACCCTTGACCATCTCGTCGCTTTGGCAACGGAAATTTCAACCTCGTTCGTTCTGAGACAACACCTTGTCGCCGTACTATTCGATATAGAAAAGGCGTATGACACCACTTGGAGGTATGGCATTCTGCGAACCTTGCACTCGTGGGGATTCAGGGGGAAGCTCCCCTTATTCCTCCAAAATTTCTTATCGGACAGATCTTTTAGAGTTCGCATTGGTGACAAACTGTCTAACAGTCACCCCCTTGAAAACGGCATCCCCCAAGGCTCGGTACTAAGTGTCACTCTGTTTGCCATAGCCATAAATAGTATAGCGTCGATCGTGAGGGAACCTGTGAAGGCATCGCTGTTTGTAGATGATTTTGCCATTTTTTGTTCATCCAGCAGCATAAGTGTGATCCAGAGGCAACTCCAACTGGTGCTCAACAAGCTGCATGAATGGAGCATGTCGACAGGTTTCAAGTTCTCACCTACTAAATGCACTGGACTGCACTTCTGCAGAATATACCATTTGCATAGCGATCCAATCCTGTACTTGGGAGGAAATCAGCTTCCATTCACTGACTCTGCCAGGTTTCTGGGGCTGACTTTTGACAAGTCCCTGACGTGGCGCTCTCATATCCGCACATTGCAAACCAGATGCGTCTCCCCCCTCAATCTTCTTCGAATGCTTAGTGGCACTTCATGGGGAGCCGACCGCATTACCCTACTGCGGTTATACAGAGCACTCATTCGCTCAGCATTGGATTACGGTAGTGAAGTGAATGGTTCTGCAGCTCCTTCCACCCTTCGACCTATCAACAGCATACACCACGCAGGTATTAGCCTCTCAACGGGCGCGTATCGCACCAGCCGAATCGAGTGCATTCTAGCTGACGCTGGGGAGCCATCCTTAAAAATAAGGCGCGATATTCTATTAGCGTCTTATGGTGCTAAAGTGTCAGGCCTCTTTAATCATCCTTGTCGCCAAATAATCACTCGCCCAAAATATGAATCTTCTTATATTCTTCGAACATCGCTACCCCAGCCCCCAGGCATTCGATTGCGAAATCTTTTGCGGGGACTTAATGTCGATCTTCCCACTCCTGTGAAACCCCCGAATGACCTGATTCCCCCCTGGAAACTCCTTCCCCCCAATATTGACCTCAGACTCTCCAATCTTCCCAAACAAAATACTAGTCCTCTGGTTTACCAGAAGCAGTTTCAGGATATGAGGGAAGCCTATCCGGATCATCTATTCTTGTACACGGACGGGTCATCGCACAATGACGCAGTGGCGTGTAGTTTTCATTGCATCTGGGCCACCAAATCATATCGTCTTCATTCACAGTGCAGTACATTCACTGCTGAAATGTATGCAATACTCAAAGCCCTAATGTACATCGAGTCAACGACGCTGCAGCGAGTAGTTCTCTGTTCTGATTCTCTCAGTTCTCTTCAGGCTGTCTCTCGGCCGTCGTCAGACTACCTGACAAAATCAGTTCAAAACCTGATTCATAGTCTCATGTCCCGCAACTATGACCTGGTTCTTAGTTGGGTTCCAGGCCATGTGGGAATCACAGGGAATGAGCTGGCCGACCTGGCGGCGAAGTCTGCTACTCGTAATACTCGTATTGACGTTCCTGCTGTGCCATTGTCCGATGTTAAGGCTTACTTGAAACGATCTCTGTTTAGAGCGTGGCAAACAGAGTGGCATAATACCAATTTTAAACTAAGTGGGATAAAGAATTCTGTAATTCCCTGGCGTTCCTCATCTCGCTCCTCTAGGCGTGAGGAAGTAATTTTAACTCGTCTTCGAATTGGACACTGCCATTTTTCCCACGGTTTCCTCCTTCGAGGAGAAACTCCTCCCGTATGTGACTCATGCGGGACGGTTCTGTCTGTGGAACACGTCCTCCTGAACTGCAGGAAATATTTAGGCAACCGACGAAGACATGGCCTGGGCAACTCGCTAAGGGAGGTGCTCGGGGATGACGATTCCGCGCTCTCAAAAGTTTTTTGCTTCTTGAGGGAAAGCGGAATATATAATCTTATTTGAGAGAATAGAATAGTATTTTACTTTTTGTTGTTTTATTTTTGGCCCCTTTACAGCCAACTTTTAGTTCTACTATGAATTTTACGTGTTTGTTATATATTCTTTCTGTCCTACTACTTGAATACTCGATGTAGAATTCAAGTCTCTCTTTATGTATATGATTTTAATTAGAGCGTAGACTCCATCTGTAACACATACTGAACCTATTCCCTTTTTTAAAATACTTCGACATGGGCGCCAATGACCTTGGCAGTTGAAGCGCCCTCTAAACCTTAATTAATCAATCAATCCAATGTTTCGTGCTACGTCAACACCTGGTAGCAATTTTCTTCGATGTAGAGAAAGCATATGATACTACCTGGAGGTACTGCATTCTTCGCACCATACATTTTAGGGATCTTAGGGGCCGGCTTCCCCCTTTTTTAGTAGCCTTTTTTTCTTCAAGATACTTCCGCGTCCGCCTTGGTGACAGGGTATCCGCCGGCCACCATCTAGAAAACTGGGTCCCTCGGCTGAATTTTGAGTGTCACCCCCTGTTGAGTGTTTGCCATCGCTATTAATAATATAGCGTCGATAATCCGAGAGCCGGTGAAAGCGTCGCTCTTCGTTGACGACGTTGCCATTTCTTGCTCCTCCAAGGGTATTCAGGTGATAAAGCGACAATTACAACTTGTCCTCAACTAATTGTAAGAATGGAGTGATGCGACAGGTTGCAAATTCTCCACATCAAAAACTAACTGTATGCACTTCTGCAAGATTCATCATCTCCATAACCACCCCAGTCTTTTTCTTGGGAGCCATCTTCTTCCTTTTGTGGAGTCTGTAACTTTCCTTCGGCTTACTTTCGATAAGAACCTAACTTTGCGAATTCACATTCATAAACTGAAAAGCCGATGTGTGTCACATCTGAACCTTCTCCGCACCCTTACAGGCAGCTCTTGGGGAGCAGGCCATGTGTGTCTCTTGCGTTTCTATAGAATCCTCATCCGCTCTTTTGGATTATGGATGCATTGTACTCGTATATGGGTCAGCGTCTCCATCAACTTTCCGGCCATTAAATACCATTCACAACGCCGGTATAAGAATTAGTACAGGCGCCTACCGCACGAGTCGCATCGAATGCCTCTTGGCCGAAGCTGGAGAACTGTCTCTGAGCCGAAGGCGAGATATTTTATTAGCCTCTCATGGTGCTAAAGTGTCGGGGTTCTTTGACCATCCTTGTCGTCGAATAATCACCCACCCAAATTATGAGCCCTCGTACATTCTTCTAATATCGATACCACATCCCTCTGGTATTAGATTGCGAAATCTTCTGCTGGAACTAAATGTCGATCTTCCCACTCCTGTAAAACCCACAAGTGACCGGATTCCGACTTGGAAACTCCTCCTTCCCAGTATTGGCCTCAGACTCTCCAATTTATCCAAACAAACTACTAGTCCTCTGGTTTATCAGAAGCAGTTTCAGATATGAGAGAATCCTGTCCGGATCATTTTTTCTTATAAACGGATGGTTCATCGTGCAGCGACGCGGTGGCATGGGGTATTTATGTATTAGGGCCACCAAATCATTTCAGCTTCACTCCCAGTGCAGTATATTCACTGACGAAATGTATGCAATTCTTGAGGCCCTAAAATACATCGAATCAGCGACGTTGCGGCGAGTAGTTATCTATTCTGATTCTCTCAGCTCTCTTCAAGCTGTCTCCCGTCCTTCGTCAGATTACCTGACGTTATCTGTTAAAAGCCTGATTCATTGTCTTCTGTCCCGCCGCTATGACCTGGTACTTAGATGGGTTCCAGGCCACGTATCACAGGGAATGAACTGGCCGACCTGGCGGCGAAATCAGCGACTCGTAAAACTCGTATCGACATTCTTTCTGTACCATTGTCTGATGTTCAGGCTTTCTTGAGACGATCCGTGTTTAGAGCGTGGCAAACAGAGTGGCACAATAGCACTTTCAAACTAAGTGCGATGAAGAATTCTGTTCATCCTTTGCGTTTCTCATCACGCTCCACTAGGCGTGAGGAAGTTATTTTAACCCGCCTTCGTATCGGACACAGCCACTTTTCTCACGGTTACCTTCTTCGAGGTGAAACTCCTCCCATCTGTGACTCGTGGAGGACGATCCTTTTTGTGGAACACGTCCTCCTGCACTGCAGGAAATTTGTTGGCAACCGACGAAGAAATAACCTGGGCAACTCACTATGGGTGGTGCTCGGGGATGAAGATTCTGCGCTCTCAAAACTTTTTTGTTTTTTGAGAGAAAGCGGAATGTATAATTTTATTTGAAAGATAATAACGATGTTTTGTTTTTTGGCCCCTTTAAAGCCAATTTTACGTTTTAAGATACACTTTACACGCCCTTTTTCCTTTTTTACTTCTGTCGTATCTACATATATGCTGATGCAGAATTCAAGCCCTCTTTTTAGTCAATGTACGTTTTTTAAACAGCGGGTAAGTTGCAACAGGAACACTGAATAATTTTTTCTAAATCCTTTGGCATGGGCGAAAATGACCACAGTAATTGAAGCGCCCACTAACCCCTATTCAATCAATCGATAGTGCCTATATTGCTCAACTCTAGAAACTTTTGGCCTTGATTGTCATTAAATATTTCTATCAAGAGTCCAGATGGATTTTCTTTCTCTCTTACGGAAGATTTAGTACAGGTGCTTATACACTTGTTAGAAATGGGCTTACTTTTTTCAATATTTCCTTTTCTTTTAACTGTAAGGTATTTTGGTACAACTGCTGTGTTTTTGTAGCAAGTCATCAGGGTTTACGATTCCTCCAGTTTTCATTCTTTTCGCTCTGAAGTCAGGACTTTTTTCTGGACGAGGATTTGTAAGGGATCCCTCTACCCTGGGATCGCAAACTTCCATACGAGTCCCGCGAAGTTTGCTATCACTCATAACAATATCTGCCAGATGTGCCGAGAGATCTGCATCCTTGGCATTGCAGTCACTGGGTGACGTCGCCTGGTGGCCTGCTTGCTCACCGACTTCTGGTTCTGGGGCTCTGATCTTCTGCATCGTAATGGCTGATCCGAAAAGATTTTTCATCCTTTTTTTTCTTCGCCTTTCGCCTTCCCCTAGGATTTTGAGCTCCCGTCAGCTAAAAAGGAAACGGATAAAGAGAGGACAGTGAAGAATAGAATTAGAAGAGTAGAATAGAAACGACTCCCTAGCCCTCGCAACCTAATAGCGTCGGGGCCAGAAACACAAGAGTTGGCCGATACGAAGTTTGGTCTACAGGACAGAAAATACACTTTGGTTTTTCTTTCTTGGCGCACGGGGGTGTGTGAATAAAATGGAATATCTCACGGTATTTCGCGCCGTTCTCCGTTGTGCCGGCAGGAATCGCATGATCGTCAGCACTGCTCGATACAGTCACGATCATGCGACTTCTAGCTGCACAATCGAGAACGTCACGAAATACCGTGACATATGCCCGTCGAGGTGGGTTGGTCCACGTCCTGACGGGGGAATGCAGAGAAGGCTCTCAAGTGTTCCTTTCCCCATTTTTTCATCGTCTTGCTTTTCATTTCATGTCACGTATATTCTTTTCACTCCTTTTTCTTCCTCACTGGCCTTCTCTGTATGCCGAACGCCCACCCATGTGTTTGCCGTGCATGGCGACCCGTGTCAGAGGGAATGTCTTTCCTGGCAGTTGAGAGACCCGTTTGTTTCCCAACTAGTCCTGGTGCTACGTTTTTCTGGCTTGCACTAAGGGGTACGTTTACGTATTTTGGGGAACATTCCTTGTAGGTGTCAATACACTCGCTTTGGCCTCGGACTCTTCTAGACGGGCGGTCGGGAGCTAACCCACTCCCGATCAATCGGCTCGGACTAGGTCTTGCACTGAACTCCAGGGTGAACCACGGCGGTGCAGCGCTGTGACATTCCCCTACTATATCTCCGTGTCAGCCCTGGCACCCCAGTGGGGTGTCCCCTTGTTGGACTCCATGGTGGGTGGGGAGCACGGAGATGAATTTATATCCATCTCATGGATACTCAACAACCCCCTGCCATCTTCAAGGAAGAGGAGATGTGACAGAACAGTTGATCTAAATAGCTTCTTCCTCCGGGAAGAAGATAAACCAAGAAAGCCTCGGTTTCTGTTGATGTCTTGCTCTGAAACTGAGAAAACTTTTAAAAGTGTTAGTGCGGTCCGCCTTGCGCGAGCAATTGAGAATTTTGGAAAGCTTCAAGCGGTCGTGCGACAGAGAAATGGTACCATTCTCTTTGAAGCGCGCACCGACGAACAAATGGACAAAATTTTAAAAACTAAGCAGATTGCCGGCCTCCAAGTGGAAGTGACCACTCACCCAACCCTTAACCTATGTAAGGGAGTGGTCAACCATGATGACTTTGCGTCTGAAAACGAGGATGAACTTCTTTCCTTTTTCAAGAGCTACGGTGTAACGGAGGTGTATAGGATCAAGAGGAAGGAGAATGGGAAAGAGATCCCCACTTCCACCCTGATCCTGACGTTTAATCTCCCTTCTCACCCAGAGTACGTTAGCTGTGGTTATCATAACCTTCGCGTGCGGCAGTATGTGCCGAACCCCCTGCGCTGCTTTAAGTGTCAGAGGTTCGGTCATACTCAACAAAGGTGCATGGCCGTAAGCCCTGCTTGCGCAAAGTGCGGTAATTCCGCGCATGATCCCAACCCTTGTTCATCACCAGCCCGATGTGTAAATTGTGAAGGAGACCATGCGGCCAACTCTAACAAGTGCCCCACATATCTGAGAGAGAGGGAGATTCAAAGGATTAGGGTGACGGAGAAGGTATCTTTTCCGGAAGCGAAACGCAGATACCTGGTGAAGAACCCTGTGGATCTCAGGCGTTCTTTCTCTAGGACTCTGGCGAACACGGTCAAAGCGACGAGTTTTAAGTCTTCCCTTGCTACTCCCCCAGTAGCGAACTTTTGTTGCCAGGTATCCCCAGTGGACTTCCCTGAGGAGACATCGCCTTTGCAAGGTGGGAAAATAATAACTCCCACAAAATACAAAACACCATCCAAGAAGGCAACAAAGACGAAGACAGAACAAGAATCCACTTCTCAGCCGCGCAGGAAGGCTGATGTCACACGGCCTGCTGGCCTGGACAAGAAAAATGATAGATCCTCCAAACTCCGACCACCTACCCCGACTCCTGAAACTCGCTCTGAGCGATCTCTCAGCCTGTCGGGTAGTGGTCAGGATTAGTCTGCCTCGGAGGAAACTTCAGCCGGGGTGGACACTCGCTCCTTCGGGCGGCAGAGGCGAAAAAAGGAAAAGAAGAAATCTTCTTAACTTCTTAAACAACGGCTTTCCTATCCTGGATTCTGAACGGATTTTCTCTGACGGGACGAATTAAAACTCTTATTGTCCCGTTATACACCATCAATTTTCTGCTTACAGGAAACGCATCTTTCTCCAGAACGGTCCATACACTTTCGCGGTTTCACTCCTTATAGGGTTGATGTCGATGACGGCCTCCGCGCTCACGGCGGAGTTACTACTTTGGTCCAGGATTCGCTGCATTCTGCAGAAATCCCTGTTCACACCGACCTTCAAACAGTTTGTGTGCAGGTGTATCTGCCGTCCCTCTCACTCACCGTATGTAATATCTATATTCCCCCAAGACAAACGGTTTCGGTTGATGACCTTCTATGTCTAATAAACCAATTGCCACACCTTTCTTGGTTGTGGGTGATGTAAACGCCCACAGCCCTCTTTGGGGTTCCTCTCGTACGTGTCAAAGAGGTGCTATGTTGGAATCAGTCATTGACACCATGAATTTGGCTATTCTCAACACTGGGGAACCAACTCATTTTGCCGTAGCTACGAATTCTAGCACGGCTATTGATGTAGCCCTTTGCAGCTCTTCACTTGCTACTGCTATGCGGTGGACCATATTAGAAGATCTTTATGGAAGCGACCATTACCCCACGATTGTCCACATTGATCATCTTCGCCGTAGTTGTGCACAGCCCCCTCAATGGATCGTGCGACGAGCTGACTGGTCGACATTCCAAAATAATGTTAACCTGTCAGACGGTCCCTTCGGAAATGTGGATGAAATGACAGAACATTTTAATAGCGCTGTACTCGCTGCTGCTTCCATCGCAATTCCGAAGGCAAGTGGTAAACCGCGACACCCTTTCGTTCCGTGGTGGAATGAGAACTGCTCGACAGCGGTCAGTGCTCTAAAAAAGGCACTGGCACGTGGCAGACACTATCCAACTGTGGATAACTTAATCGAGTATAAAAGATGCAGGGCGAAGGATAGAAGAACAATCTTAGAGAGCAAAAATGCATTGTGGAGAGCGTACTTTTCGTCTCTCAATTGTCACACGCCACCACGCCTGGAATGGAGAAAAAATCGACAGATAAGAGCACACTCTTTACCAAATACGGTGCCAGGTCTCCTGAAAAACGGAGAAATGATCACATCTCCAGATATGATTGTAGAGGATCTCGCCGCGCACTATGAAGCCACGTCAAGTTCGGCGAACTACGCTCCTGACTTTCTTTTGATCAAAGAAAGGATGGAGAGCCGTCCGTTGGATTTCTTCTGCAGAGTGTCTGAAGATTACAACACACCTTTCTCCATATCGGAATTGCGCTCTGCTCTTGCATTGGCCAGAAGAACTGCCCCAGGTCCTGATGAAATACACAACCTAATGTTACAACATCTTCCTGATGTGGCGATGCAATTTCTCCTCCGCCTTTATAATCGCATCTGGGAAGAGCACACCATCCCTGCTGTATGGCGAGAAGCCATAGTTATCCCAGCTCTGAAGGAGGAAAAGGATCGGTCGCTGTCATCGAGCTACCGACCTCTCGCTCTCACCAGCTGCATTTGCAAAGTGCTGGAACGGATGGTAAACCAGCGCTTGGTCTGGACCTTGGAGTGCAGAAACCTACTGGCACCAATTCAGTGCGGTTTCAGGAAACACCGGTCAACCCTTGACCATCTCGTCGCATTGGTAACGGAAATTTCAACCTCGTTCGTTCTAAGACAACACCTTGTCGCCGTACTATTCGATATAGAAAAGGCGTATGACACCACTTGGAGGTATGGCATTCTGCGAACCTTGCACTCATGGGGATTCAGGGGGAAGCTCCCCTTATTCCTCCAAAATTTCTTATCGGACAGATCTTTTAGAGTTCGCATTGGTGACAAACTGTCTAACAGTCACCCCCTTGAAAACGGCATCCCCCAAGGCTCGGTGCTAAGTGTCACTCTGTTTGCCATAGCCATAAATAGTATAGCATCGGTCGTGGGGGAACCTGTGAAGGCATCGCTGTTTGTAGATGATTTTGCCATTTTTTGTTCATCCAGCAGCATAAGTGTGATCCAGAGGCAACTCCAACTGGTGCTCAACAAGCTGCATGAATGGAGCATGTCGACAGGTTTCAAGTTCTCACCTACTAAATGCACTGGACTGCACTTCTGCAGAATATACCATTTGCATAGCGATCCAATCCTGTACTTGGGAGGAAATCAGCTTCCATTCACTGACTCTGCCAGGTTTCTGGGGCTGACTTTTAACAAGTCCCTGACATGGCGCTCTCATATCCGCACATTGCAAACCAGATGCGTCTCCCCCCTCAATCTTCTTCGAATGCTTAGTGGCACTTCATGGGGAGCCGACCGCATTACCCTACTGCGATTATACAGAGCACTCATTCGCTCAGCATTGGATTACGGCAGTGAAGTGTATGGTTCTGCAGCTCCTTCCACCTTTAGACCCATCAACAGCATACACCACGCAGGTATTCGCCTCTCAACAGGCGCGTATCGCACCAGCCGAATCGAGTGCATTCTAGCTGACGCTGGGGAGCCATCCTTAAAAATAAGGCGCGATATTCTATTAGCGTCTTATGGTGCTAAAGTGTCAGGACTCTTTAATCATCCTTGTCGCCGAATAATCACTCGCCCAAAATATGAATCTTCTTATATTCTTCGAACATCGCTACCCCAGCCCCCAGGCATTCGATTGCGAAATCTTTTGTGGGGACTTAATGTCGATCTTCCCACTCTTGTGAAACCCCCAAATAACCTGATTCCCCCTTGGAAACTCCTTCTCCCCAATATTGACCTCAGACTCTCCAATCTTTCCAAACAAAATACTAGTCCTCTGGTTTACCAGAAGCAGTTTCAGGGTATGAGGGAAGCCTATCCGGATCATCTATTGGTGTATACGGACGGGTCATTGCACAATGACGCAGTGGCGTGTAGTTTTCATTGCATCTGGGCCACCAAATCATATCGTCTTCATTCACAGTGCAGTACATTCACTGCTGAAATATATGCAATACTCAAAGTCCTAAAGTACATCGAGTCAACGACGTTGCAGCGAGTAGTTCTCTGTTCTGATTCTCTCAGTTCTCTTCAGGCTGTCTCCCGGCCTTCGTCAGACTACCTGACAAAATCAGTTCAAAACCTGATTCATAGTCTCATGTCCCGCAACTATGACCTGGTTCTTACTTGGGTTCCAGGCCATGTGGGAATCACAGGGAATTCTTCCTCACGGTCCTTCTCTGTATGCTGAACGCCCACCCATGTGTTTGCCGTGCCTGGCGACCCGTGTCGGAGGGAATGTGTGTCCTGGCAGTTGAGGGACCTGTTTGTTTCCCTATCTAGTCCTAGTGCTACTGTTCGCGTTGCACTAAGGAGTACGTTGATTACGTATTTTGGGGAACTTTCCCTGTAGGTTCCAACACACTCTCTTTGGCCCCGGACTCTTCTAGACGGGCTACGGTGTCGGGAGCTAACCCACTCGCGATCAATCGGCTCGGACTAGGTCTTGTACTGAACTCCAGGGTGAGCAGGGGAATCCACGGCGGTGCAGCGCTGTGTTATTCCCCCACTATATCCTCGTGGCAACCCTGGCACTCCGATGGAGTGTCCCCTTGTTGGGCTCCGTGGTGGGTGGGGACCACGAGGATGAACCTATTCCATCTATATGGATACTTCACCTTTCCCCCGCCCTCTTCCGCAAGGAAGAGGAGATGTGCAGAGAGAACTATTGACTTGAATAGTTTTTTTTCTAAAGAAGAAGATCGACCCAAGAAGCCTCGTTTCCTCCTCATGGCATGTGTCGAGGAAGGTAAGACTTTTAAAAACTGTGAGTGCTGTCCGTCTGGCGCGAGCCATCGAAGAAGCCTACGGGAAGCTCCAAGCGGTCGTGCGACAAAGGAATGGAACCATTCTTTTTGAAGCGCGTACCGACGAGCAGATTGTAAAAATTCAAAATACGAAGCAGATTGCCTGCCTCCAGGTAGTAGTCACGGTTCATCGCACCTTGAACCTGAGCAATGGCGTAGTCAACCACGAGGACTTTGCTACAGAAACGGAGGAAGATCTTCTAAACTTTTTTAAGACCTTTGCGTGACTGAGGTGTACAGGATCGGAAGGAAGGAGCATGGGAAAGTGATGCCATACTTCTACCCTGATCCTACTTTTGACCGACCATCCCTCCCGGAAAGGATCGTTACCGCTTTCTACAACCCTCCGTGTGCGGCAGTATGTGCCGAACCCTTGCGCTGTTTCAAGTGTCAAAGGTTTGTGCATACTCAGCAGCGATGTATGTCCGTAACGCGGTTTGCGGGAAGTGCGGATCATCATTTCACGACCCACAACCCTGCGACAAACCACCGCACTGTGTGAATTGTGAGGCGATCACCCAGCCAACGACAACCAGTGTCCCACGTTTCTCCGGGAAAGGGAAATCCAAAAATAAGGGTAACCGAAAAGGTTTCCTTCCCTGAGGCGAAGCGTAGGTTCCAAATC